>OX031000.1:3667500-4278750 GCA_943735965.1 Eupithecia abbreviata
ATACAACCTGGCATCTTATATTCTTGAGTAAAACATTGGTATAAGCACAAAAATAAATCGTAAACATAACAGACGCCATTACATAAAAATGTTGCTAGCTATTAGAAAAATTATTTTCCCCCATAGGTACTTATTTGTTTAATCTATTTCTACTTTACTTGACTTGACTTTTATTTGCCAGATATAATTAGGGTTACCTACTAACTTACCTGGATTTTTAAGTGAAATATGTACCTTCTATTAAGCTTGGTATAAATAATCAAAAACTTTTGTTTTATTTTCACGGGCAAGGAAATAGATTATTACAGACTGTCCGGATGTTGATGTAGTCGGAGCTTTCAATATAAAAATTTCATTGGTTTCATTAGACGTTGAACCCTAGTTTTATTAATGTCTTCATATTCGTTCTTAGATTTCCTTCTGATCCGACTTCAGTTCAGTTCTTTATTAATAAGAATATTCATGTTGTTTTGACA
The DNA here is from genome assembly GCA_943735965.1 of Eupithecia abbreviata. Lineage (NCBI taxonomy): Eukaryota > Metazoa > Arthropoda > Insecta > Lepidoptera > Geometridae > Eupithecia > Eupithecia abbreviata. The sequence continues at coordinate 3,667,977 of OX031000.1, forward strand.
TTATGTCAAACAAAATAATACATACATATGTAGGGTAACAAAAAAAACATAACGAAATAACACGAAAAATAAAATAGACTGTTGCTTCCCGATTGGTTGAAAAACTTAGACGGAATTGCAAAGAAAAGTTTTGCAAGCCAACTAAATACACTAAGATATGATTATGTTCCATACATTTTGTAGAAAATGACAAGCATATCACAAAAGGTGGTTTATACAAATTACGAGAGGGTGCTATCCCAACAAAGGTATGAAAATGTTTCGGCCATAATATTTATTTCTATATATTTAACTAATTCGCTAACTCAATACTCCCCTGTATGTAAACACCCATAGAGTATATAATATTTATAGGAAGTTTTCTGTTAATGAAATATCATCTAACAGAAAAGTGATAAATACGATAATCATTTACTCCTTACAAAATGTTACAATTTCCCTACCTTATGGGGAAAATGTTAATAGCTTGCAACATTATTTGTACACTTGTGTGCGTGTCGGCTCTTGTAATGACGTGCCGCTTACGCACACATTGCTTGTGTTTTGGCTTCAACTTAGAGCGGAATATTTTGTGAAATTATCACTCTATGTCTTATTACTCTGAGATATAGCCTATGTTCACCGGGGATAGTGTAGCTTCCCAACGGTGAATTAATTTCCATTAATTCACCGTTAAATTCCAAATCGGTCCAGTACTTTCGGAGCCTATTCAATACAAACAAACAAACAATCAAACATTTCCAAATCAACAATTAAAAAATATCTATCTATGTAATGTATATCAGTTATCTAGTACCCATAACACAAGCTCTGCTTACCATGGGGCTAGATAATGCTGTGTGAATAGTCCAGCATTATTTATTTATTTATTTCCTCCTCATAATATTAGTATAGATCCTAAATTCCGTTCCAACAAAGTTTATTTTGAACACATTTATTTTGAAACATATACTCAATATCATTCCAATATTTTTTACGCGGTCGTTTTAGTGTTGAATCATTGTGCATTTCATCCTAGCGCGCCCATTTGCACATTATGTGATATTTTATTTTCAAAATTTTGGGAAAACTTACAGCTAGTTCTTAAAAATAGTTATTTAATTAGTACATGCCGGTAAAAACCAGCGCATGTGTGCTGAGGACCAATTATCAAGTTTCCGCAGATATGTACTTAAATAGAATAACAAATAACAAACAGTGAAAGTAGACGACTTAAAGATATATACATAGGTATAGCATACATTTAGGCCTTACCTACCGGCAAGTTCACAGCTATAGCATAGTCCACCCCAATAAGCGCCATAGCGCCCTATCTTCAGCTTGCCGCATCCAGCATCTACCTGCAGTCTTTCGCAGGTCGTCATCCCACCTGGTCGGAAGGCGTCCTTACGTTCGAGGGGTTTTAGGGTCGACCTTGACCATAAAAATAGTTAAGTATCTAAGTATTCATTGATTCTGCCCTTATTACCTTAGCTCAAGCACATTATTATTGTCATAACGATGATTCTTCTCAACATAATGCCACAATATCCTGAATGGAGCCCGGAATTGTACAGCGAACGTAGTACAAAACACTATTGCTAGAATGAACTGGAGTACTACGGTAACGCTGAAATTAAAGAAAATTATAGCTTGTTATTATTACGATAGATATACGTCCCGCATTGTCGGCTAGAACTTGTTAAACGTAACTCCTACTATCATGCCATTACTATCTTCAATCTACGAAGAAATAATAAGTCAGGAAATGTAACTGCGTTAAAAAATGACCCAACGAAAGTCGTGTCCAAGTAGGCGGGGCTTAAAAGTCGGTCCAGCGCGTCATCAGTCGGACATTGATCTTGCAAGCGAGCACATGTCAAATCTTTGCGTACGTTTTCGTGTTTATCACTGAATCATCATGCCAGCATGTGTTGTGAAGTGGTGCAGGAGCCATACACGATTAAAATGTCCAGGGATCACTTCTTCCTAGTAAGTAATAGCAAGATTATAAACTGCAATCAAAGATATTCAAATACGTCATCAAACCGACATGGTCAATATTATGCAACATGAAGTCAATACATTTTTGACCTAATTTAGATAATGTAAATGTTTTTCTAAAATAATTGATAAAGAAGATATTCTGAGCCCACTAAAAAACAGACACCAAACAAACACTTAACAACCATTACATTTTATTGATAAAATGTATAATCGTTGAATATGACTTCATTATTATCTTAGAATCCGTCTTCACTGCATTAAGAAGAAAGATTCTCTTTTAATGTCTTCTAGACAAAAACAGTACATCGAATTGTACTATTTTTGTCTAGAAGACAAAAAAAGTACAATTCGATGATAGAAAATACCTACATCGAATTGTAAAAGTATACCAATATAAAAAAATATAGGTACCAAAACAAATAGTACAATAATATTGTTTATTATTAAATTGATCCGGTCCCCTTATTGCATACATCGTCCACGCCGCCAAGCCAAGGCGTGCGTACTTCAATGGTTGCTATGACAACATAGCAAGTTGAAGCGCGCGCGAACCAATCCCTGCTTTCGTTCTGAATTTAAACCAATCACGTAGCACGTCTGTTTGTAACCTGTGTAGTGATTGGTAGTTTGTACGTCGTTTTGGTTTGAAGTAGGGCTAGATTTGTGTGGAATTTGATCTGAATTACACTTCCTGACTTATTATTTCTTCGTAGTCTACAATAAATTACCAAAAAGTTTAAAAGATTAGCTATTAAACATATTTAAAACCAAATTAAAAAAACTGGTTATTAGAAAACTGTTTTTATGATGTCAAAGAATATTTGAATTTTAAAACTAATTGACATATGTAGTTGTTTGACTAATTTATTTTAATTTTATTGCTTTGTATAAGTACTATTTTTTCTTTCTATTTAAATCTGTATAATTTTTAATTAGATATTGGTTAGGATTTTGTATGATTTTTTTATTGACATTAGAGACATTAACGATTTTGCACACCTGAGTATGTAGTTTGTATCTGGACATATTTAGAAATAAGACCTTATACATACATTCATGCAAACAAAGATTATGATTATGATGATTATGATTACGGACGTAAAAAACAACATATTACTCTTCTAGCAATCATCTCATCTCACCATCGAAAGCCAATACTAGTTTGCTATTTGTTGGAGCGCCATCTAACTGCAGCAGCAAGTACCTACCACACAGTGTGCCACAGTGCATCGTATAGTTTCTACTACATTGCAGCCGCGTTATCAACGACCATTAGGAGCGCTTTAATATGACGTGATGTAAACGTGGATTGGTTAATGTTCCCACACCCCACTATCCTTAGTCGAGTCGCGGTCTCTGCTCAAGAACACGTTTGCCCCAGGCGGTTGTCGGTTCTTCGCGATATATGGCCGGCCCACTGCCACTTCAGCTAGCTAATTCCTTGAGCTATGTCGGTAATTTTGGTTCTGTGTCGGATGATTTCGTTACGAATCATATCCTTCAGAGAAACTCCGAGCACAGCACCAAACGTCCTATACAAGAAAGGTCTACAGCAATATGGGCGGCAAACTATTCTGATTGCCAATAGAATTATCAAGGCAAACAATCCATAAAAAACAAAGTAGATTTAGCTGTATTTGTTTGTAAAATTATTTTGTAATATTTGGTGGTACACAATAAAGTTGTTGAGTTACACGTATTTTATTACTACATATGTATGTATTACTAGAAAATCACTGGTTTTCCAAATATTTTGTCTCAAATATTATTTTTAATGTTAAATTTAGAGTGTAGCTCAAAAATCAACATGAAAATCCGACTTGGACGCCATTGTTTTACTTTTTTCGCAAAACAAAATACTACGCAAAGGCTTTATGCCAAATCTAGGTATGTAGTTACGAAAGAACCAAGGGCCTATAGGAGTATTTTCATACCTTGAATTAAATTGCCTCAATTGTTTTGATTCTTGGAATTTATATGGACTATCTGCCAACCACATTATTATATTATTTTTAGCAATTTTTCCCACAGCTGGGCAAAGGCCTCCCTTTTCTCCTTACACTCTTCGCGATCCAACGCTGCACATATAAACAAAAATACAACTATGTCGCGGGTAAAAATTAAGGAACAGGTATACTTACTGGTTTTGATTCATATGTAGTGTGAAGGGTCCTTTACAATTATCTTTCCAGCCCCAATAACCCAAAAAACCAATTGTAGTGAGACTCAGTATCACAATGGTCATAGCTAAAACAAAAAATCTTAAATATATATAAATGTCCATTAGGTTAGTAAGTTTTTTTTTTTTTTTTTTCATTTTGTGTTTTATTAATATTATTTTTTAAATTTTCCCTTAGTTATATTATTCTATTTTTATTTAATTTTATTTGATTTATTTTGTGACATTTATTTTTAATTTTGTATGTTTTTATTTTTAAGTGTATATGGATTGAGAATCTGATAATAAATGAGTTAATTATAATTAAATATATCTAACACTAGCTGCAAATCGCGGCTTTGCCCGCGCGTATATCTATGTGTCAAATAGTTTATAAACCTTCCTCTTGAATCACTATCTATTAAAAAAACCGCATCAAAATCTGTTGCGTAGTTTTATAGATCTAAGCATACATAGGGACAGACAGACAGCGGGAAGCGACTTTGTTTTATACTATGTAGCGAAGCTTCTGCTTCGTATGCAATGCAATATGGTGATTTTGTAACTCGCGACCGGTTTGCAACAGGCGTAAATTGCAATCAGTGCTGTCAAACGCCAATTTTGACGTTGTAGCTGGTGTCAAACTAATACAAAATTGACGTTTGACAGCACTGATTGCTTAATTTACGCCTGTCGCAAACCGGTCGCGAGAATCACCCGGCCAGATACAAAGAAGCCTTCCTATGTTCTACGTCAAGGTATAATTTAGATGCATGTCAAATTAAAAGTCATAAAAAGGTTACTGTCAAAGACTCAGACTTAGTTATTTTTGCTATTTAGTATTTATATACACTCAGTACTGGCGCCGCTGAAAACCAGCACTGCATTGACACTTATGTCAATGTAGCATTTAATGCTGAGCCGGTAGCCTTTTTGTGTTCTCGTATTCAAACTCTTTTATTAGTTCCTAACTTGTTATCTTTATTATTGTTAGTTCTTAATTTGTATTATTTTATAAAATAAAAAAATTCTATTTCTATTCCATTTCTATTTTAAATTATTAATCATGTTGTACAAAACCTATCAGGTACTATCTAGTATACTATCTCACTATCTAAACATTTACTCCCGAATACTAAACGATTTTTTGACAGATTTTCATTGAAAACTGTCAAAAAATGGCTTCTAGAGACGTGCTTAAATCTGAGTAGCGTTTGATTATTCGGGCTTAAATGAATTAAATTTATATGTATATATAGGCCTCATCATCGATTTCGATGACGGCGACCCTACATATCACGGATTCTTCTATCATGAGCTAGGGCTCGCTAGACCGAACTTGGTCTTGAATACCCTACAGCACGTAATGGCAGTAGAGTTGGCTCGATGAGTTATAGAATAGAATATAATAAGTTTATTGTATCTCAATTCAGAAAAATATAAAACAAACATGATTATAAATAATAAAGGACAAAACAGATTTTTGTAATTGAGTCACAAAACGGACTCTATCTCGCATGAGTTAATTGTAAGCAGTGGCGGTATAGTTCATACAAGCCCAAAAGCCGGGCTTGCCCTACCTCGAATTTCATACCGACCGAAAACATTTACTTCAATATTTCAATTTTCGCGCGCCAATACATTCATTTGTTTCTTTTTAATCTATGGCTAGATGACTATCTAGCTTTGCTAAGTATCCGAACGCGGCGCGGCCGCGCGCGGCCTCAGGTTGGCTCTCAGCCATGCATCTCTCTCACACTCATGGGCATGCAACGGGGCTTTGCAGCCGCCTATATCTGTCCCGTTCTATCCTATGACAAAGTGCTACGTCTATAGATATAACTAGGTTAGTTTTCTATAGCGTTTAGTATGGAAAGTTAAGCCCGGCTTTCACTGTGAAGTGCGTTACAAACTACGGTCAACTCACGAAGTTCGTACAAGAAAATTTTCGTATTCATTAATTCGAATCACTTTTGTTTGTTTTGTTTATTGAGTGAGCGACAATTAGCATATTTATTTATGTTCCTAACTTTCGAGATTTTTGTATGATTTAGAGTTTAAAATGAGTGTAACAGGTGATATTGTTACTTGTGAGGATTTGAAGTGTGTGAAAGTTTTAATAGGCGAGGAGAGGGTGAAATCTTTATCTTTCACGGAGAAAAAAGACCTGTGGCTTTCCGCAAAACCTACACTACACTGGTTTTGTGTATTTCGCAAACAAGTAAGTACTGATCTATTAAATTGTCTTATGATAATGAGTATCATAAGACAATTTAATAGATCAGTGTACAAAACTCATTGGATTGTTGGTTGCTCCTATTCCAACAAATTGTATTGCTGGAGTTGCATATTTTCTAACGAGATAACGGTTTGGAATACGTCTGGTTTTGATGATTTAAATTTAAAAAAAATTCACAAAAACACATTAATGTAATTTCATTTTGTAATTTCGATAACCAACGCATAGACATCATTATCTCGTCAATTGTCTGAAGAAATTTCAAATCACAATACGCGTGTTGTATTTGCTCTCCAAATACGACCTTTTTTTAGAAAAAACATATGCAATAACAAGATAGCGGCAAACCGGTGCCTAGTTATTTAGCGAATCGTATCTCGAGCTTGCCCTGTTCTCAAGCCCTAGGCACGCCACTGATTGTAAGCATGTTAAAACCAATGCTGGTCTTCCGATAGAGCCGTTTACATTGTATACGTGTAGGAGGGCTTAGTCTCGTACAGAGACCTAAAGTTATATAACAACGGGAATGGAATGAAAAGATACGCACCGTACTGCTGAACAATATGGAAGTATTTGGGTTTTCGCATATGATTCTCTATTGTCAGAGTGACGTCCGGTCCACTGATGCTGAAGAGGTATATCCCTACGAAGCCGCACAGACCTATAATACATAATAAATTCATTTATAGTTTGTTTTTCTGAATAGTTCTCTGATAGGATTCGTAACGAATACATCCGACATAGAGCCAAAGTTATCGACATAGCTCTAAGAATTAGCAAGCAGAAGTAGCAGTGGGGCAGTGTAAGTGGGCAAGTCAAATCTAACCTACATAGATTTTGCTTGGCACTCATTTAGATCTCCATTTTTTTTACCGCGAAGCCCACAGCCAATCATAATTTTTGTATTGACCTTGGCTCTCCTTTTTTACATTTATGTTTTTGGTGGGATATAATTACTTTTTGTAAAGAAAACTAGGCAGGTATTGAAATTTAATGTTTTTTCTTGCGTTTCCGCTGCGTGGTTTTGAAAATACTAAAAAAATGGAGAAAAAAAAATGTTTTTTTTTGTATGGGGACACCATATGTAGGGGCTCGTCGAAGGTGTAAGACTTCAACTAGGGCTGGTCGGGAGTGACGATCAAGTAAAACAGCTCAGAACAATTAGTGTCGGTTTATTGTACCGAATACACACAACTACGCACTTATTACAAAGTCACTGCACTGCACTGTTCACTATTTACTTTCCTTAACACTTGCTCACTTGTAAAATAAAAACTAACTAAACTTGCAAACAAATTCTACGATTTTCCAGGCTATACCTATCTCTTTCTATATTCCAGAACATTTCTGATTTCCCTTTCTATCCTTTCTATTCGTTCGAAAACAGGTACATAGCTAGGTAGGTATATACGGGCCGGTCCCTAACAACTACACTGTATTCTATGACGCAATCGGAGACGTTAGTACCTACTATTGCTTATTCTATGCAATGCTTCGACATAGGTACATAACTAGGTAGGTATTATACGGGCCGGTCCCTAAAAACTCCACTGTATTCTATGGCGCAATCGGAGACGTAGTACTATTGCTTATTCTATGCAATGCGGATCTATTTTTAATTTAAACCTTATTCCATTGACATAATGTCGTCGTCGCTAACATCACTTATTTTTTGATTTTTTCCTACGCTGACACACAATTACCGAACTGGATTCCATCCTTCTAGGTCATCTGGAAGTAGGTTAGATTTAGGTACTATATGTATGCCAGTCGGTCAGTGTGAATTTTTACGACTTTTTGACCTTCATATCTTTATAACCGTTTGAGCTAGCTTCATGAAATTTGGGCTTCTACATGTCCTTATTAGATATAACTAAACACATAAAACGTAGTTTTATGTGTTTACGTTAAAGAGGTTTTGAGTTATAGAAGGGTCAAAAATGGCACCAAGTGGTTCGTGTAATGATACACTCGGCGCGTTCCTTTGCTTGAACTTGGCTTGAACACTCTGCCGCGTGCCCTAATAGATGCCCTCCGGCCAGGTGGGATGACGACCTGCAAAGGACTGCGGGCAGATGCTAGATGCGTCAAGCTATAGACAGGGCGTTATGGCGCTCATTGGGGAGGCCTATGTCCAGCTGTTGACTAACATAGGCTGATGATGATGAATGTGAATCAGGTAATTTACAGTCAGTACATAAGAATTAATTTAGACGCTGGCTTCTGCCGTTAAGGCGTATAAACATTTCGATATCATGTAATAAATTGTAACTTACTATATTATATTATTTTATTTAAAAGTACATACCTTGGATGCTGACCCACCCATGGAGCTCAGAGAATTCGTTAGCCCCCCAGAAACTATAGCAAATGGTTGTAACCACGCATATTGCTAGAAAAACAAATGGTAATATTTAGTTTTTTATTGTATACACAAAATAATACATAGTCGGAAAACGTAGTGTTGGACGCCCTCCGACCTGGTGGGATGACGACCTGCGAAAGACTGCAGGTAGATGCTGGATGCGTCAAGCTGAAGACAGGGCGCTATTGCGTTCACTGGGGGAGGCCTATGTCCAGCTGTGGACTGCTAGCAACAAGATATGTACATAGGCGAGCAGTGCTCTCACTTTCAAAATATCATTATCATGTCATCATGGTGGAAATAAGTAGTTGAGTCGGACTTTTGGAGCTTTGTATTGACTTTTACAATCCTACTAATATTCTAAACGCGAAAGTTTGTATGTCTGGATGTTTGTAACTCTTTCATGCAAAAAGTACTGAACGGATCGGATTTAAATTTCGCATACAGGTATTTCCAGGCGTAGAATAAAACAAAGGCTACTTTTTGTATCATTAATCAGATCCCATGGGATAGAAATAACCTCAAAACGTTTCTAAAGAAATAATGTATTAACACTGAAATGACTAGCGCCATGCGCAGGCGCATCATTTTTTAGTTGAATGGTGAAAGCGAATGAATGTGACGCATACTGCGCGGCACGCTTTTCCGAAGATGATTGGCATGAAGTTGCAGCTCACGCCATCTCCTTCGATGCGTGAACTCAGCAAGCCAATGATGATGCTACTCAATTGGTACGTTGATTTCGGCTTTAAATGATGGGATATTTTGAATGACACTCATTGAATCGTAACTTGATTGTGGTCTTCATCTAAGGTAAGATGATTGGCATGAAGTTGCAGCTCACGTCATCTCAATGATGATGCTACTCAATTGGTACGTTGATTTGGGCTTTAAATGATGGGATATTTTGAATGACACTCATTGAATCGTATCTTGATTGTGGTCTTCATCTAAGGTAAGATGATTGGCATGAAGTTGCAGCTCACGTCATCTCAATGATGATGCTACTCAATTGGTACGTTGATTTGGGCTCTAAATGATGGGATATTTTGAATGACACTCATTGAATCGTATCTTGATTGCGGTCTTCATCTAAGGTAAGATGATTGGCATGAAGTTGCAGCTCACGTCATCTCAATGATGATGCTACTCAATTGGTACGTTGATTTGGGCTTTAAATGATGGGATGTTTTGAATGACACTCATTGAATCTTATCTTGATTTTGGTCTTCAACTAAGGTATCATCTTCACGGTTACTGACGGTAATAGTCTTCTTCGTGCCACTTGATTCAACAACAACTACCCTTATTAGCACTATACTCCGATTTAGAATCCAATATATTTTATGTCAACGTAGACATTTTATAATGAAAACTTAACAATAACAGAAAACAGCAAGGTTATCTTTAAAAACTAAAACACTTAAAAAATGCATAATCTCACATGTGGAGTTTAAAAGTGTTGAAATGAATTTGTAAACTAAAGATTATATGAATAAACCTATGAATAAAAGCTTTTAAAAAAAATGGTTTCGAGCTTCTATGCTTGCTTAGCTTCGATGATACCAATGTCGTTAGGTAAATATTTTCCACCAATATTCCTTGGGTTTTGTAATCCCTTTGTATACAAAAAATATCCAAGTTTTTTAACCGGAGTATAGACTATTGAAATCCTCACCCATCCTTCTGGTAGTAAAGGTGGAAAAGCTTACCAATGAAGACTAGAGCAAATATTGAGATCGGCGCCAATATCTTCAGACCTCGTATCAGACAGACTGCTAATAAAGGAACTGCCACTATCAGTAAATATATCCGTTCGCTCAAATTCATCTTTTGTGCGTTTGATGACACATTTTCTACTGCCTGTAATAGAACCAAAACAAATAACTATTAAGACAATCCTTTTTGTTTTCCCCAGGGGAAATTCTTTATAGATTACTAGCTCGGGGGATTTGTAAATTATGTCAGATTCCTAATACTGAATAGAACCCCTGGGGTGTTCCTTCGCTTCACTATAACTGAGACCACGAGCGCTTGCGCTTACATCCGCAGTCCCAGCAGCGTTTCACTATACAGGTCCATCACTTAGGAAACTGTACGCCATTTTTCTACTTCACTCAAGGCACCCCGGAAACCCAGGGCGCCTTACGCTAGACGCTAGACCTGTCTGTGAGCGACAAAACTCCAGACCTATTGCCACATCGCTTGAAAACGGGTAGGTCGGTAGCGTCGTGCCTATGTGGCATAACTGTCGACTTAAAAATGACCTGCGGGCGATGACTACGCAGTGCTGGGTAAAAGGCATCCACTCTTGTGTTATTCCACATGATCCTGTCCCAATCACATACAGCCCGTGACGTTACCTATATAATTTTGTCGTCAAAGACGCTACTGGACATCCTCTGTTGATATAATAATTAAGGGCTGTGGATTTTGTTAAATAAATATAAATTCATCGTCTACGAAATTTACGATTCTGGGCCTGATTTTAGGCCCAATGCGATTAATTCGTTGTTGAGTGAGACCACTGCACAGAATAATAATGGGTCTGATTTTAGGCCCAATGCGATTTCTTCTTTATTCTTTATTCTTGTTGAGTGAGACCAGTGCCAGTGCACAGAATAATAATATTTTAACATGGATGTGTTATATCAGAAGTTAATACAAAATAAGCCCAGATAGACAAGACAGTCATAATTTAAAATATAAATTATTAGGTATGTTGTTGGGCCTGTCAATTATACCATATTCAAGTCTCGCAGAAATCGACAATTTAAACTATAAAAATAAAATCTTTGAATTGAGCAACGGCAACACCTCTCCTCAAATGAAATAATATCTGAATGACTTTGAACAGGATAAATCCTGTTCAAAGTCTAAAGTTACATTACTTTAGACTTTGAACAGGATTTATCCAATATTAATAAACTTAATTTTCCCCCTGTAAGTGGGGCTAACGGCGCAGCGCTAGAGTTTGTAGGAAGTCCAAAAGATTTATCAGATCAGTTAGATAGGGTATTCCTGAACTAAGGAAAGGCCGCGAGTTAAGTCTCTCTGAAATAGTTTTTTTTTATATTATTTAATATCTTAGAGTAGGCATAGTTACCTGTTTTAATGTCACTGCAATAATGAGTTCGTAAATGCAGAGAATACCGGACATTTTAATAAAGAGAATGACATCGACAATATATCTGAAACAAAGATTCTAATTGAATGAATGAATTAATCAATGATCAATGAAGAAATTATTAGATTAATATAAAAAAATATCGGTTGGAGTGGAGTTTATGGGTCGCAAAAAAAAAACTTTGATTAACATAATGTTTTTTCTTGTGGAATCGTGGAGGGTGTTGATGACTCAACCTATGGTACGTTAGTGCGTCGAGCGTACAGCGTCTGTTACGTTTCCGTCAACGCATAGTCAGTCGTAGCGTGTCGCGACACCGTGCATTTTTGTATTTTCTTAGCTCTGACAACAAGAAAAGATTAAAACTTTCTATGACCACCTAAAGAAACCACTGTAGATCCTTGGAGGCAAACACCGCTGAAGGCGGTCCATATCAAGAAGTTAGGGACTTACCTATCTTATGATTATGACAACTAACATAGTTATTTTCTATTTAATACTAAAATTATAATCAAAAAAATCTGAAAATCTGTTTTGTCTTTTATTTTTTAATCATGTTTGTTTTATTTTTTGTGTATTGAGTTACAAATAAAAACTATTCTATAATGTGCATGCTTATTAAATCTTTTTATATTATTTTTCTTTCTGAGGAATAACAAACAGTATCACTTAAAAATTAACTATAAACTATTAAACTTATAATTAGTTAGTATTATTATTGTTTTCAACCAGTGCGTCCTACCCGTTATGACCTACGGAGCTGAGACGTGGACACTCACGATAGAGCTGGTCCACCAGTTCAAAGTCGCTCAGCGAGCTATGGAAAGAGCTATGCTTGGAGTTTCTCTGAAGGATAGGATTCGCAACGAATACATCCGACAGAGAACCAAGGTTATCGACATAGCTCAAAGAATTAGCAAGCTGAAGTGGCAGTGGGCCGGCCATATTTCGCGAAGAACCGACGGCCGCTGGGGCAAACGTGTTCTTGTGTGGAGACCACGACTCGGTAAACGTAGTGTAGGACGCCCTCCGACCAGGTGGGATGACGACTTGCGAAAGACTGCAGGTAGATGCTGGATGCGGCAAGCTGAAGACAGGGCGCAATGGCGCTCATCGGGGGAGGCCTATGTCCAGCAGTGGACTGATATAGGCTGATGATGATGATGATTATTGTTTAAAAATTGTACCTACTTGTGATATGGAATAAAGTTTTTTTTATTGTATGTAATGACCCTAATTAAGTATTATAGAGATACCTGAATGGCTTTGCGTGTTTCTTGATTAATTGGCATGGACCCGTCGCAGCCGCGAGCTCTGCTAACTCGGAGTATGACAGAGCTGGTAGTCTCAACCTTACGTACATCTTCTGAGCTGATGACACCAGCATCTGAAACAGGTCGGTATGTGATTTTGAATTAACACACGAGAACACAGAAAGGCTACCGGCTCAGCATTAAATGCTACATTGACACAAGCCAATGCAGCGCTGGTTTCCAGCGGCGCCAGGATGCTGAGTGCAGCACACAACACAAATCACTAATAATAACAATTTAACACGGTATGTGATTTTGCGCAGCGGCCGATAAAGCACACATCTGTGTGACTCAGCACAGTCGTAACATGTTTATTCGAACGAAACGCCGCGCCGCCTATGTGGCGAAACACAACCGCTGCCGTGTAGATACGAAGCAAGAATGGCTTAGGTTAAGCAGTCGACGAGTTCATCATCATCATCAGCCTATATCAGTCCAGTACTTCGAATACTTAGCAGTCGAATACTTAGTTAAGGTAGGACTTAAAAAAAGAACGAGGTTCTCAATTCGACTGTTTTTTTTTGTAGTACCTAAGTCTTTTAACGAAGAATATGTTTGACAATTTGTTTGAATTTATCATTATTATCAGTGATAAGACCGCCGATTGTACCACTAGATAAAGCTAGTATTAAGTTCCATTTTTAATTGTTTTCTGTATTGATGGTGCAATAAAGTTATATTCTATTCTAAATTCCGTGTCTTAGTTGCAACTAGCAGCGCCGCGCGGCTTCGCCCGCGTGGAAATCTACAGTGTTAACACTTTGACTGCTGAAACCACACGGTATGTGTTTTCTACAAGTGACTAATATGCGTAAATCCACACTAGTGCAGCGGCTGACAAAATACAGATCTGTGTGACTCAGCACAGCCGTAATATTTTTCGAACGAAACGCATGTGCGGCGCAACACAACCGCTGTGCTCTACACAGCGGTTGTGTTGCGCCGCACATGCGCGGCAGCACGAATTTTTTAGGTTAAAAAAAAGATCGCATTCGTCGAAAAAAAATCGCAGTCAAAGTGTTAAATGGCATATAAACCTTCCTATTGAATCACTCTTATCTATTAAAAATAACCGCTTTAAAATCCGTTGCGTAGTTTTAAAGATCTAACCTTAAATAGGGACAGACAGATAGCGGGACGCGACTTTGTTTTATACTATGTAGTGATTCCGTGTCTCATGAGTGACTTACCGTCATACAGTGCGACACAATAGGGCCTAATATCACAGAGGCAGCTAGGCAGGTCCAATGGCCGCCTCTCATGTAGCCCACATGCATTACTAGCACCCCGGCGCCTAGGCAACTCCACGTTAGGTTAAAAATAGATCCTATGATACTGTAAGGATAAATAATAAATTAATTATTGTAAAACGGATACAAATAGCCATATACTAATTAAAAATTTTGAAACTATCATGGTTATCAATACTAAAGTCATTTAAAACGGGATATTTACCATGATTTGATTGTGACGGACAGACAGAAAGGCGGACGGACAGAATATTATGTCAAAAATAAACAATAAGTATATGAAGTCATTTAAAACGGGATATTTACCATGATTTGATTTTTGAGTTATCCAATATTTCGGCACAGTTGCATGCGCCATGATGATAAAAACTCGCAGTGCCTTCAGTTACTCCGTGATCATGGCGCATGCAACTGTGCCGAAATATTGGATAATTCAAAAATCAAATCATGGTAAATATCCCGTTTTAAATGACTTCATATACTAATTGTTTATTTTTAAATGACTTCATATACTAATTGTTTATATTTGACATAATATTCTGTCCGTCCGCCTTTCTGTCCGTCACTAGGCAGTAGGTATCTCATGAACCGTGATAATAACTAGTAAGACAGTTGAATTTTTCATAGATAATTTATAGAAAATAGCAACTTAAGAACTAATAATAATAAAGATAACAAATTAGGAACGAATAAAAGAATTAAAACACGAGAACACAGAAAGGCTACCGGCTCAGCATTAAAGGCTACATTGACACAAGCCAGTGCAGCGCTGGTTTCCAGCGGCGCCAGGGTGCTGAGTGCAGCACACAACACAAATCACTAATAATAACAATTACCACGCAAATCACAAATTAAAACACTAATAACAAAAATATAACAAAATAATTCAGCTTATACAAAGGTAAGTTAAATAAAGAACAAAAATAAATTAAATAAATAAAAATAATTTCTGTTGCTATGCCAACAAATACTTAAAAAACAGAATAAAATAAATATTTTACGGGGTCCGATACAACAAACTTGATCTTCTTGCTCGTTTTTGCTCGATATTGATAACGGCAACAGGTAGATGCTTGAAATATTCACAAATTATTTAGTTTTTTTAAATAGATTATTTAATATTACCCCACTGTGTACCTCCTCCCCCTCTCGCCTGTAAAGTCGTATACTGTTCTCTCGACCCCAGGGTATGCCGTGTAGTGAGATAAACTGTCTTCATCGAAGAAATTCTGAAACGAGGGTACACATTATTTTATTTGTTCCGATAGTATTACCTATACAAGGTGACTGGTCGCCTTTGGAACTGTGTTGTTCACGACTTTGGAAGAGTGTAATATAGTAAATTTTAATTTAAAAAAAAATCTCCTTTCATAAGTGGCAACCATTGCCTCCGCTTGTACTGATTAAGCCATAGCTACCCATGTGGAGGTTGGAGAAAGACAAGTCGTCTCATTTGGTAGCTCATAGTGTAGAAAATAAATAAAAGCCAACATTTTCAATTTCTAATTCATATAAGAACAAAATAATTATAACAGCTTCTTAATATTTTTTAGGTTTTTTATAAAATCCAAGTTCTCAATCTACATAAATATTTGTTTTTGAACGATAGTACGTAATGATTAGGTACTTAAAAATATATCTAAAATCTCAGTTAAATCTAAGTAAGAAAGTAGAAGTGGTTTGAATAAAACCGATTTCGATATCTACTATGTATATCTATCCTTATCTATCATTATTTATTTAATTTTGAGTAGTGAGTTGAGTGTTGTTTATTTATTAATTAGATAAACTCATATATCAACTCCAATCATTGTAATTTTTTTTTGTAATTTCTAATGTAGTATGTATTATTTAATTGAATATTGTTTGTTGACATTACCTTAGTAAGTTTAAAATGGCTATCATGTATTTCATGAAAGCTACGAAATAAATGATAATTGATTATTATTGTTGAGTAGTGATGATTATGAGTAGGTCCAGGTTAGGATCCTACAATGGACGGTACAAACTTAGACTAATAATAATAACCAAAGGTATCTGGTATATTCTCAGTCGTTAGGAAAAATTGTGTGTCATTTACACAAGCGTTATTTCCAAGCAATACTTACTAAAGTTTACTTTACTTACTAATTACATCCATTTACTGTTCAAAATCGGTTCTAAATCTACAAATTTACGAAAAACTTTTACGTTGGCGTTGGTAGACATTTTCGGTCATCTAGAATCCAGTTGGCTCAAATGTCTGAAGATAATATTTAATAGCTTTTTAGAATTAATGTTTTCGCGTCAGACAGGTATCCTTAAAACTATATTTCATGAAGAGTTTGAATAAAATTAATGTTTTTCTCAATTTTCTTTCAAAGTTTGTAAGGATAACAAACTTTGGATTGTCAAATGATAACAAACTGACAAGTTGACGGGCGTTTTGAGCTAAAACTTTTTTGCATTAATAATGGGTGTGGTAACCTCAACGGTGGTATCAAAAAGGTCAGATAAGTACTATTTTAACTCTATGGATGGTGTTTTACGTTGTACAGATAGTAAGCATCAAAAACCCTGAATAGCGCCAAAATTCCGCCGAGGATAATGCAGAGACGGAGTGATTTGATTTTGGGTGTTTTTGATAATGGACGCGAAATCGCTGAATTGGGTCAGGATTTTTGTCATTGACTTATGTGTGCATATAAGTGTTATAATTATACCTATTTATAACCTCTGACGTGCATGCAGGTTTATACCTACCTACTGATACCTAGTTGCCTGGAAGAAATCGCTTTAAGCGATAAGGCCGCCTATTGTACTGTTGTTATGTAAGATTTAGATATAAGGTGTTATTTTGGGTACAATAAAGTGTTCATTCATTCATTCATTCATACTGATACTGTGAAAAGCAAACCTAATCTATATATAAAAGAAAGTCGTGTTTGTTACAACACTTATAACTCGAGAACGGCTGGACCGATTTAGCTGAAAATTGGTGGAGAGGTAGCTTACAACCAGGAGTCTAACATAGGATATTTTTATCATTTAAACAATTTGACACATAGATTTCCACGGGGGCGAAGCCGCGGGGAGCAACTAGTTGAAAATAAATCTAAAGGTTGAAATTTTAGAGCATGTCTTGTATTAGGTACAAAAAGTAGTTATAAGAATTTATACGATTGACCATTATCTTCACTTACACATATTATTTATTTTAACAATATTTGGGAAATTAACAGCTAACTTAATGGGTATAATGTGACTAAGTACTTAAGGCTAATTAAAAATTTCCACAAAAAGCTACTGAATCTAAATCTATACAAAGTTAAAGGACGACTGCTAACGTTTAAATTATTATAATCTAAAAAGTTGGTACTCAAAATCAAATTACAAATAATCAAGAAGATGTACCGAAAAACATGGTCGTATTTACGTCACACCTGATAGATTAAAACGGAGGTACCTATGTAAAGTACATTTCCAATACCTAGGAGTACATAGCTAGTTATTATCAGGTTACAAAAGCACGTAAATTTCTGATTAAATTGAAACCAAAACAATTTATAATCAAATCTTAATTAAAGCAAGCCGAGCATTATCAAAATACTTTTTAGTTTGCTAGAAGCTCAACAATACCAAATCATTTGAGTCGTAGCAGGATAACCAAACGTGTACGATGATTGTGAAGATCTCTTTCTGTATTCTTGCTTTGGTAAGTTACATCATAATTTCACACGAAAGGCGGTTTTGAATACCACCTCACAAAACCAGTTTCAACGACAAATCCTTCTCCATCCAGGCCATGGCTGTGGAATCCACTACCAGCGTCCATTAGAAAAATTGTATCCTTGCCAGTTTTTAAAGCTCGTGTCAAGGATTTTTTCCTGCCAAAATAGTGAATATTGGTACTATTTATTTATGTATTTAAGTACCTAGTATATTATTTAGTTTGGTATTTGTAACATTTATTTATTATTTGTTTTTATGTATTAATATTAGATTATTTTTGGCCCTTTTTAAATTTACATAATTATTTCCATCCAAAGGTTGCCTGGAATAGATCGCTTCTAAGCGATAAGACCGCCCATTGTACTTGTCGTATGTAATGTCTTTTTTGTAATGATCTGCTTATGGTGTACAACAAAGCATTTTTGAATTGTACGTATATTGAAAGATGTGGAGCTGCCATAAGGCTTTCAGAGTCACCACGTGGGGTACCTACAGGAATGCAGGATGGGTATTGCATATGAGGTGTTCCAACGGCCTGCTGAAAGTCGTGGAAAACCGCTGGATGCGGGTACCGCAGGACTTAAAGAAAGAAAGAAAGAAAGAAAATAATATATTTATTGATTCACTGTACTTGCTACTACATAGTACTTATAAAATAAAATAAATAAAAAAATAACTATTAAAAACAAGCGACTCTAAAAAGCGAACCAATTGGTCCTGTCTCAGCTATGAAATAATGTTGCTCTACTTCTCCACAAGAATTAGAGCAACGCTGGTTTTCTGACAGACCATTAGCGCGCGCATAGTAGACTGGACATTGTGGCGATTTTTTTGAGAGGCCCCTGTCCAGTTGTAGACGTCTTTCGGTGGATATGAGTTTTCTCTAGAATAAAAATCCCAAGAACTTAATTTGTATTTTACTTATCGTTGAATTAAATTCCAAATGGCTTCTTATTAACGCATCATAGAGGGATTTCACTGCTTGCAGGTTTTTGAAGCGGTTTGCCTGATAGAGTACACAATCCTAAAGTTTTAAAGATCTTTCTGCAGATGTACACCTGCATCCAGAAATGAAGCTTTTTGTCCAGATGAAAGTCCTAAATCCCTTACTGAATCGACGCTCTTTAGCTGAATACCCCTCAACTGGTAGTCGTGGTAGAGTAGAGTCTTAGCTCGACTAAAAGCTGTTATTATTTAGCACTGGCTGCGCCCCGCAACTTCCCGCGTGGAAATCTATGTGTCAAATTATTTTTAAACCTTTGAATCACTCTATCTATTAAAAAAAACCGCATCAAAATCTGTTGCGTAGTTTTAAAGATCTAAGTATACACAGTGACAGGCAGAAAGCGGGAAGCGACTTTGTTTTATACTATGTCATCATCATCATCATCATCAGCCTATATTAGTCCACCGCTGGACATAGGACTCCCCCAATGAGCGCCATAGCGCCCTGTCTTCAGCTTGACGCATCCAGCATCTACCTGCAGTCTTTCGCAGGTCGTCATCCTACCTGGTCGGAGAGCGTCCTACACTACGTTTACCGAGTCGTGGTCTCCACTCAAGAACACGTTTGCCCCATCGGCCGTCGGTTCTTCGCGAGATATGGCCGGCCCACTGCCACTTCAGCTAGCTAATTCTTTTAGCGACTTTGAACTGGTGGCTCCGTAGGTCATAACGGGTAGGACGCACTGGTTGAAAACTTTCGTTTTCAAGCATGCGGTATTGATGAAGAGAAGACTCGACGTAGTTTCCCAAACGCTGCCCAGCCCAGCTGGCCTTTTAGCCTCCATCTCGGAATTATTTATACTATGCAGTGATTTGCATTCTGACTCATATCATGTCTTTAATTTTCAGGCGGTGAACCTGGCAGCATCATCAGAGTATTCCGGACTTCTCTCCCGTTTATACAAGAAAGCAAACGAAGAGAATCGACCCCTGGTTCTGGTGCTTGACAACTCTGATAAAGAATCTTTGAAGGATTCCCTCCAGTTGTACAACGAGCCACATCCAAAACCATCCCAAAATGACCGAACAATCTCGTCTCAGATACAGCTTCTGGATCTCTTGAGCAAAAAAGTATGTTCACTCTTCAAAATTTATCGAATCCTTAAAAATCCAATAGGAGTTTTAAGTTGTCACTTACACCAACGACCAAGGTTCTCACCTTCGTTGGTCCTAGGAATACTGCATGAAGCCTGAAAGATTTTAGTTGGGTCTCCAGAATTCCCAGGCCTAGACTAACATAGGACCGAGGCGAATAGCATAAATAAAGAGAATCCTATGCCCAACAGTAGGGAAAAGGCTGATGATAATGATTAAGCGTGAAGCAAAGAACTGGCTGAAAACTATATAAGACAAACTAAAATGGTTATTTACCCTACTAAAGGCTAAGTACTGTGGAACGCTGCGCTGCGCCATATAATTAGTGAAGCGAAGCGCGACTTAATACGTGTCTTCTCAATCTTCACGATCCATCGTCAGCCACTTTTTTGTTTTACATCAGTCAGATAAACGATAGGGGAAACGCCGATTGATATACATTCCATTTATAACTAAACTTATACTAGATAATTTAAAATTTGATCTTTCATTTCAGCTCAATCCTATTAAAAAAGAACGCAAAGTGCCTGTGCCGGTATACGATCACCCTATCACCGACCATAAGCACAGTGATCTTCACCGCCTCCAAGAGAGACTAGAGCGTGAGATCCGCGAGAGAAAAGAAAGAAGATTAAAGAAGCAGGCTGAAAAACAAAACTACCAACCTAGAGTTGACAGTTATGACAAGAAACCTTACTCTGATGATGATAGTTATGATAGAAAACGCGTTAACTTCAAAGTTGATGATAAGGAAAACGGCGTTGAAACCATCAACAGAGATGACAAGAAAGCCCTTAGATCTTCGGTTATCAAAAGCCTTCTCAGAACGTACAATGATCTAAACTGCGAGGCAAAAGACGAATGCAAAGACGAATGCTCTGGAAAAAAATGTGAAGACAAATGCGAGCAAAAATTTGAATGTGACAATGAAAAACAGGATACTGGTTGCAATGAGGGAAATGACACTTGTGAACAGGATGATGAAAATATTAGCACCAGGGGTATACATTACGAACCCGAACCAACAGAAAAGTGTAAGCGTTGCTAAATAAATCCTTTGGTTGAGTCTGAACGTTTATTTTAATTAATTTATTTTGAACCAATCAGTTTGGAATAAGGAAGCTAAGTTCAAGCAAAGGAACGCGCCGAGTGTATCATTACACGAACCACTAGGTGCCACTTTTGACCTTTCTATAACTCAAAACCTCTTTAACGTAAACACATAAAACTACGTGTGTTTAATTATATCCATAAGCATGTAGAAGCCCAAATTTCATGAAGCTAGCTCAAACGGTTATAAAGATATGAAGGTCAAAAAGTCGTAAATTTTCACACTGACTGACTGACATACATATAGTACCTAAATCTAACCTACTTCCAGATGACCTAGAAGGATGAAATTTGGAATCCAGCTCGGCAATTGTGTGTAAGAGTAGGAAAAAATCAAAAAAATAAAAAAAGTCAAGAAATAATTGATGTTAGCGACGACGACATTATGTCAATGAAATAAGGTTTAAATAAAAATAGAATTCCGCATTGCATATAATAAGCAATAAGTAGTACTAACGTCTCCGATTGCGCCATACTCCATAGAATACAGTGTAGTTGTTAGGGACCGGCCCGTATATACTTACCTAGCTATGCCAAGTCAAATCCAACCTACATAGATTTGACTTGGCACTCATTTATATCTCCATTCTTTTTGCGGGGAAGCCCACCGCAAATCATAATTTTTGTATTAAACTTGGCTCTCCTTTTTAACATTTATGTTTTGGTGGAAAGGGAGGTCTTTGCCCTACAATATCTTTAGTTTTATTTTAACTCTTTACAAACACTCGAAATCCCCGATAATTTACCTTTGAACTACCATAACATTTACATATAATATTCCATACATTTGGCGCCTTTACTCGCCCTGGGACCGCTATATGTACATATAAATAACTCATGATTATAATATAGGTATATAGTATCGGTAAACGTAGTAGGTACCGTGGTAGGACGCCCTCCGACCAAGTGGGATGACGACCTGCGAAAGACTGCAGGTAGATGCTGGATGCGGCAAGCTGAAGACAGGGCGCTATGGCGCTCATTAGGGGAGGCCTATGTCCAGCAGTGGACTGCTATATGTTAATCTTGATGATGGATGGTATAGTATAACATTATAATATATCTATACTAATATTATAAAGAGGAAAAGTTTGATTTTTTGTTTGTTTGTAATGGATACGCTCCGAAACTACTGGACCGATTTGAAAAATTCTTTCACCGTTGAGAAGCTACACTATCCCCGGTGAACATAGGCTATATTATATTTTCAAAAAGTTAGGAAATCCGAACGAAGGTCCGCTAGTAGGTATATAAAATAGGAACCTCCAATAACCAAGGATAAAATAATAAAGACATTTTGAATAACAACGAATACCTGAAGCTTAGTTCACAGGCATTCTTTGGATTCCAGGGCAAGTAGGCTTTGTGTCCTGGTTCTACGTAATATACTATTGATCGTTCAGAATATTTCGGAATATTGTAAACTTCTACCGACGGCAGCTGGGGCAAACGTGTTCTTGAGTGGCGACCACGACTCGGTAAACGTAGTGTAGGACGCCCTCCGACCAGGTGGGATTGCAGAGATCATCATCATCAGCCTATAGCAGTCCACTGCTGGCCTCCCCCAATGAGCGCCATAGCGCCCTTTCCGTCTTCAGCTTGCCACATCCAGCTTGCAGCATCCAGCATGTACCTGCAGCCTTTCGCAGGTCGTCATCCCACCTGGTCAGAGGGCGGCCTACACTACGTTTACCGAGACGTGGTCTCCACTCAAGAACACGTTTGCCCCACCGGTTGCCGATTCTTCGCGAGATATGACCGGCCCACTGCCACTTCAGCTTGCTAATTCTTAGAGCTATGTCGATAACCTTGGTCCTCTGTCGGATGTATTCGTTACGAATCCTATCCTTCAGAGAAACTCCGAGAATAGCTCTTTCCATAGCTCGCTGAGCGGCTTTGTACTGGTGGACCAGCCCTATCGTGAGTGTTGGTGAGTGTCCACGTCTCAGCTCTGTAGGTCATAACGGGTAGGACGCAAAATAAATAAAAAATAAGTAAATACATTTAATAATCAATAAAATATGATAAGACTCGACTAAAAACTAAGGGATTCTATTGCATTGAATGTGCCCTTTAGGATAGATGCACATATATTTTATAAATAAATGAATTGTTTCAGTCTTGAGCTATAATTATACTTATAGAAACTCTTTTTTACAGTGAATTTACAGATACCTTCAAGTGAGGAGCTAAAAAAACGTCCTAAATCATTGTGGCTCAGCGACCTTTAGGTCTCGCCGTAGGTATAATAGTAGTGTGTATGGGGTATATAAATTATGTATAACTAGCGACCCGCCCCGTCTATCTAAGTATACATAGGGACAGACAGACAGCGGGAAGTGACTTTTTATACTATGTATTGATTTGTTGTTTGCATTTGTGAGCTAACGGTCAATACGCTAGCGAGTCGCTAGTAGTGCAAGCTAACGGTCTGCTTTTCTTTGCACAATGCCCTATGGTGTTTCCTTTGTCAAAAGTTAGTGTGTGTCATAAATGTTATAATAAAAATGTAATTTATCTTTTAAAATGTCTTTAACGACATAATTCATAATTCATAATCTTTATTCAATCACAATAATATAATTGTATCTGAAATTTTGTACATGCACATGCGGACCTTATTTAATATAATATACAATGTCATACACAATGAATAGTAGTACATCAAGTGTAACATGTGTACCTACGGTGGAAATAAATAAACTAAACTAATAATAGGCTAAATCCATAATTGAACCTGCGATCTTGGAATTGAAAGTCAGAAAAAGAAGTTGACAATAATTTTACCAAACTATGTATTTCCTTCTACCAACTCGGTCTACCAGTGCTAAACCACTTTTTGGGACATTTTGTTGTAGTCGGTTTACATTCGTCTGATTCTTCCTCACATTTATCAATCTGTTTACAGTTAGCATAACATTGTTTATTTTTTCCGCATTGTACTTTTTGACCACAACGAGATATAAGATTTTGACGGAGGATCCCAATCTGCTGTTCTATCTGACCGCTATCGGACTTGGACTGAAACAATGTTGTTTACAATTATGAACAAAAACAATCAAATAATAGAAACCAATTAGAACTAGTATTTAGCATGATTTGATTTTTGAGTTATCCAATATTTCGGCACAGTTGCATGCGCCATGATCACGGAGTAACTGCTATGGCGCATGCAACTGTGCCGAAATATTGGATAACTCAAAAATCAAATCATGGTAAATATCCCGTTTTAAATGACTTTAGTATTAATAACCATGATAGTTTCAAAAGTTTTACTAGTATTTAGAATTAGCAAGCTGAAATGGCAGTGGTAATCAGACTAACATAGGCTGATGATGATGATGATGATTATTTAGAATAAAATCAGTTAAGCTAACTGCAGACTGTCCGAGCAATCTAGCAGTAGCTCGACTGATCCATATACCAACCAAGAAGTGTTCCTAAGCAAGCATAATGTTGATACTCACCAGTTCTCGGGTTACGCGTCGCAATAGCAATAACACTAATTTGAAACTATCTTGGTTATTAAGGTTTGGTTTCTAAGGTCATTTATAGCGAGCTATTTACCATGATTTGAGTTTTGAGCTTTTGAATATTTCGGCACAGTTCCATGATGAACAACTGGTAAATATCCAATATAAATGACTTTTCGATTTTGCAGGTGGCAATACGTAGAGATAAATAAATAAATAAATAAATAATGCTGGACAATTCACACAGCGTTATCTAGCCCCATTGTGTTATGGGTACTAGATAACTGATATACATAATACTATATATTACATAGATAGATATTTTTTATTATACATAGAAAACGACCAGAACACCCGGAACAAATATCTGCAGATCGTACACACAATTGTTCCGAGGCGGGAATCGAACCCGCAACCTCCTGCGTCGCAGGCGGACCTTCGCCCACCGCGCCACATCGGTCGTCAATGATGTTTTACTTCGTACGGATCAGTTTAGTTGGCAAACTATTAAGCTTATGTTAAATACAGGGATTCATGTTGAATTTAAATGAATTGTATCTATATAATGAATTGAATAAAAATGTATCTTTATTGATTCATACTTACCAGCAAATCTTGAGCCAGTGCATCCAGAGTCTTTTCGTCTATCTCTTCCGGTGAATCGTCTTCACTTTCTTCACTAGTAGAACCAAAACCAAACAATTTTTTAATGGAATGATCACTGCCTGTTCCGTCATCAACCACAAAATCTAATGTGCG
Organism: Eupithecia abbreviata; assembly: GCA_943735965.1. Lineage (NCBI taxonomy): Eukaryota > Metazoa > Arthropoda > Insecta > Lepidoptera > Geometridae > Eupithecia > Eupithecia abbreviata. The sequence goes on from OX031000.1 coordinate 3,693,568, forward strand.
AGGTTCCTTCCCTTTTCCCATAACGACTACCATGGGCTTCTGGTCTGTTCTATCGAAGAGTTGAAAGAGTTTCTTCACTGGATCAGCGGAATGAGAATGTAGATGCTTGACCATAGGTTTGTTGTCGACTCTGTCGAGTAGTTTTAGGAGATCTTTGACAGGATCTTTTTTGCAATGCACTTGCTGGAAATTGTGAATAATTAAAGCTAGACATACAGAGCATCATCTAGCCTCAAATTACAAATACAACATAGCCTTTGAGAATTTAATGTTGTTTTTTTGAAAAGAAAGTCGCTAGAAATCACATGATACGGACAGCGCAAGACTGAGCATTGTGGTGATCTTTGAGTAGGTCTATGTCAGGACGTATTTTGATGATAAAATTATATTTAAAACGTTACTAATACATACACAAAAAGTTTATTTTAAAAGTTTAGAAAAAACACCTTAATATGCACATAGGTCTTTGATTTGAGTAGTTTTTAGTTTAGTTGGATATAGAATTTACTTTGACACCCGAAATAGGCTAGGCCTGTTTTGCGGGGTATCGAATACTTAGTTTGTATGCTATGACTACTTACTAGAAAGAATATTAAAACGACAATAGCGTACTGGCCGGCGCTCCTCATTGTTGTAAATTAATCAACTCTGTTGACGAAAACATAACATATATCGGAGAGGTCACAGCCAAGTGATTTTTAATCGTTCGATACGTAAACATGTTTTAACTTACCTCCACGTACCTACTTAACTATTTCTCGACACTAACCGTAGTACTAAAAATATACTGATAAAATATAATGGGATGTAACAAAAGTTTCTTTTTTTTTTCCTTTTAAATCAAATCCTTTTAATAAATCGTTACATAAATCCGTTATTTTGTTATTTTGGTTTTATAATTTAGTTATTTTGGATTTATTTTCTTCGTTGTAATTGTATTTTCCTTTTTGTAATTTTGGGTATTTGTTTTTTATGGACCTTTGTTGTCTGATAATAAAGAATTTGAATTGAATTGAATAAATGAATGATGACACGTGCGTGAGACTATTGAGGGCTTTACTTTTTTTTTCTTCTTTTGACTATTGAGGGTTTTAGGTTATATTTTATTTTAGATTTTTCCTGTGAGTAAGCTCAAGAAACGATAATTAGTATATACTCGTAGGTTAAAACAAACAGCCCTAGCTTTTTTATGTTACGCCCCAAACACGAATAAGGTAAGAAACTGACACCAATTTATGATCGGATTGACAGCGCAGTGCAAACTAAACTGCATTTTAAGGTGGTAGAGTAGCTTTTTAATTGAAAGATTTCTCGGAGTCGATCTTCTGTACGTAAGAACTTACTACCTCTATAGTTATTCTACTGCAAGCGATATCCAAGCGATTTAAAAACCCTGACAGAAACCCTACAAATATAAAATACACCTTTAACCTTAGATCTAAAATCTGTGATAACAAATTCTTAACGAAATTTCATAAGTAGGTAAAGAAGTAAATTACGATCGTGAAATTCCCGCTCTTGAAAATTCAGAAATTTCATTAGAAAATTACATAAATCTTAGGACGCGTTTTCAATCGACAATGGGCGCTTTTATACAGTTTTTCATTGGATTTTTGCCAGCTGCAAATAGTTTCATCAAAAACTGACACAAATTTGGTATTTCCAAAGAAACCGTAGATTGGGAAAAGTTGAGCACCTGTTGGTCAGTTTTAAAATAAACATGTAAGTAGATTCAAATTAATCTACAATGATATTAGAACATGAACAAATTGCCAATCTAACCCAATCGAAACGTAAATTTTCTAATTATAATTATTGGTGGGCGAAGGTCCGCCTGCGATGCAGGATTCCCGCCTCGGAACAATTGTGTGTACGATCTGCAGATATTCATTTCGGGTGTTCTGGTCGTTTTCTATGTATAATAAAAAATATATATCTATGTAATGTATTGTATTATGTATATCAGTTATCTAGTACCCATAACACAAGCTCTGCTTACCATGGGGCTAGATAATGCTGTGTGAATTGTCCAGCATTATTTTTTATTTTATTTATTTTTAATGTGTATCGATATTAGATCGTATACATTTAGATCCCCTGATTTAAAGAAAAATATATTCAATGTGTTTCTCAGTAACGTCTATCCATTTTATGGATGGTTTATGGTTTTTATGAGATTTAGGATTATTTCGATTATTTATGGTCGATAATAAAAATGCACTCTATTGCATTGGGTGTTCCATGCACTCTATTGCATTGGGTGTTCCCGTAAAAATTGAGGTACGTTTGTAAATAAATAAATAAATAATCGATCTAGTGAGTGATGCAGATGCGCTTGTATTGTTTTTATTGTTTGTAAACACAGTTGATATAGTAAATTTATGTAAAATAGGTGAGAGCTAAGTGCTTAGACAAACCTAACATAGACTTTAAGGTACTGTCAACTAAGATATGTAACCTACTTTAATTAACAATGTTTTTATCTATGTATCTTCTATATAATGTCATAAGTATAAAATAAATTACATAAAACTAGCGCCCTTAGTCTTCAAATATTGTCTAAAGCGTTAAAGTTATGTTAATACTTAAAGAATGCATAATTAAAAACCAAATACCTCGAGCAAAGCCGCGGTCCTTCATTTGTATAACACCAAAGTAAAGTCCCCATAACACGATCTGGAATAATAAGATTTATTAAAGGTCTTTTCACTTTGAACCCTCAATCTGTCAAAGAAAATTAAATTGAGCGGATCCATGGATAAAACATCCCTGCCGTTTCTTGAAGATTTTCTGCAAAATATTATGATAGCAATACATAAACAAAAATATATAAACAAGCATAGAGCGGGCCCCTAAATAAATAAAGAAAGATAAACATCAGAGAACCCTTGGAAATTGATCGCCGTGAATAACAGAGTTTTTCCATTTAGGGGATGACATTTTGTGATCTTTTTCGTAGAAAATATAACGATAATCCAATAGACTGGGGAGGTATGGAGAAAATATAATGCAAGCTGCATTTTTTCATCTGATAAGATCTCCAGTTGATAAAAGCTTTAAAGCGCTTTAAAGAAGACCAGACAAACGGCTACACTTTTATTATAAGGGACTTTTTATTTAAATTTTATTAGGATAACAAAAAAGTAGGAAGGTACAATGATTTTATGTGTATGTACGCCCCCCCCCCCCCCCCACCCTCCCCCTTTAGGTGTTACTAGTTTCTGCACGCAGCTTCGCACGCGTTTTATCCATGGAAATGTTAAAAGGGTTTTTTATCCCAAGGAAACTGTTTCATGGGAGCTGTTTCATTATATGCAAATTCAGTCTGATCCGTTCAGTAGTTTTGGCGCAAAGAAGTAACAGACACACAAACTTTCGCATTTAAAATATAAGTGTGATGATTGAGCTTACTGAACTTAAGTAATTGAATTACTGAATAACTGAGAGGATTATGATTTTAACATGTCGTCAAGCTAGGCAGAGCTTGTGTTATGGGTACATCTAGCCTCAAGCTAGGCAGAGCTTGTGTTATGGGTACCAGATGACTGATATATTTAATACTAGCGGACCTTGGCTTCGCACGGTTTTAGTAAGGATCCCTAACTTTTTTGAAAATATAATATAGCCTATGTACGCCGGGGATAGCGAAGCTTTCCAACGGTGAAATAATTTTTCAAATCGGTCCAGTAGTTTCGGAGCCTATTCATTACAAACAAACAAACCAACAATCAAACCTTTCCTCTTTATAATATTAGTATAGATATAGACAATAGATTATATAGATATTTTTATTATACATAGGTAACGACTAGAACACCCGGAACAAATATCTGCAGATCGTAATCGTACACACAATAATTGTTCCGATGCGGGAATAAAACCCGCAACCTCCTGCGTCGCAGGCGGACCTTCGCCCACCGCGCCACAGAGGTCGTCGAGAAGCACTTAAGAAATTAATTTGAACTGAAGGTACTTAGTCTTGGTCGGGTTTTGCCAGTTGGAGCGTTGCCCACGAGATAATGAAATTTAAACATAAAAAATTATATCCTCTCTATGATTGTGCTGAAACTAACTGCTTTCTTGCGAGAATAGTTTTCAGGACCGGCTTTATGAGTTAATTTTAGAGGAAATTTTTTGAGAGACTACGCAGTACGCCCCTTCGGTCGGAGGGGTTATACTGCGTAGTCTCTCGAGCTATGGAAAGAGCTATGCTCGGAGTTTCTCTGAAGGATAGGATTCGTAACGAATACATCCGACAGAGAACCAAAGTTATCGACATAGCTCTGAGAATTAGCAAGCTGAAGTGGCAGTGGGCCGGCCATATCTCGCGAAGAACCGACGGCCGCTGGGGAAAACGTGTTCTTGAGTGGAGACCACGACTCGGTAAACGTATTGTAGGACGCCCTCCGACCAGATGGGATGACGACCTGCGAAAGACTGCAGGTAGATGCTAAGACTGCAGGCAAGCTGAAGACAGGGCGCTGTGGCGCTCATTGGGGGAGGTCTATGTCCAGCAGTGGACTGCTATAGGCTGATAATGATGATGACGCAGTATAAAATCCGTGTCGTATAAAAAAATCTAAATTTGCAGACAGCCTTTTATAAATGTGTTGACGTTTTGGATTTGTAATGAAAAATACATATCTTATACCTTTAAGGTTTATCAGTTATTTAATAAACACAGGGCGCTCATTAGGGAGGCCTACGTCCAGCAATGGACTAATATAGGCTGATGATGATGATGAATATAACACAAGCTCTGCTTAGTTTGGGGCTAGATGACGCTGTCTGAATTGTCCAGCATTATTTATCGGTTTCGGTTTAAATATGTTTGGTGTGATTTATTTTTATTACTCAAATCAGCATAATTGTGATACATACATACATACATACACATACACTCCAACACGACAATTGAATAAAGGTTACTTTTACAACGACAAAAAATTGAAGTGAACTATAAAATATGACCTGTCTAAGTGCTTATTTGTAAGCTTAAAGAAATAAAAACTTTTCATTTTCATTTTCATTTTCATTTACAATGGTTGCAAAACCACTTTTCAGCTAGCCGTACTACATTAGAACGCAAAAAATATAAAAAAAGAAAGAAAGAAAGACAATTATTTATTAGACACTAGCTGCGCCCCGCGGCTTCGCCCGCGTTGAAATTTCTGCGCAGTTTTACCATGTTTTCTCACCGTTTAAACCTTCCCTGGACTACGACAAAACATTTCAAAACCAAAATCAGCTAAATCGGCGCAGCCGTTCTCGAGTTTAAGCGAACAGCAATAGATTTTATATATAAAGAGTAGCACAACACACAAACAAGTTCAGTTACACAATTATGATATAAGACTACGTAGTACCTACTTACTAGAAAACCCGTAACACAGACAAAATATAAACAAAAATAGAATAGGAACAAAATGTAAATAAATAATAAATAGATAAATAATGCTGGACAATTCACACAGCATTATCTAGCCCCATGGTAAGCAGATCTTATGTTATGGGTACTAGATAACTGATATACATAATACAATACATTACATAGATAGATATGTTTTAATATACATACAAAACGACCTGAACACCTGCAAAACATCATCTGCAGATCGTACACACAATTGTTCCGAGGCGGGAATCGAACCCGCAACCTCCTGCGTCCTGCCTCCCACCGCGCCACATCGGTCGTCAAATATGTTGGTAATAACACAAGTAGCCCTCACAGCAAGGCGCGCGTGTGTAGGTCTAACAGGTCCAAAAAACAGAAAACATTTGCATTGCCCGCGCGACAGATGACAATCCACTACTTCGAAGATTGAAAACATTCTTCATCAAACTCCGCTTTAACTGCCCGCAACACCCTTTCAACCAGATCATACCACCCATAACCAGATCATACCACCCATAACCCGTGTAAAAAGTATAAAAGCGTCAAGAACACTGCGTACCCCAATAACGCGGAGTTATCATCGAATTAGACCCCAATAAAGGGGCGATTCAATAAGTATGGACACACCTGCACTAGAGCAGTATTAGTTGATGACGTACCTAAAGCTTTTCAGGTTTTGGGGAAAACGGTGGCGGTTTTTTTCGGCCGTTCTTTAAATAGAAAGTTCTCGAAACTAACAACTGCGAAACTGAAGCTCAAGCAACCCATTGTCCGAAAAATTCGGTTTAAGAATTCCATACGGGTGGCGAATACGCGATTCTCCTTTGATCAACAGTTTTATTGTTGATTGAAGATTTTTTCAAACCATTTACATGGTGTCGGTAATTTTTACAAAGGTACATGTTATTAATAAAAACGAGTAAATTGTAAGACTAGAGCGACTAGATTTATTTTATGAACAAAATCAACAGTACTTTTTCAGAAAAAAAAAAATCTAAACAGAAAAATGGGGTACAATATTAAACAGTTTTTAAAAACAAAATGTATTATATAAAATTCTCGTGTCACAATCACAATGCATACTCCTCCGAAACGGGCGAAACGGCTTGACCGATTCTAATGTTATTTCGTGTGAATATTCGGTAGGTCTGAGAATAGCTTTCAAATTTCGCAGGCGATGCCGCAAGGCGGAGCTAGTATACATATAAATAATACTAGCTGCGCCTCGCGGCGCGGCTCGAAGCTTGCTAATACTGCCGTTATTAGACGACCGCTATCTCAGAACCCTTTACTAGTCGATGACGTAGACCATGCCGAACCCATCTGGGTTGTAATTTGTTGGGCGTCTTATGAGTTTAGAACTATACTTGTAATTACTACAGTAATTATAGTTGACAAAGTGTGCAGGAGGTAAGGTTGTGGTCGGAGTGTTAGCGGGTTATGTTTCACAAATCACACTAATATTATAAAGGATTGGATGTTTGTTACCTCTTCAAGACAGAACTACTAGACGGATTGCGCTGAAAAAAGTTGCATGGATCCTAAAAACCACCCATGCTGTATTGGTCATTTCAAAACCTTTAATGCCTTTTATTAAGCCCTTCGACAAACAATTAAAAGACCAAATAACAAAGGCCATTCATAGCTTTACTTTATGAAAAAGAAAAATAAATATTTCTTTAGGCTTACAAATAAGCACTTAGACAGGTCATATTTAATAATATTATTATAATAACATTTAATTAATATTATCTGTCTCTTCGTGTCACTCTCGTCTTCTGTTGAAAGCGGTCCCTAATGGCCACATTGATTTTTACAGTGCAGTTTTTCACGGATCTATGTATACTACATACTACTGGAAACAATCGTGTACTTGTTGCTTGGAAGAAATCGCTCGTAGCGATAAGGCCGTTCATTGTGCATTTGTATATTTTTTTGTTTGTTCTCTACTATTTATTTCAGTGTTTGATGTGCAATAAAGCGTATTTGTATTGTATTGCACTGGATCTAGAATACTGTCGGTGCGTAAACTAGCTTCTACTACGTAATACGTCATCGTGGAAAAAAAGGGATCCTGTAAATTATGTACGTAGGACGTTTTGCATGTTGGACATTCTGCGACGAGGGTATTCCGACGAAATCGCTAGCACTCACACCACACACCTAAATAGCACAGAGCAAGTTCGTCTGTTTCTAACAATTTATTATGGTGATGTCTCGATTATGTTTGTGTTGTATCTTCAGCAGGGTCTTAAGTAAACGAGGGTACATTATCCTGCTTCTATACAGTCAGTCAGATATTAATGTACTAGTGGTTTCTTTTTCACATCCACAAGTGGACACACAATTTAAATAGTTGAACAGAAAAACAAAACAACATATTTCTTAATCTATAATAATGAATAAATATAATATAAAAATGAATCGCTGAATATGTTGCTAAGCGCAAATCTCGAGAGTAGCAGTTTTCGATAATTCTTTTTTTAGAATATTCCTTGAAGTACGAGGAGGTTCTTACGGAGACAAAAAAGAGAAAAGCCGGGTCGGGCCGCTAGTTGATAATAATTTATAGTTACTCTATAAGATTTGACTTGTCTAAGTGCTTACATTTTGCGAGACTAAGGAAATAAAGGATTTGGATTTTTTTTCGGGGTAAAACGACATTATAAAATAAATAAAGCTGGACTATACCCACAAAGCATCATCTAACGCCTAATTAAATATAAATAATATAAATATAAATATTGCTGGACAATCCACACAGCATTATCTAGCCCCATGATAAGCAAAGCTTGTGTTACGGGTACTAGATAACTGAAATACATAATACAACAATACATTACATAGATAGATATTTTTTATTATACATAGAAAACGACCAGAACACCCGGAACAAATATCTGCAGATCGTACACACAATTGTTCCGAGGCGGGAATCGAACCCGCAACCTCTTGCGTCGCAGGCGGACCTTCGCCCACCGCGCCACAGAGGCTGTCAAGAAGAGCCTATGCTATGGGTTATAGAAAACTAAAACTTTACAGACAGATATATATTTTATATTTCACTCGAAACACCCGTAACAAATATTTCCAGATCGTAAAACATTTGTTCCTATGCGGGAATCGAACCCGCAATCTCCTGCGACGAGACGGACCTTCGCCCGCTGCTGCATTGGGCAGATAAAAAGAGTTTGACCCCGCGTAGATGTGTGAGTGAGTTTTCATAATCCTGTGAAGGTAAAGCGAACACTTGCTATATTCGGAAACAAGAATTTTACGGTTTTAATTTTGAAAATATATGAGCCACTTGTGTTGTGGCTTTAGATTCAAAAGTTAGAAGGTGAAATGGAAAATCCAACCAAAATTCTGTATTTGACCGAAAATATTTCTAGAGTAAGAAATATAACGGAGATTTTACCTATAGTCCCCACGCGGATTCAATTAGAGAAATTAAAAATTTTGTAAGATAAATAATATTTATCATTATTTATTTTGTAGGTATCTTACTTTAATAAAACCGGTCAAGTGCGAGTCAGACTCGCGCACGAAGGGTTCCGTACCATTATCTATAAAAACAGCATACAAACCATCTGTTGTATGGGAGCCCCTATAAATATTTATTTTATTTTAATCATTAAGTTTTAAAGTGAATATAGAACTAATATTATTATGTATATCAGTTATCTAGTACCCATAACACAAGCTCTGCTTACCATGGGGCTAGATAATGCTGTGTGAAATGTCCAGCATAATTTATTTATTATTTATTAATATTTCAAGCATCTAGACAGGGCGCTATGAGGCCTATGTCCAGCTGTGGAATAATATGATGACGATGCTACCAATAAAAACTTTAAGAAACAACATTTTATGGTAGGTCTATATCGTAGCTCAACAACACCGTGGAAGTATCACGTTTCTATTTACCTACTGGGCAAGCCGTGTTTGTTTTATTACAACTGTTTGCGATACCCAGTCTCGGTGGACTACCTAGCACTAGGGAGGGGGTAAAGGGTTCAAGACTATTACAAGACTTTTGTGCCACATAACGCCCACGGACGTCGTCTGATTAACACTTTGCGGTTTTTTTTCGACGACTGCGATCTTTTTTTTAACCTAAAAAATTCGTGCTGCCGCTCTACACAGCGGTTTCGTTCGAAAAATATTACGGCTGTGCTGAGTCTCACAGATCTGTATTTTCTCAGCCGCTGCGCTAGTGTGGATTTACGCATATTAGTCACTTGTAGAAAACACATACCGTGTGATTTCAGTAGTCAAAGTGTTAAGGATTCTAGAGAATGTAATCGCAATTTATCTCTTATTTTAAATAAGAATGATAAACAATTTTGACCCTGACTCTAGTTATACAGCAATACCTACATATTCGCGGAGACACCCCGAGGCAGGCTGAGCATGAGTGTGCATTATGCTACGTTTGTCTCGGTGTCCCTCTTAGGCTCCTCGTCTCGGCTGCTTGTCGGCATTTTGTACCGTGTCAAATCGACGTGTTGCTCCTCTTCAGGCAAACGAAAGAAACTTTGAGCTTGTAATGTGTCTGGTCACCGGTGTCGAAGACTTTGGGGGGGGGGGGGTGAAATACTAAACTATCTTACTTATAGCTAAAATGCAAGACTTATTTCAAAGCACACAGTATTTACTATCGTTCAAAAACAAAAAACTTGTAGCTTGACAGTTTCGATTCTATGAAAAAACTAATAATTCATAAAAAATGTTCAAAAAAACTTTTATTTTTTTTGTTTTATAAATTCTTTTTTCTCTATTATTATATAAAATGGAAATTGAAACTATGTTATCATTGCTTTATTGTCCACATTATTGGCTATCAAATGAGTCCTCTATCGTCTTCCTAGGACCTCATCATGGGTAGCTATAGCTAAATCAGTACAAGCACCCGTGCTTCGAGGCAAAAGAAACAAAATGGCTGCCATTTTGTCATGGAGGTAGAAAAAACAATAGGGATAGTGATTTGTCGATAAAATTTACCGTATTTCACCCCCCCAAAGTCTCCGACACCGGTGACCAGACACATTGTATAGTGCCACGAGCGACCGATGCAATATGAGACATTCGACGAGATGGTTCGGAGTGTTTACTGCCGCCATTACTTGAGTTTTCAGCAGAACTTAATTTAAAATTAAATCGCTTAGCGTGCTAATTATATCGAATAGAACCAAATTAATTCTGACATCTCACGAGGTTTATGAATAACGGTAAATTTTATCGACAAATTACAAACCCGGTTTTTTCTCGCTCCAAAATAAAATAGCAGTCATTTATTTTTGAGCACTTGCTTGTACTCATTACGCAATAGCTACTATGTACATATAAGTCCTAGAAAAACGAGAAAGAGTGTCATTTGGGAAAGAGAGAGAGAGATACTCATTCGAGAGCTAAGAATTTTAACAATAATATTAACTGCTAACATTTTCTTAACTTATTTTTTAATGACCCGAGACGATACATCCAGCCCAACGAAATAAAAAACAGCCATTTTAACCCTGATTCCTGTCACATAGCAAAAACCTTGCGAAAGTCTTGATGTCCAGTCTTGGTCTATTTTATCTCCTCCCTAGTTCCCCACGGCAGTATCACTAGATCACATACTAGTTGCTGTAGGTTGTAGGTGCCTATGTTGGTACTTTTTTACATTTTTATTCCATAGCAAGATCGTTAGTGCTAGGCACTGATATACATAGAGCTATTGGCAAGGAAAAAGGCGAGTAGATCATATTTTCTGAATACATTACATACATCATTTTTTTCTAAATACATTACATAGGCTATATGGTAGGCATGTATATCTATTTAAATCCTTAACTTCATAATTACAAGATAATTTTGGCAGTATGCGTCGAGGTTTGACGTTGTGATGTAACTATTTCTAAAGGTTCAACATAATACCAGCGCTGAATCTATATTTATCTACCCAGCAAGATGCTGAGTTGACACCTTTTTGACTCGACACCAAATGTTTTGCCAGGCAGGTTGTGGAGGTTTTTGGTTGGGTACCTAGTTTTTTATTTTTTGTTTTTAATCATAAATTTTTGAGATCTAAAATAATCTGGGGGTATTTTGTTTTGTTTTTTCTTTGTTTTGTATTTTTAAATATATAACTGTGTAACCTCCATTATTTTAGTACTTAAGTTTGTGCCTAGTTCTTAGTTATCCTTTGTGTTTTTAAAATTGTTATGTGTCGTGTCAAATAAACCTTTTTCATTTCATTCATTCATTCATTTCATTTCATTTCTGCATCGTCAATGTCTTTGGTACATCTATGTGATGATGGACATATTATAATTTAGCTAACATCTAACAAGAAAGAACTAAGATTGTGTACCTACCCACTAAGAAACGACCTGCATGCATGAAATAATAAATAATTATAATAATGCTGGACAGTTCACACAGCATTATCAAGCCCCATGGTAAGCAGAGCTTGTGTTATGGATACTAGATAACTGATATACATAATACAATACATAACATAGATAGATATTTTTTATTATACATAGAAAACGACCAGAACACCCGGAACAAATATCTGCAGATCGTACACACAATTGCTCCGAGGCGGGAATCGAACCCGCGGACCTCCTGCGTCGCAGGCGGACCTTCGCCCACCGCACCAAATCGGTCGTCAATATGTATTGTATTGTATGATGATCATTTGTGCGCGTCGACGCCTTTATATTGCTAAAAGTATTGTAATATCTGTAGCAATTCTATATCTGTAGGTAATAAGTAATAAGCTTCAACGTAGAACCTTTGCTACGACGTAGACGTACGTAGGCGTCCGTAGGCGGCTTTGACGTAATTCACGTTAATATCATGTTAATGGCGATAAAAATACCGTGAAACGGGACTAATGTGTGTAACTAGTGTCAGCACGAGGCTTTGTTTACGCGGTACCTGGTTATGAACCGGTCGGTGGGCTTATTAATGAAGTATTAAGTAGTTTCTGTTCACGGCTACAATTGCATTGTTTCTATAGCAATGTTTTAAGTTTATTTCTATCCCATGGTGACTGATTTGTGGGATAAAAAGTAAAGCCTAAACAGCTACCTGAATGCAAAGTTTCAGCCGCGATATGGTCCGCCTGCGACGAAGGAGGTTGCGGGTTCGATTACCGTCTCGGGACTTATGTTTGTATCATCATCATCATCATCATCAGCCTATATTAGTCCACTGCTGGACATAGGCCTTCCCCAATGAGCGCCATAGCGCCCTGTCTTCGGCTTGACGCATCCAGCATCTACCTGCAGTCTTTCGCAGGTCGTCATCCCACCTGGTCGGAGGGCGTCCTACACTACGTTTACCGAGTCGTGGTCTCCACTCAAGAACACGTTTGCCCCAGCGGCCGTCGGTTCTTCGCGAGATATGGCCGGCCCACTGCCACTTCAGCTTGCTAATTCTCAGAGCTATGTCGATAACTTTAGTTCTCTGTCGGATGTATTCGTTGCGAATCCTATCCTTCAGAGATACTCCGAGCATAGCTCTTTCCATAGCTCGCTGAGCGACTTTGAACTGGTGGACCAGCCCTATCGTGAGTGTCCACGTCTCAGCTCCGTAGGTCATAACGGGTAGGACGCACTGGTTGAAAACTTTCGTTTTCAAGCATTGCGGTATGGATGAAGAGATATGTTTGTATGATCTGTCAATATTTGTTACGGGTGTTCTGGTTGTTTTCTATGTATAATAAAAATATTTATCATGCCCTTTTTCTCTGATTATTAAAGTTAATTTACCAAGGATGTAGTTAATAACTTCTGTTGTGCTTTCGCGGAAATTCCGATTTAAGACTCTATAAGTAGATACTGAAAGGTCGTATTCGTTCAATCAACTCGATTTGAACTACTTAGAATAAAGGTAAGAGGTCATTGATATTTTAAAACCCAAGGACAAAGAGTCAATAGATAGAGGTGGGGAAATACGAACAAAAATTCTATTTTGTGAGAGATAGGGAAATACGAAAAAAAAATCTATTTTGTCAAATTTTCCAAAAAAAATGTTTAAGAAGATACTACTAGTATATTAATTAATCAGTAAGGTGTATCATGACATAGGCCTCCCCCAGTGAGCGCCATAGCGCCCTGTGGGATGACCAGGTGGGATGACGACCTGCGAAAGACTGCACGTAGATGATAGATGCGGCAAGCTGAAGACAGGGCGCTATGGCGCTCATTGGGGGAGGCCTATGTCCAGCTGTGGACTGCTATAGGCTGATGATGATGATGATGACTGTCAAATGGTGCGGTACTAGTGCAAAAATGGCCCGAACAGTAACGCCAAGTTTCAATGATAATCTCACTTAACAATGCGGTAGTCGAACGAGCACATTCGCGATTCGGCAAACGTTTTAGAATGGTTAATTCATATTTTTTGCTTTATAAAGCACTATTTTTGTTCAGTTTTTTTCTGCTCTGCTATTAGTTCAGCACTCCCATTTAGGCAAAGGCACTCCCCGGCTCAAATTCCTTGTTGATTTTCCAGGTTGAGCAATATATAATAGTAGATTGTTTTACAAGGGACTAAACCATCCCATTACATACGAGGTTGTTATACTCCCGAGCGTAGCGAGGGAGGATGACAAGACCGAGTTATAATGGGTGGTTTTGGCCCGAGTAAAACACTCTACTTTTCACTTCGATTGCGAGAAAATAAAACAATTCAAAATTAGACAATTTTCAGAAATTTTATTAAAAATCAAATGTGCCGTTAGAGCAATTTTCCGCAACGAAACAGTTCGCATTCTACCGTGAAGGGAAGAATCAACCTTCATAAAACATCACCAAGACGGTTCTATTTAAAAAAAAAAAGATTGACGGAGCACCAAGAAGTCGAGTTTTTATGTAAGAGAACGAATGCTTTGTACGGGCTGATGATTTTAGACAAAAATTAAAAAGAAAAAATACTTTTTAGCCCGAGTATTAAACTCGAGTTTTAGGTCCGCTAAGCTACACTATTATGATACACTTTTTGAGCAAGAGAAGTGAAAAATAAGTTTGCTAATAAAGGATGGCCCAGCAAGGATTGCTCAACAGACTTGAGCAATAAAATAAAAAAAACAATACAAACACGTAACATAATTAATTTGTCTGATAGTTGGAAACAAGACGAAGTAGGTAGGTTACATAGTGAAATTCTTGTTCAAACTATTATGTAGACTCGGTTGAAAATTATTTTGATTTAGCCAAATATAGGCAGCTGTGGTACCCTCTACTACCCTTTACCCTCCCCTAATATGTTACTTTTTACCCCATAAATTAGTTCCCATAGAATAGTAGTAACCTTAAAACGTTTCCATAGAAACAGCGCATGCAAAGCCGCGGGCAGAAACAACAAACAAACAAAAAAGAAACTAGTATGTATATTTCATATATTCTGTCCCAAAACAGCGTAGATATATTTTACGAAAACCTGCCAAAGGCGATGAAAAAGGCACAAAAGTTATTGAATTCTTTTTTATAAATTATATAATTAGTATTGTGTGTAAAATATAAAATGTTTAGTACGTAGTAACGTTTAGTAGTTATAACATCGCCTTAGGGCTTAATAAAAAAACCTGTAATGCCGTCAATATCTCAATAAATAAATATTAAGAAAGCACTACTTCCAATGCTGCAAATATATTTCAACCATCCCCTCGGCTAGATATCACGATGCAGTTGAGCCGGTCCAGTGGTAATCGATAATAAACGGAGCCTCGCCGCTCGAATACCAATGTTTAGACTCCACTCCATTCCACTCCTGTTCCACTCCGCATATTTGATGTGCATTAGCTATATTGGTAATTGAGTTTCATGTTGATGTTCGGTTTTAAAGTTTAAGGTTATCAATTCAATTAATTTATTAACACTTTGACTGCGGTTTTTTTTCGACGACTGCGGTCTTTTTTTTTACCTAAAAAATTCGTGCTGCCGCTCTACACAGCGGTTGTGTTGCGCCGCACATGCGTTTCGTTCGAAAAATATTACAGCTCTGCTGAGTCACAAAGATCTGTATTTTCTTAGCCGTTGCGCTAGTGTGGATTTTCGCAGATTAGTCACTTGTAGAAAACTCATACCGTGCGTTTTCAGCACTCAAAGTGTTAATAAAATAAATCTCTGTATGAATGGTTTATTTGACGAATCAATATAATAATTCGTCAAATTACTATATTAATCTAAACTTAACTATTGCGATGTAGTATTCGGGCCGTTTTTACTCGGCCGTACTGAGAAGCTAGTTCAAAGAGTTCAGAATGTTTGCGTGTGTGTGTTGGCTAAATAAATTCTTTTTATAATTAATTACGAATTAATATACTAGTGTTGTAATTAAATATAGCTCAAGTCAACTTGTGTACGAGCGTATATCGCTCAAACAGCAGATTTACTTTATTAATTATTAAACAATAAAAACAGTCGTAACGAAACCTTTGCCACGCGCCGGTGTGTGTCTCGGGCGTAATGTAAAGCCGCTTTCTCACCGCCACGCATGAAGAGACTGAACACGTCTAGCTTCGCTTTGCAAAACAAAAAATTGTGTCTTCGTTACGCGCAACGCAAAGTACCTATGCATTCTACCAGAGAGGAAGAATCACTCTTCTTATGTACATCCAACAATCACCAAGAAGGCGTATTCAGTTCCATTTTAAAAAATAAATTCAAATGAAATGTAAATGGAACACCAAAAAGTCGAGTCTTTATGTATGTCTTGTACTGGCTGATGTTTTCAGACTAAAATTAAAAAAAATATTTCTAATCTAGACAAGAATTGCTGTGATTGGTTAGGTAATAATCATCTTGGACCCTTTTAAATTAATACTAATAAAATAAATTAATTATAATAATAATTTTATACGTGGGTAATAATCGAATAATAGGGTAATCTTCAACTTTTTTTTATATCAGCATTTTTATAGCTATATTATATAATATATGTCTCCAATTTTCTTTCTTGACAATATCACGTTCTAGTCATTTTTATACCTAGTCATTATTCGTGATAGACCTAAGTCGCCAAAAGGTTGCTTACCAACTGCAAATTGCAAACAAGTATACCAACCATCTATCATGAATCATGATAGAAAATTACTACCCAATTGGAAATTATTCACTAAACGGAAATTCATTTGCGCTATCTAATCAAAGGCTTGAATTGGAATTTTAAATGGGGTGAAACCGCACTCTACCACGCTGCCTGTCCTTTGGCGCGCACCTCAACCCTACTAAGGAGTTGATTCTCACATTATTCTCGATTAGTTTATCTTAAGTATAGATAGACAGATATGAAGATAGATAATTCTTTATTGCATACTGAGTTTTTAATAACAATGTAAAATAAAAAACTATATACAATTGGCGGTCTTATCGTTCAAGAGCGCTCAAGATCTCTACCAGACAACCATGGATGGATAGGATCGTGGACAGTACCAGGGGATCTGTGTGCTTAAGTATTCCCTATAATTACCTACAGGTTAACAAAAGCGGTGAACAAGTCTTCACCGCTTTTATGGTTTACCGCTGGGGTGTGTTCTTTAGTGCCCGCGACTCGGCAAACGTAGTGTAGGACGCCCTCCGGGCAGGGTGGATGACGATCTGCGAAGGAATGCCAGGCAGATGCTGGATGCGGCAAGCTGAAGACAGGGCTACTATAGCTTGATGATGATAATGATACTTCTTCATAATAAATGACTTAGAGAAACTGTTCTATGAATAAAACTTTTATGTATAACATCATTGGACTATAGCCACAACTTCACTCATCCAAACCAATAAAAGGTATGTGCCTGGAATCAGTAACAACACTATTTAACATCTATTCTAGGTTATAAAAATACAATAGACTCTAACACCATAAAATAAGCTGTTTTCTTACCTTTGATAATCCGCACAAAATGCGATATTATGCGTCAGTTTCTCTGGAATGGATTCATCTAAAAATGTGATTGCACAGGACTCAGGACGCTCACAGAGGTATTTGGCTACCTCTCACTTTGCTAAATAAACTCCACAAAATAGCACTAACTCCTACGCATAAAGAACCAACTTGAGTCCAAATGCGGATAAAGGATTACCCCCACCTGAGCACTAACTCATTTCTTTCATTTTCAATCGGTGTTATCAAGCAAGAAAGAAGACTCGATCCATGCAAACAAAATTAGCGCGCCAGCCAAGTCAGTTCACATTAATAAGGTGGTACTAGCGCATAAACTTCAAACGCATCTCTACGTCTTGTTAATGTCAACTAGCTGTCACGTTTGCGGTGGCTCGGGTGGTAATTTCTTTCGTCCAGGGAGTTATCTAGTTGAATGTTTTGTATAGCCCTAAGTTTATCAATTGTGTCCTTGATTGTGTGTGTGTGACTTTACCAGAGGTTCAGACTGAAAACCAGCGTCGATACAGCACTCGGGCGGTAACTATGTATTAAGTGTGTAATAAAAGTATTTTCTTTCTATCTATCTATGCTTACCTTATAACCAAAGTGTGTGTTCTATAGTTCTATTAAAGCATATATTAGATGCCTGGGATAAAGCAAAAAACGCTATTGGTGTATTCTGTGACCTTTCTAAGGCTTTTGATTGCGTGGATCATGGTACACTAATTAGGAAGTTGGAACACTATGGAATTAATAACAAGGCACTGGACCTTATGCAATCATATTTAGCTGATAGAGTTCAAAAAGTAGATATTGGTAAAGAAAGATCTAGAGGATCAAAACTTGAACTAGGCGTCCCGCAAGGATCAATATTAGGTCCTTTTTTATTTTTAGTATATGTAAATGATCTTCCATTTTTAGCAAGAGATCTTTGTGATATAGTCTTATTTGCTGATGATACTTCATTGATTTTTAAAGTTGATAGAAATAAATATAACTATGACGATGTAAATAATTCGCTTTCACAAATACTAGATTGGTTCACTGCCAATAACCTACTACTCAATGCTAAAAAGACTAAATGTATAAAATTCATGCTACCGAATGTAAGAGAACTCCCAACAAAAATAATGCTGAAGGATGAGATTGTTCACCTTGTAGACTCTACTGTATTCCTAGGGTTACATATTGATTCTTCTCTTCAATGGAGGTCGCAAATAGAGGCTCTGGCAGGTAGACTTAGTTCAGCAGCTTATGCAGTTCGAACAATTAGATATATTACCAATGAAGACACAGCTAGGTTAGTTTATTTCAGTTACTTCCATAGTATTATGTCTTATGGTATTTTACTTTGGGGACAGGCAGCTGACATCCAGACCATATTTGTTCTTCAAAAAAGGGCGGTACGCGCTATTTATAAATTAAAGCCACGAGATTCTTTGAGGGAATTATTTAAAAACATTAATATTCTGACTGTAATATCGCAATACATCTATGAAAATTTAATGTATACCCACAAAAATAAGGATAGCCTTATGAAAAAGTGTGATGTTCACAATAGAAATACAAGAAACAAGAACAAGTTACACATCCCATCATTTAGATTACATAAGGTAGGGAAATCATTTATGGGCAATAGCGTGCGCTTCTATAATAAGCTTCCATCTGAAGCAACTGAGCTCCCTATTCGTAAATTTAAAAATTACATAAAACTAAATCTCATCAAGAAGGCTTTCTACTCCATAAATGATTATCTCAATGATGTTAATGCTTGGCCAGATGTCGCTCAGTTTCGCACCGACAATAGTATGTAGTAAGTAATTTGTTGTTGTGCATAGCTTTACTTAAATATTGACATGTATCGAATCATATTATATTTAGACTTAAATAGGCAAATAACCATGTATTAGACATATAAGAGATGAACATGCTAGTGGTTTCTTTTCACTTCTTCCACTAGTGGACAAAAAATTGAAGTGAACAGTAAAATAATTGTATTTGATAATAATTTATATATAAAATATGACTTGTCTAAGTGCTTATTTTGTAAGCCTAAAGAAATAAATGATTTTTTACTTTTACTTTTTACTTTACTTTTGTGTATTTGTAAGTAGAAGAAAATACTCGTAAGTTTCTCGATCAGAACTCGATCGGTAAAGTAGTAGCGACCACAATAACCACTCTGCAGAAGGGTCGAAGCGCGGGTCACGGTGAAATTTACGATTCCCCTAGATTTAGTGCTGTCATAAAGTATTCAGGAGCGTTTCATGTTGCAGTGGTACCATCACTGTATCTATCGTCTTATAGTTATTTTGTACCTTCTATTCAACTGCTAGATGAAGCTGGGGATTAATTTTGATGAGTCCTAAGTGGTCACTGATATAGCGGGTGTCCAAAAGTAGAAAAAAATGTGACCTGTAACCAAAGGTTAACAAAAAATTAAGTATCAAATATAAATGTATAATGAAATGAAAAATATAAATAAATAAATAATGCTGGACAATTCACACAGCATTATCTAGCCCCATGGTAAGCAGAGCTTGTGTTATGGGTACTAGATAACTGATATACATAATACAATACATTACATAGATAGATATTTTTTATTATACATAGAAAACGACCAGAACACCCGGAACAACTATCTGCAGATCGTGCACACAATTGTTCCGAGGCGGGAATCGAACCCGCAACCTCCTGCGTCGCAGGCGGACCTTCGTCCACCGCGCCACATCGGTCGTCAAATATATATATGAAATGAAAATATATTTTATAAGTAATATAATATGTTTTATAAATAAATATTATTTTATTTGAGTTAAGTTTACGATTATCTAGGTAATTGATTTTTTAATGGTAGGTATCTACTTCATACTAGACGAGATATAGATTTCTCCATAACTTTTTTATATACAAGTATAAAAAATTCACTAAAAACTTACTCTAGCTGACTATAAATGTATTAACAGCAAAATCGTACGATGATTATCTATATACCTCTTACCTAAGTCTCCGTAGACTCATTAAAAAAGTTCAGCCTCACTAACTTTAGTTTTTGTGTTTCCCTAAAACTGTTCACGTGCGCATTGGAAGATATGTTTAGGTTGCTGGACTGGAAAGGAAAGGGCATTAATATAAACGGCGAGTACATCTCACACCTGCGATTCGCTGATGACATAGTCTTAATGGCGGAGTCGCTTGAGGAACTGAACCAGATGCTGGACGGCCTAGCTTCAGCCTCCCGATGTATCGGTCTTGGCATGAATTTGGATAAAACCAAAGTCATGATCAATGGTCACATTGATCCAAGGCCGGTGGTCGTACATGGTCACCTTCTCGAAACTGTTTCCGAGTACACTTACCTTGGGCAGATTCTGCAGTTGGGTAAAAACAGTTTCGAGAAGGAGGCCAAAAGGAGGATCCAGCTGGGCTGGGCAGCATTTGGGAAACTACGTCAAGTCTTCACGTCATCCATACCGCAATGCTTGAAAACGAAAGTTTTCAATCAGTGCGTCCTACCCGATATGACCTACGGAGCTGAGACGTGGACACTCACGATAGGGCTGGTCCACCAGTTCAAAGTCGCTCAGCGAGCTATGGAAAGAGCTATGCTCGGAGTTTCTCTGAAGGATAGGATTCGTAACGAATACATCCGACAGAGAACCAAGGTTATCGACATAGCTCAAAGAATTAGCAAGCTGAAGTGGCAGTGGGCCGGCCATATCTCGCGAAGAACCGACGGCCGATGGGGCAAACGTGTTCTTGAGTGGAGACCACGACTCGGTAAACGTAGTGTAGGACGCCCTCCGACCAGGTGGGATGACGACCTGCGAAAGACTGCAGGTAGATGCTGGATGCGGCAAGCTGAAGACAGGGCGCTATGGCGCTCATTGGGGGAGGCCTATGTCCAGCAGTGGACTGCTATAGGCTGATGATGATGATGATGATGATGAAAACTTGGGAAGAGAAACAGCACTGGACCACCCAAAGGAAGAACTTGAATGCAGTATAATTTAATACTTCACCACATACAGCTTGTTAAAGTTAGAATTAAGTTCACAACTCGCGGTTAAGTTGGGCTAACTTAGATTTATGCTAGTCGTTGAGTGGATTGGTCGAAGGACTTACCTTAGTGCTTCAGTACCTAAGTGCTGTGGGTACCTGGGGATTTAATCCATTTGATAGCACGATACTTATTCAAATGATGAATATCAAAGTGCTATATGTATTTATTTTATAAAGTTTTAAATTTATTTATTTTTTCAATGGAATCAAATGGATCTTGATCACTGGATCTACAGAGTAAACGTTATTTTACACCTGGGACTTTTGGACACGGCACAATAATGTAAGTTACGTAAGTTAAACCAGGAAATAAAGTGTTAAGTTATTTTTTTTATTCATTATCATCATCATCATCAGCCTATACAGTCCACTGGACATGGCCTCCCCCAATGAGCGCCATAGCGCCCTGTCTCTTGCCGCATCCAGCATCTACCTGCAGTCTTTCGCAGGTCGTCATCCCACCTGATCGGAGGGCGTCCTACACTACGTTTACCGAGTCGTGGTCTCCACTCAAGAACACGTTTGCCCCTGCGGTTGTCGGTCCTTCGCGAGATGTGGTTGGCCCACTGCCACTTCGGCTTGCTAATTCTTAGAGCTATAACGATAACTTTGGTAAATAAAAAACATAAATAAATAAACATATATAAATAAATTTCACATTATATGGAGTCTAACCTAACTTGGGAAATGTATTGAATTTAAGTTAAAGGTTAAACTGAGCTCATTACTTTTAATGAAGCGGGGTTAAGTTCGTCGTTTTGGGAGTTTTTCGGTTTGATGTGGAAACATTTAGGGAGTTCGGCTTTGGCTATGAAAGCATGAAATTATTTTGGGTCGAATGGTAGGGTTGGTAGTTTACATAGGGAAGTTGTGTCGATACATTTTTTGTTGAATTGGGTTACAATAACTTCATATTCGATAACTGATAACCCAGTGTTCTTGAGTGGAGACCGCGACTCGGAAAACGTAGTGTAAGACATCCTCCCGCCAGATGGGATGGTGACCTTCGAAATACTGCAGGTAGATGCTGCATGCGGCAACCTTAATACAGGGCTAGAAGAAGCTTGTCTTATAAATTTCCTTTGTCGATGAATCCCAAAAATACGTAAAAATTCATTTATTCCAATTGAAAGGAAGGTTACGCATATGTTATTAATATTTACATAATATAAATAAAAAAATAATGAGTTTAATAATGAAAACATTTAATTATTTATTCTATAATTCTAATCTAGAAGCTAAAAAAAAGATTGTGGTCGATATCACATGATATAGGTTAAAAATAGCGCAATTAATAAAATAAAGCTAACTTTTAACCCCATAAAAAAAGGTTGCCCTGATTTATCACGCCAAAATGAGTCCAGAATATATCATCATAAGTCTTCTTTTTAATAAAAATACAGCGACATGGTTTCCCTCTACAGGACCTTTTTTATCCTTAGCAAAGTACAACGTTCTTGTATTAAAAAATTAACTGACTTTATGTTAGTGCTTTGTAGACTGTGTGAAGTGTAGCGGGGCTTTACGGTTAGAGATGGACCTCTTTATTTGATATCGATAAAAAAATGCTGGAGAATCTACACAGCATCATCTAGCACCAAACTACGCAGAGCTTGTGTTACTGGAAATATAGTCTATCCATCCAGAATGTAGAATGTTTGTAAACAGAGCCACTGACAGTTCAATCAGCTGATGGGGTGAAAAACATTTTTTTATTTAGGTCACATCTTGAGCTTTGATGGGGGTGCCTTACTGGGCTGGTGATATTTGATGTAAATAGTTAAGTGGCATAAATAAAGCATCCCTGTGAAATCAGCCTACTTTTATCATTACCTATCCTTATAGAATGGAATAAAAGCTAAAGGATTATGAAATAAGACTAAAAATCATTTGATTTTTTATGCTCTCAAACGATTTTTCACCTGTGACAACTCAATTAAATGTAAATAAGTGCCCGTTTAAAGTATTTTCCTTGAAGCACTAAACATTATTGATGAAATTATGAAAAATATAAATTATACTCTCTGTAAGAAATATGTATGGTCATAGTGCTATCCTTGATTCGAAATTGTAGTTAAAAAGTAAGTAACCAACTTTTTGCACCACGGGACGTCGAAACTGAGATTCGTTAGGGATGGCACTGTTACAAAGACAAAAAATCTCTAGTGATTTTAATCTTTGTTTTTGACCACATAATTTCGATTTGTAAATTGAAATAATTAGATTCTGCATAGAATTGACGTCAGGATTATAAAAAGTAATAAATCTAATAGAATGTATATGTGAATTCATTGGAATTCTATTAGGCCTGCATCATTTCGTGGTGATAACCCTAAAAATCAGCTGATTTCTTATGTTTACAAACATTCTACATTCTGGATGGATAGACTACAGAAGACTGAACCCGCAACTTCCGGTGTCGCAGGTGGACCTTCGACCGCCACGCCACATATGTCGAGATACTACGAGTAGGTATGTACCTATATATAATGTTATAAATTTTTTGACACTTTTATGGTTGATAAAATACTGCTAATAATAATGCTTTGGTTTTGAAACCATGAGCAAACAATTTCTAGTTACCTACATCTTTAGATCGCTCTTTGCCTGAGAGAATTCATTTTATTTGTTGTGTATGTTACTCTCGGAGTCTCGGACTGGACAAACAGTGGCGGTAGCTTCATACAAGCCCAAAAGCCGGGCTTGCCCTACCTCGAATTTCATACCGACCGAAAACATTTACTTCAATATTTAAATTTTCGCGCGCCAATACATTCATTTGTTTCTTTTTAATCTATGGCTAGATGACTATCTAGTAAGTATCCGAACGCGCCGGCGGCGGCGCGCGGCCTCAGGTTGGCTCTCAGCCATGCATCTCGCTCACACTCATGGGCTTGCAACGGGGCTTTGCAGCCGCCTATATCTGTCCCGTTCTATCCTATGACAAAGTGTCTACGTCTATAGATATACTAGGTTAGTTTTCTATAGCGTTTAGTATGGAAAATGAAGCCCGGCTTTCACTGTGAAGTTCGTTACAAACTACGGTCAACTCACGAAGTTCGTATCGTACAAGAAAATTTTCGTATTCATTCATTCGAATCACTTTTGTTTGTTTTGTTTATTGAGTGAGCGACAATTAGCATATTTATTTATCGTTCTAACTTTCGAGATTTTTGTATGATTTAGAGTTTCAAATGAGTGTAACAGGTGATATTGTTACTTGTGAGGATTTGAAGTGTGTGAAAGTTTTAATAGGCGAGGAGAGCATGAAATCTTTATCTTTCACGGAGAAAAAAGACCTGTGGCCTTCCGCAAAACCTACACTACACTGGTTTTGTGTATTTCGCAAATAAGTAAGTCTCATTATCATTAGACAATTTAATAGATCAGTGTACAAAACTCATTGGTTGCTCCCATTCCAACAAATTGTATTGCTGGAGTTGCATATTTTCTAACGAGATAACGGTTTGGAATACGTCTGGTTTTGATGATTTAAATTTAAAAAAAATTCACAAAAACACATGAATGTAATTTCATTTTGTAATTTCGATAACCAACGCATAGAGACATCATTATCTCGTCAATTATCTGAAGAAATTTCAAATCACAATACGCGTGTTGTATTTGCTCTCCAAATACGACCTTTTTTTGTTTATGCAATAACAAGATAGCGGCAAACCGGTGCCTAGTTATTTAGCGAATCGTATCTCGGGCTTGCCCTGTTCTCAAGCCCTAGGCACGCCACTGTGGACAAATATAATGAAATAATCTAAATCTAAATCACGAATAAAAAAAAACTTTAAAAATTTACCAACGCGTTTTGTTTGCGAAATTATTTGGTATTTATGCGTGCCTTTTGTTTTATTTTTCCCTACGTACGTTGATATCGCGTAACAGCGATGTTGCTTACGGGGAAACGTAGGGGAACATAAAACAAAATTTACGCGAATAATACCCGATAAATTTATCTTTAATAAACGAAACTTATAGAAATAGCAGGAGCACTGGTGTCGCTACTCACCAACAGCTCGCCACAAGCTGCCCTGCGGGCTTATTATTATTATTATTATTCATTTACACCCGAATAATCAAACGCTACTCAGATTTAAGCACGTCTCAAGAAGCCATTTTTTGACAGTTTTCAATGAAAATCTGTCGTAAAATCGTTTAGCATTCGGGGGTAAATGTTTAGATAATGAGATAGTAACCTGATAGGTTTTGTACAACATGATTAATAATTTTAAATAGAAATATAAAATATTTATTTGTGTTTCATATAAAATAATACAACTTAAGAACTAATAATAATAAAGAACGAATAAAAGAATTAAAATACGAGAACACAGGAAGGCTACCGGCTCAGCATTAAATGCTACATTGACATAAGCCTGTGCAGCGCTGGTTTTCAGCGGCGCCAGGGTGCTGAGTGCAGCACACAACACAAATCACTAATAATAACAATTTAATACGCAAATCACTTATCGATAGTTTTCAATACGTTTACCCCACTCTAAACCGGCCCAGTTCATTGTAGATTACTTTAATTCCCAAGGCAACAGTGGCTCCACACTTGAACATCATTACATCACAGTAATTAATGAAAATACACATTTACATGTAAAGTTACTACTAAAAAGAGGTAAAACACATTTTAAGGATGTAATTACATATTTTGAAGCGCTCGAATTTAGATATCCTTCGCTATTGTACGGAGAATGATCTAGAGACGGTCTCATAAAAATAATATTCCCAAAGGAAAAAGCATTTGTCCCGAAAACTTAAAAAACAGTGCCAAAACTGATTTTGAAGTTGGTTTTTAGTTTTTTCAAAGCAATCAAATAATCTATGTAGATAGATAGATAGATATATTTATTTATTGATACAAATTTGTTACATTTTGTTTATAGTATCTTAAATCCTAACATAGGTTTATCTAGACACTAGAGTTCTCTTAACAATAATAAGGTTAAAAATTAAAATTAAAGTAATTAGAGCGGTAGGCAGTCACGCAACAAGCACAGT
The DNA here is from genome assembly GCA_943735965.1 of Eupithecia abbreviata. NCBI lineage: Eukaryota > Metazoa > Arthropoda > Insecta > Lepidoptera > Geometridae > Eupithecia > Eupithecia abbreviata. The sequence continues at coordinate 3,719,927 of OX031000.1, forward strand.
GACTTCGCTGTCCGCTGCATGGCTTGGCAGCCGCACACAGGCGACATGTTTATTCTAACAATTATTATTATTATTTATTTTATTTTAAGCCATTACTGTCCCACTGCTGGGCAAAGGCCTCCCTTTTCTCCTTCCACTCCTCGCGATCCAACGCTGCAACAGGCCATGATGGAAGATATACCTCGAGCTCGTCGCGCCAATATAATAATAAATAAAAAAGCGCATGAACCGTGTAAGAATATTTGAAAACTCAAAAATGAAATCATGGTAAACATTTGGTTATAAATGACTTTTATTTATTACTAGCTTTCGCCCGCGGCTTCGCTCGCGTGGTACCACGATAAAAGTAGCCTATATGTTATTCCAGTACACATACTCCGTACATAATGTTCCAAGTTTCATCAAGATCCGTTCAGTAGTTTTTACGTGAAAGAGTTGGTAACAAACATCCATCCATTCATCCAGACTTACAAATTTTCGCGTTTATAATATTAAAATAGGATTTTGTGAAAACAATGTGGACAGTGGCCAGGTACAGGTCTCAAACCTGCGTATTTCAGAACCACCGCTGATCCACTAAGGGTTCAGTAAATCGATACATGGAATCAGACATTCAGTGCGCGATTGGTCATGCATTTTATATCGCCGCCTTAGGGGTGCGTTTGTACCGGCTAATTCGGTTCCAACTTCCTTTACAGTCGGGGGTTGTTGGTCTGGCAGTTAGGGCTATTTTTTATTACACATTAATTATTTAGAAGAGGTACCTATAATACATCGATCTGCAGATATTTGTTCCGGGTGTTCTGGTCGTTTTCTATGTATAATAATGCTGTGTGAATTGTTTATTTATTTATTTATAGATACTTTGAGATTAACGGTTGTTACATAGAAACTATGCACCTAATCTGCAACCCAGGAATGCAGCATGCCAGTGCATTTGTTGTCCATCCAGTATAATTATCAATCTCCGAGTACTTACTTTGCCGACTCAGCGATGACGTCTTTCCCTCAGCGTGCCTGCCTTCGATCGCGGTCACGACATTCTACACCTGGTACCTGCATAGACCAAGCGTAGCTTCATTACTTTATTTTAGAACATTTATCTTACGATCTTTGTAAAAGTTTTGGTTTTATTTTAAAACCGTCGCCGGTGGCTTCCGTAATCGGTATTTAAGAGCGAGCAGGGCCCGAATTCTACTAACCATTGCTTACATACAATATTTGCTTCACATAGAACTGCTTTGAACATTGTGTAAGTATACACAGTAAGGGATGCGTCTAGTTTTAATTACTGTGTGTTTCTATTTGATTGTATTCTGTTTGTGTGCGCCAAATAAATAAATAAACAAGTAGGTAACTTTAATGACAGCGATATCGTTACAGAAACATACATAGATGAAAGAAACTCTAGATGGAGTCGTACTTATATTTATTATATATGTATATTACCGTCTCAGCCTAGTAGGTAATTGGTGAAGTCAAGCTGCAAATAATCACTATAACATTATCAAAGTACACGCAAAATAACCGCCAGTGCCACACCAGCAGCCGAGAACTGCGATCACATACTTGGGTAATTTTCTGGTAAGCAAGGAAGTTTGGTTCGGCTTAGTTAGTTAGTAATTCTGGGTACAGAGTCTTGTGTTATAGGTTTGACTGTCATCTTTAGTTAAGGTGGAACGTAGTGTACGAATAGAAGATTAAGGTATATCCATCCTTCGCAACACAGGGTAGGTACGTGCATGGCTGAACATTATTTATTATCTCCACCAAAAACAAGGGTGGCTTTGCCATAATCGTAATCATTCTCAGCCTATGTTAGTCCACGGCTGGACTAACGTAGGCTGAGAATGATTACGATTATGGCTGCAGAATATTTCGGAATATTGTAAACCTCTACCGACGGCCGCTGGGGCAAACGTGTTCTTGAGTGGAGACCACGACTCGGTAAACGTAGTGTAGGACGCCCTCCAACCAGGTGGGATTGCAGAGATCATCATCATCATCATCAGCCTATATCAGTCCACTGCTGGACATAGGCCTCCCCCAATGAGCGCCATGGCGCCCTGTCTTCAGCTTCACGCATCCAGCATCTGCCCGCAGTCCTTCGCAGGTCGTCATCCCAGCACCTGGCCGGAGGGCGAGAATGTTTCAAGGAAGCTTAACCCAAACAGAAAAAGAAAACTTAGAAAACGCATTAATTTAAGCAAAGAGAGAACAGAAAAACATAATATTTTGACGTAAATGTAGAGAAAAAGCGACTAACAGTTTTCCTCCCACCAGTAATCCCGGGTTCGTGGCTTAGGCCTCCAGTGGTCGACGCACCTGTGGTTGACGCCCCCGGTCAGTTTAATTTAATCCGAAGATTTTTTTTATCAAATGTACTGGCAGGCTTAAAAGGCATAAGCTTGTAATAGCAACACGCTCGCAACACGTACATATCGGCTCCGTAATTTTTAAATTATTTTGAGACTCACAATGTCGATAAAATCGTTTGAAATTGTTTTACGCGACTTGCAGAATACAATACAAACATTAGTCAATAAAGTGAGTGACTTGGAATCCCAAATAAATAAGCAAAACATAGTGATTGCAAAGCAAACCGAGGCCATTTCGGAACTCAAGAAAAATGACCCGAGCGCTACCCGCATATCAACAATAAGTGAGACTACTGAGGCCGGCAAAGCCCCCTTGGTTGAGAGGCCTAAACGGCAGGCCCACATCAATGCCGCTGCAGCGCTGACTACGAAGAAGAACTGTGCTGTTGGTGTACCATCATCAGCTGAGCTGACCAAGTCCAACGGAAAAAATCGTACGATTGAGACGGGAACCTCCCGTTCCACACCCATTATGACGCCGGCCACGAGTGCACCCAAGAGCGTGACCAAATCACCCAAGGATTGTACCATCCACCCTGCTTCCAGACTGAATGACGACACAACTCCCTGGAGTGTAGTGAATAAAAAACCCCGCAAAGGGAAAACTGCCAAAGTTTCAAAAGGGGCCGGCACAGAAAGCCCTGAACTAAAAACTGTAGAAAAATTAAGATTTCTGCAAGCTTGGTCATTTAGTCCCGAAACTACAAGTGAAAACATCCTTAATCATCTCAGGAAAATCAAGGATTCGAACGACTACTCTGTCAAGAAACGTGAAATAAAAACCACTCGGCACGCGGCCTTTGTCATCGGAGTCCCCGAGTCACTCTTCGAATTATTATCCCAGCCAATGCAATGGCCAGCTGGAGTTTGTTTTACAGAGTGGTTTCTCATGCGGCCCCGCACCCCGCGGGGCGGCCCCGCAACCATTGCACAATAATCAGAACGATCAGTGTAACCTGTGCGCGCTTACTATTTGTCATCAAAATATAGCTTCGTTAGACAAAAAGACACTAAAACTCGAAGTGCTTCTACATTCTGAATTAGTTTGTGATGTTATTGCTATAACGGAGCATTGGCTTAGTGAGGCTAACCTAAAATGTATTTATGTGGATGGCTACGTTCTAGTTTCTAATTTTTGCAGAAAAAAACGAGCCCACGGGGGATCATGTTTATTTGTTAAAAACGGAATAAAAGCGACAGAATGTGTTGAGTTCACTGAACTTGCGGAAGAACAGTTTTGTGAAGTTTCTGCTATCGAGTTGATAGATTTTAATATTGTGATTATATGTGTGTATAGAACAAACTTGATAAGCTCGACATTGTTCTTAACTCTTAACTACCTACCCTCTATTTTAGTCACGCAACTACCTACCCGCGGTCTGTGAGACTTCTGCGATATATCGCTCCAGCAAAAGAAATCTATGGCAGTGGGAGATAATTGGAAATAAAACGTATATTTTAATAAGTTTTTTTATTTATATTAAAGTAACAAAAATATAAAAAATCAACATGGTTTCTTCACTAAACAAAAATCTCTTCTAAGACCTGAGAAATAACATAAAAAATCTACATATTTATAAAATGAGATCTACAACAAAAGTAAAAAAAATTACGAACTTCTCTTTAAAATTTCTATAAATTCAGGAATCAACTTATACAACAACACAGTAATATCAATATAAAAAAAGTTATTTTTATAAAATTGCATGTCATGAACTTTACAGTTTTTCGCGGCAGTAAATACACAACATGTTTGCGCATCCTAGGCAAATTGCTTTCTTGCAATGAAAACACAAGTATTGGGTCTTGCGTTTCTTCTTAGGGTCACAAACACAGCAGGTCTTGTGAGTTTCCAACCTATCTGCACCAGCATCACTTCCAGCAGCTGCAGGAAGCTGTTCTGCATTGAGCTGCAATACCCGACGAAGAGAAAGTTTGATATCCCGCTGTATGGACGAATTCAATTCTCTACGCTTCATGTGTGGTCTCAAAAGCTGTTTAGCCAGCTTTTTCATGAATTTGAATCTGCTTTCTTTTCATGTTCTCATGTTTTTGTCCGATAGGACGGTGGTAAAGACGATCAACAAAAGCGATTATTGCCAAAAAAAAATCTTCCTTTGCCTGCAACTCAATTCTTTTAATGGGATATTGTCGTCATCATCTGATGAGGATTGCTTCGACAAGACCTTTGGGGCCGAAAATATTTACTTTCTTCCGCTAAAAATGCTTCATATTCACCATCAATTTCAGAATCCGACTCGCGAAACTCTTCCATCAGAAAATCATCTCCTATGTCTATCTCCACAATACTACAGTCTCCAATAGGTAATTCCTCATCATTGGAAGGGTCTTCCTCCAACCAGCGCACAATATTTTGATCGTCAGTAGCCGGTTGCACTAAAATAATAAAAATCATTCGATAAAAAAAAGTCACATAACTACCTACCCGCGGTCGCTCAGACCGCTGACAAATGTTTTTTACTCACCAAAAGCAAACGCGCGCAATTGTGACATCGACAAGCGCAGGCGCGATGCTGCGGATAGCGGGGAAAAGGTACATAGACGCACGAGATGTTACAATGAGCACTCACTTCGTAATTCACAAAAATATTACAGCTGGTGTCTGTGAGACCGCGGGTAGGTAGTTAAGGGTTAATGTACATGGAACGTCTTCTTGAACGAGCTTGCGACGTTGGTAAACAATGTCTCATAGTAGGCGATTTCAATATAAATTGGTTAAATGAACAATGTTCCGATCGTAAACAACTTAGTGATTTGTTATCAGTGTACAACTTTAGTAATGAAGTGGACTTCCCAACTCGTGTAGTCGGTGCGTCCTCGACCTGTTTGGATCACGTTTACTGTAACATGGGAGCAGGGATGGTGGCGGCGACGCCGGTGGACACCCATCTGAGTGACCATCGCGCCGTCCGCGCCGTCCTTGCGGTACCAATGCGACATATACAGCCGAGAACTCGGCTTATCAGGGATTATTCCGAGGTGAGTCGTATGAATTTTTTTGCGGCTATTTCGAGCATAGACTGGCGCGAGGTACAATGCAAACGTACTTCTCCGGACTCACTAGCGACATCCATAATAAACATATTAGCCAATAAGATTGACATCTGTTTTCCTCTCAAACGTAAAAATATACGATATAATTCATGGATTAGCACAGAAATTAAAAATTTAAATGCCCTTCTTTTTGACGTTACTAGTTTATATAAAAAATATCCACAATTTAGTTATTTAGAAGATTTAATTATAAAGATTAGCCATCAATATGACAACTTAATTAATTGTTCCAAATCAAATCATTACATGAAGACAATAATGGCAAATTCTAATACTCAGAAAGCTATGTGGAAGGTAGTAAATGATGAGAGAGGAAAACACGCATCGCCCTCTATTAACTTTATGGACGTCGTCAAAGACCCTAGCTCTGGAACGAAATTTTGTTCTAAAAAGGCGGCCGCGGACGCCATGAACGCAAGATTCGTGGGCGCGGCGGCCGCGTGCGGCGCCCCGCGCGCAGACCTGCGTGCCGTCGGCGCCGCCCTCGCGGCCGCCCGCCCAACAACTGACCGCTCACTGCGGTTTGTGCGTTTCTCACCTGCAGAAGTGTATCAAATTATAATGACGCGCATCCCAAGCAAGCCTACTAAAGACTTATATACGATTTCAATGGAAACGTTACGCATCGCAGCGATGCCGCTCGCGCCGTGCCTGGCACATTTATTTAACTGCTGTTTAGACGCTGGTACCTACCCACTGATTTTCAAGTCTAGTAAGGTATCACCACTATTCAAGGGGAAAGGTAAGCGCGACAGCATAGACGGCTACAGACCGGTGTCCATTATTCCAGCGCTAGCCAAGGTGTTCGAGAATGGAGTAAGTACTCGACTAACAGAGTACCTCGCGGACACTGAAGCGTTGTCGGAGCGCCAGTACGCGTACCGCGCGGGCCGCTCCACTACATCCCTCGCTCGAGAAGTGGTCCGTCTTATAGTTGACGGCTGCGAGCGCCGGCAGCGAGTAGCAGTTCTGTGCTGTGACTTATCAAAAGCATTTGATGTTGCAGACCATGGCGTACTCGCTGCCAAGCTCCACCACTACGGTATAGATGGACCTGCACATGCTCTCCTGACCGATCTGCTGCGCAACAGATCGCAGGTCGTAGTTGGCGACGGCGGAGATGTTAAGTCCGATCCACTGACGACCGTGATGGGCGTGGCACAGGGATCTTCCGTCTCGAATTTGCTGTTCTCGCTGCTGCTCAACGACCTTCCTGTGTCCGTAATTAAGAGCGACATATTTATGTACGCAGATGACGTAGCAGCGATCGTCACAGCGGAGACTGTGGACGGACTTGAAAAGAAATTGAATGACGCAGCACAAGAACTGGCACTTTGGTTCCAATGCAATGGCCTCGTGCTAAACATAACTAAAACGCACTTCATTCACTTTTCAATCTCCGGCCGGTCATGCAGGGACTTGTCGGTGTGTGTTGGTGGCACTTCGATACACGAAGTGTTGTCGACAACGTTCCTCGGGTTCGAGCTGGATCGCGGGCTGACGTGGGCGGTACACGTGGATAAGCTGTGCAAGCGGCTTGGCAGTGCGTGCTACGCGCTGGGCAGGCTGGCTCGTCTGGTGCCCGCTGATATGGTCCGCATGTGTTACTTTGCGACCGTACACTCACTGTTGCAGTACGGCGCCGAGCTCTTCGGACGCGCTGCCGAAAGGGAACGCGTCTTCAGAATGCAAAAAAGAGCCGTACGGACTATAGTACGTGTGTCGCAGAGAACATCTGTGAGACCATACTTTACTCAGCTACATATCATGACCTTTCCATCGATGGTCATTTACCAGGTGGCAGTGCATGTCCGTCAAAACATTTCTTCGTTTTCGAAACAAGCGGAGATGCACTGCTACAACACTCGCAACGCCGCGGTCGGCTGGCTGGTGCCTGCGGCAAGACGACTGGCCAAATCGGACAGGTTGACGCACGTAATGGGACCAGCTACCTACAATAAGCTCCCAGACAAGGTTAGGGACGCACCGAGTGTAGATAATTTCAAATTAAAATTAAAAAACTGGCTCATAGAGAAGGCTTTCTATACGTACGAAGAGTTTTTAAACTATTAATATAGAATAATCTTATTTTGAATTTTTACTATAATTAGATATTATAATTTTATATTAGAAATAATTCATTTATAAAGTGTGACATATAATTTGACAAATTATGAATAAAATGTTTATCTGTTTATCTGTTTATCTGTTAATATATATTGTCATTGTATTATATCATAACCATAACTATTCTTATTAGAAATATTTTTATTTTGTACTAGCTTGTACCCGCGGTTTTGCCCGCGTGGAATATTCCCAAGGGAGCATTTAATCGACCTAAATAGGAATGCAAAACATATAGATGAACTGCAGGTTCGCAGCAACGCCTACAAAAAATCTTATAGCAAGACCACGCCGACGTATTTTGATTCTTGAGGATGAAAATGGTATGGGCGAAAAGATGCAGAAACTTCTAGAGGACCGATTTCCAGTATTCTCTTTTATAAAATCCTATGCAAGTACCAAACACGTAATATAGTTATAGTAGTAAGTACTAGTAGTTTCCCGCGGTTTCACCCGTGTTAAAATACGCGAATTTTGACATTTCTAAAAAATAATAATAGCCTATGTTCACCAGGGATAGTGTAGCTTCTCAACTGTGAAGGTAATTTTCAAATCGGTCCGATAGTTTCAGAGCCTATTCAAAACAAACAAACAAACCTTTCCTCTATATAATATTAGTATAGATAAGCAACTTTTGAATTATTTTTATTGAGGACTTGTGATTGATTTGTGGTTGTATTTTATTTTATTTTGCTCATTGACATGTATATATTTAATAAATAAATAATGATGGACAATCCACATAGCATTATCTAGCCCCATGGTAAGCAAAGCTTGTGGTATGGGTACTAGATAACTGATATACATAATACAATACATTACATAGATAGATATTTTTTATTATACATAGAAAACGACCCGAACACCCGGAACAAATATCTGCAGATCGTACACACAATTGTTCCGAGGCGGGAATCGAACCCGCAACCTCCTGCGTCGCAGGCGGACCATCGTCCACCGCGCCACATCGGTCGTCGAATTTGATTATTAGTTTTATTAAATTCGATGCTAGTGATTAATTAAGTTGACTACACTATTGTACTAGGTGATACCTGTGAAAATTGTTGTAATGCTTTAAATCAGCGGTCGGCAACACGCGGCCCGCGGGCCACATGCGGCCCGCGGACGTCTTACTTGCGGCCCGTGAATGTTTTGTAAATAAGTTATAAATATCAAAATAAAAACCCTAAGAACTTTAATGTCAATGAGGAGCTTTTACAGTTATGTATTTTGAAGAGAACGACTACAGGGGAAGATTTGTTTTGTAACTTAGAACAAGCGCTAGTATCAATGCAATTACCATGGGAAAAATTGGTAAGTGTAACAACTGACGGAGGCAGAAACGTTAGTGGACAAAATAAGGGCTTGGTAGGTAGAATTAAAACAAACAAACTTTTTCAATTGTCAAGTATAGAAAAAATTAATATGCTTCTCGTCTCACAGATGAGCATTTGAAAGCCATTCTACGAATTGCAACTACAAATATGACATCTAACATACAAGAAATAGCCTCCCAAATGCAACCTCAGACATCACACTGAAATTTGTATAAAATCAGTTACCTATTTAGATACTTTGTGGTTTTCATGTCTGAATGATTTACGGTGGTTTTTTCTAGCTATAAAGCCCAAACATACGTATAAACATGACGTGAGTATTACGTGTACGAATTAAATTCCGTCTGTTTTAATAATTTTTAATAGCATTTATGTAATATGACCAATTATACCTAGGTATATTGCTTCTAGGGTTAATGTCACAAGTGCGGCCCGCTTTTATTTTATTTTGCCACCTTGTGGCCCTTGCTTGCCAAAAGGTTGCCGACCGCTGCTTTAAATAAATACAATACATAAAAAAACTATTTGTAAGGACAAAAGAGGACTTTGTTATTTTATTAATCTATCTATATAGGTACGTACATATTAATAAAACAACTTAATAAACCAAATTTGAAAGAAATTGGCTATTAATTTTTATGTTTGACTGTACCTGTGAACACGAAGAAATTAATTTTATGCAAAAACAGCCTCGACAGAACGGCAGGCTGATTATGTAAAAGCAACAGCAACAGCGACGCGACCGCGACCGCAATTTTAGCAAGCAATTTTTAGTTCACCGATTGTCCGGCAGAGGGAAACCTGGTGTCATCTAATACAAAATTGGCTTTTGACAGCACTGATTGCTTAATTTTCGCCTGTCGCAAACCGGTCGCAGTTACATAATCAGGGGGCGGGAATCGACGTAAAGGGAACACATCTTATTTTCAAAGTAGTTAGATTAAAATATCATTATCTGATCTATCATCATCATCATCATCATCAGCCTATAGCAGTCCACTGCAGGACATAGGCCTCCCCCAATGAGCGCCATAGCGCCCTGTCTTCAGCTTGCCGCATCCAGCATCTACCTGCAGTCTTTCACAGGTCGTCATCCCACCTGGTCGGAGGGCGTCCTACTCTACGTTTACCGAGTCATGGTCTCCACTCAAGAACACGTTTGCCTCAGCGGCCGTCGGTTCTTCGCGAGATATGGCCGGCCCACCGCCACTTCAGGTTGCTAATTCTTTGAGCTATGTCGATAACCTTGGTTCTCTGTCGGATGTATTCGTCTCTGATCTATACAATATGGTCTGTTCATACAAAAATCCATGGGTATGACGTCTCTTTACGAGAGCCGGAAACAACCCCATCGTCCTTACGTAATCAAAGCACCCTTTCAGCTTCGGAATTCTACAGAATAAGGATAACTTTATTCCTTCAATATTTCCACTATTTTTAAATGAATGAGTTTATAAATCATTCATTACAAAATAGTGAAAATAACTATTTTATATATATAATAATATACAATTATATATATATATATTACATTTATTTATCTTAATATTCATGTTATGTTCATAATTATTCTAGCTTATCGTTGGTACACCCGCTGCCTTTCTTAAATTCACATAATTCTTTCCATCCAAAGGTTGCCTGGAAGAGATCGCTTCTAAGCGACAAGGCCGCCCATTGTACTTGTATCATGTGATGTCTTTTTAATGATCTGTAACTGGTGTACAATATACATAGTATTTTTGTATTCATCATCAGCCTATAGCAGTCCACTGCTGGACATAGGTCTCCCCCAATGAGGGCCATAGCGCCCTGTCTTCAGCTTGCCGCATCCAGCATCTACCTGCAGTCTTTCGCAGGTCGTCATCCCACCTGGTCGGAGGGCGTCCTACACTACGTTTACCGAGTCGTGGTCTCCACTCAAGAACACGTTTGCCCCATCGGCCGTCGGTAGTATTTTTGTATTGTATTTATTGTAAATGTGTATGCGATCCGACTGCAGCTGGTCTTATAAAATGTATTCGTGTGTGTATCACTCATACTATTCATGACGTTCATTGGTTCTTTTTCCTTTATTTCTTACTAGCTGCGCCCCGGCTTCGCCCGCGTAGAAATCTTTGTGTCAAATAGTTTATAAATCTTCTCAAGGGGAAATCTTATTATCTTATCTATTATAAAACCGCATCAAAATTCTTTGCGTAGTTTTAAAGATCTAAGCATACATAGGGACAGACAGACAGCGGGAAGCGACTTTGTTTTATACTATGTAGTGACTAGTAGAAACTAGTAAGAAGCATTTCATACTACGAGTACATTCCAAATGGGAGCAACGCATCTTATGGAGCGATTGCTATGATAACATGTCAAGGGGTTTGGAGTGACGACCGATGTGGCGCGGTGGGCGAAGGTCCGCTTGCGACGCAGGAGGTTGCGGGTTCGATTCCCGCCTCGGTACAATTGTGTGTACGATCTGCAGATATTTGTTCCGGGTGTTCTGGTCGTTTTCTATATATAATAAAAAATATCTATCTATGTAATGTATTGTATCATGTATATCAGTTATCTAGTACCCATAACACAAGCTCTGCTTACCATGGGGCTAGATAATGCTGTGTGAATTGTCCAGCAATATATATTTTTATTTTATTTTGTTTTCTATTAATATGATAATTTTATTGTGGAGAAGTGAATACTTAGATAAAAAAATCGCCTATGTAAGATTCTAGGCGTATAGCTAATGTAAGCGAAGTTTTACTTCGATCCGTTCCGTAGTTTTGGCGTGAAGAGCCAAAGAGAAAACTGACGACCTCTGTGACGTGGTGGGCGAAGGTCCGCCTGCGACGCATAGGTTGCGGGTTCGATTCCCGCCTAGGGACAATTGTTTGTGCGATCTGCAGATATTTCATCCGGGTGTTCAGTTTGTTTTATATGGATAATAAAAAATACTCTCTATGTAATGTATTGTATTAGGTATAACAGTCATTTAGTAAATACCCATATCGCAAGCTCTGCTTAGGTCGGGACTGGATGAGGCTGTGAATTGCCCAGCAATATTTTTTTATAAGGTCTACCTACTGCTAACAACGAATGTATCATCTCATCTGGCATGTATACAAAATCATTTTGACCCTTAAGTATAGCTCCACAGAGTCATTTATCCCTCGTCTTCCGGTATAAGTGACATAGACCTACGAACGACTAAAAGTGCCGAGTACGCACGCATAAAACTTCTTTTTAATGCCGAGGTCCGGTACCTTTAAAACAAAATGGTAGTAAAACCACCGAGAAACGAGCCGTAAAACGTAGTAGTTTCGTTCGGAAAGCTGAGCGAAGATTTTTTACGATAGACAATGCTAGTATGTGCCTACAGTGGTCATGATCATCATCATTATATGCAACATACAGCTAGAGAGAGATACATACGAGATACAATCAACGTCATAAAGTCCTACAAAAACAAAAGAAAAGCTTCGAAAAATGTCGTATACAAATAATAGTTTTTTATACTGGCAAAATATTCACTAATACTTTTCCACTACATAACAGATTTACATTACACAACACATAGAATAATAAACATTCAGTAACAAACTGTACCTAAACTGTACATTGTTTAAAACTCACACTACAAGCATAGTTATGTATAGGTAGATGAAGGTCCAGCTACACCTCATAAACGTCGCCTCTCACAAAAACTATCATAACTCCACTCGACGCCGGCTGTGATTCCCCTGTTTGTGTAGAGCTACGAACTTCTAGACATGGACGTAGGAGTGGAAATATTCATTAATACCTAGAATAAAGCTTTAAGTGGTTAGCGAACTAGCAAATCTGTACTTCACTAAAGTGAAGTAGAAATTTGCTATATATACAAAAGATATAAGAGAGATATATATGAAAATATAGGTTAGGCGGTATCTTATAGACTACAATATTTTTATGTATTTGAATCACAACGCGTAGTGTTTACAGTTTTGAACTTTTGCGACTAACCACTGTTAATTATATTTAACAAACGTCGGGAAAATATGGTATACACCCGTTCAATAGAACTTATGATTATTATGAGTTCCTTTGAGTTTTGAGGGTTGAATCACAATGCGCTCTTAACATTTTATAACATGATCTTAAATGATGCCATGGAGTGTTTGGGGAGACCATCCACTCGACGACATCGCATCTTAGCGATCGCAGAGATTCAATGGATGGAGGTGGCTCAGAAGCACTTATTGTAGCGTCTCATGGGGGAAGCCTATGTCCAGCAGTATACGTGTATGGGCTGATATGATGATGATGTCATGTTATTGGTTACTCTATTCTCGCTATTTTTATTACATACCTACCACAACATAGATTACTTATCTTTCATTATGTGTGTCAATATTATGTGCTCAAATGTTACCTGTTTTCTTTGAAATTGTAATGTCGTAATACGTCTTCCTTGCTCTTCCCCTGACCCTTATGAATCAAGCCACCTCTAAATCTTTCCTAGCTCTACTTAAACGAGGTTACAGTTGTTGAACAAAGGAGTGAAAAAGGTAGCGTTTTTCAGTTGATTTGCATCGGTCCCTTTATAGGGCAACTTTGTGACAATGGAAGATTTATGCCGTTATTTTTGCATGCATTGTGGTTTTCGAAAACGTTTTAGGATGATTTATGGATGGTGACAGTTTTTTATTGGGAAATAGGTGTCAGTTTTTGTGTGGGACGTTACTTTTATGGGTGTTTTGGAGAGTTCTTTGTTTTTGTTCATGAAGCACGTTGTCAAACGATGTATAATATGTGTCACACACATTGTATCTGAGATGAATACAAATTATAACTTTTAAATTGAAATTATCTCACAAACCACAATAATATGTCTCCAAATTATAAAGTCACAAAATTGAAAGGGTGCAAAGAAAACGTCTACGTCTGCTCTGTCCCCAATAATTAAAAAGACGCATGTTACAACACGACAAAACGGAGAAAAAATGAATCAAACTGGAAATCGATCACTGTCTTTAAGTAAATTAAAATAATTGCATGTTGTTTTATAATAATTCCTGTTCCCCGCGGTTTCACCCACGTTAAACTCGAATTTCACTTTATTAGGTGATTTTTTACACCTTAGTTACCACGTTATATTATTGGAGTTTTAGTAAGAATCCCTAACTTTTTGAAAATATAATATAGCCTATGTTCACCGGGGATAGTGTAGCTTCCCAACGGTGAAATAATTTTTCAAATCGGTCCGGTAGTTTCGGAGCCTATTCGTTACAAACAAACAAACAAATAAAAAATCAAACCTTTCCTCTTTATAATATTAGTATAGATAGTTATGTAGTTGTTTAAATAATCTTTTCTTCCTCAGTAGCTATTAAAATAAAACCGAATCAGTCAATTTATTGTACTAAAATATTTATTTACCTACTAGTTGCGCCTCGCGGCTTCGCCATATAGACCTATGTGTAAAATGGTCTATTTAATTATCTAAAAACCGCATCGGAATCCTTTTGCGTAGTTTTAAAGATCTCACACTAGGGACAGACAGACAGCGGGAAGCGACTTTGTGTTACACTATAAATATATAGTGATATGATATCTACATTTTAAATCGCTGACAGCACTGCTGGTTATGGGGTAGGTGCAGTAATCTAAGGTCGTCTGTTGAGTGTCAAGTGACATTTAGCTGGGATGACGCTTTCCTCGTTCAAAGTCGCTCAGCGAGCTATGGAAAGAGCTATGCTCGGAGTTTCTCTGAAGGATAGGATTCGTAACGAATACATCCGACAGAGAACCAAGGTTATCGACATAGCTCAAAGAATTAGCAAGCTGAAGTGGCAGTGGGCCGGCCATATCTCGCGAAGAACCGACGGCCGATGGGGCAAACGTGTTCTTGAGTGGAGACCACGACTCGGTAAACGTAGTGTAGGACGCCCTCCGACCAGGTGGGATGACGACTTGCGAAAGACTGCAGGTAGATGCTGGATGCGGCAAGCTGGAGACAGGGCGCTATGGCGCTCATTGGGGGAGGCCTATGTCCAGCAGTGGACTGCTATAGGCTGATGATGATGATGATGACGCTTTCCTCGATGTGGTATAGGTAGTGAGTTCGTTTCGGCGGCATAAGGCCACAAATTAACTAGCTTACAATGTCCCGTTCTAAACATAACTATTTCAAACTATACCTTGATCTGGTATTACAAAACTAGCTTATTTACAGTATTGCTACATAAATAAATAAATAAATAATGCTGGACAATTCACACAGCATTACCTAGCCCGGTAAGCAGAGCTTGTGTTATGGGTACTAGATAACTGATATACATAATACAATACATTACATAGATAGATATTTTTTTATTATACATAGAAAACGACCAGAACACCCGGAACGATTATCTGCAGATCGTACACACAATTGTTCCGAGGCGGGAATCGAACCTGCGACCTCGTGCGTCGCAGGCAGACCTTCGTCCACCGCGCCACATCGGTCGTCAACATAGTAGCACGAGTAAAAAATTGGGGTATCTTGAATATACATTTGTATGTATTTCAATTATCAAAAAAATTTACTAGGTACATAAGTCAACGCCCTCCGACCAGGTGGGATGACGACTTGCGAAAGACTGCAGGTAGATGTTGGATGCGGCAAGCTGAAGACAGGGCGCTGTGGCGCTCATTGGGGGAGGCCTATGTCCAGCAGTGGACTGATATAGGCTGATGATGATGATGACATAAGTCAACAAAATCGATAGGTAATTTTGATAACTAGAATACAGCGCCTCCTACAGAAATATTCTACCACCGATGCGATCCCAACCTCCTATACCGAATAAACCATCCCATGAGATAATAATGCGCTTATCAGGGGGAGGCCAGCAAGCATTGATTCACTACTTGTACAATATTTTTAGTATAGTTTGACAATGCCCTTATACAGCAGATTACTTTGACATTTTATCTAATTTATTATTCAATTTAGGTTTAGGTTTAAAGATATTTATTCTCAAAAAAGACACAGTCACTTACATGAGAATAGTTATTTAGCTTAGTGTAAACAATTTGTATAATGTAAATATAAGTTGTTCGATCTATAGGTAAGTTATTAATTACATATTGCACAAATTAATTCAATTGAACATATACCATTATTTATTATCTGTTTTATTGTGACAAATTATTATAAATGAATTTATTTTAATTTTTTAAGAAGGCATGTCTGTCTGCTTTCTTTTGCACAATGCCCTATGGTGTTTCCTTTGTGATAAGTTAGTATGTGTTATAATAAAAATGTGATTTATCTTTTAAATAGTATTTAACGACATCAAGTGTAACATTGTGTACCTACGGTGGAAATAAATAAACTAAACTACTGCAGCAGTGGATCAATGCTACCTGTCATAACCTGCCTACGGAGGTGAGACGTGGACACTCACGGTAGGGTTGATAACTACCTATGCTAATAAATATAATTCATTAATTCAAACGTTTTAACCCTTAATTACTCGCGTGGGGTGTTTAACACCCCAGCGACTGTTTGATCGTCTCTAGTTATTGGAGTTTCGAATTTACAACGCTTATTTTTAAATCTTAATCATAAATAAAAGTCTAATTGTGTTTGTATATCATAAATAAAAGTCTGATTTTGTATGTATTTGGTAGTTTTTTCTACGCGAGTACTTATATATGTTTTTATGCGCTAGTAACTAAGGGTTAACCATTATATGCGAATAACTGCACGTAGATGCTGGATGCGTCAAGCTGAAGATAGGGCGCTATGGCGCTCATTGAGACAGGCCTATGTCCAGCAGTGGACTAGTATAGCCTGATGATGATGTGATGAACCATTTTATATCCTCCCTTATGCCCCATTAAAGCAAAGTTGTAGAAACTCCTATAAACCTGTATTGTAAGAAATCACTTGTCAGCCCTGTAGGCACCTTCTATAAATCCCTATTCTTTCTTGACCGGTCACGTTCGGTGCAACCCTTCCAGCCCTTTTTAATTCTTAAGTATGACCATACACGAGCGGTCTGATCCACGTGATTTACGCAAAGGTCTTAGACAAGGAAAAGTATAGATATCTTTATTACATCATCAGAGGAGAGTGAAAGAGAAGAATAAGTTGTGTCGACGACATATAGGGTGCGATAGGATGGCAGGGAGATCAGCCTATAGCAGTCCACTGCTGGATATAGGCCTACCCCAATGAGCGCCATAGCGCCCTGTCTTTAGCTTGCCGCATCCAGCTACCTGCAGTTTTTCGCAGGGCGTCATCCCACCTGGTCGGAGAGCGTCCTACACTACGTTTACAGGGTCGTGGTCTCCACTAGACTAGGTAATATGCTTGTAATAATGCCGTTTATATTAAAGTATTTAGTCATTTCATTTGTTTTTAAGTTTTTGTCCCGAAGTGGGAGTAAGCTGTTTAGCTTATTCCCACTTGGGGACAAAAACTTTGCTTGCTTTTTTTACGTAAGCAGTGCCAAACGGCTCTGCTAACCTAAAATAAACAAGAGCAAAGTTTAATTTAAGCTCTGCTTAGCTTGTGTCTAGCTAGATAATACTGTGTTAATTTTCCAGCATTATTAATTAATAACTAACTTCCTGGATCGGAATAACCGTGTATGTGTACTCCTGCTTGAAAGGTAGGGCTATTTTTAGGTTCGAAGTGAATAAACGTTAGGGGAAGACAGGGGGAAGCTTTGTCTGTTATTGATTGAGGGGAACGTACTGTGGAGGTATTGGTAATTTTAATATTGAAAGACAAATTCTGATATGCTATTAGACAAAAACATACATTCAAATAAATAATATACAAATTATGATATGAGCTGAAGTGGCAGTGGGCCAGCCATATCTCGCGAAGAACCGACGGCCGCTGGGGCAAACGTGTTCTTGAGTGGAGACCACGGCTCGGTAAATGTAGTGTAGGACGCCCTCCGACCAGGTGGGATGACGACCTGCGAAAGACTGCAGGTAGATGCTGGATGCGGCAAGCTGAAGACAGGGCGCTATGGCGCTCATTGGGGGAGGCCTATGTCCAGCAGTGGACTGCTATAGGTTGATGATGATGAATTATGATATGACGGCGTTCAACCTGTTTGCCGTGAATCGAGTTTGAAGAGCAATTTTTATTACAATTGAAATACTTTTATGTGCTTACTAGTTTCTGCCCACGGCTTCGCATTCGTTGTTTCTATGGAACTGATTTATGGGATAAAAAGTAGCCTATATTTTATTCCAGAATTAGAACTACCTGTATAAAAATTTTCAGCCGGATCGGCCGGGTGATTATGTAACTCGCGACCGGTTTGCGACAGGCGTAAATTAAGCAATCAGTGCTGTCAAACGTAAATTTTGTATTAGTTTGACACCAGCTACAACGTCAAAATTGGTCAAAATTGGCGTTTGACAGCACTGATTGCTTAATTTACGCCTGTCGCAAACCGGTCGCGAGTTACATAATCACCATACCGGTTTTGGCGTACCTCTTCAGGTAACAAATATCCAAACACCCAAAAATCCAGACTTTCGCATTTATTAATATTAGTGTGACTTATGTATGATAAAATAGGATTCTTATTTCAAATATTTATTCGGATATTTGTTTAGAATTTTACTTTTTCATTGTAGAGAGGTAAGAGTAAAATTATAAATATAAGTCCTAATTTTGTTATTTAATGTTAGTGTTATGATTAAATTTTGTTGTTATTCTTTTTTGTTATTCTTTATTTAATTCTGCACGTAAGTAATGTAGATAGATAGATAAACAATACTTTTATTGCACACTTAAAAATAAAACAAACACGATAAAAAATAATAATAAAAGATATGTGACAATTAGGCGGTCTTATCTATAATAATAAATATAATGTAATTAGTGTAACACAAGTATTAATAAAATATAATAGCTTCGATTTTAACATAGGATAAGAGGTTATCCTATGTTAAATTTTAAAATTAATCTTCATAATTTATTTAACTTTATGGATTAACCTTTCTAGATATACTTAGATAAAACCTATGCCTTCGATTTTAACATAAGATCATATTAATATCTTATCCTATGTTAAAATTTTAACATAGGATAAGATATTAACATAGGGTAAGAGGTTATCTTATGTTAAAATCGAAGGCATAGGTTTTATCTAAGTATATCTAGAAAGGTTAATCATTTTTATTTAAAACGATATTATACCCACAACAAATTAATGGGAATTGTTTGAAACAAAACTTCACTGCAGCAAACGAGAAGTTATTTATAACTACTATGAACGCTTCACTGTGACTGACAGACAAAGCACAGTCCACTTTATTAGTTTTATATCGGTAATTTACTTTGTTCTTATTATTATTGTGTTTTTTTTTTATTGTGTACAGTAAAATGTTAAATAATAATAATCATCATCTTTCATAGTTTCTGATTTGGCCATCTCCCATCCCAAAAAGCCACCCTGTATTTAGTATACAGGGTGGCTTTTACTAACGATGACACTTAAGTACATAAATGTCAGGGTGATGATAAAAAATCAACGATTTCATCAAATAAAATAAAATAAAATCAAAATATTATAATTTTTAATAATATTATATTATCCCTGAGTAATTTATCAAATCCCGAGAAATGCTATTATTTTATTCTACTTATCCAGAAAGGAGACTACTGTTGTTGGTTAAATCCTTAAGCTTAGGGATCTAATCATCATCACATTTGCCCACTCTATGTAAACTGCATTATTTTTAATGACACTTTGCCCACTCTATGTAAACTTCATTATTAGTAATGACACTTTGCCCACTCTTTGTAAACTGCATTAGTATTAATTGCCCACTCAACTGCATTATTATTAATGACAATTGACCCACTCTATGTAAACTGCATTATGATTAATGACACTTTGCCCACTCTATGTAAACTGCATTATGATTAATGACACTTTGCCCACTCTATGTAAACTTCATTATTAGTAATGACACTTTGCCCACTCTTTGTAAACTGCATTAGTATTAATTGCCCACTCAACTGCATTATTATTAATGACAATTGACCCACTCTATGTAAACTGCATTATAATTAATGACACTTTGCCCACTCTATGTAAACTTCATTATTAGTAATGACACTTTGCCCACTCTTTGTAAACTGCATTAGTATTAATTGCCCACTCAACTGCATTATTATTAATGACAATTGACCCACTCTATGTAAACTGCATTATAATTAATGACACTTTGCCCACTCTATGTAAACTTCATTATTAGTAATGACACTTTGCCCACTCTTTGTAAACTGCATTAGTATTAATTGCCCACTCAACTGCATTATTATTAATGACAATTGACCCACTCTATGTAAACTGCATTATAATTAATGACACTTTGCCCACTCTATGTAAACTTCATTATTAGTAATGACACTTTGCCCACTCTTTGTAAACTGCATTAGTATTAATTGCCCACTCAACTGCATTATTATTAATGACAATTGACCCACTCTATGTAAACTGCATTATAATTAATGACACTTTGCCCACTCTATGTAAACTTCATTATTAGTAATGATACTTTGCCCACTCTATGTAAACTGCATTATTAACATGGAGCTATCTCCTAACCCAAAATAACCCCGTCAAGGCCATACTACTTTACCCTTTTTACCATACAACCAACGCAATCAACGCATCAAGTTTATTCATCCTTGAATAATTACACAAATATAGCTCTAATGCCACAAAAAGCAGCCATACCCAATTAACAACCACAAAACCTGTCAAGCATGGCTACGCCGCAAAAGGAGGTGTCCTTTCATAGACAGGGAGCAAGAGTGAGTCTGCTCAGAGAGTTCCGTAGATTGACGATAGCTGTGGCAGTCTGTAGATTGACCTCATCAATATCATCAGGCTATGGTAGTCTGGTTGACGGTATATCTCCCATAATTAGCACCATAAAATAAATAAATAATGCTGAAAAATCCACATAACGTCATCTAGTCCCAAACTAAGCAAGTCTTGTGTTATGGGTACTAGATGACTGATATACATAATATAATAGATTACATAGATAAATTTATTTTACGACCAGAACACCCGGAATACATACAATTTTCCTAAGGCGGGAATGGAACTCGATTCCCGCCGAAACAACCGCCGGCGTCGCAGGCGGATCTTCGCGCACCGCGCCACTGAGGTCGTTAACACCCATAATGCTTAGTTTACTGCATCTGGCATCTGCCTGCAATCTTATTTTATAGTAAATCTATTGCTTTGGGAAACTACGTCAAGTCTTCACGTCATCCATACCGCAATGCTTGAAAACGAAAGTTTTCAATCAGTGCGTCCTACCCGTTATGACCTACGGAGCTGAGACGTGGACACTCACGATAGGGCTGGTCCACCAGTTCAAAGTCGCTCAGCGAGCTATGGAAAGAGCTATGCTCGGAGTTTCTCTGAAGGATAGGATTCGTAACGAATACATCCGACAGAGAACCAAGGTTATCGACATAGCTCAAAGAATTAGCAACTGAAGTGGCAGTGGGCCGGCCATATCTCGCGAAGAACCGACGGCCGATGGGGCAAACGTGTTCTTGAGTGGAGACCACGACTCGGTAAACGTAGTGTAGGACGCCCTCCGACCAGGTGGGATGACGACCTGCGAAAGACTGCAGGTAGATGCTGGATGCGGCAAGCTGAAGACAGGGCGCTATGGCGCTCATTGGGAGAGGCCTATGTCCAGCAGTGGACTGCTATAGGCTGATGATGATAATGATGATGATGATGATGATTGCTTAATGAGCACAGATTACCTACGAGTAGTAAAGGGATTTAGACGCATGTCACAGAGCTTAGAAATTGATGATTATCCATCATAAAAGTAATCATAAAAATTTTGGACTTTAAATATCATAATCACTCGCTGTTTTAATAAACAAAACAATATAATGTAGAGAACGTGAGTATTTGCTAGTATTACTATAATGGCGTTTCCAAAAGAAATAATAATTGAGTTCGAGCTTATATTTTTTGATGCCAGTGGCGATTAGTGGCCAATAATAAATAATAAATAATGCTGGACAATTCACACAGCATTATCTAGCCCCATGGTAAGCAGAGCTTGTGTTATGGGTACTAGATAACTGATATACATAATACAATACATTACATAGATAGATATTTTTTATTATACATAGAAAACGACCAGAACACCCGAAACAAATATCTGCAGATCGTACACACATTTGTTCCGAGGCGGGAATCGAACCCGCAACCTCATGCGTCGCAGGCGGACCTTCGCCCACCGCGCCACATCGGTCGTCAATATTGCCACAGCATGTTCAGCGTGACGTATGACGAGTCAAATTGACAACTCCTTATTTATATCAATACAAATAATATCCACTTAGAAAAGGTCAAATTCTTAAAACTTAACACTGGCATGGTGTCGTTATATTTATTTCTGTTGCTTTGGTATTTAGACTAAAGTAAAGAAGTGACAAAAAATGTTAGTTGCCTATGGGTTGTTATTTTTCGAGATTGAGTAAAATCCGTATCAAGCTTTTTTATCAGCACATGGTTTTGATAATTTGTTTGCATTTGGTTGGTAATATTTTTTGAAACTCACTAGGAGTTTTGTTGTAAATGTGTAGGTATACATTGCCCTATAAAAGATAGGTACATACATTTTGGGAGCCTATGGGCATAACGAGTTTGAAAGTGTTTTAATTAGAAGCCAAAAAGGATCACACACATCTTCGTGCAACAAAGTAACATATCTTTCTCTCATACTAAAGAATACGGAACCCTAAAAAGCAAGCTACTCGATAGAAAAACTTGATTGTCTGTGGTTGTGCAAGGTCAGTTGCTTCGGGAGCCGGTGCAGTATAACTGAAATATCAGATCATTTCTAATTAAGGGTAGATAAATAAATAAACTAACCAAGGTTATCGACATAGCTCAAAGAATTAGCAAGCTGAAGTGGCAGTGGGCCGGCCATATCTCGCGAAGAACCGACGGCCGATGGGGCAAACGTGTTCTTGAGTGGAGACCACGACTCGGTAAACGTAGTGTAGGACGCCCTCCGACCAGGTGGGATGACGACCTGCGAAAGACTGCAGGTAGATGCTGGATGAGGCAAGCTGAAGACAGGGCGCTATGGCGCTCATTGGGGGAGGCCTATGTCCAGCAGTGGACTGCTATAGGCTGATGATGATGATGATGAAATAAATAAATCGTTTAGAAAGGCCAAAACAAAAATAATGCTTGCAATAGTTGCTATATTAAGTGGATAAGTCATTTTATATCCATAGCAAAAGCTCTGCTTAGTTTTGGGCTAACTGATTGATGACGTGTATTTTCCTGTATTTTTTATATTATAAGTGGAAATAATGTAGCTAGATAGATCGTTATCATACCCGTATCTGAAGGCCCATCCGTCACTATTCCCAAATAAACGATCCTTCTCCAATTGAGAATGTGACTCTATAGTCTATCCATCCAGAATGTAGAATGTTTGTAAACATTAGAAATCAGCTGATTTTTAGGGTTATCACCACGAAATGATGCAGGCCTAATAGAATTCTAATGATTTCACATATACATTCTATTAGATTTATTACTTTTTATAATCCTGACGTCAATTCTATGCAGAATCTAATTATTTCAATTTACAAATCGACATTATGTGATCGTAAACAAAGATTAAAATCACTAGAGATTTTTTGTCTTTGTAACAGTGCCATCCCTAGCGAATCTCAGTTTTGACGTCCCGTGTTGCAAACAGTTGGTTACTTTTTAACTATGATTTCGAATCAAGGATAGCACTATGACCATACATATTTCTGACAGAGAGTATTATTTTAATTTAGCCGGATTATTGAACGTTTAATTTCACGCTGCATATTTGTTTAGCGACAATCAGTCCAAAGGTTATGAATTCTTCCAATTTCATCAATAATGTTTAGTGCTTCAAGGAAAATACTTTAAACAGGCACATTTACATTTAATTGAGTTGGCACAGGTGAAAAATAGTTTGAGAGCACAAAAAGTCTAATGATTTTTAGTCTTATTTCATAATCCTTTAGCTTTTATTCCATTCTATAAGGATAGGTAATGATAAAAGTAGGCTGATTTCACAGGGATGCTTTGTTTATGCCATTTAATTTATTAACATCAAATATCACCAGCCCAGTAAGGCACCCCCATCAAAGCTCAAGATGTGACCTAAATAAAAAAATGTTTTTCACCCCTACATCAGCTGATTGAACTGTCAGTGGCTCTGTTTACAAACATTCTACATTCTGGATGAATAGACTATAGGTATGTATATTCGTTACTAGTGGTGTCGACACCAAACTGTCAGGAAATCCAATAAGAAAACAAGGACTTCCGGTTTTTTCTAGACTTTTTTATTTTTGATTATTATTTTCTCGAAAGAAAACTATTTAAAACATAAACATTATTTAATCGTGCTAATTTAGAGATTTCAGACTAAGCTACATAGCTACCTAAACACTAAAGTCTAAATTACTTTAGTGTTTAGGTAGCTATGTAGCTTAGTCTGAAATCTCTAAATTAGCACGATTAAATAATGTTTATGTTTTAAATAGTTTTCTTTCGAGTTTTGTTTGTATGTATTAGAAAAGAAAGAAAGTCATTTAGACTTTAGTGTTTAGGTAGAAAAGAAAGAAAGTCATTTAGACTTTAGTGTATGTAGGATATACGAGTATTCCATGATTTTATTATTAAATTTTCAAATACTTCGGCACAGTTTCATGCAAAGTATCCCGATTCCCGTTATAAATGACCTTTGTGTAGTAATAACCAAGATAGTTTCAAAATCTACAATTAATTCAATATCATTTTGATAGAGATGATTTGTCTGAAACTTCAACTGTACTGCATTTCACCTGCATCAAATTATGTGCTGATCTGACAGGATCAGTGTGTGCGAGCGAGACAAGACATATTCGCGTAAAGAAGAAAAGAGAACGCAAATTCTATTTTGATGTCAACGGTTTTGATTGTATTCATATAATATCGAGTTTTGTAAAAAAACATATTATAGAGTTTTGAGTTAATTCTTGGTAATCTAGAAGGTTTTATTTTGCACTGCTGTTTTTAGCATATATTAAAATCAAACGTGTTAATTTGTGTTTCGGGAAATAATATGAAAGCTTTGAAAGATTTCTATGAATTCAAAATGATTTACGCATGTTAAGGCTTTTTTATAAAAAACACAGTCGGATACAGAAATCTAGGTTTTACATTTTATTAAAATCACGTACATATTTAGACTGTCCTTTACATTCAAATTCAAAAAGCTTTTATTTTATTTTATTTTCAGCCATTATTGTCCCACTGCTGGACAAAGGCCTCCCTTTTCTCCTTCCACTCCTCGCGATCCAACGCTGCAATAGGCCATGATGAAAGATGTAACTCGAGCTTTATTTAACCCTAGATCACTAAACATTAGTCTCACAGGCGACACGGTTCCCGCGCATTCGCTGTTTAGGTATGTTCCCGACACTAGCCCACCCCGCCACGCTCAGTACCGTCCTAATTTAGTGTTTTAGCACCCTGTGCGTACGCATTACGTACGTCAAGTAAAATATTCGCGTTTTATTTTGTTAGTCAGAACGACTAATGTTTAGTAACTGAGTAACTCGAAAATATGTTTAGTGAGCTAGGGTTAACAAACTTAAATCTATCTATTCTAAGCAATAAACTTTATTTTTTATTTATCTATCAATCAACATCATCAGCCTATATAGCAGTTCACTGCTGGACATAGGCCTCCCCAAAGAGCGCCATAGCGCCCTGTCTTCAGCTTGCCGCATCTAGCATCTACCTGCAGTCTTTCAATCATTCAAATCGATATGATATATTTTTTATGTATATGTAACTTAGGTAATGCCTCCGTTGAGCTAAATCTAGATTGTTAACAACAGTCTGGAGTTAGCTCAACTGTTTCAGAAGTAACTACATACTAGTTCTAATTTCATTCAATTTTATAATTGTAATTTTCTTTGATAATAAAGATTCACGCATAAATTATGGCGACGACCTCTGTGGCGCGGTGGGCGAAGGTCCGCCTGCGACGCAGGAGGTAGCGGGTTCGATTCCCGCCTCGGAACAATTGTGTGTATCGTACACACAATTGTTCCGAGGCTGCATATATTTGTTCCGGGTGTTCTGGTCGTTTTCTATGTATAATAAAAAATATCTATCTATGTAATGTATTGTATTATGTATATCAGTTATCTAGTACCCATAACACAAGCTCTGCTTACCATGGGGCTAGATAATGCTGTGTGAATTGTCCAGCATTATTTATTTATTATACCTACTTAAGTAATTAATTAAAATATTAAAATGTAAGTAACTAGGCAAAGTAACTTACGTTCGCGAAAAGTAACGAATAAAACTCCAAAGCAGACAGACGTCGAATAAACAAGCAAAATGAATACCTAAGTCCTTACGTTAGAGCTTTTTTTCTTAAACATGAGTAAGTGGGGAGTTTGCTTTGAGTGGTGTATAATTAACTAATGATGATTTAATGAGATTTTGTGTCAGTTTTTTTTAATTAGCCCTGGGATTGCGTGGGGCGATAGATGTAGGTAATTTTTTTTGTAGGTGTTTTTAACCTTTTTGTCGTGCTTCACGTACACAAACTTATAAAAATATATATAGAAGTATAGAATATTCTTTATCGACTTAAATTAGAAACTATATACAATAAATAACTTAAAAATTAGGTAACAATTGGCAGACTCTTTTTTTGAGTGGTGGCCGACACTACTGCTTCCTTGAAGCATCAAAACGGCTAAAGCGATTTTAATAAATGACGTATCAAAATAGATCGGTATATATAGACTGTTTTAGCTACATTTTGTATTTTGCCCTGTCATTTGGCGAAGAGACGTGAAAAGCGAAAACTTATGTTTTGTATCATCATTAGCCTATATTAGTCCACACATAGGACATAGGCCTTCCCCAATGAGCGCCATAGCGCGCTGTCTTCAGCTTGCCGCATCCAGCATCTACCTGCAGTCTTTCGCAGGTCGTCATCCCACCTGGTCGGAGGGCGTTCGTTTACCGAGTCGTAGTCTCCACTCAAGAATACGTTTGCCCCAGCGGCCGTCGGTTCTTCGCAAAATATGGCCGGCCCACTGCCACTTCAGCTTGCTAATTCTGTTGATGTTTTGTATAGTATTTATTTAATAACCTGTTTGTTCTGGGCGCGTACTAATTTAATTAATCCAAATTAAATTTAAATTCAGAACACCCCCACTATGTCAACAAGGTCCTCATAGACAATAGAGTTGAACAATGAATTCGATCTGTTTGCAAACTCTGTTCAGACAATAGGAACAATGATCGGATTTCACCGATGCAGTGTTCGAAGGAGATAGCTTGTATCTATCAGCTTAGAGAGAAAGAGATGTAGATATAAGAGGTATCAGTTTATGTAGGTACAAAGCTGCTATTTTCTAATGGGCTTTTGATTTTCGCACTTCTCGATTATTCATTTAAGAAATGTACAATCAAACATTAGAAACAAATTCGAACTAGTATTTATAATTGAAACAGACAAACTGCAGACTGTTGCAAACAATCTATTACGTAGCTCAACTGATCCATATCAATACCAGTCGGCGCGCGTCCCCGCGACGCTGGCTGCATTGCCCCGCTGTATGAAAATGCTGATGCGCTGCGACAGATACTCACCAGCTCTTGGGTCACGCGTAGCTTTGACCAGACGCTCAGCCAGACGCTCAGGTAATATCTTAAAAACCCAGAGAGCCTCGGTACCCCACGGACCTAGGGTCTCGACTCAAAGGAGCAAATGGATAGGCTCTGAAGAGACCTGCATATTTGCGCCTCATGAGATCTTCGGCCAAATCTGCCGCAGAACCAGCCCTGACGGATGACGAAAGAAATTATTCATCATCATTATCATTTATTGGGGTTTTATGCAAACACTTGATAAAATTGTTCTTAGGTGGGGGTACGGTGTACACAATGCGTAAAACCCTGTCAGGGCACAACAATTTTTGGGTTCGTTCTTGTTAGATTGGTAACTTATAGATAGATAACACTTTATAACACCACACAAAACAGAAAATAATACAGAGATAATAACTTAGAATAAAGGTATAAAGGGCGGCCTTATCGCTGAGAGCGATCTCTTCCAGGCAACCTTGGGATGGACTGGACATGAACGAACAATATAGACGGTGGCACTTTCATAAATAATTGGTAACAAATACACTAAATACCTACATTACAAACATTATAATAAACTTACATAGACATAAGATAAGGCTATCAATATTTCATATGGATAAATAATACTGATGCAGCAGTTTTTTGAATATAGGGAGTGATTTTGCACGTCTGATGTCCAGAGGGAGAGCATTCCATAGACGGGTAGCTTATCTTTACTTTTAAATATTTACAGGCGCATACTCTATTTTCGTATCTCTACCTAAACCTTACAAAATGAAACTATTTCAGAGGTATTAAAAAAAGCTAATAAAAGGTATACTACCGAGCTTCTGGTCCATGAAAGAGCACATGAAGGGGAAACTTCCTGTGACACTGAAGCGCAAACTCGTCGATATGTGCATATTGTGCATCTTGCCCATCCTAACATACACGGTTCGCAGACATGGTCGCTCATTGAGTTACAAAAATCCAAGCTCAAGATCTGCCAGAGGGCAATGGAGCGTAGTATCCTAGGCTTCCGGCGAATCGATCGCGTTTGAAATACGATGCTACGCTCTTTGACAGGTATTGTCGATGTGGTAGTCAAGACCGACTGCCACACTGAAATGAAAGTGGGCGGGGCACATTAGCCGAATGCACCCCGAGAGGTGGGCTAATACTGCAACACCCTGGGTCCCGGAAGGAAGCCGCGGGCGAGGTCGGCCAAGAAAGCGCTGGCGAGACGACCTTTAACGCCTTCCTCAGAGATTGGTGGGAGATCGCGCGTGACCGCGCTGAGTGAAAAGATTTTGAGGAAACCTTTGCCCAGCAGTGGGATGAATCAGGCTAAATAAAAAAAAGGTATCACAGAACCCCCAATCAAATGATTCATATTTGCTTTCTGCAACGTAATTATAAGATCAAATAGGTGGAGGCGCTAGGTATGCCTATCATCATCATCATCATCATCAGCCTATATTAGTCCACTGCTGGATATAGGCCTCCCCCAATGAGCGCCTGCAGTCCTGACAGACCTGCAGTCTTTCGCAGGTCGTCATCCCGCCTGGTCGGAGGGCGTCCTACACTACGTTTACCGAGTCGTGGTCTCCAAAAAAAAAGTATGAATATGTACAAAATCATTTTCTATCCCTGTCTGTAACCTTTTCACGAAGAATTTAGGAAAAAGGATCATAATGAATATTGACGTCATTAAAGCCATGAATGACACTAACTAAAATTCAAAATGGCGATAACGGTGCCCACTGATAAAGAAAAAAAAAAGTCGACGAACTTAAAATGTTGGTAATTGGTATCATTGAATATTTGAATTTGAATATCAGCTTAAGTTTCTCATAAAATTTTTTCATTTGAAATGACCGATAAATATAATACAAAATGATATGAGATTGGTAAGCCACCATTATAAAGGCAACTTTTATCGTATTCGAGTTCATCTTTTTCACAGAAATAGACTTTTGTTTGAACTATTGACGAGTTTTACGAACTGCCCATTTGTGAAAAATAATATTACAATTGTAAATAAATATAATAAATAAAGCAATCAATAAATTAATTATTTTATGAATTTCTTGAGTGTATAAATGATTAGTGTACTTAGAAGTTAGTACCTAGTGTTTTTATAGAACCACTACTACTATTGTACTCGACGTATAACTTGGTGTTACGAATAAATGTATTGTATTGTATTGTATGATTCCAATATTTGACCGCGATGTCGTTTGTTGAATTACTATATTATAAACAAGCTGTTCCCCGCGGTATCAACCGCGTTGAACTCGAATTTCACGTTATTAGGTGATTTTTTTACACTTTAGGTTACATTATTAGAGTTTTAGTAAGGATTCCTAAATTTTTTGAAAATATAGTATAGCCTTTGTTCACCGGGGATAGTGTTGCTTACCAACGGTGAAAGAATTTTTAAAATCGGTTCAGTAGTTTCGGAGCCTATTCAATACAAACAAACAAAAAATCAAACATTTCCTCTTTATAATATTAGTTCAATATTTGTTTCTCCTTTTTAATATCTCCGAACAAATTCAAAGAGAAAAAGCGATGAAAACTCATTTATCCATATAACATTTTCATCTTCCACAAAAACATTCTTTATTATTGTGAAAACGGGCTTTCATTAAAACCTAATCACGAATAATCCTAGTAAAGCAATAGGATCACAGGGACTTTCTCGTTATAATTCTTTAAGCAATTATTCTGGTTCTGCAGAAATATATAACGATATTTTATCCGCGGCATTGGGGTATCTTTCAAAGGATTACTAATATCAGCTAATTTACTGATAAGTATTGGATCATCATCATCATCATCAGCCTATAGCAGTCCACTGCAGGCCTCCCCCAATGAGCGCCATAGCGTACTGTCTTCAGCTTGCCGCATCCAGCATCTACCTGCAGTCAGGTCGTCATCCCACCTGGTCGGAGGGCGTCCTACACTACGTTGACTGTCGTGATCTCCACTCAAGAACACGTCTGCCCCAGCGGCCGTCGGTTCTTCGCGAGATATGGCCAGCCCACTGCGACTCAAAAAGTAGTTAATTATTGGGTATTGTAAAACAAATTAACAACTATTAAATTCTCAAATAACTTCTCTACGATCTTTTTTATAATTTTGTTATGTTATTTATATAGTTATTTACGAGTTTCCCAAGTGTATATTAAATACCTATATGTTTTTAAGTTAAAACGCTTAAGTTATGGTACCTTTTTTTTATTGTGAGGAAATCCATCATGGATATCTTCCATCCCTGGTGGAAGATTATTTCAGAGAGATTATATCGGAGAAATTCGTGAGGTTTTAGTCGGTAGGAGACTGACTAAAACCTCAGGAATTTCTCCGGGCACATATGCTAGGGATCCCGGGTACTTTCGGGAATACTTCCGCGAACCCCAACAGTGATGTTCCACTTGTGGAACCCTTCAGAGATGGGGAGCACACGGTTTCGTCGCGTATAGAGATGCACGCGCATCGCCTATGACCAGCAGCGAGGTCGTTTTTAAGGCTGAACAAGGGCACTTTGGTGCCCTTCTTTTCGCCCGTTCAGCCTTCGGCGCATTGGTCAGTAGAGGAGTCCTCCCTTCATACCATAACATAGGTAACTTATGTATTTTTACTTGACTTAATAGAGTCAAGTTAAATTGGTTGGTATATATATATATAATAAAACCTAATAATTTTTAGTATTTTAGTGGTAAGTATAGTTGCCTGGTAGAGATCGCTCTTGAGCGATAAGACCGCCAATTGTAATTTATTTATAATTTTTGTTTATAATTTTTTTTTTAACAAGTTTTTTTTTTTTTGTTTTTTTTCTGTACATAGTTTATTATTTAAAGTGCAATAAAGAATTTTCTATCTATCTACGAGTAAGTATTTCTGTTTAACTATTGCAGACGAAATAGACCTAAGAGCATTATGAAGCTTTTTCTAATTTTGTTTACTTTCACTTACATATTCCATAACAGGGCGCGGCAAATCCCCAGTAAAGATACCTGGTAAAAGTATCAAAAGCGACCAAAAACAAACGATTCCAAACAACGAAATTACTTTTCAACTGTCATGGATCAAAATTAAAATGGGTTCGCTCGCTCATCAAGAGGGCGGGAAAACTCAGTACACTGCAAGGCTTCGCGTCTAGCAGTCGCGGGGCCGACCGTATTTGAATTTCGAATACTTGAACGCGCGAACCTGCATTCCATTTTGAAATCAATTCGAATTTTGAATGACATTTAGAGTTAGACAGAGACAGTTTTGTGGCCAGTGTTTTTTTATTGTGTGTTTGAATTTGGATTTGATTGTTCCATGAAGGTGAGTTTGTTTTGATGAATATTTAGCACAGATGTTGTATTGAATTTGGTATGGTTTATTTCTGTTTGCATCGAATGTTTTATTAATGAAAATGTATTAATATATTTTCCACTTTTATGCATTCTCTGGAATATTTAGACCAACATTTATGATATATATACTGATTGATAATACAGCTGCAGTAGGTAACAGTTTTGTACCTTTACCGTTAGGGTAGTTATTTACCTACCTGTAAAACTGTATTTGTTGCTTTCGTTGAAGACTTAATAAAAATGTATGTAGTTAATTTATATAGTGAGAAAAACTATAATTATTAACATTTGAAGGACCATACGTATTGTTGTGATTTGCGCTTTGTTGTGATCATTTGATAGGTTGCTATTTTTCGTTTATTAGTTTTTTCACGTTTCACAAAAAGTCACAAAATTTTAGAAATTAACTCGTTCAATGAAGTTAATGTTAAAAAATGAATGAATGAACACTTTATAGGCCTTAAAATCAAAATAATAAACAAATATAAATAATGCTGGACAATTCACACAACATTATCTAGCCCCATGGTAAGCAGAGCTTGTGTTATGGGTACTAGATAACTGATATATATAATACAATACGTTACATAGATAGTATTTTTTATTATATATAGAAAGCGAGCAGAACACCCGAAACAAATATCTGTAGATCGTACACACAATTGTTCCGAGGCGGGAATCGAACCCGCAACCTCCTGCGTCGCAAGCGGACCTTCGCCCACCGCGCCACATCGGTCGTCAAAATAACACCTTATATCTAAATATTACACAATAACAGTAGAATAGGCAGCCTTATCGCTTACAGTGATTTCTTCCAGGCAACCAGGCGGGGTTAAACAGAAGTAGGTATAATATTTGCCCACACATAAAAAGCATAGCAGCTGGACATAGGCGTCTCTTGAAAAGCGCCTTATTGACTCTATCAATGCCGTAGGTAGGTACCTACTCCCCAAGCTGGACATGAGGGTTGAGGATCGCAGTTTAATAGGGTAGCTGGTAAAGAAAAAACCCACCTTACCCCACTCTCCTCTAAATAGACGTCAAAAAATAGGGTAGCTAAGGAAAATACCCAACTTACCCCACTCTCCTCATAATTCATAAATTGCTACTACCATGATTCCTACACTTAACCTCTCGGGTACCCTTCCTTATTTCAACCCTTAAGCACTCCCCGATTTATTATTAATTTTACGCTCTTACGTGATTTTCACGTATTAAACCGTGAAGGGTCTATTACGTAGTATAAGGGCCCATTCATACGATCCATTAAGGCAAATACACACGGGAGCAACAAAACAGATTTTGTGTAATTCGTCCCGGGATTCGATATGCAAGGCCCTGACTCTGAAGTCAGCATTTATACCAAGGACTTTCCATTAAGAACCCATAATCCTACTAATATTATAAACGCGAAAATTTGTGAGGATGTAATGTAAGTATGTTTGTTGCTCTTTCACGCAAAAACTACTGAAGGGATTTTGATGAAACTTCACAATAAATATAAAAATTCATAAAGATATATTCTATATTATCCAAAATATATATCACTACGCGGGTGAAACCGCGGGGCGCAGCTAAATAAAATAAAATGTATATATAATTTTCGTGTGACAGTGTTAAAAACAAACTCCTCCAAAACAGCTTACGTATGTATATAATGTTTATATACAAAACATATTTTTTTAGTATTTATCCTTTGTTGTTTAAGTAATTAAGTACTTCAAATTCCACGCGGGGCGAACCCGCGGGGCACAGCTAGAAATGTATATAATGTTATATACAAAACATTATTTTTTAGTATTTATTCTAATTTGTCTAACTGTACTTTAAAATTTAAGTCTCATTTATAAATTCGACACAAGTATTTTCATGAATAAACTCCTTTTAAGGAAATAAATTATTAGTACCTTTCAAAATAGATTTCTTTATTCCTAGAGATAACCCCGATTGCGAGGGTTTTATAGACACTATAATAACAAAAAACCTGAACTCCTTTTTATTTACAGTACCTTTCCGGTGAGGTAATGAATGTATAATTTATTACACTTAAAACTTAACAAAATAAAACCTTATATCTAAATTTTAAACATGAACAGTGCAATAGAAAGAAAGAAAATACATTTATTGATTCACAAGTAGGTACAGCGATAGGTGGTTTTATCGCTGACAGCGATTTCTCCCAGGCAACCTAGATGATATATTGTATTATAAATAAATAAATAATACTGGACAATTCACACAGCATTATTTAGCCCCAAGGTAAGCAGAGCTTGTGTAATGGGTAATAGATAACTGATATACATAATACAATACATTACATAGATAGATATTTTTTTATTATACATAGAAAACGACCAGAACACCCGGAACAAATATCCGCAGATCGTACACACAATTGTTCCGAGGCGGGAATCGAACCCGCAACCTCCTGCGTCGCAGGCGGACCTTCGCCCACCGCGCCACATCGGTCGTCATTATGCGTGAATCTTAATATTTGCCTCGGAGTCGGGGCCCCGGCTACGCACGTCTCGATTGATCCTAAACTAACGTCCTTACAACCTGCTCCGCACATAACAATAATTGGTGTTTGTGTTCCGTATAAGTTTTTGTGTGCTATGGGATTATTGTCTTGTAAAATATGTTGCAAACACCAGTCTCAAGTAAAACAGTATCCATCCTACTAATATTATTAACGTCAAAGTTTGTGAGTTTGGATGGATGGATGTTTGTTACTTTTTCACGTAAAAAATACTGAATGGATTTTAATGAAACTTCAAATAATATAGTTTATACATCATAATAACACATAGGCTACAATTTATAAAGATATATTATATATCTATCACCACGCGGGTGAAACCGCGGGAAGCAGCTAGTCATCTATAAAAAATATGTATGTATGTATTGAATTATGTTATGTACGTTGTGTTGTATGTTATCTAGTACCCATAACACAAGCTCTGCTTGGCTTAGGGCTTGATAATGCTGTGTGAATTGTCCAGCATTATTTATTTAATCAAACAGATACACATGCCAAGCCGCATAGTACCTATAAGTCCTATAAAAACTACTTTTAGTGACAATACTAAAGTAAGGAAAAATTAAAAAAATCAAATCATGCTAAAAATTCCGTTCTCACTCAGAACGAAATTTTTTGCATGATTTGGTTTTTTTATTTTTCTAATATTTCGGCACAGTTTCATACGCCATGATTAATGTATAAATATCCAGTTATAACTGATTTTTGTGTTAATAACCATGACAGTTTAAAAAGTTTTACAGTCAATACTGTCCTTAAAATTAGTCGCCCATTCACTTTTCGGCGCGAAAAAATAAAGGACCCTTTACACGGAACTCTAAAACCCGAAATCGTTCAGAAGCGTAGCACCTGTTGTCTCAAGACCTTCCCAGCCTCCGATCGAATTCCAAACCAGTTTAAAAAAAAAGAATTAAAGATGGCCGACTAGTTATTTTGTTTCTCGTTTTATAGAGCAGGTGCACTGTTTTTGAGTGTTTTGTGAAATAATTCTAGTTTTTGTAGAATGGGTGTTCAGGGATTTGTTATGGTTTCATTTTGGATGATAGCTCCTTCGCTTGGTAATACTAGGACAAAAAATTGAAGTGAACAGTAAAATAATTTTATTTGATAATCATTTAATGTATAAAGTATGACTTGTCTTATTTTGTAAACCTAAAGAATAAATAATATTGACTTTTAAATTTTTTTTTTACTTGTTTCTGATCGTGACTTTTTTTTTTTTTTAATATATATTAATAAATAATGCTGGACAATTCACACAGCATTATCTAGCCCCATGGTAAGCAGAGCTTACCACACACGCTTCTTACTATGGAAACGTTTTAAGATTAATTATATACCTTGGGTATTGGATTAATGGGATAATAGACTGTACATATATCTGTCATTCAACTTTTCGGATATAACAGTATTCAGGTATTATGGGAAAAGGTTTTTTTTGGATTCAGACGTATCAAAAATTCTATATTCTAATATTTGTATGCAAAATTTCAGCCTAATCCGTTCAGTCGTTTTAGCTGAAAACGAGTTTTTTTATGTTCTAGGTTAGGTTAGTTCTACAAAGTGCCTGGAAAGTCAAATCCAACAAACTCATCAAACTCGTGTGAGTGAAAAGTCGTTTCATTTAGGCGTTACTATGGCCTTCTGTCTCCATCATCAGACCACCTTGATGGTACAATACATTACAAATACGCTTTATTGCACAACAAGCTTTTAAAGATATATATGTAATATATTGTATTGTATTATGTATATCAGTCATCTAGTACCCATAACACAAGCTCTGCTTAGATTGGGGCTAGATAATGCTGTGTGTATTCAGAATTGTCCATCATTATGATATTTATTATTTAAGGTTACCCCAACTGTTTACCTACCAATTTATGTTGCTTCTAACTTTTTCCGGAAAAATAATTAGAAATGTTTTTCGAAAACTTTTCGAACAAAAACACCGTGAATTTATGTCGAAAGTTCCAAGTACGCTTCTTTGTTGTCGATTCTATCAATAGCTGACTGTACCTATCTATATCTTTACTGTATGGTATAGGTTGGTACAGTAAGCACCAAAAGTAGCAATATACGAAAATTCACATGACTCGGGGTGTGCATACGAGTATGCCTTTGACAACCTCAAACTTTAAGGCATTCACTGCCCAACCTGTACGGTTGGACCCAACACGAAAGAAGGGGCGCGTGTTGCGCGGCAGCTACGTGGAAACGCTGGAGTACGACTTGTGCGTGGGCACAGAAAGTGTTTTACGAGTACCTCATCATCATCATCATCAGCCTAAATTAGTCCACTGCTGGACATAGGCCTCTCCCAATGAGCGCCATAGCGCCCTGTCTTCAGCTTGACGCATCCAGCATCTACCTGCAGTCTTTCGCAGGTCGTCATCCCACCTGGTCGGAGGGCGTCCTACACTACGTTTACCGAGTCCCAGTTACGAGTACCTATGGGCCGTTAATTGTATAAGTGTCTGTTGACTTTTGCGACCTCAAGACTCTCATTATTTTTACCTTCTATTATTGCTGCAATCAAGCTGTTTTTGTAAATAAGCAAAAACATTTTTTAGGAGTCAACTGCGACCACATATGGGTACTATCTAGATTTCGGGTCACATACAAAATCAAAGCTACAAGCAGTCTCCGCAAATAAGAGCGCACTTGAAATGTGAGCTCTTATTTTGTTTAATTCACTGACGATCGATGTGGCGCGGTGGGCGAAGGTCCGCCTGCGACGCAGGAGGTTGCGGGTTCGATTCCCGCCTCGGAACAATTGTGTGTACGATCTGCAGATATTTGTTCCGGGTGTTCTGGTTGTTTTCTATGTATAATAAAAAATATCTATTATGTAATGTATTGTATTATTTATATCAGTTATCTAGTACCCATAACACAAGCTCTGCTTACCATAATGCTGTGTGAATTGTCCATTATTATATTATTAATTAAAACACAGCCAACGTAAACACGTGTCACCATGCCGCAATGTATATTCAAAAGCTACTTCAAAAGTTACAAAAATAATGCCCGAAAAGACGAATATCGAAATAGGTGTTCAGTAAATTTCGCTGTCGACTGTACCTATACAGTCTGATTTAACGACTGTTCTGCTCACCCTCGCTCTAAATGTGGAAGTTCTAATAATAAGCCCGTGGTGCATATCTGAAGATGAACTAAGGCCTTGACTCTATGCAGATGGAAACAATACAGATATCCAGTATAATTGTTAGGAGTTTTTTTAAAACGCGATTCGTCCAATTACTATTTAACACTTTAAGTGCTGAAATCACACGGTATGTGTTTTCTACATGTGACTAATATGCATAAATGCACACTAGCGCAGCGGCTGAGAAAATTCAGATCTGTGTGACTCAGCACAGCCGTAATACTTTTCGAACGAAACGCATGTGCGGCGCAACACAACCGCTGTGTAGAGCGGCAGCGCGAATTTTTTAGAAGAAATTTTTTAGAATTAAAAAAAATAAAAGATCGCAGTCGTCGAAAAAAAATCGCAGTCAAAGTGTTAAACGCGTTTCATTCAAATGTTTATCATGCAACAATTTTTTCGTCTAACTTGGACGAAAGAAAAATACGAATGAATGAATGGAGTTAACGATATAGCAACATCAAAGTACCTGTCTCATCATCATCAACAACCTATGTTAGTCCACTGCTGGACATAGGCCTCCCCCAATGAGCGCCATAGCGCCCCGTCTTCAGCTCGACGCATCCAGCATCTGCCCGCAGTTCTTCGCAGGTCGTCATCCCACCTGGCCGGAGGGCGTCCAACACTACGTTTGCCGAGTCGCGGTCTCCATTCAAGAACACGTTTACCCCAACGGTTGTCGGTTCTTCGCGAGATACGGTCGGTCCTCACAAGTAACTGTCCATTGTAAGGAAAATAAAGCCAATTAAAAAAAATATTTTATCTAGATCTGCATCAGCATTATTAAACCATATAAAATATTGATAGCCTTATCTTATGTCTATGTAAGTTTATTATAATGTTTGTAATGTAGGTATTTAGTGTATTTGTTACCAATTATTTATTAAAGTGCCACCGTCTATATTGTTCGTTCATGTCCAGTCCATCCCAAGGTTGCCTGGAAGAGATCGCTCTCAGCGATAAGGCCGCCATTTATACCTTTATTCTAAGTTTTTATCTCTGTATTATTTTCTGTTTTGTGTGGTGTAATAAAGTGTTATCTATCTATCTATCTAGATCTGTCTTCTTTTCAAATATCCTACCTACTTTAATCTTATCACATCAAACATTACCTATCAGAACTATAACCCCGACTCTTTACCCAAAAAAACGTAAAAAATCTAACACAAATTAATTAACCCGCCCACAGTCCAAACTTCTTAGAAACACTGACAACTTAATGAGAGTAAGATAGGAAACAACCACAGGTAATGGGTTCGGATCCCGGAGCGGGTATTTTTTGCCTATTTGTGGCTTTGTTATGATCTCAGCCGATTGGGCTTCTGGATATGATTTTGATCAGTTTTTTTTGCTTTAATAATAGCTGCTGTAGGAGAGATGATTATCAATATCCTCAACTCTCCGTATAGATTTTTTCTACTTTGATAAATGTTGAGCTATATCCACTAGCTGCGCCCCGCGGCTTCGCCCCCGTTAAATCTATGTGTCAAATGGTTTAAATGATAAAAAGTTTCCTATGTCCGTCTCCTGGTTCTAAGATCCTCACCTATTTTCATCCAAATCGGTTCAGCTGTTCTTGAGTTATAAATAGTATAACTAACACGACTTTCTTTAATATATATATATTAAAGAAAGTCGTGATATATATACATATATATATATATATATATAGTATAGATACTAGCTGCGCCCTGCGGTTTCACCCGCGTGGTGATAGATATTCTGGATATTATGCAATATATCTTTATAAATTGTAGCCTATGTGTTATTCTGATGTATAAGCTATATTATTGTAAAGTTTCATTAAAATCAATTCAGTAGTTTTTACGAGAAAGAGTAACAAACATCCATCCATCCATCCATACTTACAAACTTTCGCGTTTATAATATTAGTAGGATATTTATTCAGGGTGTTTTGGGGTGTAGATAGTATATATTTTTCTATATAATCCTATTCAAAAACCTGGCTATTATCTATACAAGTTACAAAAACTAAGGAATATTGGTGGATAATATTTAACGACATTGATAACATCGAAGCAAAGTACAAAAGCTCGAAACAATTTTTATTTTTTGGACGCTTTCTTTCATCATGTAATTAATTTTAGATTAAGGCGGGATTTGAACCCGCGATTTAAAATTAAAAAAAATATCCCAATAATAACATTAGGCCCATTATTGGGATAATTCTTTAGTAACACATTAAAGCCCACATTTGAATACCCATATTTTGTGCTGGGTGGTAAAGGTATTGGTTTAATGCGCGAAGAGTTTGACACACTGTCAAACTCTCTTTTTTTTATTTCTTAGGGATTAACCCGAGTGCGAGAGCCTACTCACTATGACAAAAACCTTGTCACCTTGTTGTTTTCTCTTATTGTTATCAGTTTTGGTTAGTGCAACTAACAAAAACTTAGTTTACTAGATTAATGGATAGGTACCATTAACTAAGTTTTATTATAAAAATATATTTGATAACATACAATAATTTGGATTCTACAGACAAAAATCGACGGACATCTCGCGAACCACTCGTTTGAAGATTGTAGGAAGCCATTGTGCCACTGTAAAGTTATTCTTAAAGTAACACATTTAAGCCCTCATTTGAATACCCATTTTTTGTGCTGGGTGGTAAAGGTAATGGTTTAATGCGCGAAGAGTTTGACACACTGTCAAACTCTTCGCGCAAAATTAATTACATCACTAGCTGTTCCCCGCGGTTTCACCCGCGTTAAACTCGAATTTCACTGTATTATGTGATTTTTTTACACCTTGGGTTATATTATTGGAGTTTTAGTAAGGATCCCTAACTTTTTGAAAATATAATATAGCCTATGTTCACCGGGGATAGTGTAGCTTCCCAACGGTGAAAGAATTGAAATCGGTACAGTAGTTTCGGAGCCTATACAATACAAAAGAACAAACAAACAAACAAAAAATTACATTACATACCTCTTTATAATATTAGTATACGCGTAGATATCAAATTAGGAGAAAACAATAGATTTCATTCTGACCATTTCATTGCTACAATCCACTAATTTCAATGTAACACGCTCGCTTCGCTCTCCTATAAATAGAAAGAATCCAATTTATCCATTTAATAGCTAACTACTGAATTGCCAAGCCACACACGTAATACTAAAGTACCCTATTCACTAATCATTATCTCTTTAGCCGTAACTATACACACATGTATTGAATTTCAAGCACCTGGGTTGTTATTGTTGCTAAGACCCTTCTGATCACGTATTTGCAAGTACCTGTCTTGAAGCTTCATTGAAAATTCTGCTGATCGGAGGATAGGAGAAATGAAAGATATAATGACGACCTTTGTGGTGCGGTGCGGATGTCTGCCTACGACGCAGGAGGTTGCGTTCGCAAAGGAAAGGAGCATGATGAATTTGAAAAAGTTTGGACCGACTGAGAAAACATGTAAGAAGAAGCAAAACGAAGGTAATGGATATAGCGTGCAAAATTAGAAGAAAGGAAAGGGCATTTACATAAACGGCGAGTACATCTCACACCTGCGATTCGATTGAGTGGAGACCGCGACTCGGTAAAGGTAGTGTAGGACGCCCTCCGACCAGGTGGCATGACGACCTGCGAAAGACTGCGGGTAGATGCTGGATGCGGCAAGCTGAAGACAGGGCGCTTTGGCGCTCATTGGGGAAGGTCTATGTCCAGCTGTGGACTATACATACAGCGATATAGGCTGATGATGATGATGGTAATGTCCATAATCCCCACACTGAGGTTGGGTATTGCAGTTACTCACTACCTTCCTAGAAACTATAATTGTAAAATGATTGTTGGATTTACTCCAGGGACCTCGTTTAGAGACGTCACTCCATCCCACACACAATACGGTAGCACGACAAAGATGGTGTATATGTTTTTAATACCCATGGCAAAATTGACGACCTCTGTGGCGCGGTGGGCGAAGTTCCGCCTGCGATTCAGGAGGTTGCGGGTTCGTTTCCCGCCTCGGAACAATTGTGTGTACGATCTGCAGATATTTGTTCTGGTCGTTATCTATGTATATGTAATGTGTTGTATATAATTTACATACAACATTAGTCTATAACACGCCACCGTCTATATATATACAATAGCTACGTGTCCATCCAAAGGTTGCCTGGAAGAAATCGATCTTAGCGATAAGGCCGCCTATTGTGCATCTGTATCTTTGTTTGTTTGTTCTTTACTGTGTTTGATGTGCTATAACTATAAAGCGTACCTGTATTGTATTGTATTTTTACTTCCCAGTTCTCACGTCCCCCTACGTCTTCCTAAGACGTAGGTTTAGTCCCTAATGGATACAAACAGCAGAGCCGTGCGAAATGGGAACCTAATGGTACTTGATGGGACTTTATATTACCGCAGGTCTTCCGATGCATGTGCGTAATTGTTTGTCTCAGACTAAGCTACAATGTTTTCTTTTGGCAGGAATTTCTATTTTAAGGTTCAGGCCAAACGTAATGTTTAGTAGGTAACGTAGGTTATCATAGAACCTTCGCTGTAAAGGCCACTCGGCTATGGAACAGTCTTCCTATTGAATATCGCGAGGCATCCTCGATAAATGTCTTCAGATCTAGAGTCTATAACTATTTTCTTTCGCAAGAATAATTCGGTACGTAATTATAATTATATATTAATTATTTATATAGGTATATATATTAATGTTTAAGTATAATATAAGTACACTGCCGGCCAAAAGTTTGAGACCACCTATATGAAAGTTGGAAAACGAAATAAAACTCAAAAGACAAATCAAGAGGTTTAATTATTTATTAAAATACTTATTTACCATTACACATACATTAAAAAAAACAAATAAAAACAAGACAAATCACCTATTTACATTCAAAAGGCTGTATATATTTTAAACAGGTTTTTCGTCAAAAAACCCTCACTTGCATTTTAAAACGTTTTTCACTAGTCGCAGCATACGAGCAATAAATTTGTCGACTGTATATTATGAAATATTGTTCCAGCTTTCATGTAAAGCCTGTCACATATCTTCTTGCGAGGAGAGACAACGATTGCGCACATTTCTATCAAGCTCTTCCCACAAAAGCTCAATTGGGTTGAGGTCGGGGCTCTGAGAGGGCCCACACCATATTTTTTAACACCCCTTCTAT
This sequence comes from Eupithecia abbreviata, assembly GCA_943735965.1. Taxonomy (NCBI): domain Eukaryota; kingdom Metazoa; phylum Arthropoda; class Insecta; order Lepidoptera; family Geometridae; genus Eupithecia; species Eupithecia abbreviata. The sequence continues at coordinate 3,762,749 of OX031000.1, forward strand.
TTCTTTATGTTCTAAATAGCCCCTGCATAATATCGAACTGTGTTTTGGATCATTATCTTGGTGGAAAAAAAATCCATTCCCAATTAATCTTAAACCAGACGGAATGGCATTTTGCTGTAGTATTCGTTTATAATGCTCCTTTTTCATGATTCCTTCGACTCGTACCAAATATCCGATTCCATGGCACGAGAAGCATCCCCAGACCATAATGGAATCACCACCATGCTTGACTGTTGGCACCACACAGTCTGGCATCATCTTTTCTTTGGCGCTACGTTTTACAAAAATTCGTCGTTTTGTACCAAATATGTCAAATTCGGATTCATCTGTCCGAAGAACTTTATTAAAGTCTTGTTCAGTCCAGTCTCGATGGGTAAAGGACACTGCATTCGTTTCTTTTTGTTTTCTGGTCTTAATGGTGGTTTTCGAACGGCGACGCGACCGAATAACTTAGCATCTCTCAATCGTCTTTTTACTGTAGTCAATGACACAGGTTTAGATGGGATTTGTTCACTTCTGCGCGGATTTCTGGTGCTGTTAGGCGTCTATTCCGCTTGCTGGTAACAACGATGAAATTATCCTTACTAGAAGAGGTAGCTCACGGCCTTCCCGATCGCGAATGATCTTGATTACTGCTAGTCTCCTTGTATCGGGTTACTGTGTTATGAACAAAAGTCTTGGACAACTTAAGTTGAGAGGCAATCGCACGTTCAGATTTGCCTTCGCCGTGTGAAACAACTATAGAGAACGAGTTTCACTGCTGATTTCGCGTATTTATCCCATTTAAAGATTTCTTCACTGTTACAACGAAGAGCTCAGACTAACAAAGATAAAGTAAGATTAAATCCATGAAAACTCAGGTAATAAAACTGTTTTAGGAAGCTAAAATAATCCTTAATTTCGGTTAACGCGAAATAAAACCAAAATTATTAGCAATGAGCAGGTCATACAAATATCACACTGACTCTACCACCTGGTCCGTGCGAAGTACTTTTTGATGTTTTGAAACAATGGACCTTTTTAGGACGATTACTTGAAAATATACAAAAAATAATGACTTCTAGAATTACTTTAATAACAAAAGAATACGCAGGTGTTCAAATTAGCACTTTATCATGTGTACTTTTAAAATATTTTGATGGCAACAAAGATTTTTACAAGCGGTCTCAAACTTTTGGCCGGCAGTGTAGCTTAGTATCATTATGAGTAGTATATTTTATTATCTCTATTATATGGCACTACCTACCAAACTGTTGTCCACACTACCCAAAGGTTAGCAGGTAGAGAATGCTATCTAGCATTATGCTCGCCTATGTACAACTTTTTGTGCAATAAAGTGTATTCTATCTATCTATCTATCTATCTATCTAATATTTTGAGTGAGAATGTATGCGACCTAAAATACGCGACTGACAGTCGCGTATTTTCGGTCGCATACGTTCTGCCCAGCAGAAAATTTATGATAGTCTATATTTATATATAGACAGACGGGCGTAATTTATTTTGTTGCTTTCCAACGTTTATAGCTCACCCATATAGCGCGAACAATTCGGTTGGAACTATGCGTGTGAGTCAGCAGATAATTCATTTTGCGTCGCCGTGTGAATCAAACAGGACTTTTCTATGAAACCAAATGCAGCTGAAATTACGTATAATTATTTAATTATTTAATTTAATTTACACTCGTTTGACCTCCACCTAAAGCTGAGAAAATTGGCTGAGATGCGACTTTTGAAACTGCTGGACTTTTCACAAAAATACTTCATCATCATCATCAGCCTATATCAGTCCACTGCTGGACATAGGCCTCCCCCAATGAGCGCCGGATTAGTTTGAACTAGGTTATGGAAACATTTAACCCGGGTTTATCAGCTGTTGAACGGACTTGGATATTTCGATGGATATCAGTGAGAGAGTATTGATAATAGATTGTTTTATACAAAAGTTTTTCTTTTTATTTAATGAAAAAAAAAGGATTTCTGTCTGATTTTTCTTTGCACAATTCCCTATTGTATTTCCTATGTCAAAAGTTATTTATATCATCGGCCTACTTTAGTCCACTGCTGGACATAGGCCTCCCCCAATGACCGCCATAGCGCCCTGTCTTCAGCTTGCCGCATCCAGCATCTACCTGCAGTCTTTCGCAAGTCGTCATCCATCCAAAAATACTTATTTTTGTTGTTCTCAAAATTTTTGATTCAAATGAAATTATGTATTATTGACCTGTAAAAACACAAAAATTCGGTCCTAATAAAATAAATAATTTTTTAATTATTTATTTATTTATTTATTTAAAAGCAGAATTTAGACTTGTTGCTAAATAATAAATGTGTAAAAAATGAGGTTAATTTAAAATGACTAAAACTTTAATAGATTAGTATTAGTAGTATTGGTAGATTTTTGGATTTAAAAATAAACTAAATACTTAAATCCAGTTCAAGATGAAAGCATTTTTTATACTTACTTTAAGCTTCGTAAATAATGAAAATCTATGTAGAAATAGAAAACTTACAAACTGTAGCATTCCAGTTCATATCTCTATGGTTCAAAAACTGAGTAAATTGAAGGGCAATGTAGTAACTCGTTCAACGTGTTGCTATGAACATCTACCTTGTACAGTCGGCCTCACTGATATGTACACGCTTTAGTATGACCAGCATACCCACATACATACTATGCAAGGATGGGATTGAGAATGACATCATCTCGGACTACATGTTGCTTTGTGAATTGTCCAAATGATTATTATTTTTATTGTTTATTTATCTCTCATGCTGCATCTCTGGTCGGATTCGAGCTGAAAGGGAGAGCTTAAAAGATGGTGTATTTCTTAAGCCCATTCTATTTATAAGTTGTCATTGTAGTAAATCAATTTTAATGTGACAAGGTGATATATTTTGATTACTTTTTATTCATTTGGGCTTATTGAATTGCATGAAAAACTAGTTCCAAATATCATGATAGTTTGCCATTACTTGGATTTCTCAGCTATTACACCAATTTCAAGTTATCCAACATTATTTATTTAATTGATTTATTTCTATGTAAATTAAATAAATAATGTTGGATAATCCACACAGCATCATCTAGCCCCAAGCTAAGCAGAGTTTGTGATATGGGTGATGTGATGTGATGACTGATAAACTTAACAGAACATTACACAGATATACGTACATATTATATATATTATTATACATAGAAAATACCCAGAATACAATACCAAAGCCGGCTTGAAGCTATTCTGTGGCATATACGTTACTCAAGCAATAGATCTATGACTGAGCAAGCTTTGCGGCTGACTGTACCTATTTTAAAGTACCTACTTTTAGTAATATCTCGTAATTATAAGTTCTGTTCCGAACATGCAACATAAATGTCGTTGTAAGGGTCTATATCTATAAGAACAGAGGCAGGGGACGGCGGCCAATCATGGTTTTTGTTCTGCATTCCTGAGAACTTGAACGGCAGCCAATTTTAAGGCAGCTGCTGGGCTTAGAGCCTTTGTCTTTTATTTCGTTTACATTGTCAAAGGGGATTTATTTTAGTATTACACAGTAGTAGGTAATCCTATAAATAATAATTAAATAAAATATGTAGGTAGGTACTTTTTAATATACATATCAGAATAATTTAGTCAGGTCTTTTGTAGTGATTTGTAAAATTTTTACGAATCAGTTAATTCAAATTTGAAATTAGTTAGCGTTCATAATCTTATCGGGAAGAAGTGTATTTTTGAATACCAAGTATATTTTCTGTAGATTAGTTAGTTTTGATCACTACCGCAGTACCGCATTTTGGTTTATTTTTAACTTCTGGCGGAGTAACAAGTTCAAATGGTCCTTGACCACAGCCGCGAACTGTTTGTTTGATTCTATAATTATCAATAATAATCAGTTAATATTGTAAAAATAAACTAAAGCATTCTTTAAATACCTTTCAGTGTGAAATATAATTGTGGGTTATTATTTTAAAGACACTCTTTAAATGTATAGTTTAGTCAAAGTGTACTACTTTGCATTAACTATAATGTCATGTAATTAAGTCTGTGTAATTAAGTCTAGGAAAAAGTGTGAATGGAAATTCAAAAGGTATCCAAAAGCTATGAAGTTTTCTAAGGAATTGAGAAAAACTGTTCAGAATTCGCGATTTCTATGAGGTATTAATAACCGAAAGGAATTTATTACATTCATACAAGATATGCTTTTGATTCCACAGAACAAACCTGCCCTTATGCCAAGTATGTCGTAATGTACTAAAAACTCGCCTTTTCTTCCGCTGCATAAATTGAACTCCATAATTCTCTATTACTTATACAGTAACGGGTCTTCTTAAATTGGTTTCTAGGTGCAAACTTTATCTGACCTACCAGTTCTCTCAAAAGTTTAGAAATCAAGGGTCTACACTTTTTTGCTATCGGTGCAAGGTGGTTCAGATTAGAAAGACCCGCCGTGGGTTTACCTTTGTAGGAAGGTAGAGGTCTTATAATTTTTGTCTATATCGTATGGGATTCTTACACGGGTCAATAAACTGGGGTGTGAGTGAGACGACCTTATCAATTTATCTATTGAAGGTGGCGTTATCTTTGTGATACAGGCTGATTCAAAATTAAAGGTTTATCTTTGATTTTGTTAATACAAGATGGTGTCTTTGTTATTTTTTTATGCTGGTTTAAGGAAGACACATTTTATGCCCAGTCTTTTGTTAATATTAATATACCGAATAATATTATTATTTACCGTCTACCTACTCCATATTTCATTGATCCCACCGTAGGTAGGTTAGGTACATGTTGATACACTTGATGTCTTTATAACTTAATTTGCTATTGCATTAGTAAACATTATTACCTACTTTATACAAACACAAGTTTTTTTTTGTATATGAAGGATTGTATACATAAAAAAACCGCTTCAAAATCCGTTGCGTAGTTTTAAAGATCTAAGCATACATCGTTTTGTGTTGTGTGTTTCTTTTTATTTACAATATATTATTATATTATATATTATTATTATTATATATATATATATCTAGCACACATGCGCTGGTATTTACCGGCATGTACTAATTAAATAACTATTTTTAAGACCTAGCTGTAAGTTTTCCCAAAATTTTGAAAATGAATTAAAAATAAATAATAGGGACGGACAGACAGCGGGAAGCGACTCTATTTTATACTATGTATAGTGATGGTATTTGGTAGGAAGAACAAGAAAACAATGCACAGCGCAGTTCAAAATTCGATATGAAAAATCCGATATTCGTTCATTGGAAAAATCGTATACCTACACTAATATTTACTTGCAGCCTAAACCGCTCCATTGAGCTGTTTGGAGAGCTAGGGTTTGCACTTTTCTCGGTACAAACAGTACTATAACTACAACCAATTTGTACTTATAATATTATTTTTTAACTCTTAATTACTCGCGTGGGGTGTTTAACACCCCGGCGACTGTTTGATCGTCTCTAGTTATTGGAGTTTCGAATTTACAACGCTTATTTTTAAATCTTAATCATAAATAAAAGTCTGATTTTGTAAGTATTTGGTCGTTTTTTCTACGCGAGTACTTATGTAAGTTTTTATGCGCGAGTAACTAAGGGTTAAATATAGAAATACCCTGAGGTACCAAAATATTATAAGTTTGCGACATATGGGCAACAGGATGTTAGATTAAAAATAGGACACAACCATGATATATATATATATATAGCAGCTTTATAGCAGCTATTTTTATAAAAGCTATTTTTTAACCATAGAAATACCCTGAGGCACCAGAATATTATAAAGCTTTTTCATGAAGAAAATAACTTTCTATCCGTTAGAGAGAAAATAAAAAATAATGTTATTTAAACGTATGTTTTTGTAACTTTAATTATAATTTAAATTAAAGATTTAAGTCTTTAACAAACAATTAATAATAACCAGTTTGTTGGGCCTTGAGGTTATGGAGTTCTCGTTAGTAATTAGAAAATTATATATATATATGAGTAGTTATGAGCTTGGGACCCATTTGCTACTGCAGCACACATTGTTTACCTACTTACTTGTTTTTGTTATTTAGCTTCTTTTAATTTATTATTTATTGTGGAACTAATTTTAAGTGTTTGTAATTAAAAATTGTTCATTTATATTGTGTATATATGTACTGGCAAATAAATGATATGTCTATGTCTAGTTTAAATTATTATTCTCTCTGGTGTGTTTTGGGATTTTCTTTCATAGTTTTTCTTCTAAAAAACGATTTATATGTAAGATTGTCTTTATCTCTAGCAGCATATTGGCAACCCTAGCTTGTTGAAACAGTTCGTCAATTGATTCTCATTGCGAATGCGATTCAACCGTTTCAGTCGGTTCCTATTTTGTTGCGAATAGACTGGAAATTCAATTTATTCTGCGGTGACGTGAAAGAAAATAAAATGTAAATGCTAGTAAGCATAACCGAATTCATAAATAAATTTTCAATTGATTTTGATTTTGAAATCATCAAGTAAGTTCAAAATTGGTTAACAACAAACAATCGAGCCAAGAAAATAGTTAAACCTACTAAAATTAAACGAGATTAAAAAAAGTCATGTATTATTTAAAACACCCTGTAGAGAAGCGGGACACATCCGCGCACCTGCCGCTGCTCTGTTTATTTGTTCAGATTTAAATTTCGAATGATGGCTTCTAATGTTTTTTAGAATAATTCTAATTTTAAAAGTGTCATTCGGGGCGTGTGGCAATTGTTTTTGCGTTTTTTTTTCTTTGGATAATAAGAAAAATTTTAAAACGTTATGGTAGCGTTATTAAAATTTAACGTTCACGATTTCACCATTTACCCCTTTTCCTAGAAAAGCAAAAAAACTTGTAGTACGCAAATTATAACCAGTTTATAAGAAAAACTTAACTATAAACGAATTGTACTAAAATTAGTAGTACATAGTTACACACCGCTGACAATCACTGGAGTAAACATGTACTTGAATGGAGATCGCGGCTCGGCAAACGTATGACGCGCTCCGGCTACATGGGAAAACGACATGCGAAAGATTGCAGTCAGATGCTGGATGCGGCAAGCTGAAGACAGGGCGCTGAGGCTATTTCTAGATATTAACCTTTCGTGTCGCATCGTTGAGTCTAGCCAGTGAAAAGGTTAGGTAACGTAAATGAGCCGTTATCAAAAATACCAATTTAAAATACGTAACCGGTTTTAATATCCACACTAAACTGTATTTTTGAATTTTTCTTTAACCCTTCGGGTCTTATCGCTAAGTCTAGCCAGTGGAAGGGCTAACTCCGTAACAGATCCGTTGTCAAAAATACCAATTTAAAATACGTAACAGGTTTTCATATCCAGCTACCGAATAAACCCTCTGATAACAATCGTTAATTTCCTATCTTTAAAAAGTTTCATTCGAAGCTGGAAGCAAGTTTTTTGATGTTATCTGCCAATCAAGTAGGTAACTTCATCCCGAGTCTAGCTTTGTAGAACAGCTAGGTCACTGCAAGAGTATCTTTAATTCTTTACTGTACACACATACTTATTTCTAGTAATTTTTTTTTGCTTTTATTTTATAGAAATCGTTGCATCTGAACTGTAAATATACTAAAGTTGTCTGTAAGCTATTTACCGAGAGTTAGAGATCCCTCGTGTCTACATCAAAAATTACTAACCTTAGAGCGAGGTGTTGTATACCAAATGGAGAAATAATATAAATAATATCTTAAACACAATATTATTATTTTACCAATAATGTAAGTAATATGTAAGAGAAATAAACGGTTTTATTATAAATATTACTTAACAAAATAAATATGTACATTACGCTTAATAAACATGCTTAACCCTGGCAAAAAGTAATCTTCCAGCAAACCTTACATTTATAGGAGAGGCGATGGAACCTGGGAAGTGTACAAAGAAACAAACAAGAGTAATAGTATAATATAATTTGGCATCCATAAAATACTGGATTGGATTACTAGACAATTTTTAATCGAAAACAAAAAGGTAGGAAATTCTATGTACGGCGGTACATGTTTATGTATTTTTTTTTATTTGTATGATTTCTCCGTAAATTATAGCCTGATTCGCAAAAATTCTTTCGCTTTTGTATGGAGAATGATTACGTACGAGGTCGTCATTTTTCATAAAATGTAATTCCGAGGTAAAATTATTCGTACCTACAAAACATTAGAAAACAGTGTAGGTAAATTAAATACTAAGAAACTTGATGTCAGTTTTTCGTTTTTTCAGAACAAACAAATTATTACAGTAGCAGTGGACTAGCTGCATACCAAACTTTATTAGTCGTAAAAATACCACAACTCAATCAAATTTAAACCCTATTTCAGAAACGCAGCGTTCATATTTATAATAAAGAAACCCCTTCCCGTTCAGTATTGCAAGTTTGAAATTCGAAATAAAATAAATGTTCTTATTTCAAACTGGCCAGCTTCTAGAATGCATTCTGGTTTATTTAAGCCTTAATGTGTTGTGTTAAGGTCTGCGTATATTGCGGTATATTTTGAACCTTACTGCGTTGTGTTAGTGGTTTATAAATCGTGTGAATATCTAGATGCACCTGGCATAATGGAATGCTACGCTACTTGCCTATGGTTTAAGTTATAGAAGTATTTTTAATTTGCTGATTATTTGCAATATCAGCTTTTGATAAGTAACAAAATACGTTCCAGGTGTCCAATGACAAGAAATAATAATGTAAGTTAATACTTTTACAACCCAATGACCCACATACAGATAGTCAGATAGTAATTTTATTGGTAAAGAAAATTACAAGTCGGTTATTTAGGGTAGAGTACTTTACCTAAAGGTAAGCTTAAATGTAATTAGTTTTAGATAAGTACCCTGTTAACCTTTAGTAACCATTTTTTGAAAATAAATAATTTTATTATTATTATTATGTCTGTCATTTACCATGATCTCGGGCCATAAAGTGACCCGGTCCTTTGGAAGGCTTGCGTGGGGCCGAAGCCAACAGCACAGAGGCCCTTTGAGAAGTTAATCTAAAGGCGATGGCTACACATAGCGGGTATCATCCTCGGGTGCACAATATGATACACCCAAAGATGGTATTCGCTCGCAGTTTATGCGTTAAACTAATACTTTCAGCGCCCATGAAGTAAATACACTTTAGGAGCTCTTTGTAATAGTGGTGGCAATACGCGTCGCATTTCAAAAAGTCAGACAGCGGGAAGCGACTTTGTTTTATACTATGTAGTGACGATTCAGGTACTGCATGAGCGGAAGCGAGTTTGAAATAATTCGCTACCGCTTATGATTCGACGCGAACTGGATATTGTTACTTGGCCAAGCAGAGACAATTTACTGATCTTGTTACAAGCATTATTATATCCCAGGTTTACAAACTACCCTGTAATCATACGTTCTGTTTTGTTGCCGATAGAAGTAGGTTCTATAGGAATCTGGATAATTTGCCGTTGGATTTTAATTGGGTTATTGTTTGTGGTAGTCGTGTTTTATACTAACGTTCATAGTCCAGTTTATATATAAAAGGTGTTCGGTATTGTTACCGCATTTTTTTAAATTAAATTAACTAATTATTTATTTAGAGTTAGCTGCACCCTGCGGCTTCGCCCGCGTAAAAATCTATAGTTTATAAACCTTAGTAGTCTTGCTATTCCAAGTCGAAGACTTGCTAAAGTAGGTAACAGTTTTGTATGCTTATGCATAAGTTTTCACAATAAACTGCTGGTCGACGTCCGAAACTTAAGTTTTCGAGAATTTAGCAGAAAAATTAGATTATTTTTACTGTATAAATCCTATTACGATATTGACGAAGCCCTGACTGATGAATTCTGTATATAGGTTACATACTTACTAGATGTATACATTTATTGTGAATTGGTTTTGATTTTTAATATTTATATTTTGTAATTTAATTTATTGTTTATAATATTTGTACCGCTATGACTTTTCCTAGTGTACAATAATATGTATCTAAACGGAATAAATGAATTGAATTCCTAATGAATAACTCTGCGGAAACCACTTATGTATTCCACTGTTCACTGAGCGAGTTCGCAAGGGCTATACTATTCAATTTATGTTATGGTAAATAATAATATTTTAGTGTATGTTACTGTCTATTTGAATTTATTTTGCTCATTGAGGTATTGAATTATTTTTATTGAGGACATTTGTGATTATATTTTATTTTATTTTGCTTATTGACATGTATATTGGATTACTTTTGCTCATTGACATGTGTATATTTGATTATTAGTTTTATTAAATTCGATGCTAGTGATTAATTAAGTTGACTACACTATTGTATTAGGTGAAACCTGTGAAAATAGTTGTAATGCTTTGAATAAATACAAATACAAATCTATCTAAATGTGCAAAACACCGAGGTAAGCATAAAACTAATTAAACCAACATAAATCTAAATTAAATAACCAAACAATACAATTTCCATTGCACTTCACAAAGCAAAAGCGCGAAAATAATTCCTAAAGATAATCTCTAATTCGGGCACTGATAGAATTATTGCAAGCGAATGAATAGCTTGGAAGCCATCCAACTCGCCGGCAGAATAGAGCCTTTTTTGGCAAGCCATAATAAATTCTATTAACAAATAGCCGAAGTTCAAAATACATTGGCCTTCTGTTTAGGATGGAACGATTCACGAAGGCGGGAAGTAAATTTTTTTTACTTGTTAAATCATAATGAATTCTATATATATCTTCAATATATTATACAAGTATATAAAAGTTAATAAACAATGGTGTGGACATGTAAAGGCGAGCTTAACTGTAAAAGAGTTTTCTTACAGCAAACCTTTGTGTTTTTTTTTGCGGTTGGTAATTTTTGTGTTCTGACAAGGAATATGTGGCGCGAAAAAGTAGCAAACATCCAAACTTTCGGAATTATATTTTATTTTATGGATGTTTAGTTCCTTCTTCATGCCAAAACCACAAGGCAGAAACTCGTATTATAATTAGTGATAATGATAGCATTGGTTCATAGAAAAATATTTACTGTGTATACCAAAAATATTACCTGTCTGCCCGCACGTCCCTCCTTCCTTGCTCTCGTCTTTTACTTACATTACCGGCTGCGCATTCGGAATGCCTACGCAATATATATAGTGTTTTGGCCATATAGCCAGAAGGCAACCTGACAACCTTGAAAAACTAGTGGTAATGGGCAAGATAGAGGAAAAAAGACCAAGAGGACGGTCACCAACCCGCTGGTCTGATCAAATTAAGGCTATAATGGGACTCACTTTGCCTGCAGCCCTGACACAGGCCGAAGACAGAGTGGTGTGGAAGCGGTTCATCAGCGTCACCGTGAAAGCCTTCCAGGACGGGCACGACCTTCAGCAATGAAGACAACGACAAAGAAGAAGAAGGCAATGTATAAAATAAATAATATTTCATACATTACCTACATGTTTTAGGTAACTATTCTATAAATTACCTAGGTATTGTATTGACTACGGGATTATACAGATTGCCGGCAACATATATAATGTTCACACAAACTACCTAACTTTGACTTATATATATGTACCTATTTTATAGTTTTGTTATGAATTGAAAACTGCAAAAAAAAAAAACGGAAAACAACATAATTTACCGCCTAACGCGAAACGTTCCACTGTAAGATTTATTCCACCCCTGCAAGTGATTCTCGACGCTATCGCTTTTGGATTATGGTGTGTTTTAGAGGTCGTTGTGGAAGCTCAAAAATGAACGCTGAAAATAATCTTGAAGGAAAATAAAGCAACGTACAAGCGCGAGCAATTATCGATAAGGTATTTTCAGGCAGTCTAGCGGAGGCGGCGCGGCGGCGTAGGCTTTAACGTTCGCTCTAGGAACGCTCACTTCAATTCATTTCATTTTTTACTTCTGAAACGCTCACATTTGGTACCGTCAGTTTTGGATCGCTTACTTTTGAATATTAATATTTTGGAACGTTCACTCAATATTGACACGGAGCTACGGAGGTTTCTACGGAGCTGAGACGTGAACACTCATGATAGGGCTGGTCCACCATTTCAAAGTCGCTCAGCGAGCTATGGAAAGAGCTAATACTGCAGGTAGATGCTGGATGCGGCAGTCTTTTGCAGGTCATCATCCCACCTGGTCGGAGGGCGTCCTACACTACGTTTACCGAGTCGTAGTCTCCACTCAAGAACATGTTTGCCCCAGCGGGCGTCGGTTCTTCGTGAGATATGGCCGGCCCACTGCCACTTCAGCTTGCTAATTCATAGAGCCATGTCGATAACTATGGTTCTCTGTCGGATGTATTCGTTACGAATCCTAAGTATCCTTCAGAGAAACTCCGAGTATAGTAAAGCATAATAATCCTAACTTTATAAAAGATTGAATGTTTGCATGGATAAATATGAAGTACCTATGTAAATTAATATGTCGTCTTATCGTGACGACCGATGTGGCGCGGTGGGCGAAGGTCCGCCTGCGACGCAGGAGGTTGCGGGTTCGATTCCCGCCTCGGAACAATTGTGTGTACGATCTGCAGATAATTGTTCCGGGTGATCTGATCGTTTCCTATGTATAATAAAAAAAATCTATCTATGTAATATATTGTATTATGTATATCAGTTATCTAGTACCCATAACACAAGCTCTGCTTACCATGGGGCTAGATAATGCTGTGTGAATTTCCAGCATTGTTTATTTACTTATTATTTATTGTACGTAGCAGAAAAAAAATCTACCAATAAACCCCTTACTCATCGCGTTCTGCTAAAGCTCGTAAATAAAATCACAAAACGGTTATTTAAAAGCTGTTATTTCCACCCGAAAACCGTTATATTTGGTTATAATATCGCGGAAAGGCGCTGCGGTTTGCGGTCGTTATTTAATTATTCCCAATTTAAATTTGTTCTTCGCAAATTACTTCCGAGTCGGTTGTTTGTGCTTTACAAAGAATATTATTATGTTAAAATTTATATTTTGCATGGAAATTTTGATAAGATAAAGCATCGATGGCTCAGAGACGAATTATGAATCAAAACTCCTTATTTCCATCAACGCAATAAATAAACTTTACTTTAACAACCTATGTTGGTCCACTTATCAGCTTTTATCTCATGAGGGTGATGCCCAGTATCCCCACGCTGGGCATGCGGGTTGGGATCGCAGTTTGTTGGTAAAGTGGTAAATTCTGCAGGAGGCGCTCTGGTGACCGCCCCCTAGGTGGATTCCCTTACGACACCCGCGCGAAGAGTTAAGATTTTAAAACTGACACGGAAAAAAGTTATATTTCTGACTAAACTACTTAAATACATTAAATTTTTTTTTTATTATACACACAAAATACCCAGAACACCCGGAACAAATACTAGCGGATCATACAAACATTTGTCCCAATGCGGGAATCGAACTATTTCGTCGCAGCATCTTCGCCCGCCACGCCACATCCGTTGTCGGCAACAAAAAAATGTAATATTTAGGGTTCCGTACCAAAGGGTTATACGGGATCCTATTGCTAAGACTACTGTCCGTCTGTCACCAGGTATGTATTTCGTGAATCGTGTTAGTTAGACACTTGAAATTTTCACAGATGATGTATTTTTGTTGTTGCTATAAAAACAAATATTAAAACATAGAATTAAATAAATATTTAAGGGGGCTCCCATACAACCAAAGTGTTTTGTTTTGCTCGTTTTATTTATTTATTTATTTATTTATACTTCTTGGACGAAAATAAAATAACACAAAACTTATTCTAGAAAATTTAAACAAAGGCGAACTTAACCCTAAAAAGAGTTCTCTTCCAGCAAACCTTATTGGGAGAGAGAGACAAAGTGAAGAGAGAAGTGGGTACATGTGCATAAACGAAATGAAATAAGAAATAGACAAAAGATTAAATTTTAACTAACTTATTACTTTTACTTATATAACAATAACAAATATAAAATGCTATATAACCTAAATTCCAAAAATAAATAAATTTAATACTTACATAATATACATAAAATACAACAGAATTACTCGTTTTCATAGATAATGGTACGGAAACCATTTTTTACCGGTATTTTTATAATATTTTGGTTGAAAGCTAAAAAACACTTAATTAGTATTAAATTCTGCAACAATTTCATCGCTATGCAACGGACTAATTGGCTTACCTGTTGAACCAGCTTCTATAATTTGATCATATCATATAATTTTAGCGCTTAACTAGCAGGAAATAGAACTTGAAGCGTTTTATCAGCTGTTTACTGTATCCGTTACAATTTACTAGCTAGGGATGGGATGTAGTATCCTTCGGAGTAAAATTTCCTAACATTATTTTGTTATGTTTATTAAGAATAAGTTTATTGTAAAATTGTGTGAATCATAGGTACATCAAGGTCTTATAATTAAAATATAGTATCAACAATTTAATCCTATTCGGACCTACAATATTTTTTTGAAATAATATTAACATAGGTTTAAAGTTATACCAAAATATTATGATATTATGATTCTTATATCGTTAAATGAAATGAAATGAAATGAAAATGAAATGAAATAAAATATATTTAATCTGATAGAGCAAAAAAACTTAATTATCTAACTATAGTAAAGGAATACAGCACACGACTTAAAAAGACTTAAAGTATATAATTGATAATATGCATTGATTTACACGTTACACTTTCTTATAGCCTTACCCCGAGGCAAACTAGCGCCGCCATCTTATTTTATTTTATTATTAAGTTGAACAAAGGAAAAATCACAAAAAATATTGGGTATTTTTTTTAACACAACCGAATTCATAAAAAATTTTGAACGGCTAGTTCATGGCATGAATTTGGTTATGTTCCGTATTACCAAAAATTATTACTGAAAACTTTTTGTATTCTTCACATAGTATTGTTATTTTGTTACTAGGCAATATAAGCTAAGTATGTTCCTTAAAAAACAACACGTAAGATATTGTTTTTGATTTGACGACCGATGTGGCGCGGTGGGCGAAGGTCCGCTTGCGACGCAGGAGGTTGCGGGTTCGATTCCCGCCTCGGAACAATTATTTGTATGATCTGCAGATATTTGTTCCGGGTGTTCTGTTCGTTTTCTATATATAATAAAAAAATATCTATCTATGTAATGTATTGTATTATGTATATCAGTTATCTAGTACCCATAACACAAGCTCTGCTTACCATGGGGCTAGATAATGCTGTGTGAATTGTCCAGCATAATTTAATTTAATATTTATTGTTGTTTTTAATACGAAACAAATAGGAAGAAAACTTGTCCTTTTTCGCATAAAAATGTGCAAAATGCGATTGGCTTTCATTGAATTTTAGGTAGGTATGTAAATGAAAAAAAAAAACTATCCAGGAACCTATGTAGATAAATACGATTTAAATATAAATCATAAAATATTATAGTGGAAATGTGCTTTAATTAGAAATAATTTTGGTATTACGTTTCTATGGGGAATTCGTCCTCCACTGGCCTCTTAAGCTTGTATTCCAATCCCATCCCTAGTTCTAAGCGACCATAGACTCCTTAATTAGAGCAGTCTCCACACTGAGTTATTAAGTTGGAACAGGTCCGACGGTCTCCGAGGAAATTAATACATAAACGCTCTAGAAAGGCAATAGGCTGGGATTGAACCTAGAGGGGTGCAGATAGGCTTAGCTTGTTTAGTATTCAGTTTGAATCAAAGCTAGACGACCTCTGTGGTGAAGTGTATGAAGGTCCGTTGAAAGGACATAGGTTGCGGGTTAATTTCTTTGAAGAAAATAAAATTTGTAAATAATAATAATAATAATGCTACCTAGAGGGGTGTAGATAGGACAATGGCTTGGCTGGTTTAGTATTCAGTTTGAATCTAAGCTAGACAACCTCTGTGGTGAAGTGTACGAAGGTCCGTTGAAAGGACATAGGTTGCGGGTTAATTTCATTGAAGAAAATAAAATTTGTAAATAATAATAATAATGCTACCTAGAGGGGTGTAGATAGGACAATGGCTTGACTTGTTTAGTATTCAGTTTGAATCAAAGCTAGACCACCTCTGTGGTGAAGTGTACGAAGGTCCGTTGAAAGGACATAGGTTGCGGGTTAATTTCATTGAAGAAAATAAAATTTGTAAATAATAATAATAATGCTACCTAGAGGGGTGTAGATAGGACAATGGCTTGACTTGTTTAGTATTGTTTGAATCAAAGCTAGACGACCTCTGAGGTGAAGTGTACGAAGGTCCGTTGAAAGGACATAGGTTGCGGGTTAATTACTTTGAAGTAAATAAAATTTGTAAATAATAATAATAATGCTACCTAGAGGGGTGTAGGTACGACAATGGCTTGGCTTGTTTAGTATTCAGTTTGAATCAAAGCTAGACAACCTCTGTGGTGAAGTGTGCGAAGGTCCGTTGAAAGAACATAGGTTGCGGGTTAATTTCTTTGAAGTAAATAAATAATGCTGGGCAATCCACACAGCAAATATCTAGACCCTAGCTAAGCAAAGTTTGTATTATGGGTATTAAATGACTGTATACTTAATACATTACATATATATATGTATTAAGTATGCGACCGATGCGACCGATGCGGTCCGCCTGCGATGCAAGAGGTTGCGGGTTCGATTCCCGCCTCGGAACATTTGTGTGTACGATTTGCAGATATTTGTTTCGAGTATTCTGGTCGTTTTCTATGTATAATAAAAAATATCTATATAAAATATATATAATCAAATAAATAAATAATGCTGGACAATTCACACAGCATTATCTAGCCATGGCACAGCCCATGGTAAGCAGAGCTTGTTTTGTGGGTACTAGATAACTGATATATGTACTTAAAACAATACATTACAAACATAGATAGATATTTTTTATTATACATAGAAAATATAATACCATGTCTTAGGTAAGCTTTCTCGGCAAAAGCAGGACCTTAGGGTATGATCTAGCCGATTCATAATTAGCTGGCCAATGGTCTACAATCTAGACCAATCTACTCTAAATTAAGACTGAGCTTCTGCATAGTTAATTTTAATACTCTAGCTAACTAGAAAACTAGATTTACTAATAACGAAATAATTTAATTACTTTATAAGGGCTATTAGAAAATTAAGTTGTTAGAAACGTTAAAGGAGTTTTTATGATTAAGGTTAAATAATAAATTTGTATGAAAGGGTTTTCTTGGATAATGCTTTACTTTACGTAAATTGTTTTATGTAACTAAAAGTGCTTTTTACAATATTTTAGTTTTCACTTTAGCTATATTCTATTAAATATAATGGCCAATAATTTATTCAAGATATTCCTAGTAACGAGAGAAACTAATTGAAACTACAACAGCACTTTAAGAGAACCACAGTTATAGACATAGCTCTAAGAATTAGCAAGCTGAAGTGGCTATGGGATGGCTATATTTAGCGAATAACCAATAAACGAAATGGGGTAAACGTGTTCTTGAGTGGAGACTGCGACTCGGTCGGTAGGATGTCCTCCGGCCAGGTGATGACCTGCGAAAGACTGCCGGTAGATGTTGGGTTCGTCAAGCTGAAGACAGGGCACTATGGAGCTCATTAGGGGAGGAGTGGACTAACATAGCCTGATGATGAAGCTCTAACAGCAAACAAAGCGTCATAATATAGGTAAGAGTGTAATGTATAGGTACCACTATAAAATAGACTCCGTTTACAAATTAAACCGAACATTTATTCAAACTTAAGTTCCCGGGAAACTAGCATGTAACCCCGGGATTACCTCAACAGCTGAATATTCATATTTATATTCACTATATATTCACATATTCATATCACGGATTGTATAATTGAGCTGTTCTAATTAGCTCAACTATTCAAAGAATTAAACGGAAGAAGAACTGCGAGCTTCGGGGACACACGGACAAAAAGATACTAAAGTTTTAAAGAACATGTTTGCAAACATCTGCTAGTAGTAGGTAGAAGTTAGGTTTACTAAGCAAATACCTACATAATATCCCGTAAAATATATATTTCGGTGGGACTTGAACTCATGACCTCACCTCAGTCCGTGAATGCTTTAACCAACTGAGCTTATTAATTTCTTAGAGATTATTCCGAGTACGAGGGCTTACGCACTATAAATAACAAAAACCTTCATCATCATCAGCCTATGTTAGACCACAGCTGGACATAGGCCTCCCCCAATGAGCGCCACAACGCCCTGTCTTCAGCTCGACGCATCCAGCATCTACCTACAGTCTTTCGCAGATCGTCATCCCACCAAAAACAAACAAAAACCAACTATAAATAACAAAAAACTTAGACATTTATTATTCGGGACTGGCTATCTAAAGGCAAGTTCTTAAACACTTTGCTAGCCGTTCCCTAAAAAATAATGAAGAGGGGCAGAAAGAGTTGCAAGTGACTGTAGTTTCAGTGCATTATGAAACATATAATGCATCAGTCAATTTAAGGTTCTGTGGAGTCAAATTATGCACTCCATAAAACTAAAACGAATTATATGGACATGAAAACTATATCCAAACTTACTCAGACTATCTTTACCGAACACTACCAATATGTACTTTTAATGCAATAAAGAATTTTTAATTTAATTTTTTTATAAAAATTAGAAACCAAAATTCTGTTCGACAAACTGAAGCGCAGTGTGTCCACTTTCCACAGTTTATGCTAAATTTCTCGGTTCAAGACGGAGCGGCTAAGAATCCCGGGGAATTATCCTTTTGTGGATCTTGAACTTTCTAAGCCGATGAAAAACGCAGTTTTAAAAAAGAATCGCCCTACACTAGATAGACAGTATATTTATTAATATTAAACCATGCTTTCTGTTTGGTGAAATCGGCCTTAAGATTTTATTAGTTTGAGCGCTGGGAGGTGCAACACAGTTTTCAACTTATGCGCTATCCAGTGTTCCAGTGTTGCGTCAGTGTTAATATAACTCAAATAGAGTTATATTAACACTTTGACTGTTGAAATCACATGGTATGTGTTTTCTACAAGTGACTAATATGCGTAAATCCACACTAGCGCAGCGGCTGAGAAAATACAGATCTGTGTGACTCAGCACAGCCGTAATATTTTTCGAACGAAACGCATGTGCGGCGCAACACAACCGCTGTGTAGAGCGGCAGCACGAATTTTTTAGGTTAAAAAAAAGATAGCAGTCGTCGAAAAAAATTGAAATTGAATTTGTTGAGGTGAGGGTGAGGTTTGGCTGCAGTAGCAAATAAAATATTTTATGTCTTACTAGATGCGCCCCGCGACTTCGCTCGTTGAAATATATCTGTCAAATGGTTTATTAGCCTTCCTCTTGAATCACTCTATCTATTTAAAAACCGCATCAAAATCGTTGCGTAGTTTTAAAGATCTAGGGACAGACAGACAGCGGAAAGCGACTTTGTTTTATACTATGTAGTGATAGTGGGTTAAGCATAAACGAGAACAATTTTACATATTAGTAGTAAAGTTATATTACGTGAAAAGGAATAAATTGTAGAGAAGGATAGGTTTGCTACATTCGGTACTAAAATATTATGGAACTGTAGTAATCGAGCCGAGTATTCTTTTTATGACTCGTAAAGCTGCTAATTCGAGATTCGAACATAAGACATACTTAGTATTTCATTGCGTTTATGAGTGACAGAGATAAGGACATAATGCCGTGCGGCGGCGTCTCGTCTCTTCGAACTAAAATCACTGCGCTGTTGCCGCTTTGCGTCTGCTCAAACAGTGCTAGGTAGGTACGTAGCTTTAATAAATTATCGCCAAGTTATTATTTCTTTACAATGAGTATGACGTCTCTATTTGTAAAATCTCATTAAATAAATAAATAATGCTGGACAATTCACACAGCATTATCTAGCCCCATGGTAAGCAGAGCTTGTGTTATGGGTACTAGATAACTGATATACATAATACAATACATTACATAGATAGATATTTTTTATTATACATAGAAAACAACTAGAACACCCAGAACAAATATCTGCAGATCGTACACATAATTGTTCCGAGGCGGGAATCAAACCCTCTTGCGTCGCAGGCGGACCTTCGCCCACCGCTCCACATTGGTCATCATATCTAGGTGCGCCCTGCGGCTTCATCCACGTGGAAATCTATGTGTCAAATGGTTTATAAACCTTTCGCTTGAATCACTCTATCTATAAAAAACCGCATCAAAATTTGTAACGTAGTTTTCAAGATCTAGGCAAACATAGGGACAGACAGCGGGAATTGACTTTGTTTTATACTATGTAATAATTCTAGGTCCCCTTACATCCAATCATTGTATACATATTTTATCTTAAAAAAGAATTAATGAAAACTTAACAAAAACTGTTAAAATTAACAGAAAACAACAAGGTAACCGCATGGTATCACTAAAACCTAAAACACGTCAAGTCGCTTCCCGCTGTCTGTCTGTCCATATGCATGCTTGGATCTTTAAAACTAGGCAACGGATTTTGATGCAGTTTTTTTTAATAGATATAATGATTCAAGAGGAAGGGTTGTAAACTATTTGACACACAGATTTCCACGCGGGCAAAGCTGTAGGGCGCAGTTAGTGATGAATAAAAGCTTTCACAACCAAAGATTGTAGCTTCTGTGCTTTGCTTCGATGATACCAATGTTGTTAAAAATCCCATCAATATTCCTTGGGTTGTAACCCTTTTGTATACAAAAAATATGCATATTTTTGAAATGGAGTATGGTACTTACCTTACCCACTCTCTTACCATTCCTTGGGGACGGAAGTGCACTTCCAAAAGCGTTTGAAAATTATAGTCATTTTCCGTCCCATTCACACGTATTACCGAAGTGGAAGGAAGAAAGAGGATGCAATATATTTTGTCCAAGCACTTCTAGCCCCTACTAGAAACTGAATACTAACGTAAGTTCGATCGATGTTTGAGAACGCAGTTTTATTTGAATGATCGAATTTTTTGCTTCCATTCGAATTTTAAAATCGATCATTTTGAAAATCATTTAACATATGGCATTTTCCCTAACCTAAGCTGTATGTGCGACGACCTCTGTGGCGCGGTAGGCGAAGGTCCACCTGCGACGCAGAGGGTGTTGGGTTCGATTCCCGTCTCGGGACAATTGTCTGTACAATCTGCAGATAATTGTTAGAAATGAAATGAAACATATTTATCTATGTTATGCATTATATTATGTATAAGAGTCATCTAGTAGGTACCCATAACACGAGCTCTGCTTAGCTTGGGGCTAGATAATGCTGTGTGAATTGTCCAGCATTATTTATTTGTTTATTTATTACCAGGTGCGCCCGTGGCGTCGCCCGCGTAGAAATCTGTGTATCAAATGGTTTATAAACCTTCCTCTTGAATCACTCTATCTATTAAAAATAACCGCACCAAAATCCGTTGCGTAGTTTTAAAGATTTAAGTATACATAGGGACAGACAGACAGCGGAAAGCGACTTTGTGTTATACTATGTAGTGATTAAGTTTAGTTTCGAGTAACCAAACCAATAGTAAGGTCCCCATATCTATTTCCTTCCTTCAAAGAACTATAAACTTGGTGCAGTAGAAATGCCGCTTGCCGTCTTTGCTATAGCACTAGTATGATTTATTCATAAGTACATCCTTTCATAGGGCTGGTCCACCAGTTCAAAGTCGCTCAGCGAGCTATGGAAAGAGCTATGCTCGGAGTTTCTCTGAAGGATAGGATTCGCAACGAATACATCCGACAGAACCAAGGTTATCGACATAGCTCAAAGAATTAGCAAGCTGAAGTGGCAGTGGGCCGGCCATATTTCCCGAAGAACCGGCGACCGCTGGGGCAAACGTGTTCTTGAGTGGAGACCACGACTCGGTAAACGTAGTGTAGGACGCCCTCCGACCAGGTGGGATGACGACTTGCGAAAGACTGCAGGTAGATGCTGTATGCGGCAAGCTGAGGACAGGGCGCAATGGCGCTCATTGGGGGAGGCCTATGTCCAGCTGTGGTCTGATATATGCTGATGATGATGACATCCTTTCATAGTTCTAGAGATACATATAGGTAGATGCTGGATGTGTCAAGCTGAAGACAGGGCGCTGTGGCGCTCATTGGGGGATGCCTATGTCCAGCAGTGGACTAAAGTAGGCCGATGATATAAATAACTTTTGTCTTAGGAAATACAATAGGGAATTGTGCAAAGAAAAATCAGACAGAAATCCTTTTTTTTTATTAAATAAAAAGAAAAACCTTTGTATAAAACAACATTTTATCAATACTCTCTCAGATATCCATCGAAATATCAAAGTCCGTTCAACAGCTGATAAACCCGGGTTAAATGTTTCCATAACCTAGTTCAAAACTAATCCAGCTTAAAGGATTAGACAGACAGCTGAAGCAGCTCGGTTTATAACCTGTCTAGAATACAAATTAACAGCATAACTAATTTTCGCGAGCTTAAGTTTTAGATTTTGTGGCTTAAGTTTCGGCTTTGATGTTATTTTGTATGCCATGTGTGTGACATATAAGTTGTTTACGACCTAGATAGGTATAATATAGAGCAAAATCTAGCTCAGATATACAGGGTGCCACAAAACATGTGTACTAAGCCTGATAGTGGGTGATTCTGGATCCCGAGCGGATCAACATTTGTTCTACGATGTTTTGATCGTCTTAGGTTTATTTTCTTGTTTTGAAAATAAATCTTAAAAAAATATAATTATTCTACATATTTCTGTTGTTTATGTGTATTCTTGCATTATTGTTATGAAATATAAAAGGTTTAAATATAAATATAAAATAATAATATAATAAATATAATAAAATTTACTTAATTTTTTAGTCATAATTTCACGACAAAAAAAAATAAAAACTGGTATTGCTGAAAAACAAGCATTCGTGAAATATTGTTTTACGTTGTAAATTGCAAAAATTCGTGTAAAATTAAAATTTGTAACTGAGCCAAAAGCTACCTAAATAAAAAGTAAAGAGAATGTTATAATTTTATAAGATTACGCTCTCTCTCTATAATAAATACAGGAAATATTTTCTGAATTTATTAAAATTGGACCTCTTATCTCGTAATAAAAGGTTACTTTGTACATATATCTACATATATTTCGTCGTAAAGGTATGTTTTTTTGTAAACTAATATGGTTTTTTTTTTGTTACAGATAACGGAAGCCAAATGGGTATTGAAATATGCATACGAAAAGTGTTTCGGAACCAAAAGACAATAAAAACTATGTTTCAGTTCTTTATAAAGGACATACAAAGTGTAATAATAATACAGCAATAAATCATAACAACAATGCAATAAACAAAGCTATAAATACAAACTCAGTGATTGCCAAAGACAGTTCAACGAATTTAAATACTCAAAAACCAGTGGTAAATCAAAAACCAGAGATGACGCTACTAAATGAAGAATCAAACATAAACAAACATAGAAGAAAGCAGACAAGCAGGACAAATACACTGTATATTCTGCTGAGGATGTGCGTGAAACACAGTGTGCTGTTGAAGCAATGGTTGCTTTGTGTGTTATTGTGTTCTGTGAGCGGGTATCGAGAGCAGAAGTTCGCGATGGAACCTCAAGATCAGGTGAGGACATACATATTTGTCATCATCATCATCATCATCAGCCTATATCAGTCCACTGCTGGCCATAGGCCTCCCCCAATGAGCGCCATAGCGCCCTGTCTTCAGCTTGCCGCATCCAGCATCTACCTGCAGTCTTTCGCAAGTCGTCATCCCACCTGGTCGGTACATATTTGTACTGAGATGTAACTGAACTTTAGCTTTCCGAGTTACAAAGTTTCTCTACCATTCAGTCCCTGGTTATTTATTTCCAAATAAATTTAAAAAAAAAATTAGAGTAAACAATTTCATCCCACTAACAATACAAATTTTAATGCCATTATTCAGTTTGCATAATTTATTTTACAATCACAACATTTAAAGTTTTAAAACTGTATTAAATTACATTGTTAATGCAAATACAAAACCGCAATTAATTAAAATTTAATTTCAACACCCGTAGTTTTAAATTTAAAGCAGTAGGTGCTTTGCATTTATTTCGGTTGCATGTTTCAACAATTATTAATAAAATACTCGGCAACATGTTATCATCATCATGATCAGCCTATTAGATAAATAATAATAATAAATAATGCTGGAGAATTCACACAGCATTATCTAGCCCCAAGCTAAGCAGAGCTTGTGTTATGGGTACTAGATAACTGATATACATAATACAATATATTACATAGATAGTTTTTTTTATTATATATAGAATACAACCAGAACACCCGGAACAAATATCTGCAGATCGCACACAATTGTTCCGAGGCGGGAATCGAACCCGCAACCTCCTGTGTCGCAGGCGGACCTTCGCCCACCGCGCCACAGAAGTCGTCAACATAATAAATAGACCATTATTTTATTGCACACTTAAAAATAAAATAAACAAGATAAAAAATTACAAAATATGTGTCGATTTGGTGGTCTTATCGCTCAGCAAACAGAGCGATCTCTACCGTGGATTGATAAGATCGTTGGATTCAACATGGGAATCTGTATGCATTATATATAAGTCCACTGTGGTTAAAGTGTTTATTTGTAAGCCTAAAGAAATAAACTTTATCATTTACTTGCTGGCAGGACGCTATGGCGGTTACTAGGGGAGGCCTAGTAACCGCCATAGTCTCTTCAGTTTAGTCTCTAGCCTTCAGCTTGCCGCATCCAGCATCTGCCCGCAGTTGTTTTGCAGTTTGTCATCCCACCTCTTCGTAAGGGCGTCCCACGCCATGTTAGCCGAGTCGCGGTCTCCACTCAACAACAGGTTTACCCCTGCAGTAATCGTGATTATTTCAACTGTCTATCACGGTTCACGGGATATAGCCTGGTGACAGACGGACAGACAGCGGAGTCTAAGTACCTAATAGGGCCACGTTTAACCCTTTGGGTATGGAACCCTAATAATTAATTGCTTAGAGGTAAGCATCAAAATGTCTTATGTTATGGTTGATCGTTTCGTGTAGAAGAGAGACTCAATTTTTATGGTTTTAATTTTAATTAAGTGTCCACTAACCTCATAAAAACACTAAAAAAATATGTCATCATCATCATCAGCCTATATAGCAGTCCACTGCTGGAGGCCTCCCCAATGAGCGCCATAGCGCCCTGTCTTCAGCTTGCCGCATCCAGCATCTACCTGCAGTCTTTCGCAGGTCGTCAACCCACCTGGTCGGAGGGCCTCCTGCACTACTTTTACCGAGTCAAAAAATATGTAGGAAAAGATAATTTCACAAACAACACGTTATCAATTTCGGTCCATTGGTTGTTTTGTTTACACAGAAATTATTGGAAAACCGCAGCCAATTAGATTTCCTATCGAATTCGGATTGCATTGGAATGATTTCATCGAATTATCAATAGCAAGTTCATCAAATGGAACACCTAGCAGATAAATGATGAAATTAGGTTTCAATTCAATTCATTTTGTCACTTTATGACTAATATACATATTTGATTAATTTCTAAACGTGGTTTTGAACGCGCCATTTTCGGTTGAAATGTTTTCTGTATAATATGCCTATAACTTGTCTCTGCGTAGTTAAAGTATTCAGGGTGGAGAATATCAATGGACCCTGAAGGGAGACTACCTACTTTAATTCCTTAAGATAGATTTTTTTTTAAAGGAAATATTCCTTTATTTTTAAAAAGAAACAAAACTGCATTTAAAGTTTTTCTAAAATTCCCTTTGATTTAGGATATCGAATCAGATAAAAATTCAAAAAATGAATACTGGCTATTTTCTTGTACTAATCGATGGTATCATCATCATCAGCCTATATTAGTCCACTGCTGGACTTAGGATGAGCGACCACCAACGACCCAATGAGCGCCATAGCACCCTGTCTTCAGCTTGACGTATCCAGCGTGCAGTCTTTCCCAGGTCGTTATCCCACCTGGTCGGAGGACGAATCGATGGTATAGAATGTTTGTATATATTTATTTATGTTCGTTACTCTTTTCACGCAAAAGTGTGACTAGTGAACGGATCAGAGTGAAATTTTGCATTCATGTAGTTTCAGGCTCGATACATAACATAGGCTATTTATCCCATAAATCAGTTTCTCTGGGATATAAATAATTTTAAAACGTTTCCATAGAAACAATTCGTGCGAAGCCGCAGGACGAAACTAGCATTTAATATTACTAGTATTTTATAAGTAGGTATGAATAAATAAATATAAACTCAAAGAAATATAACCATTTCCGCGCATTGATTCAAACGAACGAACATTAAAACAAAAAAATCGACGCCATCTGCAAAAACACGAACAAAACCACTGTTTTATATCAAGGAAAACTCCAAAAATTACACGCGGAATAATATAAAAGAAATTTCCCTTCAAAACTCTGCCATAAACAGACGTAGCATAAAAAGCTTGCAAACAGGATTTTGGGGAGATCGGGAAATTAGTCCATCCCGTTACATAAATCAAATATTTCTACGCTATCCCTTGGGCTATACACAGCTTTAAGAGGAAAGCTGGGCAAGTCAGATGCAAAGCCATAATAATTACAATGTTGAGAACATATTAATACATATAGTTTCATAAATTCTTTACGGATGTAAGCGGGTTAGCTCCGAACGTTATTTGTATTGTAAGAACACCGACGTTTTATCCCTTAACGATGCATTTTTTCAGGGTGAATGTGGTTCTAGATGCGACCTTACGAGCATGTTGGTGTTCTATCAACACACATACAGTTTGCAGTTTACCCGCACATCCGTCAAACTTTCTTCGACTATGGACAGTAATTTGGTCTGTCCATGCGAACTTGAACTCTCAAGTTAGAAAATTATTACACTAGCGATTTTAACGCGACGACGCCGACGCGACGCAGCGAGCAAGCCACGAGAGAGGTCTTGATGGCGCGATGGGCGAATCAGATAAATAGAAAAATCAGAATAGAATATTATTTTAGTAAACTAAATAATAACTGAAATAATAAACAATTTGTAGAACATTTACTTTTACACATTGGATTTTTGTTGTCTCTTCATGCCAAAACTGCTGAACGGAATCGGCTGAAATTTTGCATGGATGTAATTTTAGACGTTTTACATGAATAGAATAGAATACATGCATTTTCTTTCAATTCTGACATGCTACTTTTTATCTCGGATAAAAGCGTGCGAAGCTGCGGGCGGATGCTACATTTATCTTCTATGTTTTTGTATCCCAGTTGTTAGACTTGAGCTATGAGCTACAATGCAGAACCCACGATATTATTCTTTTTGCAAGGACCCAAGTATTTGACATTGAAAAGAATTGTATCGGTGATATTAAAAATTCCAACCCTTTCCCCATTTATTAGAATTCAATTTATCTTTATACTAAAAGATTTTTGTGATAGATATCGAATACGCCATCGCAGAAAATTGTAGGAGATAAATAGTATAGTAACTATCCGGATGAGTAATAGAGTTCAACAAAATCCTGAATAGATTCAAATTGTGAACTCAAATTCATAAGGCGCGCTCCCAGTCGGCAGCTCCCATAGCGCCCCCATAGCTCCGCACCATACTGCAGCACTGAGTGGACTGTTGCAAAGTAACAGCTGCGGGCCACCTCCGCTGGCACCACGCGCGCCACCCGACGGAGCGCGTAACACGCACTGCCAATCTTTCCTTATCGATATGGTACTCCCAGGTAAGAGCTTTGTCCATTTCGAAACCGGGGAAAGTAGTCGATTCGCATTGGCTTATGGCATTATCTCTGTTATATTTTGATGTGCCTTATTGTGATCTTTGTATCATGTGCTGCAGTCGAATAAATGTGTTATCTGTAAAAAAAAGAACATACTGATAATAATTTATTTTGGAAGACCATAAGCTACAATAATCGTAATTGTATTAAGTTTATTCTTGTTACAGAGTGCAGTAGTGGGCTCAAGAGTGACGCTGCCTTGCCGGGTGGAAGGCAAGTCAGGCCAACTGCAGTGGACGAAAGATGACTTCGGACTGGGCACGCACCGGCATCTGAACGGGTTCGAACGGTACCGGATGATTGGGAGTGATGAGGAAGGTATGACGTAGTATTTTCTTCACCTCTGTATTTTTTATACTTTATACTTAGTGCTGGCAATAGTTCTTGAAGAACTGACAACCGTTAGGGTCAATGTTTGGGTACCTATCGGCATCTGATAGGATTAGAACGGTACCGGATGATTGGGATTGATAAAAAGGTAGGACATACAAATAATATTCATTAATTACTTCTAATTTTTTTATAAATAAATAATGCTGGACAAATTCACACAGCATTATACCGTACCTTAAATATTTTAGATAGAACATTTTACAGAAAGAAGATTTCGTTTTGATTTTAAAAACAATATAAACAGCGTTCATAGATTTTTGAATAAACACCTGTCTGAACCCAGAATTCTTTCAGTCAAATGTTCTATCTACAATATTTAAGGCACTTTCCCTCCATGTGGCATGGCTGTGGGACGCCCTGTATATATATATATATATATATATATCTCTCTCTCTTATCTATATACACGCTTAGTTTTCACCAAAACCTTCATTTGAATGTCTCCGTTCTATTTATTCCTCATCTTGAAATCTAACCACCGTACATAACACTCACGTTACAGCGGCGTTGTCGTAAATTAATACGTGTCGTTTACGTCATCACGTAATTACCGTTACTGTAACGTGACGACGTATCTACGTACCGTATACGTAGGTACCGTAGATTAAGTGAATGAGTGCCGTTTGAATGGTGGAATTGTCTGGGGGAATTATGGCGAGAGCTCAAGCTTTGCTTTAACTCGAATCTATTCTGCCGGTGTAACAAAGGGCAGAGTAACTTAGCTCACTGTGCTTTTCAGTTTGAAATAATAAATATTAACATCTAAGAACCAGTAACGCTTTCTTAAGAACCTAATGAGTTTAATTGTCAAACTAGGCCTAGATCTCAGTAGGTACTCATGGGATCCCCAACACATGCTGAGTGGAGATCGAGTTTTGTCAGTCTCTGTCGTCTGTTAATCTAAGTTTAGTTTATAAGAGTCTCTGTTCTGTTCTGACAAAATAAAAATCTTTTTACTTTTTTTTTTTACTTTGTTATAAAAACTCAAATAACTTGAATTCAACGATTTCTCAAAAGTGTAAACACCGTTGTAATATATAAACGATAAAAAAATCTTGAGAGAACACTTGTTTCGCAAACAATTGACGACGGTTGACGGTTTGACGACCGATGTGACGCGGTGGGTGATGGTCCGCCTGCGACGCAGGAGGTTGCGGGTTCGATTCCCGCCTCGGAACAATTATGTGTACGATCTGCAGATATTTGTTCCGGGTGTTCTGCTCGTTTTCTATGTATAATAAAAAAAAAAATATCTCTGTAATGTATTGTATTATGTATATCAGTTATCTAGTACCCATAACACAAGCTTTGCTTACAATGGGGCTAGATAATGCTGTGTGGATTGTCCAGCATTATTTATATTTAATTTGGACTAGATCTCACGAGCAATAGACCGCAGTATTGAAAATACTTATGTTTTGATTCGTAGGTTATTACAAATTACTTGGCCTTGAGGCCTTGAACCAGTTTCTTCAAGTTGTGTAGTTTTCTAGTAATAAAGTAGAAATATTTTTTTTGCGCTTACGCCGTTGAAAAACTGTCTCGTTACTTGAACGCGAAATCCTATGCCTATCCCTTTCACAAAATGACACACATTGCGCCATCTTAAAATTTTATTACTGATTCTTGCTGTTCACTGATATTTATTTGGTTTTTGAGGCTGTAGATATATATTAACACTTTGACTGCGAACTTTTTTCGATGACTTCGATCTTTTTTCTAACCTCAGCCATTCGTGCTGCCGCTCTACTTAGCGGTTGTGTTGCGCCGCACATGCGTTTCGTTCGAAAAACATTACAGCTGTGCTGAGTCACACAGATCTGTATTTTCTCAGCCGCTGCGCTAGTGTAGATTTACGCATATTAGTCACTTGTAGAAAACACATACGGTGTGATTTCAGCACACGAAGTATTCAATACCGAAAAAAAAATATTGATCAACCAGACCAAGGCTAATATGTCATTTAAAAAAAAAAACAAAAGCATCCAGGTGCCTTATGAATCAACAGATATTAATTTCATTTACGAATAGATTAAGGCGGTACCCCGAGGCACACTAGCGCCACCTATTTTATCTTATTATTACGTTGAACAAAGGAAATTTCAAAAATTTCACTGGCTTTTTTTAATACCTCTGTAAAGTCTGTCATAGTTTTAGTTAGGCAGTGATGCGAAAATAGAGTTTGGTGGCCACCAAGTGAAACTTCGTAGGTGGCGGCGCTAATGTGCCTCGGGTATCGCCTTAATGTAAAACAGTAAATACAAATTCTTGAAATCTTGTATCTCTTCAATAGGCAATTAATTAGGGTCGGTACATATCTGACGGAAAATGCGTCGAGCGTATCATCGGTCCCGTATCTTCGGTCAATTAGGATCCGCCACATTACGCGTCTAGTCAATTGAAACGACCTGTACACAAACGATCTCCCCTGATGTTACGCCTAATCTGAATGCATCATAAAAAATGGTACGTATCGCGACACGCTACGTGTCACCGACTACGACTATGCGTTGACGGAAACGCGACGCATTTTCCGTCAGATATGTATCGATCCTTAGTCGTATTATAACATTCAATATAACCAAGCCACATTATCCCCATTTTCCTGGAAGTGCAGAAACTCGTAGCTGTGGTTTTTGTCTCCTCAAATGGCGGTATGAATCCAGTTTCAGTTTCTAGTTCTGCGACATTCCAATACTACCTCAGTTCATTAGCTAGCTTAGATTACTATGGAATGTCATTGAACATGAACATCTAAAGGATTGCTTTCATTACCTACTGTTGTTTGTTACCAAGTATTAGGTACCTTGTGAAGTTATTACTATTCGTGGAATAAATACATGAAATAATGCCGGATAAACCAAACAGCATCCTCTAGCCCCAAGATAATGAGAGCTTGTGTTATTAATGATGCAACCATTCTACGCATTTTTAATTTAAATGTATTTAATTCTATATAACCCTAAATCGCACATCATCATTATCATCATCATCAGCCTATTTTAGTCCACTGCTGGTCATAGGCCTCCCCCAATGAGCGCCATAAATCGCACTGCTACCCTAAAAGGCTTCGACGCGTTCTCCTCCTAAGGCTATTTACACCAGACAAAGCTTATATGTAGGTATACAATTATTTCTCGCATATCGAACTTTTGTATTCCCTTATGTATTTCCCATTTAGTTAAATCGGCATCATAATTATCAGTCCATACACGTCCACGTTTAGTTGGACATAGGCCTCTTTTTGTTTCAAAATCTTTTTTTGGTTACAGGTGACTACTCATTGGACATCGAAACGGTGACCTTAGATGACGATGCTCTGTACCAGTGCCAAGTGAGCTCTGGTCCTCATGGTAAGTCCTATATGCATACCTAACCATATCATCATCAGCCTATATTAGTCTACTGCTGGACATAGGGCCCAATGAGCGCCATAGCGCCCTGTCTTCAGCTTGACGCATCCAGTCTTTCGCAAGTCGTCACCTAACCATCTAGATTCACTTTATTCTACACACCCATAACGTAGCGATTTTACACGGCGTGATAATATAAGATGCTTATACTCATCTGTGGGCGTTTTACAGCTCAAAAGGTACAGATCAGTGCTGTGTGGTGCCAGCTTAGAATTTTCACCACCAATCCAATCCTTCCCGCGGGTGTCGTAAGAGGTGACTAAGGGATATCTATCGGGGGCGGGCAGCAGCACCTGCTGCATAACAATTTACCACCGAACTGCGATCCCCAAACCGCATTTCACGGGCATAAGATAAAAAAAATAGGGTGCTTGTCAGGGGAAGGCCAGCGTCCAGCAGTTGACCAATATAGGCTCTTGAGGAGATACCAGCGAATCCATCCTCAGCTGAATGTGTCTTCCCCAACCAAGGGGAATTTTACCATAATCACCATCACGCATCACTCGCATGATAAGTAATCGTCGTAGAAGTGAGAAAAATGTAACGAAGAAGATGCTGTCAACAGTGGTAGATTCCCTTACTTTGTCAGCTCTTACGATATTTGGAGGTTGATTCTTAAGCTCGACTGTCACGGCCAAGCTGGCCCGATATTTAGCTATAGTTTGTTCTAGTCTTGGCAGTTTTTACCTGGAAGAGATCGCTTCTAAGCGATAAGGCCGCACATTGTACTTGTATCATGTGATGTCTTTTTAATGATCTGTAACTGGTGTACAATAAAGTATTTTTGTATTGTATTGTATTGTATTTTTACAGTGCATTTTTTTGCGTTTATCTACATTTTCTTTCAAAAGCTGTTAAAACTCGAGAGGGTATTTATTTATTTATTTATACTTTTTGTACGAAAAACATAAAGAGTTCTCTTCCAGCAAACCTTATTGGGAGAGAGAGACAAAGTGAAGAGAGAAGTGGGTGCATAAATGAAATGAAATAAGAATCTCTTACTTCTAAAGCTATAAGCGTCTGTTATAATTATGATTTATTTATAAAAAATACAGTGGATTTAGATGAACGAGGCTGCGAAAAATAGTGTTACTTGTCACACCATCCAAAAATCCAATCCCAAATGAGCATTCACCACTAACCCAACCCCAATTAAAGTTTCACAAGAATTCCCTCACAATAAAAGGATCTTGTCTCATAGAAACAAGGCTTACCTACATACGGGGAGATTATTCCTTTGAGTCAACCACGGCTTTGTGAGCGGCGTTATCCCTGGGGTGGGCGATGATGAGATGGTAAGGGATTGATGCGGTAGTTAATTTGACGAAGAAATCTGTAGAATGGTAACAAAAATTGGTAACAAAGGCGCTTGGGACGGCATGGAGACACGTCATGTTAAAACACAGAATAGATACGAATTGGGTTATTAGATTAATAAATAACAAATAAATAATGCTGGACAATCCACACATCATCATCTAGCCCCAAGCTAAGGAGAGCTTGTGTTATGGGTACTAGATAACTGATATACATGATACAATACATTAAATAGATATATTTTTATTATACATAGAAAACGACCAGAACATACTGAACAAATATCTGCAGATCGTACAAATATTTCTCCCGAGGCGGGAATCGAACCCGCAACCTTCTGCGTCGCAGGCGGGCCCTTGCCAACAGCGTCATTGAGGTTGCCGAGGTATAAAGAAAGACTACGCAATATAACAAGTTCCCTATTAAACTATCTTCTTTCTAACATAGAACCTTTACAAATGGATCATCATCATCATCATCATCAGCCTATGATAGTCCACAGCTGGACATAGGCCTCCCCCAATGAGCGCCATAGGGCCCTGTCTTAAGCTTGACGCATCCAGCATATACCTGCAGTCTTTCGCAGGTCGTCATCCTACCTGGTTGGACGGCGTCCTACACTACGTTTACCGTGTCGTGGTTTTACGCAAGAACACGTTTGCCCCATCAGCGGCCGTCGGTTCTTCGCGAGATATGGCCGGCCCACTGCCACTTGAGCTTGCTAATTCTTAGAAATGGATGCCACATCCAAATTCCTTCCATCTCTGCCCCCATAAATGGCAATTCTCTTTATTTAGCCGTCTGCCATATTGGGCGCCAGATGAGGAAGGCTGATTGAAGATCGGCACTAACATCCGGATAGGATAATGTATTGGATATGTATTGAATTTTCTATGCAAAGATGGGTAGTGAGTAAGTGCTTTCAATGCGATGATATAATATCCTCATATCTTTTGTTTTCTGTTCGTTTGCTAAACAAAACTGGACTTCTGGTAGAGATCGTATCCTTAGCATAATTAAGGTATATATATATATATTATATTGTACACTTTTATGTAAGAATTATGACAATAAAGAAATCTGAATCTGAATCTGATCTCTCTTCGGCTATAACACCACCAATTACACAACAGTGGTAGTCGCCTCGGGACAAATAAATAAAATAAATAAATAAATAAATAATGCTGGACAATTCACACAGCAATGTCTATACGATCTGCAGATATTTGTTCTGGGTGTTCTGGTTCTATGTATAATAAAAAATATCGATCTATGTATTTATTTTATTTTATTTTATTTATTTGGAAGACAGACAGTACATAGACATTATAAAGAGTTACAATAAGGATTTACATAGACCAGTGAAGTCTCCACTATTAACAAATTTAAACATAAAACTAGTGAACAGATATACAGTTAACAATAGAGTTTTAACATAATTTAAAGTAAACTAAGTCACTTATTGGCGGCAGCATTGGCTGCAATGCTTCTACGAAATGAGACAAGGGTTGAGTTGAAAATATCAATTTCATTGAAATATTTATTATAATTATTGCAAGCTCTGTTCAGAAATATATTCTGCCTATAATTAGTTCCAGAGGTTGGAGTCCAAAAAGATTTATTTTTCCTAAATGAAGCCCGTGGGCAATAAAAATAAATATTTTCAAGTAACAACTGGGAGTCAATTTGATTATTACTATGTTACTTGTTACTTGTTTCTGGACTGGTTTCCGCAAATTGGCCGCCGTTGGGCCTTTTTTGCGTGTCGGGTGGGGGGCTGCTAGTCTAACCACCCGATGTCCTCCAGGAAGGCCAGCAGCTCGCTGATGCCGGTGCATGCCTCCCTAGGCGTCCTCGGTGTCCCAAGGTGATGCATTCTTTGAGAAGCCACGCTGTCGCAATCTACAAGCACATGCGCTGCCGTCTCCTCTGCATTCATGCACCCTCTGCAAAGGGGACTGTCCGTGATACCCAAATTAAAAAGGTGTTTGTTTAGCATGCAGTGTCCCGTGACAATCCCGACGACTTTCCGGAGTTTGTCACGTTTGAGATTGAGGAGTTTTCGGGAATAGTAGATTATTACTATGTAACGTATTGTATTATGTATATTATGTGTGATTTGTTCAGGATTATTTATCTATGTCTTAGCTAGCTTTCATAATACGGGCCTTAAAGTCCAGAGAAACACCCCACCCACTATGATAATAATATTATGATCGTTTTTGTCGCGTCCCCGTTTATTTTGGGCTTGCATGTGTACTGTCGCTGACAACGGTTGATGGATAGTGTAGGGTTATCACTGTTTGGATTTAGGACGTCATGATCATCATCAGACTTCTTGACCAGAACTTGGACTGTGATGTTTTTGCTGATGAATGGAAATAGAGACCTACTACATTTGATACATACAATATTCCTCGTTTTAATCACGTGTTTGGCGTGATTAAAACCATGCTTGGCAGGTGGATTGATAAAAACAGTGGATGGTTTTAAATACTCGTATACACAGAAATATATTGTTACAAGCTAGCTAAGTTTCTTAGTCACACAGGTTCTCTTACGACTTCCAAACGCTGTGTACGCGGATCGGTCGGATCGATCGGATCTTTCGGATCTTTCGGATCATTCGGATCGTTTGGATCGTTCGGATCGTTCGGATCGTTCGGATCGTTTGGATCGTTCGGATCGGTCGGATCGGTCAGTCGGTGTGTAGATTGTACAGTATAATTTTATCATATTATTCTGCTCATAAACCAAAACATAAACTTATTTAAACTATAATAAAAGTTAAATAAAGCAAAACTTAATAATGATTAATTGGATGAGTAATTAAATGACCTTTTGGCTGCTATAAGAGAAGTTGCAAAGTTTCTGTATGTTGAAACAATATTTTAAAGTTAAATGTCGAAAAGTGTTTGCCTTTGTTAACTTTGATTGGATTTTTGATTGTATGAAGTTACATTTTCTTGTTAGTTTTTTATAAACTATTAAATGAATCTAATTACTTTCTTGTTTTGTAATTACTACTAACTTATTTTTTAAAGTTAATAAGTTTAGTTATTTGCAGCCTTGGGCAGTATTTTTGAGCAGTGTTAACTTTGTGAATATCTGAGTCAAAAACTTAATTTGGCTCTATATGTATGTATGTAGGTACATATATCGAATAATCCGCTTTTTTTGGAATTGCTAGGAAGTTTTCAAAAGACGCATTGCCGATTTATGTTGTATGATGATTATTCAACATTATGGCTAAACATCATTCAGCCATGAATAATCGTCTAATGAATAGATTAGAATATAATCTATATATATAAAAGAAAGTCATGTTTGTTACAACACTTATAACTCGAGAATGGCTGGACCGATTTAGCTGAAAATTGGTGGAGAGGTAGCTTAGAACCAGGAGTCTAACATAGGATACTTTTTATCATTTAAACAATTTGACACATAGATTTCCACGGGGACGAAGCCGCGGGGAGCAGCTAGTTATGTATATAATTAATAATTATAATATATATTTATTTGAATATAATTATTTATTGCACTATCAATACGATTTCTTTTTATAAAGGAACTTAATACTAACTATGTGGCACAACGAGCGGTCATATTGCTTACAGCTAAATGACATTTTAGGTATTCCTAAGAAATCGGTGATGGTTGCGCAATCGCCCTAGCATTTATTCAAAAGAGCTGATTCTACAATCTGGCAGCGATTTAAAAAGCCTATTTTATCCCACAAAATTCTTCCACATTACTTATTACCTACACAGAGAAATAATTTACGCGGCTCGTTTACCTAATTCCAATTCAAATAAATGGAGGCACAAACAACAATACCATTGCGATCCGAACAAATCCCATTCAGTATTCACCGTTAAAAATATCCAACAAAAGTTACCTCATTAATTTTCAGTGCCTACCAATTCCAACAATAAAATCGCGCCCAATTCCTGACTTCAAACAAACCAATTAAAATCTAAACAACAATTCGCGGCTGAACTTTTCTGTGACAACCCTAATTCTGCCCCTAATTACGGGACAAAGGAGACCGCTGTCGCGACTCATTTAGAAAAATACATCGTTAAGTGTTCCGTACATGTGCTTGTCAAATTACTGTTGCTCTCAGAGGGAATAATGATAGACAAGCTTTTAGCCTCGTATCATGAAAAAATCTCGTTTTTGTAAAGGCCTTCTCAGTCTCAGGCTTTATTATGACACGCAATACTGGTCCACCGATGGATGCCTAGGACACGCCCTGATGAACGCCTTAACAGAAACAAAAACAAAAGAGGTTTCTTTCTCTTGAGTTCGTAGAAATCGTGATCCTCGTCACACCAACGTCGCCATCATGGCTTGTGTAAAAAACTCTGTTGAAAATATTAGAACAATCATAACTATCTATCGCAAAAAGTATACAAATAATGCTGCGCTAATTTGTATACTTTTTTTCCTAAACCAAACCATTCCTTGATAATGTAAGGATAGGTAATTATCGCACAAGCACACATAAGTACGCACATAAGTTTTGAACATACTTAGTGGTTTCTTCTCACTTCTTCCACTGGTGGACAAAAAATTGAAGTGAACATCAAAATAATGTTATTATATTATAATGAATAGTATAATGACCTGTCTAAGTGCTTATTTGTAAGCCTAAAGAAGTAAACTTTCATTTCACACAATATTTGTTTTTATATTTTTTCCACCGTAGGTACACATGTTACACAATGTCGTTAAGTTCTATAAATTCTTAATTGTTATATTACAATTATCACATACTAACGTTTGATCTAGGAAACAGCATAGGGGATTATATAGATCATAAAAACTTGGTGGCACCTACTTCATTAGACCAAAGGACAAAAAATACGTCGAAAAACGCCATTTTTAAACCACGCAGCACAAATAAGTCTTCCTTGGAAACTCCCTAAAAATACACGAATATTAAATCATATCAATTTCCCCCGTAACTTCTGAAGGGACGAAGAAGCCAAGGGAATAGGGAAGCCTTGCGAACGTTACCGAAATGACAAGGGGTCCCAATGTCCCATACCTCGAGATGGAGGGAAACCATTTACATTATGCACAAGTAATTTGTTTGAGATGTTTCTATGGAGGATTAATCTGCGACGGGGAATCGTAGGATTTCTTTTTATATTTTATTTGAGAAGAAGATTAAACTGCGCTCATAGCCTTGATTTCGATGGCAACACCGGGGGTTTACCACAGAAATGAGTAAGTAATGTTGGCACTTCTCGGGTATTGAATGGTAGGTTTATCTATAAAACTGAGTTCAAATCCAACGACATTGTCATTAACAACTGTGTTTAGTCTTTCTTGTGCCTAAATTATATTGACCCGATATTTTATGTAAAGCATCTATCTTATTTCCGATACAGATTGCAGATAGGGTGCATTCTAATGTGATTAATGGTCAAAGGAAGGTGACTCACGTTAGGAGTTTTGACAGTTTTCATTGGAGCAATTATACTCGCCGCACTATTTAGAAATTTGTCTCAAATCCTAAATTGGATCCCGTTCGCTTCACTTACCAAGAACTCACCACCGCTTTTACCTGCTTTAATAAACTGAATGTCCTATCCAGAAAATTTGATATCCTCGTCCAATTGTCGCCAAAGCGCAGAGCGCTACCTAGAGTCAAACCGTTTTTCATCTCACTTTCGCAAATTACCACGATAAGAACTCCGCAAGAGCTTTATTGGGAAATGGGAACTTTAATCGTCATTGCAGAAGTTTTCTATCGAACTCTTTAAGCTCATAAGATGTTTTAGTCACCTCTTTTAAGACTTTTTGATGCCTGCTTTAGTTATTTTATGAGGAAATTCTAGAAATCCGTGGGGTAACGAGAATCTCCAGGTTAAAAAAAAAAATCTGGTGGTAGCGACGCGTGACGTGACCCATGTAAAAAAATTCCGACACAATGTAAATTGTTTGAGAAAATCAATGAAAAAAAAGGCCCGAGAGCTGGTGAGTAGCTTGCGCAGCGCATCAGCATTGCCATACAGTGGGGTATATAATTATATTTTATTGTAATTTTCTTTGTTACCGAATAAATTTTATGCCATAAAATTTGGATATGTTTGGAGAATACGTTAGAACTGTATAGTTGTTTTGTGGTAATACGAAAAGTTTAAATTCGTAAGTAGATATATACGGATTATTAGACATCAATAAAATTTTATGCATCGCCAGATCAAGCCGCCGTGTTTTTTTACCCGCACGGTTATCAGATACGCTTTTTAAAATAAATGCAGTATCAAGATACTCGTCTGGTCTCCTATATCGCTTTTAGTTACAATTGTAGGCTTTTTTCTTTCCAAACCTGGAGAGAAAAAAGGCTACAAACCTACCTGAAAAACCTGGAGCCGAGTCGGTTTTTTTAGTATATATTTTCTGGTTTCTTTGCCTATTTATCGCTAGATTTCGGTAAAACTTGTTTGCTAGTATAGATATTTGATCACAAATTAATAATATGACATTTGGAAAAACAAATATAATTTAATCTACGCGATCTGAACACGTCAAGCTGAAGACAGGGCGCTATGGCGCTCATTAGGGGAGGCCTATGTCCAGCAGTGGACTAATATAGGCTGATGATGATGGTTATCTGAACACAGTCATAATTATAAGTATATACCTACTATTTAACGGGAATTTATCGCGTTAATTAACCGATTTTCCCTGACGTATCAACAAGTTTACACACTGTCGCATTAAATTCTCGATAAATAGTACTTACAATTATTTGGAAAAACAGTTTAACCATTTATTTCTTTTAAAGTAAAGTTTCATCGATAAGGCTACTTATTAGGTAGCTATTTTGTGTCCTATAATAACGAATTATTTTTCGACAGATACATGCTTTATAAAACATTGCATTG
Organism: Eupithecia abbreviata; assembly: GCA_943735965.1. Lineage (NCBI taxonomy): Eukaryota > Metazoa > Arthropoda > Insecta > Lepidoptera > Geometridae > Eupithecia > Eupithecia abbreviata. The sequence continues at coordinate 3,802,467 of OX031000.1, forward strand.
TTAAACGAATTGTCATTTTATGTATCGTCAATCCAACTGAAAATTATTAATTTGCCTGCATAAGTTATGAACATACAAGTGGTTTCTTTATCACTTCTTCCACTGGTGGACAAAAATTTAAGTGAACTATAAATAATTTTAATTGATAATAATGAATAGTATAAAATACGACCTGTCTAAGTGCTTATTTGTAAGCTTAAAGAAATAAAAACTTTTCATTTTCATTTTCATTGTTCCTTCTTTTGTCAACCATAATATTTTCTTCTATCAATGTTTTGAAACCTTACTCCTCGAAGTTTCTGAAAACAAACTGATATTGATTTGGAAGCAGAAGGAAAACTTTACTGCAAAGCCGAGAAGTAAGAAAGCAAACTATAAATTGACGTTTCTGTTTTCTGTCATGTGTTTTCAAATTATATTTTTCTGTGAAAAGTAAATCCCTAGCTTGAAGCTACGTTTATGGAAGATTTCCTTTGTTAGAAAATAACTCAAGCTTTCTCCGGGCTTAGGCCGGATAAAAATATACAAAATGTCGCGAAGACAAAGATTTTTATTTTTGTAGGTATTATTGAAAGGGAAAATAAAGATTTAACCAGTTTTAACCAAGCCGAATGCGTCATTTTATTATTTATTGACTACCTCTGTGGCGCAGCAGGCAGACGCCTGCGACGCAGGATGTTTGTACTAATCTGCACATATTTGTTCCATGTGTTCTGGTTGTTTATAATAAAAAAAAACTGTTATTTAGGGTAGTAATCCATATAACGAGCTCTGGGACTTCCACTAAATTAATTGCGACTAACAATGGTATCGTCTCTAAGAATTGACACATTTTGGTATTTTACCTTTGATGACGGAATCTAAAACACATGCACGTGTCAAGCAAATTAATATTATAATTTGAGAATGCCGTTGAAATCAATTTTTCGAAATTTTGGCTTTTCTGACCATTCGTTGAGCTATCAGAGGTTTTGATTTTGGTTGAAATGAAATGATTGAAATGAAATGAAATGAAAATGAAAATTAAATTAAATGAAATGAAAATATATTTATTCTGATAGAGCAAAAAACTTAATTATCTAACTATAGTAAAGAAATATAGCACACGACTTAAAAAGACTTAAAGTAAATAATTGATAATATGGATTGATTTATATACATATTTTTTATTATTAATAGATATCTAAATTAATTTAGTGTAGATCAAGCCGTGTGTGAAGGTCAGTGCCGTGTTGCTGCGCTATCATGCTCAGCTGAATGTTGCGAGTAGCCCCACAACGCTGATTTTCAGCATGTACTATTGTGATGATGACGTACGAGACTTTAAAAGCTAGAATTAAAAAGTGAAGGCAATTTGTCTATAAAAGGTAATATAGATTAAAAACTAAACGATTGCATGAAAGATTTCTATATTGGTTTCTATTGGAGCTGTCATCGCACGCATTATCTAAAGTGTCTTTCAACTATGGACGATTCTAAGATGATACCGTTGTCATAGTAAAAAAATTGCCATGCAGAATTCGTCCCCCTCCTAAGGGTCTTTTGTAATGATATAAAATAACAAAAATTAAGTATTTGTAGGTACAATCTTCGGGTCTTTAGTCGTTTCGCACCGCGAGCGGTTCGAACCGCGGTGCGAAAACCCCAAGAACTGTTTCTGAATAGGGCCATTCGCACCGCAGTGGTTACGGCGGTGCGAATCGCCCAAGATTCTTTTGAAATGGGTCGTTTCGAACCACGGGAAAAAATGACTCGATGCCCATTTTGTTAAGTCCAATTCAGACACACATCATTTTTAATTTCTACAGATAAGAAGAAAAATGGATAGTGATAAAAAAAATTGCAAGATAAATGTAATAATTATATTTGCTCAACAGGTGTCTTTTTTATAGTAATAAGGTAGGTTTTAAATCCCAGTTTAATCAACATTATACATTTTACTAAAAAACTATTGCTAATCAAAGGTATGACGTACATTATTATTTACTTAAGACTAGGTAATCAAGTCGTAACATTTTTAAATTCAACCAAGACTTTTGAACTAAAACTAAACTCTTAATTTTTCTAAGCAATGGCCGACAGTTATATCTCCAGTCAATAACTGTTGTATGGTTGTATGAATTCTTCGGTTAATTTCAATGGTTTCTGGTTTCCTTTTCGAAATTCGTATGTCACCTGATCTGCGTAATATTCCAGAGTAGAAGTTGGCATCCTTTTGTATTCCATTTAAAAATTGTGCAATATTGGGTTTTTCTGGAATAATCTTTTTTATTTTGGCATTCCATGACTCCACCATATTATTGATTTTGTCACTTTGATTGAAGGTGTTCCACGACTTTGAGAGTATATCATGTTCTAACCATGTTTTAACAAAATAATCGTTGAACTTAGTGACTTCGGTACTGTTGGGACTTTCTTCCATCACGTACAGCCACCCTTCATCCAACAAGTCCGGAGGTAAATGTGACAATACTGTGCATAATTTAACATGGATTTTACCTAGTTTTGATTTTACTACTCCCAATTGCTTAGCCTTTCGCCATAAACTGCGGCTGTAGTGAAAATAACGCCCAACTATTTTCACTTCTGGAAATAAATCTTTTATGGCCGAAATCGCAGTCACTTCAAAGTCCATTGAAATTTGCGTAGGTTTCCAATCTTTGACTTGACTTTTAATAATTTGAAACAAAATTTCATAAGCAGTCCTTTTTTTGTCGGGGAGCAATGCATACAGCACAGGAACCACATTGACATAGTCTTCATTGCGGCTGCCGATATCTGCATGAATTGTGTATACTTGACAGAAACACTTCGGGCAAATTTTGAATGTACCATCGACAAGAAATCTTGTCGATTCTTTCAAATATTTAATCATTTCTTTTTTTGCAAAAATAAGGATTCGCTTCTTTTTGTCTTTGTATTCTGCAAACAATAATTCTTCATACTTTTGTGGTACATGAAGATCACAGGCTTTAAGGAAGTTAAGTTTTTTAGCGCCTTGCGACTTGTTTCTCACTTTATAAAGTTTTTTCTTGATATTATCAAATTGAGGTAATGGAGTCAATAAATCTATTCCCTTATTTACAAGATTTTGTACAGATTCCCCAAAAATTTGCGTTACTGGTTTATTAATATTCTTTTGCAGTGTTTCAGTACATAAATGCATCTGTTGGTCAATTTCCATCTCTGCATCTCCTCTAGGCGGATGGTTATGGGAAGTTTCGTGCAGTATTTCAAGTGGATTTTGCTTCACTTTGAGTGTTGCATTACACTTACTAGAGTCTTTTTTGGTACACCTCCATAAATTAGAGCCGTCTTTGTTCGTCCTTTTCAATACAAAGTTGTATCCAGCACGGCATAGCATTTGGCCCCCTCTCTTGGTTTTTCGAAACTCTACAACAGTGCTGGTTTGACTGGGGCCATGTGAATTTGACGAATGCCCATCCATTTTTTACTAGAGTCAATAACAGCGACCTGAAGAAAAAAATATTATTCTGTATTGTTTTTCTTTTGTAAATATTTAAAGATATTTAACTTCACTTTTCGAAGGTGCATTTCGAAAAAATTGTTATCTTTTTCTAAAAATCGCGGGCAGGGCAGTCTTACATGAGATCAAAGAGTTTTTATGCTCTATTTGGAGACTAACCACTATAAATATCATAAGTTGTACTTACCATATAAACTTCACAACACATCACACATTTGAATAACAATTATCCTGTCACGTCACTCTCAAAGTAGATAAGAAACTGTGACCTTATCAGTATCCCCAGTGCAATCAAAAGCAACTTCTACCAATCAGCAAGCATGTGCCCCTTGCACGTGCTTGCTGATTGGTAGATGCTTTTGTTTCCTCCAGGTTATTCTATTGTTTATATGACCGGTAAGTCTACTTTTATACAAAGGGTTAATTTTACCTCAGATTCTTGGAATGTATGGGGTTGACGGCGATGTTCACATAGTAAAAAAATACTTAGTGTGCTTAAGTTATTAATTTGTAACCTAAGAATTATTGTGCCTGACTGTACTTTAAGAGATGTGTAATTAAACTACATTATTTTTGTCAGAATTCACCCATTCAAAAAGAAAACCGCATTGTTACTCTCTGCGATATGAATTGACTAATTCAAAAATGGTTTAGTCTATTCACACCGCGGTGCGAAAGAACCCATTCAAAAGGAATACTTGGGCGATTTGCACCGCGGTTCGAATCGCTCGCGGTGCGAAACGACTAAAGACCCCAATCTTCGCACGAGTCTTGACCGTGCAAAATCATGCCTCAGCCTTCAATTGTTTCTTTTCTGGTTCTGACTGAAAACCAGCGCTCTTTCACAAATGACCTGGGTTATTGTGATAGAGCAACAAGCTGAGTCAGGACCTATTAGACCTACACACGCGCGCTTATCCACTTTCTGTGAGGGCTACTTAGTACCATATACAATACTACTAACATTTTGTACCTTTTCACTTTTTTTTTTATAATTTGTCGATGTTTGGTGTTTTATAATAGGTACCTAAGTAGGTACTAGTAGTAGTAGTAGTAGTCTAATATAATTATGTGTAATTAACCTGGTTTGTGTGTTGTGTTAGTGTTTAATACATAATTTTCTTTCTTTCTTTCTTTTCGATCCCTACGTCCCCAAAACGCAATCTGTTTAATCTGTTTGTCAAATAGATGTGCGCTTAGCTTTATTACCCTTTTAAATATCAGGTTTGATTATATCCCACGCAATCCGGTGATTGCGAATGTGGGAGGTTTATACCTAGTTTATACCCACATGAAATGGTAATAAATTTAAGGTGGTACCCCGAGGCACACTAGCGCCGCCACCTATTTTTAGTATTATTACGTTGAACAAAGGAAATATAAAAAATAATATTGGGCATTTTGTGATACCTATTGCAAGCTTTTCATCATCAACCTATGTTAGTCCACTGCTGCACATAGGCCACAGTCAGCGCCATAGCGCTTTTGTGGACAAAAATCCTCTCCCGTTTGCGCTGTCCATCGGAAATGCAACCTTAGATTCATTGATAAACCATTTAAAGAATTCCATTACAAGTGAATCAAATAAGAAAGCCTTCTTACAACATATGTAAATGTCTAACAAACAGGTGCACATCAGAACGTTAAAAACAGAGAAAAGCTATACAGGAATAACATCCAAATTTTACTTCATAAAGTGAGATCCGCACGTTCATAACCTCTATCCAAGACCTAAATATAACCTAAAAGAGGCCCAAAAAACTATATCTCATAAAGAGCTCTCATCAAATGCAATGCCCGCAAAGAAAGCGCCACTTTTCCACCCCGAGGCAAACAAACCCGCAAATTGTTCGACCGCAACAGCTTTGTCCGGTAAGGGCTGGTGTAACTCATACGCTGATAGATACTTTAAATAATGAACATAAAATAATTTGACGTGTTAAAATAAAACTTAAAATTATAAATAATTAAAATTTAGTTTTAAAAATATAATCATCGCAATCGGTTGGCGTCATATTAAGTTTTTCCTCCATTTGTCGCGCACATACGCAAATCTATATATATATATATATACGTCATTGCATTTGCATGACGTATATACACGATACAAGCCTAGTGTGGGAATCATTAGCACTTTTGTTAATTAATTATGTCTACTTAAACCATACCAAATCTGTATTAACTTTAGTTCTGTTTAGATGTAGTAATAAACATATTTTCATTTCATTTTTCATTTCACATATTTTCTTATGGATGTCATAGTCAGAACTGAACCAAATTTAAATGGGACTACATGGAAAGCACCAGCACCTTTAAAATAAAAAAGAATCATCAAAATCAGTTCACCCAGTCGTAAGTTATGAGGTCACAGTAACAAACATTTCTTTTTTTGAAGTCGGTAAAAAAATACAGAACTTCTTCCTCTAAAGAATACAGAAGTGTAAAGAAACGTCACTGCGGACTAGCCCTACCATTGGACTTAACTCTGGGCGTAGGCCTAGCCAAGACGAAACCATAGAAGTGTAAAAAAACGTCACTGTGGACTAGCTCTACCATTGGACTTAACTCTGGGCATAAGCCTAGCCAAGACGAAACCATAGAAGTGTAAAGAAACGTCACTGCGGACTAGCCCTACCATTGGACTTAACTCTGGGCGTAGGCCTAGCCAAGACGAAACCATAGAAGTATAAAGAAACGTCACTGCGGACTAGCTCTACCATTGGACTTAACTCTGGGCGTAGGCCTAGCCAAGACGAAACCATAGAAGTGTAAAAAAACGTCACTGTGGACTAGCTCTACCATTGGACTTAACTCTGGGCATAAGCCTAGCCAAGACGAAACCATAGAAGTGTAAAGAAACGTCACTGCGGACTAGCCCTACCATTAGACTTAACTCTGGGCGTAGGCCTAGCCAAGACGAAACCATAGAAGTGTAAAGAAACGTCACTGCGGACTAGCCCTACCATTGGACTTAACTTTGGGCGTAGGCCTAGCCAAGACGAAACCATAGAAGTGTAAAGAAACGTCACTGCGGACTAGCTATACCATTGGACTTGACTCTGGGCGTAGGCCTAGCCAAGACGAAACCATAGAAGTGTAAGAAAACGTCAATGTGGACTAGCTCTACCATTGGACTTAACTCTGGGCATAAGCCTAGCCAAGACGAAATCATAGAAGTGTAAAGAAACGTCACTGCGGACTAGCTCTACCATTGGACTTAACTCTGGGCATAAGCCTAGCCAAGACGAAACCTTAGAAGTGTAAAGAAACGTCACTGCGGACTAGCTCTACCATTGGACTTAACTCTGGGCATAAGCCTAGCCAAGACGAAACCATAGAAGTGTAAAGAAACGTCACTGCGGACTAGCTCTACCATTGGACTTAACTCTGGGCATAAGCCTAGCCAAGACGAAACCTTAGAAGTGTAAAGAAACGTCACTGCGGACTAGCTCTACCATTGGACTTAACTCTGGGCATAAGCCTAGCCAAGACGAAACCATAGAAGTGTAAAGAAACGTCACTGTGGACTAGCTCTACCATTGGACTTAACTCTGGGCGTAAGCCTAGCCAAGACGAAACCATAGCAGTGTAAAAAAACGTCACTGTGGACTAGCTCTACCATTGGACTTAACTCAGGGAATAAGCCTAGCCAAGACGAAACCATAGAAGTGTAAAGAAACGTCACTGCGGACTAGCTCTACCATTGGACTTAACTCTGGGCATAAGCCTAGCCAACACGAAACCTTAGAAGTGTAAAGAAACGTCACTGCGGACTAGCTCTACCATTGGACTTAACTCTGGGCATAGGCCTAGCCAAGACGAAATCATAAAAGTGTAAAGAAACGTCACTGCGGACTAGCCCTACCATTGGACTTAACTCTGGGCGGAGGCCTAGCCAAGACGAATGTCTATCTATCATTTTCCACCATAATCACATTTGCTTTCAATAGATTAATCAATTTTTAGAAAAAATAAAAGTCTTTACCAAACTATACATATGTGCTCCACCAACTCAATTCGCGTTGTTAAAAAACCACCGTGTGTATACACGGCTACACCACAATGATCATGAGTGAGCCCGAGAACTTGCACCAAAAACTCAACAGAGTCGAATTTAGCCACCCTTGTGAGTTAAACGATGCAAAGTTGGACCATTTCGTAGTAGGGATACAACGTTTCGCTTGTTTAGTAGTTCCTTTGTTGTAAAGCTACATTAATTCTGCATTGTTCTTTTGGACTGTGGACACTTTGTTGTTTAATTGACTTTACAATATGAAGAGATGGAGACAGGACTGTTGTTTCTCTGCTGGATAATTGGACTTCTTTCTCTCTGTTCTAGCTAGTTTTAGGGTAGTTTTGAAAGATAAGGCTAAAAATGAACAGCCGAGCTGATTCAGGCTAGATTGGATAATTTGAAAGAGGAAGCTCTTTGCCACTTGTTTGACTCTCCTTGTCTCTTTGCTCATTGTTTTTTTCTTTACCCCTGCAGAAGAAAACGCAACCTTATAGACAACTAGCTGCACCCCGCGGGTTTCGGCGGAAATCTATTTGTCAAATGGTTTATAAACCGTCCTCTTAAATCACTCACACTCTCACGTTGCGTAGTTTTAAAGGTCTAAGTATACATAGGGAAAGACAGACAGCGGGAAGCGACTGTGTTTTATACTATATAGTGATAAGCATGAATTTTTTAAAGATTTTACCATTTTATTTAATAAATTTAAATTTATATTAAATAAATAAATAATGCTGGACAATTCACACATCATTATCTAGCCCCATGGTAAGCAGAGCTTGTGTTATGGGTACTAGATAACTGATATACATAATACAATAAATTACATAGATAGATATTTTTTATTATACATAGAAAACGACTAGAACACCCGGAACAAATATCTGCAGATCGTACACACAATTGTTCCGAGGCGGGAATCGAACCCGCAACCTCCTGCGTCGCAAGCGGACCTTCGCCCACCGCGCCACATCGGTCGTCAAATTATAATATTATTCTTGATATTGTATACTATACTTAAATATTTGTAATGAAACTCAATCTAACTTAGTTATAATTATAAGGTTTTGAACTGATTTTCTTATGTTGAATACGAATAATAATATTGTAATCTATTTTTTATATTACTATAATTTAGATCAATGTAGTAGCTTTATCATATAATAATATTCATATCACTAGTGGCACTTATATTTTTATCAACGTCCTTGGAAGGGATACCTACAGCACAAGTCTTCACGACTTAGTGTAGGATCTGCAATTATGTAATAGATCTAACAAGCCACTTACTCTCTTAGTTATATATTAATTTATATTTTTAAAGTGTTGTATATACATAGTGTTGGATTTACATAGACCAGTGAGGTCTCCACTATTAACAAATTTAAACATAAAACTAGTGAACAGATATACAGTTAACAATAGATTGTTACATCCTCCTACCTCTAGATTGTTAGCATCAGCCTGCAACTCAATTGTTTCAACTGTACCTAAATACTAGTTCTAATTTATCGCTATTATTTGATTGTAATTTTCTTGGTTAATAAATTATTGTTTTAACAATAAAATAAAAATTGCGACGCTGCTGCCTAAAAAGCCGCCTAACTCAAGCGGGACTGGGCTGGATATGTATGCCGTACAATCAGACCAGCAGTGGGCGAAGATCGCCACTGACTTGGTACCGGACAGCGACATTAATATTAATAATAAAACTTTTGAAACACACAGACACAGTTTCATGCGCCATGATCACGGAATTACTGTTATTCCTGATCATGGCGCATGAAACTGTGCCGAAATACTGGATAACTCAAAAATCAAATCATGGTAAATATCCCGTTTTAGGGCCTTATCATACTAGCGGTTTGCGAACGGCTGCGGGGCGGGGCGGGCGGGCACCGAATGCGTCGCGAACACGCCGCGGTTGCACAACGAAGACGTCGCGGACGCGTGGCAAATTGGCAACGTTTTCATCGCGTCTTTGTACACTCAGTAATAAAATGGATTCCGACGAGGAGACACTACTGTTGACTTTGTTACTTTGTTACGGACTGAAGTGAGGCGGGGATGACGGGCTGGCGTTTGTACGAGACAGTACAAAATGGCGTCCACGCTGCTACTCGCGGCGATTTCGTTGCGCGCCCGCAACGAATTCGCTGCGCATGCGCCGCGTGTACGTTGCGCGCCCGCTCCGCTTTCAATCCGCTCGCAATCCGCTAGTATGATAAGGCCCTTAAATGACTTAAGTGTTAATATTAATAATGCTCAACAATTCACGCAGCATCATCTAGCTAGTAAAGTTTACGAGTAGGTAAAGTAATGCGAACGCAGTTTATCAATAAAACACATCGTCAACCATGCGTTAACAATACATTTGTTACAAATTCCGTTCCCGGTAATATGACGATAATTTATTACCGGAATTAATAATTCGTGAAACCAGACTAAAGTTACCACAATCCGATTAATTACTACCGCAGCGATTTACTCGTATTGGTGATATAAGCATTCGATTGGGCTTCAAAATGTTTTCAACTAATGCTTTTAGTTGAAAATTTGCACGGTCCTCGCACTAAATAGTACTAAAATCGTGCCGAAATTAAGTTATATTTCAGTTAGTTTGCTTCGCGTAAAATATTAGGGTTTCCGTTGAGCGGGGTTGGTAGCAGAGGGATGATGAGTTGACTATAGACTATATTATAATTAAAACAATTTATTTTTGACTGTATAAAATGTGTAGGTACACAAATTGTTATAAAGATAACATATTACCTATTATGTATGTTGACGTATAACTTGGTGTTAATAAGTGAATTTGTATTGTATTCTATTGTATAGACCTGGGGTAGAATTCTGCGAACTAATAACTTTACTATGACAGTGGTATCATCGCAGAACTGTCTATAGATGAAAGAAACTAGATAGTGCATGCTATTAGCACTGAGAGAGATTGATATAATGGTTTCAAACTTGACATTTTGGATACACGTCCTCTATAGTTTTTTCTTCAAAGGTAAAATTCCAAAATCTGTCATTCTGTAGCGATAGAATAGAATAGAATAGAATATAAAGCTTTTATTAACACACACAAAAAGACAAACATACATAAAAAAAAAACAAATTAAGCTTAATAAGATAGACTGTCACACTTAAACTAAAAGACGATACCATTGTAAAGCATTTAATTTAGTGGAAATAGAGCCCTTTGCTAGGGTCTGATTGGGAAAGCATTGAAGTTGTGTTTATACGTACGAGGAACGCAGGACCCTCACTCTCATAATCCGATAGTCTAAATTATTACTCTTCGAGGTCACCACGCGCTTAGAGATTTCAGCTTTAAACGTGAATACGAACTGTAGTTTAACTATCCAAGCTATGATAATAAGCGAATGGATTTTATGTCTTTGTTACTGCTTTGCTTGATGGAGTATACCAACTTCTGTTTCGACTGGTTTTAACTGAGATACAAAGTTTTATTTGGTGTAAAGTTTTGAATACTGGAGTGTTTGGGTTTGGAACAGGTGCGTGCAATTTTACGATCGATCGAATGATGATTGAGGGTAAATGGATTTTGATGAGGGTTTTGATAAAATCCAGGATAGTTTATGAGGAGACCTAGCTTCTGTTTGTGTGTTAAGTAATCATCATCATCATCATCAGCCTATATTAGTCCACTGCTGCACATAGGCCTCCCCCAATGAGCACCTTAGCGCCCTGTCTACAGCTTGGCGCATCCAGCATCTACCTGCAGTCTATCGCAGGTCGTCATTCCACCTGGTCGGAGGGCGTCCTACACTACGTTTACCGAGTCGTGGTCTCCACTCAAGAAAACGTTTGCCCCAGCGGCCGTCGGTTCTTCGCGAGATATGGCCGGCCCACTGCCACTTCAGCTTGCTAATTCTCAGAGCTATGTCGATAACTTTGGTTCACTGTCGGATGTATATGTAATATGTATGTAATAGTTTGGAACGGTCCTTGTAAAAATATTCTGTGCTCAAAAATACGCAAACAATACATACAGGAAATCTCTCGGAATGCAAGTGGTGGCCAGTCTTTTTAGCCCACAGCAGCTGAAAATGCCTAATGTGGACCATTTGATTGTTGTCGGATACCATTTTCCACCTTTTATTTAACCTACTAAGTTCAGTTTGATTTCAACGTTACTATACGTAGTGCTCATTTTTTTATGTTTCAGGTGAAGCTCCCATCCGATCAAGATACGCCCGCGTAATCGTGCTGACGCCGCCAGAACCGCCTAAGATCCTGCAAGGTGCTGTTCTGAATGCTGTGGAGGATCGGGAGGTGAACCTTGAGTGTGTTTCGATAGGAGGAAGACCGGCTGCGGAGGTTAGCTTATCTTTTTTTATACATTTCATCATCATCATCAGCCTATAGCAGTCATCGGCCTCTCCCAATCAGCGCCATAGTGCCATAGCTTGCCGCATCCAGCATCTACCTGCAGTCTTTCGCAGTTTTTTTTTAACATTTGTATGTTCTTAATTGGGCCGGCCATATCTCGCGAAGAACCGACAACCGCTAAGGCAAACGTGCTCTTAAGTGCAGACCACGACTCGGTAAACGTACCTAGTGTAGGACGCCTACCGACCACGTGGGATGATGACCTGCGAAACACTGCAGGTAGATGCTGGATGCGTCAAGCTGAAGGGCGCCGTGGCGCTCATTGGGGGAGGCCTATGTCCAAGGAAAAGCATTTTTTTTGTTAGTCACTTTAACATATTATTTTGTTTGTAGATAACATGGGTGGACAGCGACGGTGGAGTTTTGAACCAAGGAGTCAATTACACTATCGACGAAATGCCAGATGGCAGAAGATTCACAGCAAGGTAGGAACGGAATTAATTTATTAAAAGAACACCTTTACGAGTCAGCCAATAAATAGGTAGAATTGATAGCCGAGGTGACATTCTACCGTAAAATAATCAAGTTCCCACCAATTCAATACAATATTAAAATATATTTTTTGATTAATAAAAATAATAAATAATAGTAATACAAATCCAGCGTACACTTCATATTCACCCTAGACAATATTTTAATATACATATGTACATGTTAACTAATTTTTGATTTTTAAAAGTTTTATAAATTATAGAGTTCAAGAATACGTACCATACATTGGTTATCGAATCATTTAAAACATGTTTAAAACACTACATTTTGACGTGTGAATTGTCTAACATTATTTATTTATACATACTAAACTTCACACTCACACATGTTTTTCAATAATTCACATTTTTTTTCTTCGTTAGGTCCGTCCTCCACCTCCGGCCAAGAAGAAGCCACCACAACCAGACCTTCACCTGTCAAGCCCAGAACACCGCTGACAGAGCTTATAGAGCCGTAGCTGTAAAGTTACAAGTAAGTAGTAATAATTCAATTTATTTATTCAATACTAGCAGACCGTCCCGGCTTCGCACGGGTATTTATTACTTTTATTATTCATAATTTGACCTCTACCTTGGGTTATTGGAGATTTAGTAAGAATCCACTTTTTGAAAATATATAGCCTATGTTCACCGGGTATAGTATAGCTTTCCAACTGTGAAGGAATTTTTCAAATCGGTACGGTAGTTTCGGTGCCTATTCAATACAAACAAACAAACAAAAAATCAAACCTTTCCTCTTTATAATATTAGTATAGATAATAAGTCAATCCATTGTGTTAGTTTGCTTAACTTTACAGTAGTCTACACTAATATTGTAAAGAGGAAAGGTTTGATTTTTTGTTTGTTTATAATGAATAGGCTCTGAAACTACTAGACAGATTTGAAAAATTCTTTTACCACCGCACCGTTGGGAAGTTACACTATCCCCGGTGAAGATAGGCTATATTATATTTTCAAAAAGTTAGGGATCCGTGCTAAAACCGTGCGATGCCAGGAAGGTCCGTTAGTACAAAATAAAATAAAATAAACTTTATTTACTACCATAATTATATTTTTACTTATTCATTGAATTTAAACGATAGCTATGTGGCAGTACCACTTAGAGTGGTGAAAGCTTCCTCCAGGTTTCGGTCCTTCCATGCTTACAAGTAGTGCAAAATAATATGTTTTTTTCTCTTACATTTCGTCCTAATAGAAAAGGACGAAATATACGGCCTCTTTGAAATCTTTGGAAGGAACAGTTATTTTTCAACTTATTTTTCAAAATGCTGCAAAAAGCTGCGCACCGCGGCTTCATCCGCGTGGAAATCTATGTGTCATTGGTTTATATACATATATATAAACCTTCATCTTCAATCACTCTATCTATTTAAAAATACTGCCTCAAAATCCGTCGCGTAGTTTTAAAGATCTAAGCATACATAGGTACAGACAGACAGAATGACGGGATGAAAATAGGTAAATACCTACACTCGAGAAATATCCGTTTAATAGGCAGGTAGGTGCCTACTTACGAATTACGTATTATTTGTATATAATTATACTTATGTGTTCAGATCGCGAAAGTTTAAAAATATTAATAACAGAAAACTGGTCTACAATCTAGATTAAATTTAGAGAAAAAACCTTCTATTACACCTATTAGGTTATATTACCCATAAGTACTTTAAACCTATCCAAGTGACCCTAAAAATGTTAGGGTACCTTTATCTCTCAGGTCTGAATCATTATCGATACATTAACCCTGTTTAACGATAATGACTGGTTTCACCTCAGCAATAAAGCTATCAGTAGCGAGTTATAGCTAGATGTGGGAATCGGCCTTTATGCCTAACCTTTTATTTTCCTATAGACTACATAAGATAAATGTATCTTTTAAAGGGCAATGTATACGCTTCTACAACAAAACTCGAAGTGAGTTGCAAAAAATATCAAAAAATAAATTTAAAAAAATTGTGAAGCATATTCTTTTTAAAAAGGCTTTTTAAAAAAAATCAGATTATCTAGAAGACAAAAAAGCTTGGAACGAGTTTTGCTCCAACTCAAGATCTAACAACTTACAGATAAGCAAATCATATGTACTAGACACATACGTTATGAACATACTAGTGGTTTCTTCTCACTTCTTCCCAGTGGAAGAAGTGAGAAGAAACCACTAGTGGACAAAAAATTGAAGTGAACATCAATATAATAATGAAGAAGTATAAAATATGACTTGAAATAAGGAATAGTATAAATATGGCTTACAAATAAGCACTTAGACATAAGTGCTTATTTGTAAGCCTAAGGAAATAAACTTTCATTTCATTTCCTTTAATTTCATTTCAATTTATATATCTCTAGCCTACGATAATATACATATCTTAACACTTTGACTGCGTTTTTTTTTCGACGACTGCGATCTTTTTTTACCTAAAAAATTCGTGCTGCCGCTCTACACAGCGGTTGTGTTGCGCCGCACATGCGTTTCGTTCGAAAAATATTACGGCTGTGCTGAGTCACACAGATCTGTATTTTCTCAGCCGCTGCGCTAGTGTGGATTTACGCATATTAGTCACTTGTAGAAAACACATACCGTGTGATTTCAGCAATCAAAGTGTTAGTGGCTGACTGAACGGGTCATGATGGAATTCGACTAGCTAGAAGATACGAGTACCTATAAAATCCCAGATTATTTGCAGATCGTACAAATATTTGTCTGATAGAGGAAATTTCGATTCAACGAAAGAAATATCTATATTATTGATTTCTGCTTGTGTATAGAAAGTCATGGAAACAGAAAACTTTTAGAAATAATTTTAATTTTTTTATAATAGCATGTGACAAACACCCTATACGGTGTAGAGACCCGAATAGACTTATTATTTAAGATACCCCGCGTGCAGCCAAGTTTTCCAAAAGTTGTATGACTCTATGCGTAAAAATATACAACAAATTACCAAATGAAATCAAATGATTAAATAATTATTTATATAAAATCAAATTGCTTGGATGGCTGAATGAAATGATTTTTTATGGCATCAATGAATTTTTAAATGAGATAATAAATTATATGAAATACCTAATTTAATTTGTCACCATAATAATTGCATGCTAGAATATAGTGAGACATAAAAAAAAATATAAATAATGCTGGACAATCCACACAGCATTATCTAGCCCCATGGTAAGCAGAGCTTGTGTTATGGGTACTAGATAACTGATATACATAATACAATACATTACATAGATAGGTATTTTTTATTATATATAGAAAACGACCAGAACACCCGGAACAAACATCTGCAGATCGTACACACAATTGTTCCGAGGCGGGAATCGAACCCGCAACCTCCTGCGTCGCAAGCGGACCTTCGCCCACCGCGCCACAACGGTCGTCAATGACATGAGTGCATTACTTAGAACTTTGTTTAGTTCTAAGTTCCTTTATACCATGTTTGACGCATTAAATATATTTCAATCTTTGAATCTTTTATATTTACCAAACGCAAAACATTTAATAGGTAGAATAATATTTTTGTATTTGTACGGTATCTAATCTGCCTATTACGGGAAGTTCAGGATTATTCCTGCATATAAAGGTAATAACTAATAATAAATAGATTATGAGTTTTATTACTTTTTTTTTTATTAGTAGGTATACAAGCTGCGTTCGCGGCTTCACCCGCGTTGAAATCTATGTGTCAAATGATTTATAAACCTTCCTCTTGCATCACATTCATATTCTTATTTATTTTAGTGCATTATTGTGTACATTTATAGGTCTTAGTATCTAGGTAATGTATAAGAAACACAATGGTACCCAAGCAGGGCGGGGCAATATGTACTGTGAATGGAAGTGAGCCGGGTTTCTAAAAAGCTCTGTTTAATAGGTAAGAGAGAAAGAGAAAGCGTAAACTTTAAATTCAATCACATAGTTTTGTTCAAGTAAATAATATATGTATTAAGTAATTTATTTTTGATATATATATTTTAATAATTGTCATTTGTCATTAAAAAAAACATTAATTCATTCACTCTATCTATAAAAAAACCAAACCAAAATCCGTTGCGTAGTTTTAAAGACCTAAGCATACATAGGGACAGACAGACAGCGGGAAGCGACGAGCGACTTATTTTATACCATGTAGTGAAGTATTATATAAAGATTATACTTTAAATATATGTACACCTGGCAAGGAAAAAATCACCGAGCGATGGAGCAAAGCAGTCACCGAATGGTGGCCTAGGGATAGGCGGCGGCGTCGAGGCAGACCACCTGCCCGATGGTCAGACGACATCATGGGGGCTGTAGGGAAGCAGTGGATCCGACTGGCACAGGACAGCCAGGGGTACAGAGATAAGGAAGAGGCCTATACTCAGCAGTGGGTGTTACCGGCTGAGATAGATAAATAGATAAGATAGTTTTTTTTTTTTTCTTCCTTTTCTATCTACAATCGGCTGTTTAGCCATAATTATATATGGTTTTGAGATAGATAAATACATAACACTTTATTACACCACACAAAACAGAAAATAATACAGAGATAAAAACTTAGAATAAAGGTATAAAGGGCGGCCTTATCGCTGAGAGCGATCTCTTCCAGGCAACCTTGGGATGGACTGGACATGAACGAACAATATAGACGGTGGCACTTTAATAAATAATTGGTAACAAATACACTAAATACCTACATTACAAACATTATAATAAACTTACGTAAACATAAGATAAGGCTATCAATATTTCATATGGATAATAATGAGATTAGAGAGTAAAGTATTAAGTATAAAAAAGTACTATCTTTCTGAAATCTACAAATATCAATTTTTATTTCAAAGTCTCTGTGATAAATTATTGCTATAACCTTAAAGTCTATACTCCGATTAAAAAACATGGATATTTTTTGTATAAAAAGCGGTTACGAAACCCGAGGCATATTGGTGGAAAATATTTAACGACATTGGCCTCATCCAGGCAAAGCATAGAAGCTCAAAACAGCTTTAGATTTTGAAAAGTTTCATTTATCATTTAATTTATCTCTCTTTCATTTTCGAATACAAATTTAAATCTATTTCGCTCCACATGTGAGATTATTAGTCTTCATTCTATGTTTTTTTTTTTTTTTTTTTTTGCTGGACAATTCACACAGCATTATCTAGCCCCATGGTAAGCAGAACTTGTGTTATGGGTACTAGATAACTGATATACATAATACAATATATTACATAGATAGATATTTTTATTATACATAGAAAACGACCAGAACACCCGGAACAAATATCTGCAGATCGTACACACAATTGTTCCGAGGCAGGAATCGAACCCGCGACCTCCTGCGTCGCAGGCGGACCTTCGCCCACCGCGCCACATCGGTCGTCATTATGTTTTGTAGAAGTTTGTGTTGCAGTTTTTAGTGATAACCTTGCTGTCACCTTGTCATTTTCTGTTATTGTTATAGATTTTTGTTTTGTTTTTAATTCATAAATGTTTTTTCTTTGTTGACATAAAATATCTAAGTTTCTAAATCGGAGTAAAGTGTGCAGTAAACTTAGAAACTTGTGCAAAAGTTAAGGGTTGAGTCGCTCGTTATAAGGGTGAAACTTAAGGTTAGTATGCACTAAAAGTGTTCGTCTAATAGGGTTATGTTACACTCTGAACTTTTGAACTTTACACCGCTGCCATTAGGTACGAAATTACTAGAATCTTTTCTAACGTGTCAAGTTTTGAGAGAATATTTGAATCTGTTTTACACGGCTATCATAAAGTTTGAGGATCATTAAAACAACATTTAACGACCTTAAAACTTCTGTAAACCGTGTATCTTAGGGTGTTATTACACTTTCAACGTTTGAACGAATTTTTGAAAGCGTCATGTTTAAATTATACTAATCAATTTATCATTTCGAGAATTCATGTAATTATATTAACCCATTAGAGTCACCGTCACCTATTCTATGGTTTTTATAGTAAAATATGATGTAGCTACTATAATCTGAGGTATACTCTTAACATTGCGATTGACTTGTTTATGGCAGACGTCCGCAATCTCCCATATAGCCCGATTACCCAGTCCATCCATCCATCACAATAGCCTGGTTTTATTTCTTTCATTTTTCTTTGCAATAGTCTCTACACCTGGCGGATACCATCTTTAGGTGTATCATATTGTGCTCCCGAGGATGATACCCGCTATGTGTAGCCATCGCTTTTAGATTTACTTTCTCAAAGGGCCTCTGTGCTGTTGGCTTCGGCCCCACGCAAGCCTTCCAAAGGACCGGGTCACTTTATGGCCCGAAATCATGGTAAATCTGAGTTATTAAATAGTTTCAGTTTTCTTTCTTTATCCGGAATAAGTATCCCATGTATCCCCATGGATATCCCTTTAGCTTTTTGGGCGTTAGGTAACAGACAGACGGACAGACTAATAATTTCTGTTGTTTTGTATTTTTAAATATTTCATTGCCATGAAACAAGTTATGGTAACTAAATATTATCTCGTGTAATGTGAGTGAGTGAGTTTCTTAATTACTGTGATTGCTCTAAAACCTAACCTAAAACAAGAACAAAACCGAATTGTCAGTGTAGACCTAACTTCTACACGGACAATTCGGCCGGATAGTGTGTATTTCAGGACAGTATCACTATAGAAATATTTTATATGAAAAGTATGTTTGTGAAACTTAGGATTATTTCAGGTTTCCTAAGTGTTTTTCTCAATACCAGAGTAGATTCTGTGGCACCCTGTACCAGCAGTGCTGACACACGACACACGACCACGGTCGAAATTAAAGCCTATGTAGACTGCGTATTTTCACTTTTCCTGTAAAACCACGTCCAATCTAAGCGGAGCCCACGCGACGTTTTGAATGGAATAAAGGAGACTGGGCAAGTTTGGATTTTTTTTTTATTGTTTCAACAATGTCAACCGTCTTTAATGTTAATAATGTTAAACTTTAATAATCTAACTTACGATATACTAGAAGAATGAAAGAAAATACATTTATTTGACACCATACATAATACATAACACGTCACATTACATAGTAAGAAAATATATAAAAAACAAGAAAATATTACAAGGAAATAGATTGTAGTAGATTAGGATTTGTAACATTTATTTTTTAATTAAGTAAATCTCAAAAAAAAAACTCATAAAAATCTTTGCCAGGGAAAAGCTAAGCTTTTCCCTGGCAAAGATTTTTATGAGTAATTTTTATGCACATAACTTGTTACTTAAGTTATTTCTATGTATGATTTTGTGTGTACAATAAAAATTTAAAGAATTCACGATGATGTTTTGCTCATATTTAGGGTATATTAGGGACACCCACTGCCTTTCTTAAATTCACAATTATCTCCATCCAAAGGTTGCCTGGAAGATATCGCTTCAAAGCAATAAGGCCGCCCTTTGTACTTGTCCCATGTAAACAAAAAGAACTGAAGGAAAAAATTTTGAAAAGGCTTTTTTATAATAATCATTTAGCATTTTCGGATGTACAAAAACGAACGTTCGAAAACAAAAACATA
Organism: Eupithecia abbreviata; assembly: GCA_943735965.1. Taxonomy (NCBI): domain Eukaryota; kingdom Metazoa; phylum Arthropoda; class Insecta; order Lepidoptera; family Geometridae; genus Eupithecia; species Eupithecia abbreviata. Next base: position 3,822,389 of record OX031000.1, read on the forward strand.
GGAGTAGTATAACATTATTTAAGTTTTACAAAAACATAGGAGTAATATAACATTTAAGTTTTCAGTGGCACAGAAATCCAACTTTGCCCAGTCTCCTCTTCAGCAAGCGGGAAAATAGAGCTCTGGCTACATTGGAGCAGATTCTGCGAATTTTCTAAAGGGGGATGTACAAAATTGAGGAACAGATTTTTTCGAAGCTCTCTTCCTTATTTCGTTTCGCTTCTTTATGTGCGCTTATTGGGAGGTTGGCTTTGGGTTATTTATTGTGTAAACTCGAATTAGGGATACTGTTATTTTCATTTGGGAAGCAAAATCTGTTTATTTTCAAATGATTTAATACGTGGTTTGAGGAAAATGGAAGAAAGCCTGCCTAAGCCAGTTATATATTGTTCAGATTCTAAGCTTATTTAGAGCAAGTTAGTTTTTTTTGCGAGTTGATTGGTTAGTTACACTAACTGATCAACTCGCAAAAAAAAACATGCGGGCAGTCTTTGGGGACTGCCGATATAAGTGAAATATAATATTTTTTTATTTTGTTTATACTGGGCAGCGTGCGGTGATGATGACGCGAGTTTCACGCTTTTTTATTCAGCCAAAAAGCGCTTAACGCGCTTAAAGCAGTTTCGCTTCATAAATAAAATACATGATCTCTCGATCATAATGAAATTTAACTACTTGACTCATCAATAACTAAAGACTTAAGCTAGTGTTTTAGTAATGTTCATCATCATCAGCCTATAGCAGTCCACTGTTGGATATAGGCCTCCCCTAATGAGCGCCATAGCGCCCTGTCTTCAGCTTGCCGCATCCAACATCTACCTACAGGTCACACCTACACATCCTTTGCAGGTCTTCATCTCACCTGACCGGAGGACGTCCTGCACCTGACCGAGTCCGTTTGTGTTAGTAATGTTGCCTGCCTAAAATTTCCTCTCCGGCTCATCTCCATAAACACAATCTTTCACAAGGTCGTTCTCAACTCTAGGAAGTAAAGAGATTCTATAAGCTACGAGTATTTTCCCTGTTTTGTTCATTGTCTTCAGCAAAAACGCGTTAATAAACTCAGCTTATCGTAGGTGGGAACTAACTAAGGAAGCAATCGATATAGGAAACGAAGTTTCTAAGAATGCTTGATTGTATAAGTAAGTACTTTAGGAATTACAGAAGTGGGTTCGCGGAATGATATGTGATAGTGTTTTTTTAATGACATGCCTAGCATGATCAGTTGAACAACGAAGAAAGTTTAGAAAATGATAATGATATATCTTTCGAAAGTTCTTCGCCCACCGCGCAAGAGTTAGTAGTGCTAACTCTTGCGCGGTGGGCGAAGGCCCGCATGCGACGCAGGAGGTTGCGGGTTCGTTTCCCGCCTCGGGAAAAATGTTTGTACGATTTGCAGACTTTGGTTCCGGGTGTTTTCTATGTATAGTAAAAAAATATATCTATGTTATGTATTATGTATATCAGTCATCTTAGCTTGGGGCTAGATAATGCTGTGAGGATTGTCCAGCATTATTTATTATTTATTTTATTTAACTTAAAAATATTTCGTTACTTAACGTTTGTAAAATAACCCTCTATCACTTTGTCTGATTTCAATGATTGCTTATTTGTAAAACTATAAATAAAATAAAATAAATAATGCTGGACAATTCACACAGCATTATCTAGCCCCATGGTAAGCAGAGCTTGTGTTACTAGATAACTGATATACATAATACAATACATTACATAGATAGATATTTTTTATTATACATAGAAAACGACCAGAACACCCGGAACAAATATCTGCAGATCGTACACACAATTGTTCCGAGGCGGGAACCGAACCCGCAACCTACTGCGTCGTAGGCGGACCTTCGCCCTCCCGCCCCCCGCGCCACATCGGTCGTCAAACTATGTATGTATATTGTGTATACCTACCTCGTGGGTAGGTACTGGTATAAATTTGGTCAAGGAATCCATTTCGCTGAAGAAAATAATGTATACTTTATTGAATGTTGCCGTTCTCTTTGAAACTGTTCATCATCATCAGCCTATAGCAATCCACTGCTGGACATAGGCCTCCCGCAATGAGCGCCATAGCACCCTGTCTTCAGCTTGCCGCATCCAGCATCTGCAGTCTTTCGCAGGTCGTCATCCCACCTGATCGGAGGGCGTCCTACACTACGTTTACCGAGTCGTGGTCTCCACTCAAGAACACGTTTGCCCCATCGGCCGTCGGTTCTTCGCGAGATATGGCCGGCCCATTGCCACTTCAGCTTGCTAATTCTTTGAGCTATGTCGATAACCTTGGTTCTCTGTCGGATGTATTCATTACGAATCTTATCCTTCAGAGAAACTCCGAGCATAGCTCTTTCCATAGCTCGCTGAGCGACTTTGAAATTGAAATTGACTTTGAAATTGTTTCTGGCTTGTTATTTTTATATTATTGCTAAATCAGAATATTTTTTAGATAAATATCTAAATAATGCTGTACGTAGCATTACAATACACATCATTGTTTAACCCCAAGCTAAGCTAGAACTTGTGTTATTTATTTATTTTCAAAATTTTGGGAAAACTTACAGCTAGTTTTTAAAAACAGTTATTTAATTAGTACATGCCGGTAAATACCAGCGCATGTGTGCTGAGGGCCAATTATCAAGTTTCCGCAGATATGTACTTATGGGTACTAGATGACTGATAAACTTGATCATTTCTTTCGCTCCTACATTGACAACTTCAGTCCCTGTTTAATTTATGCCCTTTGAACCATACCGTTCACTCCTTAATTCCCGTTTCTATGGCTTCTTAGTCTAGACACCGTGCAAAGGCGCGTGCAAAAGGATTAAAATAATTTAACCTTTCTGAAACTTTAAAATGAACTTTGGCACCTGAAAAATGTTAATTACGTTGATGGGATTGAAGTAAAGAGATTTGCTATCTCTAATTTGGTTAGAATCTAGATGGAATGATGCTGAAGTTTGAATTTGTATAACGGAGTAAATGATTGAATTATCTGATAGGACGGCCATGTTTTTTTACAAGTTTGTGTGATTTGGATCAATGTATTTTTTGGATCAATTGGTACTGATATACTTTATTGATATAATTAATTCAATATATTACTTAGTTTAGGTAGGTATATAGAAAATACCCAGAACACCCGGGATACATTTGTCCCAAGGCGGGAATCTAACCCGCAACCTCCTGCGTTGAAGGCGGAACTTTTCTCGCCGCGCCGCAGAGGTCGTCACCGATGAAGTTGTATCGAGATATGTAAAACATTTGAAAGTGATATCACGGATGACATGGAACATAGCAGAACTGGCATACTTTCGTTTTTTTTTCCAAAAAAAAAAACAGATTTTAATTCTGAAGTGGGGTGGGGTAGAGATTTTGCAAGATTATCTCTCTTTGATGACGAATACAATCTTGTATTCATCATCATCATCATCATCAGCCTATATTAGTCCACTGCTGGACATCGCGGCCTCCCCCAATGAGCACCATAGCGCCCTGTCTTCAGCTTGCCGCATCCAGCATCTACCTCCAGTCTTTCGCAGGTCGTCATCCCACCTGGTCAGAGGGCGTCCTACACTACGTTTGCGTGGTCTCCACTCAAGAACACGTTTGCCCCAGACAGCGGCCGTCGGTTCTTCGCGAGATATGGCAGGCCCACTGCCACTTCAGTTTATAATAGATTGTTTTGTGCATAAGTATTCCATAGAAGGTATATCTTCTATGGAATACTTATGCACAAAAATAATGACGTATTGATTTACGAACAATAAACTACAAGAAAAGTCTACAGCTATCTTTTCTCTACAACAGAATTTTCACAAAAGAACAAAGGTCTTTGGGAGCAGCGGAGAAATACATTATAATGACTTTGTCTTGTTTCCCGGCTCCGTTCTGATTGTCAATGTTTTATTTTAGTTATTTTAGTGGAGAGATAAATTGTTGCGATTTTTTGTTAAATCTCGTGTTCTCAGGTAGGTTTGGCTGTGACTTTGAGTAATTGTTTCAAAGTTGGGTTAGAAATTGTATTTTTCTTAGAGAACAAATAATTAAATTATGAAAGAATACGCTTTCTGTTGTTATTTAAAGTAAATTTTTCCTGGTAGGTAATTAAATTGAGTATTTTTTATCTGCTAATTGCGAAGACGTGTTTTAATTATTTTCTTTTAATATTTTTGAATAATATTCAGAATGGACGAGCACAGCACAAAAAGTCTACTCGGAGATGTCAATCATTTGGATGTATCTCGAGAATTAAACATGGCGATTTAACTTTTTGTTTTTTAAATTAAGTTTGCCTTTGTTTATTGTATACGTATCTACAGATTTAATATTATTTTAGTACTTTATCTGGACTGGAGATTTATCTCTTTGACCAAGTCATTATATTTCGACACCATGCTTTTGGAAATTTTCACACATATTCGCTTTAGTTAAAACCTACCCGGGTGTTTTCTACCAATACTCTAAAATGATGAAACATGATAATCTATATATATAAAAGAAAGTCGTGTTTGTTACAACACTTATAACTCGAGAACGGCTGAACCGATTTAGCTGAAAATTGGTGGAGAGGTAGCTTAGAACCAGGAGTCTAACATATTATTTATTATTATTATTATTTTAAGCCATTACTGTCCCACTGCTGGGCAAAGGCCTCCCTTTTCTCCTTCCACTCCTCGCGATCCAACGCTGCAACAGGCCATGATGGAAGATATACCTCGAGCTCGTCGCGCCATCTCATCCTGGGCCTTCCACGTCGCCTCTTAGCGTTGGGTGGAACTTGGTGGAAAGTCTAACATAGGATACTTATTATCATTTAAACCATTTGACACATAGATTTCCACGGGGGCGAAGCCGCGGGGCGCAGCTAGTAATTAATATAGGTTAACTTGTATTGTTGTCAGATCGTTCGTTAACTACAGTACCTAGATTATCAATTTATTTTTAAATTAAGTGAGAACTATATTGTTAAGACAAACCTAACATAGGCTTTAAGGCACTACTAACCTAATAATAATAATTTAGCCATTTATTATCAAAGAATAAATTACATAATAATTGAATTATAATCTAATTAAATTGAACATTGTTAAAAAAATAAGAAAACTTTAATTATTGAGCATTATTAAATAAGTATTTTTATAATTCTTTGATCTCTATTTGAGTAAAGGCCTCCTCCAGACTGTGCCATTTCTTTCTATCCTTCGCTATGGCCGCCCAATTATTTTTTGTTTCTACTAACCTAATGATGTAACCTATTTGTATGAATAAATAATCTATCTATCTATCTATGAACCTACCTCGCTCAAATGTCAAGTAACCTCTAGCCCAGTCAAATTTCCCGATGAGATATATTTATTTTATGAAATGGTCCGTATTTTTGTGCCAAGTTCATCTAAAATTCACAGGCGTAGGAACGGCGAGGCGTATTGTTTTTGTCTAAACGTGTCGTGAATTCCAGTTGTGGTTTTTAGTTAACGCAATTTTCATACAAACAGCTAAGCCTCTCAGAAAAGTTTTTGTAAAGCCTTGCTACGTACATCATGCATAACCTATATTTTTTTGCATTATTTATTTATTGATGGAGTTTTGTCGGAGTAGTAGTGACTATGTCACTCCCATATGAGATCAATTCTTTATAATATGAACATGGCAAAATACAATAAACCTAACAAAAAAGAAACAACAATAACTTTTGCCACATGACATTGCAATAACCTAATTAATAAAAGTATATGTAATGCGCTATGAGATCATCCATTGCGAAAAAAAAATGTATAATTATCTCTAGTATGGTTAGGAACAAAAAAATTGGTTCTTTTTCAAAATGGAGCTGTATGTAAGGGAACCAATTTTTGGTACCTAGTGAAATCTAACTTTTCGCAAAGATATTACACACATACATACACCAATACAAAGCATTCATTGAAATTACCTATTATTTATTAAATTTAAACACTATTGTGATATACACAAGAATATTTTATCCCAAGCGTGGTTTTCCTCACGCGATATCGTAAATTATTAGTTAAAAATGCGCTATCCATAATAAAAATACTAATTCATTATTTTTGTTTTTTTTCGAAATATTTCATAAGTACTCTTATGAATGGAATATGAATAGGAATACTAAACTTAAAGTGTATTCAAGTTTGAAATAACCAAGTGTAGTTTGTATGAAAACACAGTAAACCACAGTTTCATAAAAAACGTCGTTTTTATTGGGTAACGGACTGACCTTGCAAAAATGAAACGTACGATTTGACCGGCTACCGGAAGCCCCTAGAGAAATAACGGGTGATTGATTTGAACCCTGCGCGATAGAAATTTTGAGTAAAAGTAACTATTCAAGGTTATGTAAATCAGTTGAAAGAAAACTAGTGAACTTAAAATATTAAATAAAGTCAGTTTTACACTAAAGTCATTCAAAACGGGATATTTACCATGATTTGATTTTTGAGTTATCCAATATTTCGGCACAGTTTCATGCGCCATGATCACGGAGTAACTGAATAACTCAAAAATCAAATCATGGTAAATATCCCGTTTTAAAGACTTTAGTGTTAATAACCATGATAGTTTCAAAAGTTTTCTTTTTTGATAAATTAGACTTACAGGAAGCTGTTTTACTTCTATGATGATCACAAACGACCGATGTGGCGCGGTGGGCGAAGGTCCGCCTGCGACGCACGAGGTCGCGGGTTCGATTCCCGCCTCGGAACAATTGTGTATACGATCTGCAGATATTTGTTCCGGGTGTTCTATCTAAAAAAATATCTATCTATGTAATGTATTGTATTATGTATATCAGTTATCTAGTACCCATAACACAAGCTCTGCTTACCATGGGGCTAGGTAATGCTGTGTGAATTGTCCAGCATTATTTATTTATTTATTCTTGCACATATCGAGGAAGCGTGCGCCTCTTTTCGAAAAGACGGGGCGAAAAAGTATTTATGCTTATGCTTTTATAAATGATACTTTTTTACAGGTCCAATACGCACCCAAAGTCCGCATGTTCGTGAAAACTGGTCTGCTGAAGAACAGGATACAAGAAGGAGATACCGTGGTGATCGGCTGCCAAGCGAACGCGAACCCTAACAACTTGACTTACAAGTGGTTTTTCAATAACGATCAGTTGTTTGGGGACATCCGCAATGAACTTGTGAGTATTAAATATATCTATAGAAACCCTTGTATAGGAAGAAGATAGACAGAAATCAACTGTGTTTCTAGTTAATATATTTATTTATGATAAAAATACATATATAATATTGGTACGGCATAATATGGTTGTTGGTTGTTTTCAAACTTATACGATGAGTGATGAGATTGTATGAAAATAATGATATAACAGGAATGACAAAAGCAACGCTTTTCAACGAATATATATGATACTAAAACTAATAAATTATATATAGCTACAAGTTTGTCGAAAATATCATTTTTCCAAACAAATTCGTTTAACAAAAGCTTATTTTCTACTAATAATAAATTTTACTAAAAATAATAAATTAAATATAGCAACAATATAATAATATAAAATAATAATAATGGACAATTCACACAGCATTATCTAGCCCCATGGTAAGCAGAGCTTGTGTTATGGGTACTGGATGACTGATATACATAATACAATACATTACATATATAGATATTTTTTATTATACATAGAAAACAATCAGAACACCCGGAACAAATATCTGCAGATTGTACACACAATCGTTCCGAGGCGGGAATCGAACCCGCAACCTCCTGCGTCGCAGGCGGACCTTCGCGCACCGCGCCGCATCGGTCGTCCAACAATTTTGTCGAAAATATCATAATTTCACACAAATTCGTGTCACAAAAGCTCATTTTCAGAAGAGGTGCCACTAAATTTTATCCATTTAACATAACTCCCAGTTTTCTAACCTAGCCTGTTACCGCCAAGAATTTTCAAATTTCGCATCTTAACCTTACAGGCAAAATTCGGATTCATAATGTTCATTTCAAGTACATAGTATGAACGACTCATTCATTGATTGAATACACAAAATGAATAAATAAATGATGCTGGACAAATTCACACATCATTATCTAGCCCCAAGCAAAGCAAAGCTTATAGGTACTATAGATAACATGATAGATATAATACAATACATTACATAGATAGATATTTTTTATTAATCATAGAACAACGACCAGAACACCCTGAACAAATATCTGCAAATCGTACAGACATTTGTCCCGAGGCGGGAATAGAACTCGTAACCTCCTGCGTCGTAGGCAGACCTTCGCCCACCGCGCCACAATGGTCTAAATATATTTTACACGACACAATGTTTGCAATGTACCAGCTCTGCCAATTTACCCTGTACCTTGGCACACACCAAACCTGCAGTATGCATTTTGCATTAGCTGTTTTATAAAACTGTAGCAGACGTGTCGGAAACTGTAATAAGAGTGCAATGATCGATGCACTAAAGTTTATCTCTGTGTATTTTGTTTTGCTGGTTTGCAACTACGAGGGTAGAATATAAATCTCGGAACACCGAAGTTTGGATGTTAAGGGTCCGGAGACGCTCGCTCCCAACTTCAATTCGAGGCGCTTGCAAAAATCGCTTTGAATATCGCTGACCTTGTTTAACCCTTGCGCCCCGCCCCATGCGTGCTCGATAGCAATATTAGACGTTCAAAATTTGGTATGAATTTGGTTGTGTTCCGTAATACCAAAAATTATGACTGAAAACTTTTTGTATTCTTCACATAGTATTGTTATTCTGTTACTAGACAATATAAGCTAGTTCCTTAAAAAACAACGTGTTAGATATTGTTGTTTTTAATACGAAACAAATAGGAAGAAAAAAAAATGTGCAAAATGCTATTGGCTTTTATTGAATTTTAGGTATATAAACTAGATAAATACTATTCAAATATAAATCATAAAATATTAAAGCGGAAATATGCTTTAATTATAAATAATTTTGGTATTACGTTTGAATGGGGAATTCGTCCTCCGCTGGCCTCTTAAGTTCGAGTTATCGAAAACGATACCCATATTATGTGGGTGCCCGTCTCAAAGCGAAACTGCGATATAGAGATGTCAGCCATCTTGAACGTAATCAACACTGTCGAGTTTATCGAAAACGATGCCAATATTAGTCGTTGTGCAGTCTCAAAGTGCGGCTCGCTGAACCCCTATTTCTCCGGTCACGCCATAACTTGAGAACGGCTTTACCGATTAATTCGTCTTTTTTCAATGTTTTCTAGTACTTAGTAGAAGATGGTTGAAATAAAAAAAATCTGAAAATTGCAAAGAAATTTCCACAGCGTTAATAATAAAAAATTGTTCCCCAGGTTCTTACAAACATATCTCGCAAGTTCAACGAAGCCACTATCAAGTGCGAGGTACACAACACAGTCGGCAAAAGCGCTGATACCAGGACACTGGAGGTGGCATGTAAGTTACTTTAAAATTTTTGAAACTATCATGGTTATTAACACTAAAGTCATTTAAAACGGGATATTTACCATGATTTGATTTTTGAGTTATCCAATATTTCGTAGTGGTAGTGGTAACTTTCGTAGCAAAAGACAAAAAATGAGGGTAGAGTTATCTAATATTTCGGCACAGTTTCATGCGCCATGATCACGGAATAACTGAAGGCACTGCGAGTTAGTTTTAATGGGCAGACATACCGATCTACCCTCATTTATTGTCTTTTGCTACGAAAGTAACCACTAGCACTACGAAATATTGGATAACTCAAAAATCAAATCATGGTAAATATCCCGTTTTAAATGACTTTAGTGTATGTCACTTTGTCTTGCAGTCTTTGTGTTAAACCAGATACAACTTTGTAGTCTGGTATTGTGATAATAAGACTGTATCTGTGTCATAAAATGTATTCTTTGGTGAAGATTCAAGATGCTTATATAGCGAGACATGCTGAATAGCAATGGCATCAAATCATTCCTGCTAAGGCTCTGTTTTAGAAATACCAATACAAAAATACTTTATTGTATCTATAACAGAAAACGTAGTGTAGGCCCCGACCAGGTGGGATGACGACCTGCGAAAGACTGCAGGTAGGTGCTGGATGCGGCAAGCTGAAGACAGGGCGCTACGGCGCTCATTGGGGGAGGTCTATGTCCAGCAGTGGACTGCTATAGGCTGATGATGATGATGATGTATAACAATCAATCAATCATTAATTTCTTTCCGGCCCTGGTGGGGGCACAGAGTGGGGCCTCGAGGCTTGGCCTCATTACCCCGGCGTCAACTCGAGGGGTGACGACCCCTCGGTCCTCGGATTTGTGGGTTTTTTTAGATCATTACAAAAAAGTACATAACATACGATAATTATTATGGGCGGCCTTATTGCTTAGATGCGATCTATTCCAGGCAACCGTTGGATGGAAAGAATTATGTGAATTTAAACAAAAAGCGGCCAAGTGCGAGTCGCCTCGCGCACGAAGGGTTCCGTACCATTATATATAAAAACGGCAAAAAAACATGTGTTTTATGGGAGGCCCCCATAAATATTTGTTTTCTGTTCATTTCATTTTTTTACTTGTCTATGAGCTTATTTTGTGACCATAAAGAAATTTAAGTGATTGTTCTGTCAAACAGTAAGTAAATGTAATACATCCCATATTAAGGTAGAATTAACCCATTCAGGAAACAATTTGCTTATCCTATCCTGCTAATATTATAAAGGCGAAAGTTTGTATATATGGATGTCTGTTACTCATTCCTACAAAAACTACTAAATGAATCGGGCTGAAATTTTGCATACAGGTAGTTGCAGGCCCGAAATAAAACAAAGGCAACTTTTTATCTCGTAAATCAGTTTATTTGGGATAGAAATACCCCTAAAACGTTTCCATAGAAACAACGCGTGCGAAGCCGCGGGCAGAAACTAGTCTGTTATAATTTTCACGGGAATTTCTCACGCTTACTGTTTTCGCTAGAAATACCCGTTGGTATGTTATGTAATTGGACCATTTCATTTGGAATCTAAACATACCGTTTGGGTTTCAAATAAGTATATGCCGACGTTCATGGAAAAGGAGTAGGGGAGCGGGGGGCTTGTTGTAACGGGGGCAAGTATTAACAGCTTAATTACTCAGCAGGTATCGAATATTTTGTGTTGGAATTTACGCTAATCAAGTCCTTATACGGTGGCCTACGACGTGAACACAGTCAGTATCGTGCTGGAGTGCGCAGTGAGTGGTCGTGTGCAGGTGCTCCATTTTTGCCAGGTAACGTGAAAAACTTAAGTTCGTAAAGTTTGATTCTAGGTTACTGCATTGTTTTTTTGAAGTGAGTTTCCATTGATTTATGTAGTCAAAATATTAAGCTATCTTAAGTTAGTATTTTCTTATGGATAAATTATACCATTTTATTTCAATAAACAAAAATGTCCAAAATATTGCCATGAGGCAAGTTGTAACGACATCTCGGGGCACGTTGTAACATGTTACAACTTGCCCCTTCATGTTTTTAAACGTTAGTGTGTACCTATGCTTGTCGTTATTCACATTTAAAATAGTTTTTTAAATACCTAATTATACAATATCCCACAGCTGGGCAAAATCCCTACATATTGCAGAACTTTTTTTTCTGTGTTTTAGGATGAGAAATTACAAGCGAGTATCGGGAAGGGCTGCTAAGTCGAAAGAGGTTTACGAACAAGCTGCAAGGGAAGTTTCCGAAAATGGTACCAAAATTCGGCAAGCTGCAAAAATATTTGACCTTTGTCATGTGTTCACTATATAGATACATTAAGAAAAAAGAAATTGTAAGAAATTTGTTGTTATAATTAGAAAGCATCAAACATTATATTAATGTGTGATAATGTGCGTAATTAAAATTATGTTTAATTCTGTTTACCAAACAATAAATGCCTGAAATTCTATAAATATGTTGTTTTAATTATGTTGTTACTATTTGCCCCACACCAGTTACAACTTGCCCCAAGAACGGGGTATGTTGTAACAAGCGACTATGTTTGCAATTTTTTTTTTTTTTAAGTAATCATTATGAAATCCAGCCCAATTATCATTATTATGGATAAATGGATATTTTTCCTTTACTATAAAATAACTTCATTATTAGAATATTTGTTATCTTGACTTCCCCATCAAAAAAACTAAAAATTGTTACAACTAGCCCCCCGCTCCCCTAGGTATTTTAACACTATGACTGCGATTTTTTTCGACGACTGCGATCTTTTTTTTAACCTAAAAAATTCGTGCTGCCGCTCCACACAGCGGTTGTGTTGCGCCGCACATGCGTTTCGTTCGAAAAATATTACGGCTGTGCTGAGTCACATAGATCTGTATTTTCTCAGCCGCTGCGCTAGTGTGGATTTACGCATATTAGTCACTTGTAGAAAACACATACCGTGTGATTTCAGCAGTCAAAGTGTTAAAGTAAATTTTTCCTGGTAGGTAATTAAATTGAGTATTTTTTATCCGCTAATTGCGAAGACGTGTTTTAATTATTTTCTTTTAATATTTTTGAATAATATTCAGAATGGACGAGCACAACACAAAAAGTCTACTCGGAGATCTCAATCATTTGGATGTATCTCGAAAATTAAACATGGCGATTTTACTTTTTGTTTTTTAAATTAAATTTACCTTTATTTATTTTTATACGTATCTACAGATTTAATATTATTTTAGTACGTAGTTATTTATTAGTAGTAGGTAGTTATGTACTTATTTGTAAGGAAGGTACGGGTATGTACTGGACACCAGCTGGTCCTAATGGGGTCACGTAATTCTGCGTACCTTTAAATTTTTTTTTTTCAGGTATAATTAGGCTTCGTTTTGTCTAAACACTGCACCTTTTTTATGTACACAGAAAATTACAACTAATAAAAGTAAAGTTAAAACAGTTGAGCTAACTGTAGACTATTGACGACCGATGTGGCGCGGTGGGCGAAGGTCCGCCTGCGACGCATGAGGTTGCGGGTTCGATTCCCGCCTCGGACCAATTGTGTGTACGATCTGCATATGTATACTATGTATACTAAGAAATATCTATCTATGTAATGTATTGTATTATGTATATCAGTAATCTAGTACCCATAACACAAGCTCTGCTTACCATGGGGCTAGATAATGCTGTGTGAATTGTCCAGCATTATTTATTTATTTATAATATGTATTTAATTGTTGGTCGCTAGTCACTGTGGCAATCTTTGAGCCTTTTGTATGTCCAGCAGTGGACAACTTTCGAAGATTTTTGCTGATGATGATAACGGTGATGATATAATTATTTATAAATCAATATATTAACAGCTTAAAATCGTCCATAATTGCTCCAAGGTTGCCAAACCCACTTTGGATCGTTGTGTTATAATTGGTTCAAATTATATAGTATTATATTTCGTATTGTGTTTAAGTACTTACTTATTTTCGCATTGTGAACGATTCTATACGAATCGCTTTGAAGAGACTTTGAATTTCTGAATATTGATAACAGAAAATTCTATAGATGTAGCAAAATGATTCTGTTTCCAAAAATTAACATACAAATACAAAATACAAAATTATTTATTTGCCGTTTCACTTATATGCGGGAAGCCTGTTTACAAAGGTAACTTTAACGATACAGATTTGAAGGTACTGATAAAGTAAAAGTAAAATTAAAAAATCATTTATTTCTTTAGGCTTACAAAATAAGCACTTAGACAAGTCATATTTTATATATAAATTATTATCAAATAAAATTATTTTACTGTTCTAGCATGTTCATCTCTTATATGTCTAATACATGGTTATTTGCCTATTTAAGTCTAAATATAATATGATTCGATACATATCAATATTTAAGTAAAGCTATGCACAACAACAAATTACTTACTACATACTATTGTCGGTGCGAAACTGAGCGACATCTGGCCAAGTATTAACATCATTGAGATAATCATTTATGGAGTAGAAAGCCTTCTTGATGAGATTTAGTTTTATGTAATTTTTACAGGGCAAACAAACAAATACAATAAGAAAATAAAACTAATAAATTATATATGTACCATTAATGAAATGGAAAAATATTTATTCTGATAGAGCAAAAAACTTAATTATCTAACTATAGTAAACAAATACAGCACACGACTTAAAAAGACTTAAAGTATATAATTGATAATATGCATTGATTTATATATATATATTTTATTATTAATATACATAACTAAATTAATTTAGTGTAGATCAAGCCGTGTGTGAAGGTCAGTGCCGTGTTGCTGCGCTATCATGCTCAGCTGAATGTTGCGAGTAGCCCCACAACGCTGATTTTCAGCATGTACCATTCTGATGATGACGTACGAGACTTTAAAAGCTAGAATTAAAAAGTGAAGGCAACTTGTCTATAAAAGGTAATATAGATTAAAAACTAAACGTTTGCATGAAAGATTTCTATTTTGGTTTCTATTGGAGCTGTCATCGCACGCATTATCTAAAGTGGCTTTCAATTCCATTGTGATGATGACGTACCTAATAATAATGACGTACCTAGTAATACCTTTTCCATATTTTTTTTTTATAATTCGCACGAAAATATATATATAGAAGTTTGGTGGAACTAATATGTATGATGGATCTATTTCGAACTGAAATGAAAGCGGTCTAACATTTACTTTATCAAAGTCCCATCACAATTTGATTTTGATTAGTTTAAATTCCTACAAATCAAAATCGAATGTGATATAAATCAAAGGGTTTTTACATTTTGATAACGTTAGTTCCCATGAGGCGTAAATAACCCTAAAAGGTTTTCATAGAAACAACGCGTCCGAAACCGCGGTCAGAATCTAGTTTGAAAATAATATAAGTAAAATATTTTTTTTTCAACGGTTGCCTGAAATAGATCGCTTCTAAGCGATAAGGCCGTCCATTGTAATATCATGTGATGTCTTTTATAATGATCGTTAACATCACAACGATCATTTATAATAAAGTATTTTTTTATTGTATTGTATTGTAAAAATTTACTTGTAGCTACTTGTAGCGAAATTTATTATTTCTATAACACTTGTTACCATCAACACTGGAAGAAATCGCTTTAAGCGATAAGGCCGCCTATTGTACTGTTATTATGTAAGATGTAGATATAAGGTGTTATTTTGTTATTTTGGGCACAATAAAGTGTTCATTCATCCATTCATTCATTCATTCATTCATTCAACGCCGCCTTTTATTTTATTAAGTAATTAAAAATCCGCTCTAACTGAACCAATTCTGAAAGCCTTTTTAAAATTTCTCTTTGATCGAAATTGTATGACATCATTCCAAGAACAGGAACTCCATTGGAAGTTTCCGCGAAAAAGTGAACATTTGATATGAGCTTGCTTCTGTGAAATGTACTTACAGGAAATTCATAGAAAAAGGTACACAGAGACTATTCTAGGAGATTTTTAATTAAAGGTATAGTTTTTACTCCCACCAGGTGGGATGACCACCTGCGAAAGAAGAAGAAGTGCAGGTAGATGATGGATGCGGCAAGCTGAAGACAGGGCGCTATGGCGCTCATTGGGCCTATGTCTAGCAGTGGACTGCTATAGGTTGATGATGATGATGATAGTTTTTACGGATGTCCATTAATTACATGTTTTTTAGCAATTTTTTAACACCCGCTTTGACCCTGGTGATGTGGTGAGCTTTCAGACTACTTACTCTACCGAAAATCACGTATATTTTTTTGTAAATACAAAGAATCAAAAACGAAATATTATTGTCTCATCATCATAGAAGCCTATGATAGTCCACGGCTGGACAAGGCCTCCCCCAATGAGCCAATTGTCCGGTTTTCTGTGGTATAATAATAGTGTTTTCTATCTATCTATCAATACACCATAATCTTATTGCAGATGGTCCAGTCTTCTCCGTGAAACCTGCGAGCGTGGAGGCAGAGCAGGGTGCGACAGCTACCTTGACCTGCGTGGTGGAAGGCCACCCGCCTCCGAAGATAACCTGGCTTCGGTTCGAGAGCGAACGGTTCAATGTGAGTTATCCTTGAAGTTATCTTACTACTTGAATATGTGCAGAGAATTGAAAGGATATTGGAACTAATGGTAAAGTCTACTTCATAAATAAGTTTTTTGTCAATTCCTATTGAAAAGAATTCATGATTTATGACTTCTATGGCGCGGTGGGCAAAGGTCCGCCTACGCAGGTGGTTGCGGGTTCGATTTCCGCCTCGGGACAAATTGTTGTACGATCTACAGATGTTTGTTTCAGGTGTTCTGGTCGTTTTCTATGTATAATAAAAAATATAATAAATAAATAAGTAATAATATCTATGTAATGTATTTATTAAGTACCTAAGTATATTTTTTTGAATATTTTATAATAAATAATAATAAACAAATAATGCTGGACAATCCACACAGCATTATCTAGCCCCATGGTAAGCAGAGCTTGTGTTATGGGTACTAGATAACATTCGACGACCGATGTGGCGCGGCGGGCGAAGGTCCACCTGCGACGCAGGTGGTTGCGGGTTCGATTTCCGCCTCGGGACAAATTGTTGTACGATCTGCAGATATTTGTTACGGGTGTTCTGGTCGTTTTCTATGTATAATAAAAAAAAAAAAAATCTATCCATGTAATGAATTGTATTATATATATCAGTCATCAAGTACCCATAACACAAGCTCTGCTTAGCTTAGGGCTAGATGATGCTGTGTGGAATGTCCATCATTATTTATTTAAGTATGTACCCATATGTTTTTACCTATACTTACCATATTCCATACCATGCAAAAATTTTGCGAACAATTTTGCCGTAGAGGTTCGTAGCACGTGCTACGAAGCTACGATGGACACCCGAAAATCATACAAAAGACTTCAACGAGTACCCGCTTTTGTATTGTCATCCTAGCTAAATATAATTTAATGCCGACTAATACACAGATATGAGAAAATAATGTTATTAAAAAAAAATACATATAACCGAAAAAATAAAAAGCTGAATTCTAGAAAATCTGGTAAAGATTTAAGTATTGACGACCGATGTGGCGCGGTGGGCGAAGGTCCACCTGCGACGCAGTAGGTTGCGGGTTTGATTCCCGCCTCGGAACAATTGTGTGTACGATCTGCAGATATTTGTTCCGGGTGTTCTGGTCGTTTTCTATGTATAATAAAAAATATCTATCTATGTAATGTATTGTATTATGTATATCAGTTATCTAGTACCCATAACACAAGCTCTGCTTACCATGGGGCTAGATAATGCTGTGTGAATTGTCCAGCATTATTTATTTATTATCAACAGAAGATTTTTGGTGACTCAAAAAACCCATAACATCAAAATGGGCAAAATTCAGACGGACGACAACGAAGCATTTGCATATTGTTTGATGTGTGTACAAATTTCACTACCTCTTCTGTAAAAGTTTGGCTAGTTTGGCTTTTACTACAAAAGATGTATGTACAATGGGGTCCTAGCTCCTACGGTCTTTTCCCACTGCAGGGTTTTCATCCTCGTTCCTTGAGTGACACAACTGATGGACTGTATACTAGATATTTATTCTTCAAGAGACTTTTGGCTCCGTATTTACCTTTACTATTCGTTTATTACTGGTTAAACAGTGTTTAATGCAAATTTCCCTTCACAGATAGTGGGGAAGTCTTCAGAGCTGACTCTTACGGTGTCCCCCCACACGGCAGTGCAGTACTGGTGCAGAGGCAGCATCGAGGGTCGCCCTGATGTGGATGCGCCAGCCATGATCTATGTTAGAGGTAAGATTTCTGAAGAATAACTGAAAAAAAAGCAGTTTGATAAACTTAAAAATCAATTTTACCATAATATTTTTGTTTTTTGGTTTTTTTTGTGTCTTTAGATAACAATAAAAGCTATTGTTTTTTAAATACATAACTAAAGTTCTAATTTTAAATAAAATCCAATCTGTAAATGTAAATAAATAATACCTACTAAGTTTGACCGAAACCGCTGTACCACACCTGAGGTATGCGAGCGGCGAGACGGGGGGGAAATATCGGCCGCTCCGATCCATCAGTCTGCCGTCAACGCGTACTCTTGCTTTTATTCCTCGCCCCCCACCTCGCCGCACTTTCCTAAGGAGTGGTACAGCGGGTTTGGTCAATTGCGATTATCTGATTTAATTAATGACATCTAATTTACTTTTACTGATTTTTATATTCACTTGCCTGCATTCGGGCTGCAGATATGCAGCTCTACTGTGTTATCCCACCAATGTATTATGAACCATGTCTTATATGAATAAATATTACTGAATTACTTGAAAACAAACGATTTAAAGTCTATGCCTATTTCCTGAACTTTCGCTGCCAATGTTACTAATATTTACTCGTAAATACATATCTATGTTATGTATTGTATTATGTATATCAGTCATCTGCTTAGCTTGAGGCTAGATAAGGCTGTGTGGATTGTCCAGCATTATTTATTTTTATAAATACCCTACCTACGTATTTTAGGTTGTATAATAATACAACCTAAAATACGTAGGTACATTAAAGTGCAAAACGCTGGTGACTTTGTAACCCCAACCCCTAACATTTCCACTATAACCTCAGCTCAGTCGACAAGCTCTCGCTCGTTACCGGCTCATTCGAACATCTCGACAACTACAACTACAACAAGACTTGGAACTTTCTGTAACTGCCAGTTCAGTGTTTGAAAACCGTGAAAATATTGGTGTTTGGCTCGCTTTTGGCCGGTTTTTTTCATTTCTTTTGTTGGTTTTTAGTTGGAGGTTGTTAGGGTCAGTTTTCACTTCAACAAAGTTTTTAACAAACTCTGTGGCTCTCCACAGATGTTGCTTGATGTGCAGGACTATATTAATAAAGCAACTTAGATAATTGTAGATGTGTCAAAAACTAGAGGGGTTACCATAATCAACACATTTGGCAAGCAGATTGTTGATCACAGTTCTTTTCGATTGTATAACCCTCCCCGAAAAACCGACGGCCGCTGGGGCAAACGTGTTCTTGAGTGGAGACCACGACTCGGTAAACGTAGTGTAGGACGCCCTCCGACCAGGTGGGATGACGACCTACGAAAGCTTGCAGGTAGATGCTGGATGCGGCAAGCTGAAGACAGGGCGCTATGGCGCTCATTGCCGGAGGCCTATGTCCAGCAGTGGACTGCTATAGGCTGATGATGATGATTTTATCATCTACAAAATAAGGTTACTCGTACATAATCGAAAACGGCCATGGCCTAAGCTATAATTTGTCTATACAGCAACTTGTCATATATTTGCAAAAAATAAAAAAAGATTTCGGTCTAAATGGTAGCTTGTCTAAAATCATGTTAACACGTTTGTTTTAGTTCAATTTACTTAAAAAGTAACTAATCTTGTGAATCGTCTAGAAATTATCTAGACTTTAGGCGCGTTTTGTTGTATGTTTTATTACTTAAATATAAAAGAGTTATGTATATAAACTTTAGGCACGTATTGTTTGTACATAACTTAAAGAGTTATGTATATAAAAAGTGAATTCGATCCTTAATTAAATCTAGAACCTTCTGATTCACAGGTCCTCCAAAGATAATCTCTAATCAAACCCAGTACGGAGTAGAAGGAGACAGCGTGAGGATCGAGTGTGTGTCCTTCTCTGTCCCGAAGCCTGATTATGTGATGTGGACTTTCGGAGGGAGCGAGATCAACTCTTTTCATAATCAGGTTAGAGCTGAATTTTGATTAGCAGGTGAAGTATTGAAGAAACTCCTTGGTTTATTTACTTTACTTATAATAGAAAGGTGAGAGCACTGATATGGTATCTTCTGCCACTGGGTGGTCAATCTAAACAGAATAAGACAAACACCCAGAAAATAATGGTTATATCTTAGATTATTTCAATCTAAGGGTACGGTAGGTAACAAAAAAAAATCAAAAAAACACAAAAAACTAAAAAATATATAATCAAATGAAACCCAAAAAAAAACATTGAGAAGGGGAAAAAAAAAATATTCCCACAAAACCCAAGGACCAAGGGGTCGTCACCCCTCGAGTTGACGCCGGGGTAATGAGGCCATGCCTCGAGGTCCCTCCCTGTGCCCCCACCAGGGCCGGAAAGAAATTTATTGATAATCTAAGGGTTATATTAATATTAATTGAGGGTCTCGACTCCAAGGGAAGCAAATGCATAACTTTCTCGAGACCTGTTCTTGAGATCTTCGGCCAAATTTGTTGCCACTCTAGCCATACTCACACATATCAAATGTCCTAGGAAGATGGGATACACATTGAATACTTCTATAATGGTGTTTTCCATTACAGTATTTTCCATTTTCAAAGCAACTGGTGTTGCTTAAAACTGATAAATCCATCCGAACTAGTGATTGAATTCCTCGCAACAACGTAAATAAGGATGCCGCAAACTGAATTTTAAAATTCTATTTTAGTCGGGGCGTATTTCTCTTCTTAAAGTTTTGCTTTGAAGCTCTGCTATTGTATCTGGTCAGAGGTGTTAATAAAGTAAGAACGGACAAATGAGAATAATAATTGGAATTAAAGAAATAAATAAGAACTAGTATTTAATATTGAAACAGTATGGCTGACTACTCTGTTGTATTATGCCATACCTGTAATATAAGATGTAATGTTTTCTATAAATACAATATGCAATACCAAGAAGACAGGGCGCTATGGCGCTCATTGGGGGAGGCCTATGTCCAGCAGTGGACTGCTATAGGCTGATGATGATGATGATGAATATGCAATACATTTCTATACATTCCTCAAAAAAATTATGGCGTAGTCGGTAAATAGAAAAATTTACTCATTTTAAGATGATTAATACAGTAGTAAAAATTATCTATTCTGTGTCACAAAATTGCAAGTAAATATACGAGTAATATGCTCGTACCTAAATTACAACTGTGACATCAAAAAATTTTGTATATCAGCATGATGCACAGTCAAGCGACTGTGTGCTGGTATTATGCGATACCTAGAAAATGAAAATGAAAATGAAAAGTTTTTATTTCTTTAAGCTTACAAATAAGCACTTAGACAGGTCATATTTTATACTATTAAATTATTTTATAGTTCACTTCAATTTTTTGTCAACCAGTGGAAGAAGTGAGAAGAAACCACTAGTATGTTCATAACTTATGTCTAGTACATTTGATTTGCTTATCTGTAAGTTGGTAGATTTTGAGTTGGAGCAAAACTCGTTCCAAGCTTTTTTATCTTCTAAGTACCTAATCTGATATTTTGTAATAAGCTTTTTTACAAAGAATATGTTTAACAATTTTTTAAAAATTATTTATTGATAATTTTTGCAACTCACTTGGAGTTTTGATGTAGAAGCGTATACATTGCCCTTTAAAAGATACATTTATCTTGTGTAGCCTAGTTGTGGGCACAGCGAGTTTATTCTTATTTCTAGTATTTACATTATGTATATCACTTTTTTTAGTGAACCGATTGATATTTTTATGAGTGTACAACAAGTTTTCATAAATATATTGACACGGTACTGTCGTTATGTTTATTTTAGAGAATAATAAAATACTAACCAACAACAAATGGATTTTTATAAAAGAGTACTAGGATAGAGTAGAGTAGAGTATACTTATAGAAACCGCGACTCGGCAAACGTAGTGTAGGACGCCCTCCGGCCAGGTGGGATGACGACCTGCGAAGGACTGTAAGCAGATGCTGAATGTGTCAAGCTGAAGACACGGCGCTATGGCGCTCATTAGGGAGGCCGAGGCCTATGTCCAGCATTGCCATAGGCTGATGATGATGATGATAAACTTATATTTTTAAACATTCGTGTCTTTCATACTTGAGTTTAGGCCAGAGGGTTCCATTGAAATCTCCATTGATGGCTTATGATTGAGACCTTAGAATTAAAAAGTCCTTTCTATTTCAGTGTTGTTCTCATTTTTCCGCTACAAATGTTTCTTTCTTTACAGGAATATGCATTTTTAGAAGAAACTTTAGCCGACAGAATGACAAAGTCCACGCTTATTGTGCGGAGAAGCGAGGCAAAGCATTTTGGACCTTACAACTGCACTGTTATAAACTCTTTTGGGATGGACAGCGTTGAAATTACTCTGGTGCCCGATAGTAAGTGCTATGCAATGTATTTTATTGATTGATAATTTTATATATAAAATAAATGCTGTTCGTTAGTCTCGCTAAAACTCTCGGCTGGTGCCTATTTTGCTGACTTTGGTTACGAAATTTTTGTCTTAGTCCAGGGAAGTTTTAAACGGTGAGAAAACATTGTAAAATTGCGCAGAAATTTCCACGCGGGCGAAGCCGCGGGGCGCAGCTAGTTAGAAATATGTATATTAAGAAGGTCGTATAGATCGAATTGAAATGGTAACCAATGATTAATTTTCAATAGAATTTTTGAATAATTATTCAAAGAACTGTGATTATTACCGAAGATAACTTATAGCATCTATTGAAGATTTTCGTAGAAAACTTTGATGAAAAGACATCTTTGAAGAACATTATTATAAAAGAAAGTTTTTAGAAAGGAAGCTCGAGTCAAAGATTAACATGGTTCCACTTAAATGGAATTCTCTCAAAGATCGTGCAAAAAATAAATAAATAAATAAATAAATAATGCTGGACAATTCACACAGCATTATCTAGCCCCATGGTAAGCAGAGCTTGTGTTATGGGTACTAGATAACTGATATACATAATACAATATATTACATAGATAGATATTTTTTATCATACATAGAAAACGACCAGAACACCCGGAACAAATATCTGCAGATCGTACACACAATTGTTCCGAGGCGGGAATCGAACCCGCAACCTCCTGCATCGCAGGCGGACCTTCGCCCACCGCGCCACATCGGTCGTCAGAAGAACATCGGTAAAAAGTCTATAGGTACTCGGTTCTTTAACACTAGATCACTAAACATTAGTCTCACAGGCGACACGGTTCCCGCACATTCGCTGTTTAGGTATGTTCCCGACACTACCCCACCTCGCTACTCAGTACCTTCCTAATTTAGTGTTTTAAAAGTGTTCAGTGTCCAAAATATTTTCGGTAAACAAATGCATGCCTTCATCATCATCATCATCATCATCAGCCCACAGCAGTCCACTGCTGGACATAGGCCTCCCCCAATGAGCGCCATAGCGCCCTGTCTTCAGCTTGCCGCATCCAGCATCTACCTGCAGTCTTTCGCAGGTCGTCATCCCACCTGGTCGGAGGGCGTCCTACACTACGTTTACCGAGTCGTGGTCTCCACTCAAGAACACGTTTGCCCCATCGGCCGTCGGTTCTTCGCGAGATATGGCCGGCCCACTGCCACTTCAGCTTGCTAATTCTTTGAGCTATGTCGATAACCTTGGTTCTCTGTCGGATGTATTCGTTACGAATCCTATCCTTCAGAGAAACTCCGAGCATAGCTCTTTCCATAGCTCGCTGAGCGACTTTGAACTGGTGGACCAGCCCTATCGTGAGTGTCCACGTCTCAGCTCCGTAGGTCATAACGGGTAGGACGCACTGATTGAAAACTTTCGTTTTCAAGCATTGCGGTATGGATGACGTGAAGACTTGACGTAGTTTCCCAAATGCTGCCCAGCCCAGCTGGATCCTCCTTTTGGCCTCCTTCTCGAAACTGTTTTTACCCAACTGCAGAATCTGCCCAAGGTAAGTGTACTCGGAAACAGTTTCGAGAAGGTGACCATGTACGACCACCGGCCTTGGATCAATGTGACCATTGATCATGACTTTGGTTTTATCCAAATTCATGCCAAGACCGATACATCGGGAGGCTGAAGCTAGGGCGTCCAGCATCTGGTTCAGTTCCTCAAGCGACTCCGCCATTAAGACTATGTCATCAGCGAATCGCAGGTGTGAGATGTACTCGCCGTTTATATTAATGCCCTTTCCTTTCCAGTCCAGCAACCTAAACATATCTTCCAATGCGCACGTGAACAGTTTCGGGGATATGACATCCCCCTGCCTCACTCCTCTGCGCAACCCCAACATGCCTTGGGATGTAATTAATTATTTCAAAAAAAAAAAGAAAACAACAAGGTAGGCGGCAGGCAAGGTAATCATTAAAAACAAAAAGAAACTTATCAACACGCGCAGCGAAAATAAATGATTTAAAAAAACATAATATGTCGTGTTTTAAAAAAACTATAAACTTAATTCAAATTCCTAAATAACGAAAATGGGCCTAAAACTATGTTTAAAAAAAAAACGAAATCGGTTGGCTTGATATTGCCTATAGTCTATTTGTCGCGCACGTACTTAATGAAAATTTAAAAAAAAATTGACTTATATGGTGTTCTCACGGATGCTATTGTCATAACTGGAATAAATTGAAATGGGACTACACGGGAAGCAATAATCATCTAAATCGATTCACCCAGTGGAAAGTTCTGAGGTAACAAACATTAAAAAAATACAGTATCTGTTAAAAATTACCGAAAAAGACGCAATGTTTTGACGATGCGATATTAACGACAGGAAAAATCCAGACAATCTTTGGATTTTAATTAATCCGTATTACTACTACTAATCGATATATATATGTATATAAACAAGTATTTATGTACTTTGTATTGTATATAATTTATATTTAAATTAGTATATAATACGCCACCGTCTATACCGTCGTATACCTATACTATAGCTACGTGTCCATCCAAAGGTTGCCTGGAAGAAATCGCTCTTAGCGATAAGGCCGCCAATTGTGCATCTGTATCTTTGTTTGTTTGTTCTTTACTGTTTTTTTCTGTGTTTGATGTGCAATAAAGCGTATTTGTATTGTATTGTAATTCACATATAATTTTCAGAATCCCTTCCCCTGGTCCTCATCATATCAACCCTGGCTTCCATCATCATCTGCATCCTCATCATAATGCTGGCCGTGATGCTCTGCCATCGGAAACCTCAGGACGTGAAGAAACCTGGCCTCAAGGAGAAGACCTGTGTGGACTTCAAGGATGCAGATGGACATTCCAACATTAGCGATCTGAAGCTGGAGTTGCGGCAGGTGGATGGAAGCTGTGATATCGTAAGTCTAATATAGCTGTAGGCGTTGAGATGGCGACTGAGCAAACATAGTTTAGGATACCCTCCGGCCAGGGGGATGATGACTTGCGAAAGACTGCATGCAGAATGCACGTTCTTGAAAGGAGACGGTAACTGAGCAAACGTAGTGTAGAATGCCCTCCAGCTAGGGGGATGATGACCTGCAAAAGACTTCAGGCAGAATGCACGTTCTTGAGTGAAGACGGCAACTGAGCAAACACAGTTTAGGATGCCCTCCGGCCAGGTGGGATGACTACTCGCCAAATACTGCAGGCTGTATGCGACAAGAAGACAATAAAACTTTTGAAACTATCATGGTTATTAACACTAGAGTCATTTAAAACGGGATATTTACCATGATTTGATTTTTGAGTTAATCTTAAGCTAAAGATAGGCTCCAACAGGGAAGGCCTATGTTCAGCTGTTAATTGATACATGTAGGAGGATAATGATGATGTTATCAGCCTATGTTAGTCCACTGCTGGGCAGTGGTTTCAAAAAATAAGCGCCGTGAGGATGCAAATGATGATTATCAGCATCCTTATAATATGTATTATAGTTCAACAGTGGGCTTAGTAAGCAGTTTCTAGTACCAAGGTTATCGACATAGCTCAAAGAATTAGCAAGCTGAAGTGGCAGTGGGCCGGCCATATCTCGCGAAGAACCGACGGCCGCTGGGGCAAACGTGTTCTTGAGTGGAGACCACGACTCGGTAAACGTAGTATAGGACGCCCTCCGACCAGGTTGACGACCTGCGAAAGACTGCAGGTAGATGCTGGATGCGGCAAACTGAAGACAGGGCGCTATGGCGCTCATTTGGGGAGGCCTAGGTCCAGCCGTGGACTGCTATAGGCTGATGATGATGATGAGTAGTAGCTAAAAATTACGCTCTAGACCCCCTCCGCAGCCTCAAAGTTTCTAGAATAATAACTTTATAAAAACTAACAGTGAACTAAAAAGTAACTTTACTAAAATCTCTTGCTAACAGTGATTATAAAACTACCCTCTACTTTATCAAATGTGAAGAAAACTTGTGAAAATTGCAAAAAGATGGGCTACTCATAGTTTTATTTATCCAAAGAAATAAGAAAGAATAACGCAATAAACTCGGTCCCTCGCTATATTCAAACTTTCGTGGACCTTTTGTTGAAAAGAATAGTTATCGGATATATACGAAAGTCTACCCTACTCAACACGAGTAAACGATACCTAGTGTTCTAATAACACAGCGATCATTATATTTTATGAGAGTTATGTTTTTTTACAAACACAGATCGATTTGATTTTGTGTGGATCTAACAACATTACAAAAATTATTGATCGAAGCAAGTTATCGATCGAAGTTATCGATTATGGATGGGCTACTCATAGTTTTATTTATCCAAAGAAACAAGAAAGAATAACGCAATAAACTTGGTCCCTCGCTATATTCAAACTTTCGTGGACCTTTTGTTGAAAAGAATAGTTATCGGATATATACGAAAGTCTACCCTACTCAACACGAGTAAACGATACCTAGTGTTCTAACATCATAGCGATCATTATATTCTATGAGAGTTATGTTTTTTTACAAACACAGATCGATTTGAATTTGTGTCGATCTAACAACATTACAAAAATTATTGATCGAAGCAAGTTATCGATCGAAGTTATCGATTTTAGATGGGCTACTCATAGTTTTATTTATCCAAAGAACCAAGAAAAAATAACGCAATAAACTGGGTCCCTCGCTATATTCAAACTTTCGTGGACCTTTTGTTGAAAATAATAGTTATCCGATGAATACGAAAGTCTACTCTACTCATCATCATCATCATGATGATGATGAGTGAGTGAGACTCTACTCAACACGAGTAAACGATACCTAGTGTTCTAATAACATAGCGATCATTATATTCTATGAGAGTTATGTTTTTTTACAAACACAGATCGATTTGATTTTGTGTCGATCTAACAACATTACAAAAATTATTGATCGAAGCAAGTTATCGATCGAAGTTATCGATTATAGATGGGCTACTCATAGTTTTATTTATCCAAAGAAACAAGAAAGAATAACGCAATAAATTTGGTCCCTCGCTATATTCAAACTTTCGTGGACCTTTTGTTGAAAAGAATAGTTATCCGATGAATACGAAAGTCTACTCTACTCATCATCATCATCATCATCATGATGATGATGAGTGAGTGAGACTCTACTCAACACGAGTAAACGATACCTAGTGTTCTAACAACATAGCGATCATTATATTCTATGAGAGTTATATTTTTTTACAAACACAGATCGATTTGATTTTGTGACGATCTATTTTTTTTTTATTTACTTTGGGGTGGCTTTCGTATCACGGCGGCCATGATAGGCCTATTGTGATCGCCACTTTTACGTTTCAGCTCCGAAGCCGTGGCGTTTATAGTTCGCCACTAACCCTTGCAGCTGCTAGGAACTGTGACGATCTAATAACATTACAAACATTATTGATCGAAGCAAGTTATCGATATTTAACGTCATCACTGGATCAGCCAATTGAAGTTCGCTGCGGAAAAGATTTATAAACATCGTCATATTTTATTGACGACCGATGTGGTGCGGTGGGCGAAGGACCACTTGCGACGCAGGAGGTTGCGGGTTCGATTCCCGCCTCGGAACAATTGTGTGTACGATCTGCAGATATTTGTTCCGGGTGTTCTGGTCGTTTTCTATATATAATAAAAAAAATATATCTATCTATGTAATGTATTGTATTATGTATATCAGTTATCTAGTACCTATAACACAAGCTCTGCTTACCATGGGGCTAGATAATGCTGTGTGAATTGTCCAGCATTATTTATATTTATTTATTATTTGTCACTTGCTGCTGCCCGCGGCTTCGCAAACGATTTTCAGGTAAAAAAACTCACTATATCAGCCAATCGACGTCCGACGATATCTATACATGGTGATATTTATCACTAGCTGCTGTCCGTGGCTCAGGTAAAAAACTTCAAAATTTCATAAGGTTCTATCAATCGTTTACGCGTGGAAAGGATAGACAGATTGTAGATGTACAGATGACCCTATTATTAAGGATTAACGACGTATAATTATAAAAACCAATCGAGGAGACTCTTCAAGATATTCATCATCAGCCTATAGTTGTCCACTGTTGGTGCTGATTATGAGAAGCCTATATCCAGTCTTCTTCTAAAGAGCACCATAGCGTTCTTTTTTGCAGTCTTTCGCAGCCATGCTTTCTGACTACTTAGGTCCATTCAAAACAATTTGCGTCGTTAATACTCTTTGACTTGTGGGCAAAGACCACCACAGAGAGGAGCCCACGCAACGCTAAGAGGCGACGTGGAAGGCCCAGGATGAGATGGCGCGACGAGCTCGAGGTCCATCTTCCATCATGGCCTGTAGCAGCGTTAGATCGCAAGGAGTGGAAGGAGAAAAGGGAGGCCTTTGCCCAGCAGTGGGACAATAACGGCTTAAAATAAATAAATAATGCTGGACAAATAACACAGCATTATCTAGCCCCATGGTAAGCAGAGCTTGTGTTACTAGATAACTGATATACATAATACAATACATTACATAGATAGATATTTTTTATTATACATATAAAACGACCAGAACACCCGGAACAAATATCTGCAGATCGTACACACAATTGTTCCGAAGCGGGAATCGTACCCGGAACCTCCTGCGTCGCAGGCGGACCTTCGCCCACCGCGCCACATCGGTCGTCATTATAATCATTATAATACTCTTTGCCGACTTTAGTAATGAAACCATCGCTGAATTGGTTCGTATTGTACCTTATAGACAGATAGATAGACATTTTTATTGCACACTTAAAAATAATACAAACAAGATAAAACGAAACACCTGGTCCACCAGTTCAAAATCGCTCAGCGAGCTATGGAAAGAGCTATGCTCGGAGTTTCTCTGAAGGATAGGATTCGTAATGAATACATCCGACAGAGAACCAAAGTTATCGACATAGCTCAAAGAATTAGCAAGCTGAAGTGGCAGTGGGCCGGCCATATCTCGCGAAGAACCGACGGCCGATGGGGCAAACGTGTTCTTGAGTGGAGACCACGACTCGGTAAACGTAGTGTAGGACGCCCTCCGACCAGGTGGGATGACGACCTGCGAAAGACTGCAGGTAGACGCTGGATGCGGCAAGCTGAAGACAGGGCGCTATGGCGCTCATTGGGGGAGGCCTATGTCCAGCAGTGGACTGCTATAGGCTGATGATGATGATGATGAAAACGAAACAAAATGTTTTAATACCTACGTCTAAATATGAGGTTCGAACTAGAAGTTACGAACCGTATTAGTTTTGCAAAGGAGCCCTGATATGTTTATCAAGTTCGGGTAAACATTGAATAAAATGAATGATGTTAACCCTCCAGGCCATGTAGATCTTTAAGCCGGTTCCAGTAACTTGGGTCTCCTTTGTGTTTTGTGATGATAATTCCCTTGTTTGGACATCGATTCAAAGAAATTTGCTCAAGTGGAAAGTTTGCAAATGTCCTTTTTGTAGCTGAATGGATAGAGGATGGTTCGAAGTTTTTTGTAAATTTTTATCTATTCTTATTTATTCTTAGTAATGAAAGTTTGTGCATGGACTTTTAAATGCTTTAACACTTTGACTGCGAACTTTTTTTTAACCTAAGCGATTCGTGCTGCCAGAGCGGCAGCACGAATGGCTTAGGTTAAAAAAAGACACAGCGGTTGTGTTGCGCCGCATATGCGTTTCGTTCAAAAAACATTACAGCTGTGCTGAGTCACACAGATCTGTATTTTCTCAGTCGCTGCGCTAGTGTGGATTTACGCTTATTAGTCACTTGTAGAACACATACCGTGTGATTTCAGCACTCGAAGTGTTTAATAGTATTGTCTCGAGGAATTTAGACACGAAACCTCTTAAATTGGCAAATACACTTGAACATGGATGAAAAAAAGACACAAGAAGAAAATGAATCGTATAATCTCACAGGGCATAGGTAAGTAACCAAATAAAATAAAATAAATAAATAAGCCTGTTTCGTCCCACTGCTGGGCAAAGGCCTCCCCCAAATCTTTCCACTCAGTGCGGTCACGTGCGGTCTCCCACCAATCTCCGAGGAAGGCGTTAAGGTCGTCTCGCCAGCGCTTTCTTGGAAAAAAATTAATAAATAAATAAATATTGCTCGACAATTCACATAGCATTATCTAGCCCCATGGTAAGCAGAGCTTGTGTTATGGGTACTAGATAACTGATATACATAATACAATACATTACATAGATAGATATTTTTTATTATACACAATTGTTACGAGGCGGGAATCGAACCCGCAACCTCCTGCGTCGCAGGCGGACCTTCGCCCATCGAGCCACATCGGTCGTATAATACTAGGTGACAAGTACAATGGGTGGCCTTATCGCTTAGAAGCGATCTCTTCCAGGCAACCTTTGGATGGAATGAACTATGTGAATTTAAGAAAGGCAGGGGGTGTATCAAAGATAATCTAATATGAACATAAACATGAATACTTAAAAATAAATACTAAATTATATATATTAATAAAAAAGTTATTCGTCTTAAAATACGCCTTCACACGCGTTATCCATGCTGCGTTACGTACAGTACCCCCCTACAGTAGCCCCACAGGAGCAAAGATAAGTATTCTCTCTCGTGGCTCTCTCGACTCGATGGCTCAGCTCGGCTTAGTAGCAAGTTTGAATCACGAGACTCGAATCGTTCGGCTCAGTGGGACGAACGATTAGACGGACGGACGGACGGTCGGAGGCTCGGCGCTCGTTCCTAGAGCTTGAATTTGACGCGCTTCGTTCACGTCACACGGTGAAGGAGCGAAAACGAGAGCAAAACACATTTAGTAGTGGATAATCCCGGGCTGGAATTATCATAATAATGATCATGACGTATTAATATATAAATGATGATGACTATAAAGTAGAAAATAAGATAAGTACTTAGTAGCTAATCTAGCTATCTCTGCGCAGGACAACACAAACGGTTCAGAAACAGACCTTCACCCAACTCTGCACCTGACGTCCAACCTTGGCCTCCCACTCGCGGGACCGGTTCCTCTGCCTGACTCGGGGTATGACAACGAGCTGATGAAGTACCAGAGATACAGCGGGGACTTTAACCAGGCAATCACTCAGCTTAATTTTAAGGTAAAGTAAACCTTAAATTCTAATACAAACGGTTCAGAAACAGCCTTACACCCAACTCTCCACCTTACGTCCAACCTTGGCCTTCCACTCGCGGGACCGGTTCCTCTGCCTGACTCGGGGTATGACAACGAGCTGATGAAGTACCAGAGATACAGTGGGGACTTTAACCAGGCGATCACTCAGCTCAATTTTAAGGTAAAGTAAACCTCAAATGCAAAAACAACTGAACGGATCAGGTTGAAATAAAACATAGGCTACTTTTTATATCATAAGTCAGTTGCTATGGGATAGAAATAACCTTAAAACGTTCCCATAGAAATAAGTAGACAGTAACTAGTCATATATAATCTTTAAATAATTCCTTGACAGGGTCAAACTCAAACCGGCTACGTCCCGTACGTGGACTATTCCCGGGACTACGCCCCCCCGAGCGTTCCCAGCGACTCCCTTTCAGGATCTCTGTCCAGAAGCATCGATGGATCGTATCCCACGGGATCGCTTCGGAGGCAGGCCAGCTGTGGCAGGCTAGGGGGTGTTGTTGGGCCTGATGGTAAGTCCTTGTAAAGTTTCTGATTGACAAGTCTACATTAAGGGTACTAGTCAGAGATGGGCTGCAGACTGCAACCGCAGGTGACATTTCGGCAGCCGCTAGCTGAAATGTCCCCTGTGCGGTTGCAGTCTGTTGACCGCAGTGCTGCCTGCGGTCGCGGTTGCTTCTATTTCCAAGCGCGGTTCGCGACACCACTGGCGCTGCAGTCTGCGGTCTCTGCCCACTGCAGCCACAGGCCGCAGTGTTGCCGCGCTTGGAATTAATTTCATAGCAACCAGTAGTGTCTCTGGCAGACTGCAGCTGCAGTTTGCGGCTTGCGGTCCATCTTGGAATGGCACCTTACGGGTTCTGCTGCATTAGTGAGACCGCTCGCTTTTTATTGCTGCGTATTCTTATTGCTTTTCACTCTATCTATTAGCTGATTGATGACGCAATACACATTTAACTTTGATTATTTTTTTGTATTGTATTTAATTTATTACAGAAAATTTAATTATTTCATATTACATATAAACAAAATCTAAATTACACAGACAATAAAACAGTAAATAAGATTAAATGAATAGGATTACATACAATTCAGACAACTATTAGATTATATGAATTGCAAATAAATATTTTCTATTTCTATTACAATTAATTAAATTAAGTCACTTATTAAATTAATTACAATTTTATCAAATTATAAATAAATAAACATTAAATTACAGCTTATATTATAGCTAATAAAGCTAAATATAGTCGGGCATCATATTCACAGACTGGTGCAACAAATTTCCCTGTCGTTGTGTTGTATGGCTTTATTCCACCCTAACCTATATCTTTTTCTAGTTATACCAATGACCAACCCTGGCATCGTCATAACTGGAGGGGTAGATGTCAGATACTCAGCCACTTATGGAAACCCCTACCTGAGAGGAAGTGGACCTATAGGTAAGTCTGCTATCCAAGAAGTTTGATTGACAATCCAATAGTCGTATACGAGTGCTTATCCTTTACCGATTGACAATCCAATAGTCGTATACGAGTACTTATCCTTTACCGATTGACAATCCAATAGTCGTATACGAGTACTTATCCTTTACCGATTGACAATCCAATAGTCGTATACGAGTACTTATCCTTTACCGATTGACAATCCAATAGTCGTATACGAGTACTTATCCTTTACCGATTGACAATCCAATAGTCGTATACGAGTACTTATCCTTTACCGATTGACAATCCAATAGTCGTATACGAGTACTTATCCTTTACCGATTGACAATACAATCGTCGTATACGAGTACTTATCCTTTACCGATAGACAATCCAATAGTCGTATACGAGTACTTATCCTTTACCGATTGACAATCCAATAGTCGTATACGAGTACTTATCCTTTACCGATTGACAATCTAATAGTCGTATACGAGTACTTATCCTTTACCGATTGACAATCCAATCGTATCGTATACGAGTACCCCTAAATATCTATTGCTCTGTATATTCATTAAAATTATTCTGCTTTCAGCATATTCGACACAGAACACCAATCCGCCTGGAAAACACGCTCCTCCTCCATACTATACCATACGAAACACTAACCACGCTTCGTCTGGTGAGTTTTTTTTTACCTTTGTGGCACTTGCTTTTGGGTCCAACTTTGTTGCATCATATTTTTAACTCGGTAAAACTGATTTTACTTCAAGTACTTATGAACAGAGACATATATTATCATTATTTAGAAAAGAAAGAAAGAAAGAAAATACATTTATTTGACACTATACATAACACATTACATGGTAAAAAATATTAAAAAACAAGAAAAAAATTACATGGAATAGATAAGACATACAAAATAGAGCAAATACGTGTTACATAAGGGGCCAAAAAGGTCCCTGTCTCAGCATTAATTAAGTTATAGACGAGCAGCTGACAGCTGATATGTCTATATCAGTTTATCATCATCATCATCAGCCTATATCAGTCCACTGCTGGACATAGGCCTCCCCCAATGAGCGCCATAGCGCCCTGTCTTCAGCTTGCCGCATCCAGCATCTACCTGCAGTCTTTCGCAGGTCGTCATCCCACCTGGTCGGAGGGCGTCCTACACTACGTCAGTTTATCAGTTTCAGTTTAATTATTTCCACCTTAGGTACACAATGTTACACTTGATGTCGTTAAATACTATTTTAAAAGATAAATTATATTTTTATTATAAACTAATAATAATAAATAATATAAGCCTTTATTCAGATAACTAACAATTTTCCTTAAATCTAACTTATTTTAGCACATGTTATCTGTTTGCCCTAGTTTGGCATAGGCCTCTTCCATTTTCTTCCACTCATTCCTATCCCTGGCGGTTCTTGACCATAGTTTTCCTGCGATAGCTTTTAGGTCATCTTCCCACCTCTTAAATGGTCTCCCACATTTTCTCTTGCGGTTTCTGGGTTGCCAGTTTGTTATTGTTTTGACCATTTTTATTATAACACACACTAACTTGACACACACACTTCACACACTTGACAAAGAAAACACCATAGGGCATTGTGCAAAGAAAAGCAGACAGACATGCCTATCACAGAGCTTTTGTTTTTCACTACATTAGTATGTCTCTTATAGCGGTCAGATTCATTAATAAATAAATGTACAACAAATTAAATCTAGTTTAAACGATTTATGCCAGATTCGTCCCTAGGAATTTCGGCCCACATAAAAAATCTGCTTTCGTCCCACATTATATGCCGTATTCGGCCCATAATATATTTTATTTCAAAAAATCTTTGTTCGTTCTACTTTTTAGCCCCACATTCGGCCCAATGTATTTATATAGGAAAATTATAATTACTTTAGTACAATTCTAGCAATAAGTCTTTACTCGACTTTTAAATGCACTAAATAACGATAGACTGGACAAAACGCATTATATTATATTAATTGATTCAGAAATGCGATTTGTCTAATATAGCTTTCTTTTTTCTAATAATAGCTTTTTAACTTATAAAGTTCAATTTATCTAAAATGCAACTTTAAACAATTTACTCTTTGAGATAAATTTAACTGCGATTTGTCTTTGAAATAGACAAATCGCAGTTCAATTATTATAGAGCACATAAAGTGCTCGATTCTTGGATAATACCTACCTCATCAGTACTCGTAAGTCCACTGCTGAACGTGCCTCCCCAAAACAAGTAGGGTTATGTCATACAATTGTCCAGTATTATTTATTTTATTTTGTATGGAGTCTTCATATATCTTGCAAATGCTATTCTATGACTATGTTATATTAATGATCCTCTTATCACAGGTCCATCAATATCTCCCGCGTCATCATCATCATCAAGACCTGTGACCAGTCCACTGGCGTCTTCATCTTCCACCAATAGTGGCGCTCAGCCTCAAGTAAGTGCCTTTATCTATTCTGTTAGTTCACTGCTGGACAGCACCTTTAATGCACTACAAAAACACTTTATTATACCACACAAAACAGAAAACAATACAGAAATAAAAACTAAGAATAAAGGTATAAAGCGAGACCTTATCGCTGAGAGCTATCTCTTCCAGGCAACCGTAGGATGGACTGGATATGAAGGAACAATATAGACGGTGGCACTTATCTTTTTAGATGGCTATCAATCTTTATAAATAATCAATCTATTTACGATAAAAAAAGCCATAACACCTTGTCTTTAGCAGCATCCAGTATCTGCCGCTGCAGCAGTCTTTCGCAAATTGCCATACGACCAGTAGTTTTTTTTTGACCGACATTGTATTTTAACTCAAACTCAAGCTCAATAGCATTTATTTCTTTAGGCTTACAAAATAAGCACTTAGACAAGTCAAATTTTATACTATTCATATCAAATTTTATATCATTATCAAGGAACATTATTTTAATTTTAATGTTCACTTAATTTTTTTGTCCACTTATGGAAGAAGTGAAAAAGAAACCTCTAGTATGTACATATAACTTATGTGTCTAATACATTTGATTTTATGTTTGATTTTATGCAACGAGACATATCTAACCATGATTTATGTATTTTGTTTGCACAGGTGCCTAGAGCATCGCCCCAGTCAGCCAATGGGCTTCAGTACATCCTGCCACCGTCCAGTCAAGGTAGCTTGCAGTCTCAGAAACTCAAAGGTACGAGCACATCTAAGGGAATAGTGTATCTGTAGTACTTATGCTTAACACCATGTTTCGAGCACTTCTAAGGGAATAGTGTATCTATAGAACTTATGTTAAACACCATGTTTCGAGCACTTATAAAGGAATACTGTATCTATAGTACAAGTTTAACACCATGTTTCGAGCACTTCTAAGGCAATAGTGTATCTATAGTACCTATTTTTAACATCATGTTTGCGTGTGATTTAATTTGTTTTGTCTTTTGTTTATTTTGTAGGCATTTGTTTTATGTATTAACTTTGTTTGATCATGTAGACATTTTGTTACTTTTAGAAATTATTTGCCTTTGTAGATTTATTTCTATCTAGGATTTTGTGCAAGTTTGTGTATTTGTAGAATTTGTTCATATACGTATATAATTGAAATTCTTCCGATATTTTTGTTTGTGCTGTAGTAAATAGTTTTGGAGTATTTTATATTTTTGTTAATGTTAAATAACAAAGGCCCAGTTAAAGCTTTATTTTAGTTTTTAGTGAGCTAATTAGTTTTTTATAGTTTTTGAGTTTATAAATAATTAAAAAAAATTCAAGAATCTAGAAAGACGTTGTTTTTTCAGGTTCTCAACAAACACCTGGAACTCACGTTTGAAAAAAACTTTTTATAAAATTTAAGGTCTTACTATCTAGTACTTGCTAGGTATGGTACTTTAGTACTAATAACTTTCACTATAGTATTAGATAACATTAAACGCCTCAGAGGCTATTATAAAATTTCTTTGAGAATGTTGAGATGAATTTATTAAAAATTAATTTCCAAATGTTTTGAAATGAATCGTCCTTTCTTAATCTTCTTAGACTTGATATATTAGTAAAAAAACTTCGTTTTATAAATAAACAAATTTTGGGATCGTATGCCCTTTAATTAATAAAACAAGCCTAAAATTTTAAAGCTTTAAGTGTCAATATCAAAGATTAAAGAGTTTTAAGATTGTAGATCTTAAGTGGTTTATTTTTAATTTAATTAATTAAATATTTTAATTATTGAGTGATTGCTTTTTCATAGATATTTAATATTTAATGATCTCTGATCTTTTTAGAAATACCATACTATTATAAAAAATATGAACATATTTGATGATTTGATATTTCGTTTAGAATAACTAATGTAATGTAATAACTGATAATGTATTTTACACAGTGTTGCCCGATCGAATTTGACAAAATAAGTAGAAAGTCAAGTATAAATCACTAGATTGCAGAAAAAAACAGTTATTTTTTTATTTATTATTATTTTGAGCCATTATTGTCCCACAACTGGGCAAAGGCCTTTTCTCCTTCCACTCCTGGCGATCCAACGCTGCAACAGGCCATGATGGAAGATGTACCTCGAGCTCGTCACGCCATCTTATCCTGGGCCTTTCACGTCGCCTCTTAGCGTTGGGTGGGCTCCACTCTGTGGTGGTATTTGCCCACAAGTCGCTGGACATACGGCAGACGTGACCATGTGTGAAAAAAACAGTAGACTGTAAAAAAACCTGGTAGATCTACTGCTAAATCAGTCGAACTGGCAACACTGATTTAGCGATTATTTAAAATATTTTTTGCATAGTCCTATTAAAATCTCGACTGAGACTGAAAAATTAGTTTAAGTAATTCAACTTGTAAATATATGTAGGTTACTTCTTATTGAATTGTTATAAAAATGTAGGTATCTGGTGTGACTAAAGTTATCGATTATGACACGTATTTTAGGATTAACTTGATCCTTAGAATAATGTTTAGTTTCTACATTATAAAATGTAGGTTACTTTGATGTGTTCCCTTTCCGTCGATTCCCGTTCTGTCGAGTCGAAAACCTTATCTCGCTTTTATTGCCCCTAGGTCGACTTTACGAATTAAGACCCGCTTCTATTCCCTTACCGTCGAGTTTCATTGCCCCGCTTCTATTACCTTTACGTCGAGTTTAATAATATCATATTTTGAAGTACAGTCAGGTTCATGTGTTTTTACGTTTAAAGAACTTTATTCTCATGCAAACACAGTGTTTACTTAAAATAAGTTACATACGATAAAGTTAATCTACGTTTCATAGATCATCCTTTAAAGTTTAAATAAAAAGTAGTACCTATTAGACTGAAACATACTAAAATCAATTGCACATTAGCGAATAAAATTGTTGAAGATTTTATAAATAACAAAATCGATTTAATGGTCTGTCTCAAACGACTGTCCTCTTTATGTTTGACTGTACCTGTGAACGCGAAGAAATTAATTTTATGCAAAAACAGACTCGACAGAACGGGAATCGACGGAAAGGGAACACATCGTTACTTTTTGGTAACCTATAGTGCATGAAGCAAACTTATAGTTACGCAAAGTTTCGAAATTTCTTGTTTTATTTTGCATAACATATTTTTTCTTTCATGAAACTTGCAACAGAAATATACGAGTAATTAGTAGAATCCAAAGGTTT
Organism: Eupithecia abbreviata; assembly: GCA_943735965.1. Lineage (NCBI taxonomy): Eukaryota > Metazoa > Arthropoda > Insecta > Lepidoptera > Geometridae > Eupithecia > Eupithecia abbreviata. Next base: position 3,860,721 of record OX031000.1, read on the forward strand.
TTTCTACAGTTAACGTCGATGAACAATTGTATCTTGTAGCGAGTATTGAGTTATTTGTTTAAGAAATTAGTTTCTCATGCCTGTGAATTAAATAAAAGATTTCTAGAAAAACAAATTTCTTTAACTTATTTAGTAATAAGAATGCCTCTATCTTGATTATTATTTAAGTAACCTTTGTCACTGTTGACGACCGATGTGGCGCGGTGGGCGAAGGTCCGCCTGCGACGCAGGAGATTGCGGGTTCGATTCCCGCCACGGGACAATTGTGTGTACGATCTGCAGATATTTGTTCCGGGTGTTCTGGTCGTTTTCTATGTATAGTAAAATATCTACATACAATATCTATATCTATGTAAGGTCCTTCGAAATATTTTTTTTTACTACCAGGGACTGCTCGGCTTCCACTCATGTCATAGAAAACAAATACTTATCGTTGACACCATATTACAATACAATACAAAAATAGTTTTTTGTACACCATAATTAAATCAATCAAAATTACAAAAATACATTATATGCGACAAGTACAATGGGCGGCCTTATCGCTTAGAAGCATATTATAAGTACCTTGTAAATACCGACGAATTAGTGTACACTGCCTGCGCGCCGATACCGGTCCAGTGGACGCGTAGCTTAAAAAACACAAATGTCTACAAGTCCTATAAAATAGGGATCCTTCATAATTAGAGAAAAGATTCCAAATTTACGATTATAGCCAAATCCCCGATACTAATCAAAACGATAGCTGAGTGCTGAGTAGATAAATTCAAACCGTAAAAGGCAGGCAGTGAGCCCTATAAAAGATATATCTCAGTTGTACAGAAAACGGTTTACCAGCGCGTATTTTACTGATTGTATAAAAGCTTACAATCGCATCTATTTTGCCCATCTTGGGAGTATTATTATTATTATTTATATAATAATTTATTATTTTGAACCATTATTGTCCCACTGCTGGGCAAAGGCCTCCCTTTTCTCCTTCCACTCCTCGCGATCCAACGCTGCAACAGGCCATGGTGGAAGATGTGCCTCGAGCTCGTCACGCCATCTCATCATATATAATATACTCCATATTATACATATTTAATTTATATGTATAACGCTGGGCTAACTAATATCATGGACTTACTTATTTTTATGAGCTCATTCAGTAAAAAATAGGTAAGTAAATTTGTACAATGAAATTAGAAAAAAAAAATATTTATTTATTTATTTATTTATTTAAAACGGGATATTTACCATGATTTGAATTTTGAGTTATCCAATAATTCGACACAGTTTCATGCGTCATGGATGCACTATGGCCATGCAATATTGGATAACTCAAAAATCAAATCATGGTAAATATCCCGTTTTAAATGACTTTAGAATGTTTCATATTTATTTTATTGCATCATTGTGTACATTTATATGTAGGTCTTAGTATCTAGATAATGTATAAGAAACACAATGGTACCCAAGCAGGGTGTGGCGATATGTACTGTGAATGGAAGTGAGCCGGGTTTCTAAAAAGCTCTGTTTAATAAGAGAGAAAGAGAGAGCGGAAAATTTAAATTCAATCACATAGTTTTATTTAAGTCAATAATATCAGTATTAACTATTTTTTTATATTATATATTTTAATAATTGTCATTTGTCATTAAAAAATTCATTTAAGTCATAATAGCATTTATTAATAAGATATTACAATACAATACAATACAAATACGCTTTATTGCACACCAAACACAGAAAAAAACAGTAAAGAACAAACAAACAGAGATACAGATGCACAATGGGCGGCCTTATCGCTAAGAGCGATTTCTTCCAGGCAACCTTTGGATGGACACGTAGCTATAGTATAGGTATAGACGGTGGCGTATTATAGACTAATGTAAATATAAATTATATACAAAAAAAACATACAAATACATATATACTTGGAAATAAATACTGATGATTATAGACACTAATACATAAAATATTAACTATTTGAGATCGAAGAAAGAAAGTGTTCATAGACCATATGTTTAAATATAGGGAGGGATTTAGCTTGTCTTATTGGGGTAGGTAATGCATTCCATAGTGGTGGCATGTACGGTGAATGAAGAACTGTAGGCATGGAAGGGGCGAGGAGTTTGTAGCAAAAGGGTATCAGTAGAGCGAAGGGAGCGGGTATGTGTTTGATGCAGTTATTTGAACCGTTCTTTGAGATAGCGAGGAGTATTTGGGGCGTAGAGGATAGAGTAGAGGAGGGAGAGGAAGTGTGCGTCCCGGCGAAGACGGATTGGTAACCATTTTAGCTTATTGCGGTACTCTGTGACGTGATCATACTTGCGCAGACCGAATATGAAGCGTATGCAGATGTTTTGAAGCCGCTCAAGCTTATCAAGCTGTGCTTGGGTTAGATCAGGATAGCTGGCGTCGGCGTAGTCAAGAATGGGGAGTAGAAGTGACTGAGCGAGCGCAATTTTGGTTGATGTCGGTAAAAAGTGTCGCAGACGTTTTAACGACGCAAAAGATATTGTTTAAATTTTATTTGAAATGTTTTATCTTTTTCCTCGTCTTTTAGTTTATCGGGTATTTTATTATATATTTTTGATGCCATTGCGTTTGGATGTTTGTGGTCGTAAAAGTTTAGGCAGAAAGCTTTCAAACAAAAGCTTCCTCAAGCTTTTCTAGTATACCGCTAACTATGTAAATGCGTCCAAATAAAGCTATATCCAGTAGCCGATGTACATTAATCGTCGGTAAATCGACATAAACTACTAAAGTTTAATCGTAAATTAAATGCCCAATCGTAAATTTTCTCGTAAAACGATTCGAGAACTGTGATTGGTTGCGTTTAGATATTTGGTGCGGATAGAAGTCGTGAAGCTTTTAGAATCTAGGTACTGGATAGAGTATTGAATTTACTCGTACAGTCCTAAGTTTCTCAGGGATTCATGGCCTTTACCTACGCACCTAAATAACAAGAGACCTTATTACGACTGTGATCTCTTATACAAATATAACATTTTTATTAATCATCATCATGAGCCTATATTAGTCCACTGCTGGACATAGGCCTCCCCCAATGAGCGCCATAGCGCCCTGTCTTCAGCTTGACGCATCCAGCAGTCTTTCGCAGGTCGTCATCCCACCTGGTCGGAGGGGGTCCTACACTACGTTTACCGGGTCGTGGTCTCCACTCAAGAATACGTTTGCCCCAGCGGCCGTCGGTTCTTCGCGAGATATGGCCGGCCCACTGCCACTTCAGCTTGCTAATTCTCAGAGCTATGTCGATAACTTTGGTTCTCTGTCGGATGTATTCATTGCGAATGCTATCCTTCAGAGAAACTCCGAGCAACTCTATTAACAATTGTTTACAAATAATAACACCTTAAATTATGTAATGAATACATATTCTTAAATTTTAGTTATTTCTGGTTCGGGTGTTTCAATTTACTACAGCGACCCCCGCACTAGGCTAGGCCTGTTTCGCGGGGTATCAATACATTTTCTGTTTGCTGATAAGGTAAAGTAGTGCACCAACAAAATGTCATTAAAAAAAAAAACTAAAGCTAAAATTAAACAACTTAAGTGAGTGCTTATGGCCATGCATAATAAAAAAAAAGGTAAAATAGGAGTAGTTGATGAATAGAAAAATAAAAAAATAAAAAACCATCATGGACATTATCATACAATTCCTTCTGAATGCAGGATGCTACCAAAAAAAAACAGTCTTCTACGATAGTTAATTGTATAGTTTACATTGTAAATGCGGTGATTCCAATTGAAATTTTATATTGCAATTTTAAGTTATTTAATAAATAAGAGATAAACAAACCCAAAAAACTTTATAAAAACGAGTACTTACAGCAACATTTTTAACACCCTAAAATATGAAATAATTGGTTGCCCTCTTTAGTGATTTCTGTCGTCAACTGTACTCCATCTTTGTGGTAGATGGGTACACTGTTGAAGCATTTAATATTTGCACACTATGGGAGCAAGCCGGAAATGCTCACAGGGAAACCAGAAACCGGAAGTTATGTTTACCACCACATCCGCCGTCGGTTTGTGTGTATTATGCTTTGGATTTACAAGAGTAGGTATAAATAGGATCTCCACTTATCATTGTATACTTTTAAGACCCTATTATGTACCTACTTATATAAGATTTTTGAAAATTGCGTATTACTTGAGTCGAAATCGTCTATGGAACTGAAGTAATAGTTATAATTCGGACACCGCTTAGCACCTGGCTTACCGCGTCGAGCATCTCCCTGCAGTCTATTGCAGGTCGTCATCATCCTACCTGGCACAGGGTGTCCTACACTACGTTTGTTGAGTCGCAGTCTTTACCTACACATGATCACTATTCACAACATTCTGTGTATGGCCATCAAATTGTTTCATGAAACCCCTACGTCCGAAGACAGCGTAACTGAAACCAATCTAGCAAAATGTTTACGTTCAATCTAGTTGCTCAAGCATAAAGCCCACAGGTTCCTCTACTATGGGTTTCTCGAATTTGATTTTCACTAAACACACTTACCACAATGACATGGTAACGGTAGTTCGCAAGTTTAACTAAATATGAAAGAAAATTATATCAAACAAAAGAAAATCTATGGCGATGACTTTAACACTACAAACTCTACCTATAAATGCAGAAATATAACGTTGATTTTAATTAATGAAATCCAGATGAAAATAAAAATAATTTTAATAGTAATCACATTGTGTTAATAATTTATACAAGCAAAAATTATACAGTGTTAAAAAATATAGGAAAAATATAAAATCTGCTAAGTATAGGTTGAAAAAATATTATAAATTAAATGAGTAGAATAATTATTATTATTAGGTAAGACCATATTTCAAAACAAATTGAATCAAGAAAGCAGTTCCGCATACACAAAGAATTTATTTTTGAGATCTTCAAGCTCTTTAAAGCTTTCGCTGATTTCGTCAGCTTTTTTTTCACCAATGCTGTAATAATTATATTTTAATATATACATGCCTAAACGAGCTACCTCTGGATCTTTTTCAAGAATACCTTTAACCACGGCTGTTAGGAAGTCACTTGATAGAATACCATTAAAATATCCACCCAAGTATTGTGCAAGTACATCATTGTACAAATACATAATACTTTCGAAATACTTTGCTATCAAATCTTTGATGTCTTTAGCAATATGTTTGCCGAAGAGGTTTCCTACCATATTGACAGCTTCTTTGCATTTCCTTCTTTCAGTTTCGAATACTTCAGGGGCCTCGATCACGGTCTGTCGTATTGTTTTATAATACAACATGGTGAGGTGTATATTTACGTATTTACTGAAATTTTGATCTATTGGCAGAATAGTGTGCATCCAATTCACTGTCTTCTCCATAACAAACAAACATGATACGTACTCCGGATTCATAAAAACTTTGGTGTTCTTAAAATTCAGCAGAATCTCATCAAGGAATTTATGAAATATTACAGTTTTTTCGGGTGTTTTAAAAATTTCTGTCATTTTTGCCAATAACTTGGTGCCAAATAATTCAAATCTTCGATTTAATGTTTCTTCGGATTTTGAAAGGTAAATATACGTCATGATAACACGTATAAATAATGAATTATCTGCACACTCATCATAATTTTCGGTAAGTTTTTCAGGATTAAGCTCTTCAAGAAATGTGGTTATAATTTCTTCAATAAATGATTCATCTATGTCAGAAAGTAAATTTTCTATGCGACAAAGCCACTGCATTCTTACAAAACGTTCAAAACTATCTAATTTGTCAAACACTTTGAATAGTGAGACGCAGTATTCAGGCCTTATTTTCATAGGCACATCATTGGCGTGAGAAATAAGTTTTTTGATATAGACTGTTTTGGTGTCCTTATCAAAATTAATTTGTTCAATAAGTGGCTTGATTGTCAACCAGATTGTTGGGTCAACTTTGTCACCTTGCTCTCGCATGCGTTTGAAACCTGATTTTATGGCCATAGACGGTCTTAATTTTGCAGTTTTAACAAACACATCAGTAAAGTTTTTATTTCTCTTTGATAAAACAAGAGCCAATTTTGCAGTGCGTTTAGATTTTATCAGATTTTGAACATTACTTTCTAAATCAGCCAATGGACATATTGTAACCTTGTTGGCAATCATTTTCGCGCCAGCTTTTTGCCATCCTAAGGAATCAATGTCAATAAAAGGTCTTGCCAAATGGGCATTTGCTCTTAGAATCGCTGCAAATACTTTGGACTCTATTTTGTCTTCTTTATCAACATCTTGTATGTAAGACAAAAGTTCAACTCCGAGCAACATTGCAAGAGGTCGGCCAATAAATTTGTTGTGCTCTTTTAATTTTAGTTTATTTTTGTATTGAATTGCCAAACCAGAATTTTCATTAAAATAAATAGTTAGTTTGCGTAAAAACTTTTCAAATTTTGTTGAACCACTGCTAGATTCATATAGTTCAAAGTCAAGAACGCTTATGTCATGTTTTAAAGCATTCAAGAGTGATGCATCCGTTTTTATTATTTTGTATGTAAATTTAAACAAATCTTTCCGTCCAATTTTGGACTTGAATAAGCTTTCAAGAAGAGGAACGCACGATGAAAAATCCTTTGTTGCGAGGTCGATAATTGTTGGAATCAAACCGGGATACGTGTCGACTTTTATGTGATAAACTCGAAGTACTTCAATTAGTTTACGGATTAAGTCGATCGCATCTTTAACATCAACTTTGTCTTTTGCAGCCGACAGTAACAGTTTTGGTAGTACCTCGCTGACACACTTTTTCTCAACAGCAGTTAAATTATAACTGCTTAAATCTGAAAACTGTTCCAAGAATACTTTCATAATATTAGGATCTACATTGCCGTTTAGTAGCATTCGAATAAGAACGGCATGAAGACCCTCAATACAGTCAGCTTCAGGTGGACTGCCATCTAGGCCGAGTCCTTTACCGAACTCCAATAATTGCATCCAAGTTTCTTCAGGTAAACGCCAGACAAAAGCTCTGTTCACTAGACTTCTTATGATAGCTGCTCTAAGATTAGAAGGTTCATTGCTGTGTTTCGCTAGAAGCTCCATCAAAGTCGCAATAGCATCAGGACGACCTCCGGATTTGCTGACGAGTACTAACATAATATACTGCCTATTCTGAGAAGAACTTTCGGCTAAAATTCTCTTTCTAAGTTCATAAAATGTTTTCTCAAAACCAACGAAGCGAAATTCATCGAATAACTTATCAAGTTCTGTTTTAACTTTTGCAATACAAGATTCTGTCATGCAGTATGCCATCTCCATTTTCATATCAGCATGCAAGTATCGACCACATTTTTTCATTATTTTTCTTTTTTTTATGCCATCTAACCCATACCTTTCGTATTCACGTGGGTTATGTTCCCTGTCTTGAAATATATCAGGTCCTAGTTCTTCCATTTCTGGCGCTGAAGATTCTTTATAGGGCCATTCTTCAACTTCTTCGCCAATGTCTTTATCAACAAAAACTTTTTTCTTGAACGCTGCTCTGTTTTCGGGTTTTATTTTTTTTATAAGTGGCTCTACGTTTTTATAATTGAACCAGTGACGAATGTACTTTGCTTTAGCTAGCTGTGTGATTAAATTTTTAACTTCTTCTTCTCCGAGACTTGCCGCTATCGTCGGTAAATCCAATATCCGAGAGGTGTATAATTCGGGTTTTTTCAAAACTCTGTCTTTATGGTGGTTCATAATAAATTTTGTTGCTATTGAACTAAATCGTTGAAACTTATGGACGTTGAAATATTTTTCAGTGATGTCCAGGTATAAGTTTGTTTCAGATTTAAGCATACATTTCATACTCGAATAAAAGTCATTCTCTTTAACCAAATAACGTAACTTTTGTTTCTCATCAGACACTACCGAATCGTAAAATACTTTCGCCACTTGTGCATTCCTTTCGCATAGGAACTTAAAATATTTTGGTGAAACAACATTCACAATCTTGGGAAACTCTTTTATAATAAAATCTGGCGAGCTTTTGACTAGAAACTTCATGGCTAGTTCAAATTCTTCCTCTTTATAAAAATCATAGAAATTCTCTGATCTTAGTTCGTCTTTCAAGTGCAAATGTATCCAGTGTTTCATTTTTGTGACAGCTGTAGTTATCATGTAAGGATACAGATTATTTTCTAAATATTCTGGGTTTAAGATATCCTGATATTTAGGTTCCAACAGCCAAATAGCTTTCAATGCTCTGCTAACGTACAGCATATCAGCATCTTTGAGATTCTGTGTAATATATTCCACGTCACGATCTTTTGAAGCAAGATCTATTTTAAAAAGTCGGTCGATTGCCGATTTTTCTGGAACATCTTGTAGGTTTTTAAAATTCTCATTTCTTTCGAACGTTTCTTTGACCAAACTGTTTATTTGCTTGTGCCTTTTTCCAAGGGTATCGCCAGTGAGTTGGATCGGTAGAATGGAAGCCATTTTGTGGTTTTATCTTCGTTCGTTCAGGAATTTACCTGAAAAAGAAAAAAAAATCAATTTTATGAACAGAGACGGCCTATGTTATTAATAATTTAAGTGGATGAACTACAAACCTAGTTCATGTCAACCTTGTGAAAAACAGGATCTGTTATTCCTCATCCATAACCGTATTATTAAATAACACAAAAGTCATTAACCATGATTTCATTATTGAGATTTTCAACATATAGGCACAGTTTCATACGCCATGATCATAAATGAGTTTTGTGTTAATATAATCTGTGTTTATGATAGTTTTATATTTATATGGTTTATCGAATAAGTTGGGTAACTACTGGCTTGGTCATGCTGTACTTAGATTCATAATAGCCTAAGGCATAAGCAATCAAGGATGGGAGGACCTACCTAGTGTCAAAAAGTTTGACTTATATCAAACCATCAGTTCTAATCCCATTACAAATCAACTGACATACAAATTTTACCTCAAATGCTACGAGAAACTTTATGGGTAAAATAAAATAGCTAATACGAAAGAACCTACCTAATACCTATTTGTTTTATAGAAAACTAGTTTCTGCCCGCGGCTCCCACGCGTTATTTCGAGTGAAACATTTTAAGTTTTTCTAACCCATGGGAACTGATTTATGGGATAAAAAGTCTATGTTTTATTCCATTCCACATTCTGCCTGATCCGTTTAGTAGTTTTTGCGTGAAGAGTTAACAAACATAAATCCATACCATCCATCCAAACATCCAAACTTTCGCATTTATAATATTAGTGTGAAGTGGACATTCACAGTAAGTATGTGAATAATCAGAATAATAAATTTTTTGGTAAAAAACGAATATTACAAGTCACATAATAATTATAAATTAGAGTTAATTAAATAATTAGACAATAATCAAATAACTGATAATTAGATTATAATAAATGTATAATAACTAAGCAATAATACTCAAGATATTATTTAAATTTTCGCACATAATCGTCAATATTGTAGAAACCTTCTCGACGAGCCACGATTTAAGAGGAAGACAGACTAGGAGCTGTGCTCTATGATACCAGTGTATATCATTAACAAAAAAACATGATTGCTATTCCTATTATTATCGATTAGATAACTTACTCGATCACGCACGGCAAACTAAACAATAGATGTGTTTATTTCTCACTAAGCTGTGGTACGTAATAATTTTTGTACCTACCTAGTACTAATTTGTAAACGATGTGAAATCTTTTTATGTTTCCTTTTCATTATGCTTCTTAAACAACCTATAGAGCTACAAATTCTCTACTATAGACACAAATTGTGTTGAAATAATCCTCTTTAGCCTCGTTAAGTCCTTGAGAAAACAATGAAAAGATTCCACATCTCAAGCATAATAAACAAAAGACTAACCTGCATTCCGTTTTCAAAATCCAAAATCAAGACAAAATATCACTGGCACATCCAAAAATAGATCCACAAATAAAAACAAATGACGTCACAGCGAGCGTGTTGCCTACGCAACGAGTTTTGCTATACTGAACGTTGGATTATTGACCTTGATGGCGGGCGCTGAGTCATAAAATGCTAGGCGTCGCCTTGCCGGCCGGCTATTGTGTTTTTGGAATCTTGATAAATTATCAAGATTCCAAAAACTCAATAGCCGGCCATGTGTTGGACGGCCTCAGTGGCGCTGTGGATGCATATCTGACTGCGGGAAGTTGTGGGTTCACGAATTAGAAGTGGACTTTAAATATTGTTCGCTGACACATTTTCTCTTTGAGTTCTTATCAAATAAGTTTGTTGGTATGATTTTATTGAGATTTTTTTTTAATATTCATCGACAACAATGTTAGTCCACTGCTGAACATAAGCCTCCCCCAATGCGCGCCAATATTATTAAAAAAGACCCGGTTAACCACGACTCGGTAAACGTAGTGTAGGACGCCCTCCGACCAGGTGGGATGACGACCTGCGAAAGACTGCAGGCAGATGCTGGATGCGGCAAGCTGAAGACAGGGCGCTATGGCGCTCATTGGGGGAGGCCTATGTCCAGCAGTGGACTGCTATAGGCTGATGATGATGACTGTCTATAAATCTATGCAAATCGATTTAGATTTATCTGGTAAGAGGGTCAACAAATAACCAAAATGTATCATAAGAAACCAAAAACAAAGCAACCCAGCAATTCTTAGATACAGCAAAAGTTGCTCAAGTTTTTCTCATAAACCTTTCAGAACATTTGATTAAACCCACTGGGGGTCGGATAAACGAGAAACGGGAAAACTTCGGTAAATAACCAAAAATTACTATGTCGTACGTTGGAAAGCAAAAGTCTCTTGTTGTCATGAAATTGTACTCTGTAGAAAAGTTGATATTTCAGAACAAGATTGTGCATCACTGGGGTAATAGTTTACATTAGTCTGTAATACGCCACCGTCTATACCTATACTATAGCTACGTCCAAAGGTTGCCTGGAAGAAATCGCTCTTAGCGATAAGGCCGACCATTGTGCATCTGTATCAATCAATAGATTTCTTTCCGGCCCTGGTGGCGGCACAGAGAGGGGCCTCGAGGCTTGGCCTCTTTACCCCGGCGTCAACTCGAGGGGTGACGACCCCTCGGTCCTTGGGTTAGTGGGAATTTCTTTTTCCCCCCTTCTCATAGCTTTTTTTTTGGCTGCATTTGTTTATTATGTTTTTTTTAACCTTTTTTTTTTTTTTTTGCTTCTGTATCTTTGTTTGTTCGTTCTTTATTGTTTTTTTTCTGTGTTTGATGTGCAATAAAGCCTATTTGTATTGTATTGTATTGTAATTTACCATATTTACCTTTCTCGCAGCGAGCATGTTACGTTACATCATCATCATCATCAGCCTATAGCAGTCCACTGCTGGACTTCGCAGGTCGTCATCTCACCTGGCCGGAGGGCATCCTACACTACGTTTGCCGAGTCGCGGTCTTCACTCATGGACACGTTTACCCCAGCGCGCAGCCTATACATAATCACTCTGCACTGCTATTTGTGACGTCATACGGGGGGGCACGTAAGTACAGGTGAGGACGTGTGCGGGCTCATTATAATGATCGTTAGCAAGTAGGTAAGGAAACCAGCACATAGTCGAATATCACTACATAGTATAAAACAAAGTCGCGTCCCGCTGTCTGTCTGTCCCTATGTATGCTTAGATATTTAAAACTACGCAACGGATTTTGATGCAGTTTTTCTTTAATAGATAGATAAATATTCAAGAGGTCGGTTTATAAACCATTTGAAACATAGATTTCAACGCGAGCAAAGGCACCGGGCGCAGCTAGTTATAATATATATTGTAACTTAAATCTGCTTTATACTTTAAAATGAGCATTTAGCCTTTACCTAGGATTCCCAACAGATTGCTTATAATAAATGCATGCCCTGAATTACACTTTACTTTCAAAATGACTAGACTTTGGCAAACTTCCCAACAGCAAAAATATTATTAGAGCTTTGGAATGAAGAAATGAACGTGATTTTCATTTTTAAAAAGATCAATGGTATCTTCTACCTATCTGGTATATTTTTCTAGCGGGATTTTCATCATTTTTGGCCTTTATCGACTCCAGTGGCTACTCTTTATTTTTGGAGTAGGCCATTTCTGCTTGGTAGGCACAATGAGACCGCGGCTCGGCAAACGTCCTCCGGCCCGGTCGGATGACGACCTGCGAAGGACTGCAAGCAGACACTGGATGTGGCAAGCTGAAGACAGGGCGCTATGGCTCTCATTAGGGGAGGCCTATGTCCAGCAGTGGACTGCTATAGGCTGATGAAGATGATGAGGCACAATAAAACTCATATTTGCGGAAATCCAGATGTTAAGATGCATGGAGGTTTGTTACATCTTCACGCCAAAACTACTGAACGGATCGGGATGAAATTTTGCTTTCAGGTACTTTTGGAAGAAGACCAATGCTATTTTTTACCTCATAAATCAATTCCCATTGGATAAAAATAACCTTAGAACATCTTATTCATATTTATATTATTTATTGTGATTTCATGCATACAGGTAGTTTCTTAGGTGTAGTGTCTAAGTGGCCTATCCACTTAGACAATGCATAAAAACCCTGTCAGTTCACAACAATTTTTGGGTTCTTTCTTGTTAGGTGTTAGCTAAAATATCGATAAATCTCGATAGAAATAACGCATGCGAAGCTGAACCTTATAGCTGGAAGGCTGGACACGGACTGCGCTTTTATGAAGCACTGGACGCATATTCATAATGCCATGCGTCTGAAAACGCAGGATGTGTCCCTTCCAATAAAAATGTTTTATTTTTAGTTTTTAATTTACATATACTCTAACTTTTAACTCTCTATGGCTGTACCATGTATTTTGTGAAGCTGAATTAAATAAAATTGAATTGACTTGAAGCTGCGGGCAGAAACTAGTATATTTTATATTTAGAAATTACAGTTTTTAAACCAAGGCATGCAATAGGTATGCCTAGCGATCCGAACAGGGAGCTTCATACTCCTAGGACTATAGATATAGTAGTATAGGTTTACAGATTCAATTATTGAGATATACTCGTAGGTAGTTATGTAACCGTAACTATGTAGACCGTAACTATGTATGTCTCAACAATTGAATCTAAATCTCTGACGTTTGTGGCATTTCCCTGTGTGTTGAGATAACCTGGAATTTGTCCAATGGTTATTCTAGAAAAAAGCCATTGCAGGGAACAAAGTCCTGATTATAATAATGATAATTTGAATATTTAGTCCCACCATCGCAGCCAGCAGGATGCAGCGGCTGCTAGACGTCCTGCCTATCAGGATTATGATACTTGAATACATCCGCTTCCAGTTACCTCTGAACTGGTATTCTTAAATCTGGTGATATTACTCTACTTTTTCCCATTGCATTCCATGATGATAATGATGTAAGAACATAATTATCATCATCAGCCTTGTTAGACCACTGCTGGACATAGGCTTCCCCAATGAGCGTCATAGCGCCCTGTCTTCAGCTTGCCGCATCCTACATCTACCTAGACCGCATCCCACCTGGTCGGAGGGCGTCCTACACTAGGCTTAACGAGTTGCGGTCTCCACTCAAGAACACGTTTGCACGTTGGGTTTTTGGGCATTAACCCCCCATGGTAACCAGTCTTTCTTACATAAATATGCAAAATTACGAGAAAAAGGCATGAAGCAAAATTGGAGTTGCGATTAGAAACTGGAGTAGAATAGAGACGGCATGGAAATAGCGGACATTTCAAAATCCGCTTGAATTACGTCTAAGGTTATTATGATACCTGGACGTGGCTGCGCCAGGGATGGGCTCAAGAGAGGAAATAGGGCCACCGCTTTCTAAAAATCTTACATTAGCGGTAAATACAGCCTCCTAATAAATACGTCAGTTCGGGCTTTTGCAGTATAATACACATACCCACAATTTCGTTTAACACTTTGACTGCTGAAATCACACGGTATGTGTTTTCTACAAGTGACTAATATGCGTAAATCCACACTAGCGCAGCGGCTGCGAAAATACGGATCATTGTGACTCAACACAGCCGTAAAATTTTTCGAACGAAAAGCATGTGCGGCGCAACACAACCGCTGTGTAGAGCGGTAGCACGAATGGCTTAGGTTAAAAAAAAGATCGCTGTCGTCAAAAAAAAATCGCAGTCAAAGTTTTAAAAGAGATTGTATTTAAATAAAGTTACTCTGATTTCGAAGTCCAACTCTGGCTTCCATTAATTATGTTAAAAAAAATAAAAATCGTTAAAACTGGAATATGCACGCAACCTTCCTACTCATACCAAACTTCTAAACATAAATTGAATATGCGGGAGTTAGCTAATACTCCATTGTTTAGATTTTTGTGGAAGGTTTGTGATAAGAGTTAATAAAACGGCGACGCTGGGCTACATATAGCAGGTTTCATCCTTAGGTGCACAATATGTTACACCCGAAGATAATATCAGCCAGGTGTAGAAATCATTGCTAAGAAAAAAGAAAATAGTAAAACCAGGTTATTCTGATGGGTGGATGGACTGGTAATCATGCTAGACTGCGAATGCTTACCATAAATATTAGTCTCATAACTGTTAAAATGGGGCGACTGCGGACGCTTACCAAAAATAGCCTCAAAACTATTAAAACTCAAAACTATTATTATTTCTCAAAAAGCCGGCCTAAATGCCGGAAAGGTAATTGAAAACTTCTTTAGGCGCATTGAGCACTTTTTGGGTGAACAAAAATCATGAAACTCGCGTCATCATCACCGAACACTTTCCTAACTTTGTATATTATGTGTACTTTTTGGGTGAACAAAAATCATGAAACTCGCGTCATCGTCACCGAGCACTTTCCTAACTTTGTATATATACTTAGTGTACTTTTTGGGTGAACAGAAATCATGAAAGCGTCATCGTCACCGAGCACTTTCCTAACTTTGTATGTGTACTTTTTGGGTGAACAAAAAAGCATGAAAAAGACAAATTGAATAAGCCCAGCCCGTTAGACCTACCTAGTTCTAAATCCGCCCACCGAGCGTTTTATCAGTCGGCCATTTTGTCCCACCTGATCGTAAAAAATAATTGGATTGCAAGACGTTACGGTCCATAAGACCGGGGATGGGAGATTTCAATTAGATCCGGTATTTGCTAGCGATTACCGCGCTTTACAATGTTTTGATTTATTATTTTCATCGTTATTTTCCCTTGACAGAGCTTGAGGTTTTGAATTCTACTACGAGTCGAAGTCAAAATAATAATGTTTTCGGTAGGTCGTGGTGGCAATATACATAGATTTATTTATTTAATCACAAATATAACCATCTATTTTAACGGGCACACCTAACAGAGTATCTTTTTTATATACATAGATTGATACAGTACAGTAGGTTATCATAGAACCTTCGCTGTAAAGGCCAATCGGCTATGGAACAGTCTTCCCATTAATATCGCGAGGCATCCTCGATAAATGTCTTCAGATCTAGAGTCTATAACTATTTTCTTTCGCAAGAATAATTCGGTACGTAATTATAATTATTTATATAGGTATATATATTACTGTTTAAGTATAATATAAGTAGCTTAGTATCATTATGAGTAGTATATTTTATTATCTTTATTATATAGCACTACCTACCAAACTGTTGTCCACACTACCCAAAGGTTAGCAGGTAGAGAATGCTATCTAGCATTATGCTCGCCTATGTACAACTTTTTGTGCAATAAAGTGTATTCTATTCTATCTTCTAAAGATAAAAAAATACAAAATATGTGACAATTCGACAATAATCGACCTCCATTCAGCCCATAGATATCGTAAGAGCGGAGTAAAGCAGGGTACTAACTATTGGTTGGGATAACGTGTGACACAGCGTTCGTGCATTCAATGAAGATGCATTAGGCTGAACGCGCACTGTCCGCGCTGCAGGAGCCGCACTCGCCGCAGTCATCGCAATTTCTTAATCTTACTATTATGTAGGTATACAATAACGGACACCGAACGCGCCGCATTTCAGTAAAAACTATTACAGTTCAGCTTTACAGGGATAGAAGTCACTCGCAACGATCAGTTTGTAGCACACGACATAATGTTTCGTGCTCGCTGCGAATGGTACATTACACCCAGTAACACAATGGATGGGTTTGGTTATCATGCATAAGGGGGCACCCCGAGGCACACTAGCGCCGCCACCTATTTTATCTTATTATTAAGTTGAACAAAGGAAATATAAACAAAAATAGGGATTTTTAGATACGTGGCAGTGGGCCGGCCATATCTCGCGAAGAACCGACGGCCGCTGGGGCAAACGTGTTCTTTAGCGGAGACCACGACTCGGTAAACGTAGTGTAGGACGCCGTCCGACCAGTTGGGATGACGACCTGCAAAAGACTGCAGGTAGATGCTGGATGCGTCAAGCCGAAGACAGGGCGCTATGGCGCTCATTGGGGGGTCCAGCTGTGGACTAATATAGGCTGATGATGATGATTATGTGACACCGACTTGATTTCGATGATGCAATAAAATAAAAAATATCCTTTCTATCAGAGCATAGCAAAATAAAAAAACATTTGTAAAATTCCACGCCTTTGAAGCTAAACTCTCCGAAACCCTATAAATTACCTTTGTGAACTTTCTCGACTTTCCTTGAACTTCGGTAATTGTGAGTTTTCTTTCTGTTCGACTTTCTTACTCTGTGTCACTTGTATCTGTTTTATGGGGAAATTGAACTCTAGTTTGGTGGCTTTAGATTCAATATTAGGGAAAATTATTTTTGAAGCCTTGTTGTTCTTTTTATTTTTTTCAAATTTCTTTTATTCTTCGGACAAAAACTACTCAAAGGATTACAGATTTCAGATTTCAATAGCTTTATTTATTTAGGTTTATAATATTAGCACTTACACAAAATATATCATAACATTTTATATACGTCATCATCATCATCATCAGCCTACAGCAGTCCACGGCTGGACATAGGCCTCTCCCAATGAGCGCCATAGCGCCCTGTCTTCAGCTTGCCGCATCCAGCATTTACCTGCAGTCTTTCGCAGGTCGTCATCCCACCTGGTCGGAAGGCGTCCTAAACAACGTTTACCGAGTCGTGGTCTCCACTCAAGAACACGTTTGCCCCAGCGGCCGTCTCGGTTCTTCGCGAGATATGGCCGGCCCACTGCCACTTCAGCTTGCTAATTCTCAGGGCTATGTCGATAACCTTGGTTCTCTGTCGGATGTATTCGTTGCGAATCCTATCCTTCAGAGAAACTCCGAGCATATAGTTCTTTCCATAGCTCGCTGAGCGAAAAGTAGATTAAGTTAAGTAAATTATTTTTTTTGTTTGAAAAAAATCCTTTGAAGAGGTTTCTAAAATCTATGTGTCAAATAGTTTATAAATCATTCGCACATAGATTTCCACGCGGGCGAAGCGGGGCGATGTAGCTAGTGATATACGTTAATAAATAAAATCTATATATATACATATGTACTCGTATCTATATATTTTGACGACCGATGTGGCGCGATGGGCGAAGGTCCGCCTGCGACGCAAGAGGTTCGATTCCCGCCTCGGAACAATTGTGTGTACGATCTGCAGATATTTGTTCCGAGTGTTCTGGACGTTATCTATGTATAATAAAAAATATCTATCTATATAATCTATTGTATTATGTATATCAGTTATCTAGTACCCATAACACAAGCTCTGCTTACCATGGGGCTAGATAATGCTGTGTGAATTGTCCAGCAATATATATTATATTATTTATATAATAAATGCGAAAAGCCTAATAGGTTGTTTTTCGCATTTATTTACTTCAGTAAATTGTGTTCTGATACTTGTTTCGATACGGAAACTTCAAAAGAACCTGCTATTTACCTGTTTGGATTCTCAGTATAGAAATACGCAAAGAAAATGATCGGATCTCATAGGAATAAGCAATCTCAACAGTAAACAAAAATATAATGGCTCGTAATAAATTTTGATATCCATGTGTGGCAGGATTTACAACATGGATGTATGTTGGAATGGATGTGGACGAAAAAGGGTTAGGTTTGTCAGTTTAGTAATAACTAAACTGAAAACCAGCGCTCTTTCACAAATGACCATGAGTTGTAATTGTGATAGAGCAACAAGCTGCTAATTCGCAAGCTGAAGTGGCAGTGGGCCCCGGCCATATCTCGCGAAGAACCGACGGCCGATGGGGCAAACGTGTTCTTGAGTGGAGACCACGACTCGGCAAACGTAGTGTAGGACGCCCTCCGACCAGGTGGGATGACGACCTGCGAAAGACTGCAGGTAGATGCTGGATGCGGCAAGCTGAAGACAGGGCGCTATGGCGCTCATTGGGGGAGGCCTATGTCCAGCTGTGGACTGATATAGGCTGATGATGATGATGATTATGAACAAGCTGATTCAGGACCTGTTAGACACACGCGCGCTTATCTGCTTGCTAAGAGGGCTACTTAGTACCAAATGCTACTTGTACAATACAATAATTCTATATTGCACACCAAATACATAAAAGATACACAAGACAGGAAAAGAAAAAACAAATACAAAATATGCTGTACAATGGGCTGCCTTATCGCTAAGAGCGATCTCTGCCAGGCAACCTTGTACCTACATTTTGTATTCACTTTTTTGTTTTGTCTGTGTTACGTGTTATCTAAGTAAGTACCTACTAAGTAGTCATATAATTGTGTACCTAACTGAACTTGTTTGTGTATTGTGTATGTGCCTTATAATCTAATATATCTTCTATATACAATGTATATAGAATGTACATTGGGGGAGGCCTATGTCCAGCAGTGGACTGCTATAGGCTGATGATGATGATGATGATGATGATGATACAATGTATATAGAAGAGCATACATCTATATACATACTTGCAATTACAAACATCAATTCCGTCAATACCTTTCAGAATGAATAGGTCCAGTGTTGTCTAGACTGTTGTCTGTGTATTATCGCAAGTTTTTTTATCCAGATACAAAATAATAAAGTTAATTTGATACCCTTATTTGTAATCTAAATAACAGCTTTCATCTTAAAGAAACTGTATAATGAACAGAGTGCAGTAAAAAATATTTATCTATAGTACCCATAACACAAGTTCTGCTTATCTTGGGACTACATATACATATATATGCTGGGTGAATATTCCTGTATTTTTTATTATTGATTTAATTGTTTAACAGATCGGCATACCTGTGTGTGATGTAGTTTTGGCTTCTTCAGATGCATCATTGTATTCGACGACCAATGTGGCGCGGTGGGCGAAGGTCCGCCTGCGACGCAGGAGGTTGCGGGTTCGATTCCCGCCTCGGAACAATTGTGTGTAAGATCTGCAGATATTTGTTCCGGATGTTCTGGTCGTTTTCTATGTATAATAAAAAATATCTATTTATGTAATATATTTGTATTATGTATATCAGTTATCTAGTACCCATAACACAAGCTCTGCTTACAATAGGGCTAGATAATGCTGTGTGAATTGTCCAGCATTATTTATTTATTCTTGCCTCTAAGACACCCGTAAATAAGAACCTCCATATCTTTCCATGCTCCATGTCGCAAAGACTGTAATTTGCGGAGACAAACATTAATTTTCTTCAGAGAAACTCTGCTTGCGTAAAAAAAATGAAGTTTACCTTGCCGCTTACACTATCCGATTTACGGTGGAAATTGCAGGGAACTTTTCCTTGTAGAGAGCACAGGTTATTGATCACTTGTTGTTCGTATTTTGAGCTTAAAATCATCATCATCATCAGTTAGTCCACTGCTGGACATAGGCATCTCCCAATGAGCGCCACAGCGACCTTTCCAGCTTCCCGCATCCAGCATCTGCCCGCAGTCCTTCGCAAATCGTCATCCCACCTGGTCGGAATGTGTCGTTTGCCGACTCGCGGTCTCCACTCAAGAACACGTTTACCCCAGCGGTTGTCGATTCTTCGTGAGATATGGCCGGCCCACTGCCACTTCAGCTTGCTAATTCTTTGAGCTATGTCGATAACCTTGGTTCTCTGTCGGATGTATTCGTTACGAATCCTATCCTTCAGAGAAACTCCGAGCAAATGTCTTATTTCAAAAAACAAAATACCTAAAATCATTTGATTTCGAAAAGGCACGAATATTTCTATAATTTCAGAGGAAGTAGGATTTTCTTTTGTGTTCGAGGAATTCTATTGACTCTACTCTATTATTCAAGTTATGAGAGATTAAAACATTTTTTTTTATCTGGAACTCCTAACAAGCTTCATTATTTATGCAAAAAATAATACAGAAAACATGAAAGAGAAGATGAAAGACAATTCTCAGATTCTAATCTCATTATTTTCCAGTAGTTTCATATATGTACTTAGATTTAAAGAAACAGCTAAATAAAACAATCAATATGAGCTTACGTCGTTAAGGAAACATAAATGTTATCAGAACATATTTTTTAACACTTCGAGTGCTAAAATCACATCGTATGTGTTTTCTAAAGTGACTAATATGCGTAAATCCACACTAGCGCAGCGGCTGACAAAATACAGACCTGTGTAACTCAGCACAGCCGTAATGTTTTTCGAACGAAACGCATGTGCGGCGCAACACAACCACTGTGTAGAGCGGCAGCACGAATGGCTTAGGTTAAAAAAAAGATCGCAGTCGTCGAAAAAAGTTCGCAGTCAAAGTGTTAACCAAGGACATACCTATATACTCCGATTCATAAACCTGGATATTTTTTGTATACAAAGGGATTACAAAACCCAAGGAAAATATTAACGTGGAATATTATGGTGGAAAATATTTAACGACATTGGTAACATCGAAGCTAAGCATAGAAGCTCGAAACTATTTTTGTTTTTTAAAGCTTCCATTCATCGTTTTATTCATATAATCTTTAGTTTTCGAATTAATTTAAACATTTTTTACTCTACATGTGAGATAATGCATTGTTGAAGTTTGTGTTTTAATTTTTACTTTGACTGCTGAAATCACACGGTATGTGTTTTCTACAAGTGACAAGTGAAATCCACACTAGCGCAGCGGCTGACAAAATACAGACCTGTGTAACTCAGCACAGCCGTAATGTTTTTCGAACGAAACGCATGTGCGGCGCAACACAACCGCTGTGTAGAGAGCGGCTGTGCGGCAACACGAATTTTTTAGGTTAAAAAAAAGATCGCAGTCGTCGAAAAAAAATCGCAGTCAAAGTGTTAAAGATAACCTTGCTGTTACCTCGTTGTTTTCTGTTATTGTTAACTTTTCATTCAAAAATGTCTATGATGTGAATTGTTTTTGATTTTTAATATTTTTATTTTGTAATTTAATGTATTGTTTATAATATGTGTACCGCTATGACTTTTCCTAGTGTACAATAATATGTATCTAAACGGAATAAATGAATTGAATTGAATTGAATTGAAAAATTGAATTGATGTGATGACATAAAATATCTTGGATTCTAAATCGGAGTATAGGTCCTGCCCGCGGCTTTGCTCGTTCTTCTTTCGGTACGAATTTTGCTTGGTATGTAAGTCAAACAAAGGATTACATTAGTTTATAAAGGCAAAGTTTTTCAGCAGAGACCGCGCTGTTGTGATTTCTAAAATCATCAGAGACGTAGAAAATATTTTCTTTCTAGTGCACACTTGTCCTGCTTCGGCTAGGAGGGCATCATCATCATATTGCGGCTTTGCTAGGGGCTAAATGTAATTTTAATAATAAATA
Source organism: Eupithecia abbreviata (assembly GCA_943735965.1). Lineage (NCBI taxonomy): Eukaryota > Metazoa > Arthropoda > Insecta > Lepidoptera > Geometridae > Eupithecia > Eupithecia abbreviata. The sequence continues at coordinate 3,882,362 of OX031000.1, forward strand.
GTAATTTAATAAATAAATAATGCTGGACAATCCACACAGCATCATCTAGCCCCAAGCTAAGCAGAGCTTGTGTTATGGGTACTAGATGACTGATATACATAATACAATAACATTACATAGATAGGTATTTTTTACTATACATAGAAAACGACCAGAACACCCGGAACAAATATCTGCAGATCGTACACACAATTGTTCCGAGGCGGGAATCGAACCCGCAACCTCCTGGTCGCAGGCGGACCTTCGTCCACCGCGCCACATCGGTCGTCAGATCTGATGATGCTGTGTGGATTGTCCGGCATCATTCAAATTAATTTAATTTACCTATAGGTATTTGATTCTAGCTTTCTTTGGGACCACTGTGGCATGGTGGGCGAAGGTCGGCCTGCGACGCAGGAGGTGGTGGGTTCGATTCCCGCCTCGGGACAAATGTCTGTACGATCTACAGATTTTTGTTCAGGGTTTTCTGATCTTATTTCTATGTATAATAAAAATATTCAAAGTCAAAATAAATAGCATTTATTTCTTTAGGCTTAAAAAATAAGAACATAGACAAGAAAAAAATTATACTATTCATTATTATCAAATAACATTGTCCACAAGTGGAAGAATTGAAAAAGAAACCACTAGTATGTTCATATATCTTATATATCTATCTATGTAATCTATTTTATTATGTATATCAGTTATCTAGTACATATAACACAATATGTGCTTAACTTGGGGCTAGATAATGCTGTGTGTATTGTCCTGCATTATTTATTTATTTATTTGAGGCCAATGGGAGTAAAAACGGAAGTAGATAATTATTTTTTCATAAAACTAACACAGCAAGATGGAAAGCTTTTACCCAATTTAGCTGCTAATAATAAATATTTCTATTTACGCCACAAACAAGAAAAAATCTACCTCATTTGTGTCACAGAAAACATCAAAGCTCACTTAGTGAGCTATTATTTGCTATCAAAGCAAGCCCTAAGCATCCGCGTATAATTAGTAGGTCGGAGACATGGGCGCTATTTACCAAAGTGTATTTCCTTGTAGTAGCTCTACCCTCAATATTGCGTGTTTTGGCCTACTGTGTTATTATTTTGTGGTCTAAGTTATGAGATAGATATTTTTAGACACAATAGAATAACACTAATCCTACTTATAAAAGCGTTTGTATGTCTGGTTGTTACTATTTCACGCCAAAATTATTGAATGGATTGGGTTAAATTTTAAATTGTGCGTACAGCTGGGGTGGGGTAGAAATGGGATAAAAATAACCTTAAAAAGTTATCATAGAAGCCTCGGGCAGAAACTAGTTATTTATGATTAATCATGTAGTTATATTGACATAGAAATTAATATAAGGACATTGTCTAGCCAGTGGTCGGTTTTTTTAGCCCAAAAACCGTAGAATCTTTTCCAAAGAACGCCACATTGACAGTTCTTGCGTTGTACTGTCCAGCACGGATTCTGCCAAAGAAGTGAAAATGAAAATGAAAATGAAAATGAAAATGAAAAGTTTTTATTTCTTTAAGCTTACAAATAAGCACTTAGACAGGTCATATTTTATAGTTCACTTCAATTTTTTGTCCACCAGTGGAAGAAGTGAGAAGAAACCACTAGTATATTCAAGTTATATTCAAGTTGTCTCTATGATACGAGTACTCCTTACTGGCAAAGTCAATAATAAAGAAGTGGAGGAAGTTTATCGGTTGTCACAGAAACTACATACATCGGTACATCACCTTTGGCTTAACTTATATAACTGACGACCGATGTAGCGCGGTGGACGAAGGTCCGCCTGCGACGCAGGAGGTTGCGGGTTCGATTCCCGCCTCGGAACTATTGTGTGTACGATCTGCAGATATTTGTTCCGGGTCGTTTTCTATGTATAATAAAAAAAAATCTATCTATGTAGTTTATTGTATTATGTATTATTATTTTTTTTACTAGTTTTTTTTTTTTTTTTTGTATAACAGTTATCTAGTACCCATAACACAAGCTCTAGGGGCTAGATAATCCTGTGTGAATTGTCCAGTATTATTTATTTATTTTATTTTAACTACATCATACACTCGTTGGTCACGTACTATATAAATACTCGTACGGGATGTTCAATTACAAGAGGATCAAACGAAGTGAGTTGTTCCAAATGCATACAATCGTGATTTCTTTCGGTTTAAGTTTGAGCTGATCGCGATCGAACTACGATCGATTTACGTGATCGAGTTTTGTTCGAAAATTTTACCATTTTCGACTCGACCACGTAAAAATACTTTTCGCAACAGATACTTCACGGAGGAGAATTACTAACTCGTTCTAGAAAAATACTCAATTATCGTCGTCTCCTCTGATTTAAGCCAAAACTTTATGGAAATATTAACGCGCGTTGCTGTTTCGTTGGCTGAGTTTAAAATTTAAATTGCCTACTCCCGTACTACGTAGTGACACGTTTTGGATGCTTATATCTATAATGATTATGATTTTTTTTTTTAAGTTTTATCATTTTACTCGCTCCTGTTTAGTGTTAGTATTTGCGTGCGTTATTTTAGTCTAAGGGCGATGATTCCTGATCAAGTAACTAGTGTGAACTCGCTCATACAACTACGTATGGACGTACCTAGGTAGGTAGGTGGCCACGGACCTCCTCATCTACTCTTCAGCATAAGATTAAATAATCTGTAATGTTATTACTAAAGTCATTTAAAACGGGATATTTACCATGATTTGATTTTTGAAAACTCAAAAATCAAATCATGGTAAATATCCCGTTCAAGGTAGAGGTAACGTTCGTAGCAAAAGACAGAAAATGAGGGTAGATCGGTATATCTGCTCATAAAAACGAACACGCAGTGTCTTCAGTTATTCAGTTATCATTGCGCATGAAACTGTGCCGAAATATTGGAAAACTCAAAAATCAAATCATGGTAAATATCCCGTTTTAAATGACTTTAGTGTTAATAACCATGATAGTTTCAGAAGTGTTACTGTTATGTTATTATTATCAGTAATTAAAGTGAATTTGAATTTCGCCCCGTCAACCCGCCGCGGCCGGTTTTCATCATCATCATCACTCTTTTTTAGTCCATGACATACGCCTCCCCTAATTAAATAAATAAAATAAATAAATAATTCTGGACAATTCACACAGCATTATCTAGCCCCATGGTAAGCAGAGCTTGTGTTATGGGTACTAGATAACTGATATACATAATACAATACATTACATAGATAGATATTTTTTATTATACATAGAAAACGACCAGAACACCCGGAACAAACATCTGCAGATCGTACACACAATTGTTCCGAGGAGGGAATCGAACCCGCAACCTCCTGCGTCGCAAGCGGACCTTCGCCCACCGCGCCACATCGGTCGTCAATGCGCCCTGTCTTAGCTTGACGCATCCAGTCGCAGGTCGTCATTCCACCTGCTCGGAGGGCTTCCGTTTTCCGAGTCATGGTCTCGACTCAAGAACACGTTTACCCCAGCGCTGCTACGGATGTCAATTCTCCGCGAGATATGGCCGGCTCACTGCCACTTTAGCTTGCTAATTCTTAGTGCTTTGATTACTTTGGCTCTCCGTCGAAGATTTTTATAAATCGTTCAATATTTGATACGATTAGCCTTGTTACAGAGAGTATATTAAACAATGATATTCATGAATAAAAAAAAATGAAATAAATGAACCAATTACACCCAAAATACTTTAATTCGTTCATTCAATACCTTTCCCCATTATCGTGGCTCGGATATGGCAATTATCTGGGCTATTTATTATACAGACCCATTTGCCCATTTACGAGACCTTTGTAGGTTCCATCTCGGGCATTTTTATGGGGTATTTTCGGGTATTACCCGTATTTTTGGGTATTTTTTGTAACATAGGGGTTAGGAGTTATTGCGATTTGATATTTATTGTTTGATATTACTGTTTTTGTATTTTCCTTTTCAATTTCCTACTGTTGTATATACCTTATAATATTACATATAGATAATTTGTATTTCTCCTAATCAAAAGACTGTTAATAATAGATGGTTAGTTATTTGAGTAGGGTCATCCTACTAATATTATAAACGCGAAAGTTTGTGAGGATGTATGTAAGTATGTTTGTTGCTCTTTGACGCAAAAACTACTGAAGGGATTTTGATGAAACTTGACAATAATATAGCTAATATATCAGAATAACACATAGGCTACAATTCATAAAGATATATTGTATATTATCCAAAATATCTTTAACCACGCGGGTGAAACCGCGGGGCGCAGCTAGTCTTTTATAATCATCTTACATTATCGAAAACCGATGTGGCGCGGTGGGCGAAGGCCCGCTTGCGACGCAGGAGGTTGCGGTTTCGATTCCCGCCTCGTTCGGTACGATCTGCAGATATTTATTCCGGCCCCCTGATTATGTAACTGCGACCGGTTTGCGACAGGCGAAAATTAAGCAATCAGTGCTGTCAAAAGCCAATTTTGTATTAGATGACACCAGGTACTACGTCACCCATACTAGATTTCCCTCTGCCGGACAATCGGTGAACTAAAAATTGCTTGCTAAAATTGCGGTCGCGGTCGTGTCGCTGTTGCTGTTGCTTTTACATAATCAGCCTGCGGGTGTTCTGGTCGTTTTCTATGTATAATAAAAAATATCTATCTATGTAATGTAATGTATTATGTATATCAGTTATCTAGTACCCATAACACAAGCTCTGCTTACCATGGGGCTAGATAATGCTGTGTGAATTGTCCAGCATTAAATATAAAAAAAATATAAAATATATCTTATTTTATTAACGACATTATTTCTGCTACGGCCACTTTGTACCTCATCACTACCATAGTATAAAACAAAGTCGCTTCCCGCTGTCTGTTCCTATGTATGCTTAGATCTTTAAAACTACGCAACGGATTTTGATGCGGTTTTTTAAATAGAATGATTCAAGAGGCAGGTTTATAAACCAGTTGACACATAGATTTCCACGCGGGCGAAGCCGAGGGGCGCATGCAGTTTATAAATAAAATGGCCATAAAAATAAAGATGCCTGGGGAAGGCTTGTGTCGGAGGCCAAGATCCACTTTGGTTCGCTGCGCCACAGGAGTAAGTATAAAATAAAGAACAATAAGAATTCTAACAGTGCAAAATCCGGTTACAACATAAAAAGTTACAAAATGGCGTCTATATTACGCCCTAGAACAATGAGCCGGTACCTACTTGAGGGCTCTGTCAAGGAGTTCCACTTGACCACGAGAGGTTAGACTGCAGAAGGATAGCTTCTTGTAATTATCTTTATATATAAAAATCTTCCATCGTGGCCTGTTGCAGCGTTTGGATCGCGAGGAGTGGAAGTAGAAAAGGGAGGCCTTTGCCCAGCAGTGGGACAATAATGGTTTAAAATAAATAAAAAAAAATCGTTCGTTAGTCTCGCTAAAACTTAGTATTAATTGTTTATTAAAATGTTTGTACGCCTAAGTGGCAGAATCTAGCGATCTAAAATAAGTCTTATGTATCTGACTATCCATTACCCTGATTCACAAACAATAAATGAATTATGAATTATGAAACTCGAGAACGGCTGGGCCGATTTAGCTGATTTTGGTTTTGAAATGTTTTTCGTAGTCCAGGGAAGGCTTAAACGGTGAGAAATCATGGTAAAATTGCGCAGAAATTTCCACGCGGATGAAGCCGCGGGGCGCAGCTATTAAGATAATAATAATAACATCACCGGCCGCTTGAGCCTAGCTTCGCGGTCGGTGATCTACCGTTTTGATTATATTTTTTACTGTAGAATAGTTTTATAATATTTTATTGTATACATTTTCTATTGTAAAAAATGTATTTTCTACAATAATTTTAAATAAATGTGTGTATAATAATAATAAATTTTATTCAATAATAATGGATACACAGTCTTAATCATATTAGAAGCCACCTTTTAAGCATTATGGAAATATGTACTTGTGTTAGATGGCTTCACTCTTCCACGTTTAAATTATTTATGTATTCGTTTTTGTAGGCTTAAGTATATAAAACTAAGAATAGTTATTATATTTTCAATTTCAAAGTAAAAAGATGTACATCATGAAGGATTGCGGTGTTCTGGTTGACGGTAATAAAATGATAGGTGCCTGTACATTGTAGGCTTCCGGTCCATAAGAACTTAATCCCAAAATGTCTAGCTAATCAATAGGACTGAATCTCATAATGCCGGAAATTGTATACGCATGCATCTTGTAACAACTGAAGGTCATTATGTATTTTTCTCAAAACGTTCTAGTTCTAAAATAGCTGAATCCCGTAATGTCTGAATGTCTTCTATCAAACAAAATCAATTGGTCAATCAACTAGCACGTATGCCTCAGGTTGCCATACTGACTAGGCCCGTCAACTTGAGGTAGGGCCTGAGGACTGAGGTGTGGAGGAATAATAGGCTCTACAATACACTTATCGTAGAGCCTATGTGCTTTGACTATGGTTGTGCTAGGGTGCACTTCTTTTAAGGCAATGACGCCGATTATAATCTACGAATTGCGGCGGTCAATAAGAAGAATAATATGGATATTTCATTAATATATGATTAATACGGACTAGCTCTTAAAAGGGGGCAAGTTTAATTAAGTGAAATGGGGCAATGCAGCTAGCGTCTTGGGGACGCTTCCGACTGATACTAATATGGGTCAGATGAGTTACCTGTAGGTTGCTTGTTACAGTCTGAGGTTAGCTCAATTGTTTACATTGTAAATACTACTTCTAAATAGTTATTTTTATTTGATTGTAAGTTTTTTTTTGTTAATACAGAATAGTAGAGGTTTTTAAAAATTTCCAAAGTCCCCATAATATTTTTTTACATGCTAAACCAGAATTTCACTGATAATCAAGAAAGGAGTAATCCAATCACATGCATTAAATGAAATGAAATTAATTAATAAAACAGGAACTGAAGTACTTTAGAAATCAAAACGCGTTTTACATTATTTTTGGCTATAACTTTGTTTTTAACAAAGCTTTTCCTTCTGTACACAACTATCTTGTGCTACTGGGGTAGACAAGCACCTCTTGTCGCTACGTAAGTGGTAGCAGAATCTCAGAAAGAGCGTTGGGGCGAGAAGTGTGGGTGGTTACAGTTAATTTCTGAAATTCACGGATTTTTTGGTTTCATTGCGTCGCGGCGGCCATTAAAAAATAATGATACTGGAAAATCCACATAGCATCATTAAGCCCCGAGCTAAGCAGCAACGCGGAGTACGATATAGATAGATAGAAAACACTTTATTATACCACAAAAATACAGAAATAAATAATAGAATAAAGGAAGTAATATATAAAGGGCGGCCTTATCGCTGAGAGCAATCTCTTCCAGGCAACCTTTACAACGATATGGTTGTTATTCCACAGATCCGCATGGTAAACGCGTTATGGTGTTATTTCTTGTACAGACTGACAAAGTATTGAAGTTTCACGGTACAAAGTATTGAAGTTTCATGGTACAAAGTATTGAAGTTTCATGGTACAAAGTATTGAAGCTTCACGGTACAAAGTATTGAAGTTTCATGGTACAAAGTATTGAAGTTTCACGCACACTAATGCAGAAAAGTGTTTGTTATCGTCGCTCTTAAAATGTATAACAAATTATCTGAACTGAAAAAAAAGCTTAATGATCAAAACTTTAAGCAGACAATTAAAATGTTATTAACCTCACTAAAGTCTAGACGATTTTTTATGACAAATTGTAGTTTGTTTTTCATGTTCCATGCCATCTCTCTACTTATAGCATAACCTAACCACCAAGCATTTTGTTTCTAATATTTGTTACCTTCCACATACACGTTTTTTTGGATAATTAATATATTAATTTTTACACACCACAGACGTTTTGTCATACAAAGACAAGGTTGATAGATAGATAGATAGATAACACTTTATTACACCACACAAAACAGAAAATAATACAGAGATAAAAACTTATAATAAAGGTATAAAAGGCGGCCTTATCGCTGAGAGCGATCTCTTCCAGGCTTTCATGTTGATAAAACACTGTTGACATCAAACCGCCTAGCTGTGTTGCCGACTTGCTTTGGTGGGAACACTTCTTGAGTGATTTTAGCGTAACTCTTTATTGGTCCGTTCACAAACATTGACATCCTGCTTAATGTTGTCCACGTTTGTAATGACATCGACAACATTGAGCAGCATGTCATTGGATCATTAAATTGACATTTGAAAGTTATTATTTGCCGTCGTAATTGAGAAATAAAGTGAAGGCCATCTATAGGGATCTCAAGGCTCTGTCCAACATGATATGTTCCCTCCAAAAAACATTGTACAGCTGATGAAGACTTGAAAACGTCATGGTTCCTAAAGCCGCTTAACCCGCAAGACAACAGAAGCAGCTGAACTTTTTAATTATTTAACAATATTTCTTTAATTCCTGAACGACCAGATTTATTCCCGAACATATGTTTTTTTTGGACTCGCTAGTTTTAGCATTTGCCATATTTAATTTATATATATATATAATTTAAAAAATTTGGGAAACATTAAAAACTTCTAAAAAACCTAATACGAGACGAAAAACGTAAATATTTTGTTCAGAAATGAAATGAAATGAAAGTTTATTTCTTAAGGCTTACAAATAAGCACTTAGACAGGTCATATTTTATACTATTCATTATTATAATAACATTATTTTGATATTCACTTAAATTTTTTGTCCACCAGTGGAAGAAGTGTTCTCCTTTATTCATGTCAAAGTTCAAAAGCTTCAACAAATCTTATTGCGTGACAAACAAACAAACAGAAAAAGCAAAAACAATGTCAGCAGCACCTTTACCAAATGATCCGGAATTAATTTTGCCTCAGGAGAATCGTGTTTCAAATTGAACTTGTCAAATTATCAGAACTCGAAAGATTATATCCAAGGAGCTTTTGATTAGGCTTCTTACGTTATTTAGAAGTACTCGCTATTTATCCTACTAATATTATAAACGGGAAAGTTTGTAAGTTTTATGATAGATGGATGGATGGATGTTTGTTACACTTTCACGTAAAAACTACTGAACGGATCTTGATGAAACTTGGAACATACATAGTATGTGTACTGGAATAACATATAGGCTACTTTTTATCGTGGTACCACACGAGCGAAGCCGCGGGCGAAAGCTAGTATCCCAATATATGTAGGTATGTTTGAGATTTTATTAATTCGGTGAAGTTGTCTTCTGAATTGTGACTTTTGGACTTTTACTTTCCTGTTGAAATTAAACAAGGAATTAATGAGTTTATTTTTCGACCAAATTTTTTAATGCAGACTTTATTGTTATTAGATAGCTAGATTCTGCCCGCGGCTTATCACGCTTTATTTATATGGAAACACTAAGTTTATTTTTGTAAATTGTTTTAAAGGATAAATAGTAGGCTATGTTTTATTTCAGGCTTAGAACTACCTTTGACGACCGATGTGGCGCGGTGGACGAAGGTCCGCCTGCGACGCAAGAGCTTGCTGGTTCGATTCCCGCCTCGGAATAATTGTGTGTACGATCTGCAGATAGTTGTTCCGGGTGTGCTGGTCGTTTTCTATGTATAGATTTATTATAATGTCTATGTAATGTATTGTATTATGTATATCAGTTATCTAGTACCCATAACACAAGCTCTGCTTACCATGGGGCTAGATAATGCTGTGTGAATTGTCCAGCATTATTAATTATTTATTTATTTACCTGTCTGCAATATGTCAGCCCGATTCTTAAAGCTGTGTATAGTAATTTTAAGGTAAATAAAAAGAAACTATATTTTATTTCTTTTTTTTTACAAGATATTGCATAGAACGTAGAAACAACCTCTCAAAACTCGAACTCGGTAAACGTAGTGTAGGACGCCCTCCGACCAGGGGGGATGACGACCTGTGAAAGACTGCAGGAAGATGCTGGATGCGTCAAGCTGAAGACAGGGCGCTATGGCGCTCATTGGGGGAAGCCTGCTGGACATACAGCAGTGGATTGCTATAGGCTGATGATGATGATTATGATGTAGAAACATCCTGGGAGCTAAGCTCTTGCTCTATAATATAGTAAGTGGAAAGGAAAACCCATCGAACTCAAAACAATTTCTCGTCTTATTAAAAGGGGATTTTTTTCTTCCGCTCCAAATTTTAAAGGGAAGATTATGGAAATCGGAAATAATGCGATAAATTGAGTGTTTAGCTATAGCCCAGTTAAGATGGCTGGCGCGGATTGAAAGGTAGGTTAGGTGGAACTTTCATATTTTCACTTTCTTCCACTGGTGGACAAAAAATTGAAGTGAACTATAAACTATAAAATATGACCTGTCTAAGTGCTTATTTGTAAGCTTAAAGAAATAAAAACTTTTCATTTTCATTTTCATATATAATATAATACATAATTCTTTCCACCCAAATATTGCCTGGAAGTTATTGTATTGTATTGTATTGTATTGTATTGTGTTGTGTTGTGTTGTGTTGTGTTGTGTTGTATTGTATTGTATTGTATTGTAATATAATAAGCCTTTATTGCTGGTAACAGAGTTTATAAAAAATCATAAAAGCTTAACTTATAAACTTAAACAGCTATTTAAGCTCTCTGCTCTCAGCTTCCCTTCTTCTTTCCAGCTTGTCTTTCGACTAAGGCCTCCTCTAAGGCTCTCCACTCGTCCTCCAAATAACTTTCATAACAAGTACCCAAATATTTGAAATCAATAATCAAATCATTTATTTGCTATAATGTAGGTACAAAAGTTCCTAATTAAAAATGGTATTTCCAATCAGTCGTTACCTCGAAGGGTTTCTACCTCGACAGGTCTCTACCTCTACGGAACGCTCCGTCGATGTGTCGTTACCTCAAAAGATCAGTACCTCGAAGGGTTTCTACCTCGACAGGTCTCTACCTCGACGGTACGTTCCGTCGATGAGTCGTTACCTCGAAAGATCAACAAAACCAAAGATAATTATATTATCATTGAAGTTACTATAAATTAAAAAGCGTAGCTCTTGTCGTTGCAATGATGCTTTTTCCTCCACTTTTCTCTTTCCAATGCGGTCTCTTTTACGTCCTTTTACGACACGACGCGTCTTTCTCATTGACCGACTCTTATATAGTTCATTTTTGGTCTTCCCTTTCCTCGTCTTCGTACTTCTTTTGACGTCTGACTTGATGTTCGATTGTTTAAAAACCCTGATGGATACGGATAAAAAAGTTCGCAAAATAAAGCGATCAAGTTAATTTCCGCGTGCGAGAGAATTCGACTTCTTTTTTGGTGGTCGGTTTCAATCAATTCCAGAAACAAAACCCATGAAGTGTTTTGTGAAACAAAACTGATATTAATGTCATAAAAGCTTCAAAAGTATGATAACTAGCTCTCTTCATTTTAGCTGTACAATTGAGGGTAGGTCTTCAAAACATTTTTTTATTACAATTTACTGGTATTTTAGTCCCTGACCATTTTAATGGATTCTTTCCTCATTTTATGAGTTCTTTTGAGCGTTAAATATTTCCGGTATCAAATGGCACGTGATGATCTCTTTGATCTTTGACGACCGATGTGGCGCGGTGGACGAAGGTCCGCCTGCGACGCAGGAGGTTGCGGGTTCGATTCCCGCCTCGGTACAATTGTGTGCACGATCTGCAGATAGTTGTTCCGGGTGTTCTGGTCGTTTTCTATGTATAATAAAAAATATCTATCTATGTAATGTATTGTATTATGTATATCAGTTATCTAGTACCCATAACACAAGCTCTGCTTACCATGGGGCTAGATAATGCTGTGTGAATTGTCCAGCATTATTTATATTTATTATTTATATTTATCTAGAACCGCCGGTGTTTTGGTAATGGATAGGTTTAAATGTTGGCAGGGATATTGGTCCCTGATCATCATTCCCCAAATTAAATTAGCCAAACTAAAAAAAAAAAAATTGAATATATAGGAGTGAAAATATAGAATAAACTGCCGGATTCTATAACCAGCGCCGCGTCAACCGCAATATACATTAACAAACTGAAGAGAATCCTAGTGGACAGGGCATACTACAGTTTAGAAGAGTTTCTAAATGATAAATTAGATGACGCCAATGTCGCTGATCCACACTTAAAATATTTATTATAACTTTGATTTTAATAACGCACTATTGGTAAAATTACCAAAAAAAATAATAGAAATATTTATTATAAAAAATCTTTTTATAATAAATAATTCTTTTTGGTAATTTTTACCAATAGTGAGTTAAATTTCGAACTATTTTGTATTTTTCTTGTTTTCGTAATGTATTTTCTTTGTTTGCTATGTATTATTTATGTTTGACATATAAGAATATTTCTTATTAATAAAGAACTGAACTGAACTGAACATGTCTTGTTAAGTGACTCAAAACATGATCAGCCCTTCTGCATTCAGACCTAATAACCTTTATTCTATTCCGTTGTTCAGTTCCGTTCTTTATTCAGTTGGGGTAAACGTGTTCTTAAGCAAAGACCGCGACTCGGTAAACATAGTGCAGGACGCCCTCCGGCCAGGTGGGATCACGACCTGCGAATAACTGCAGGTAGATGCTGGATGCGTGAAGCTGAAGACAGGGCGCTATGGCGCTCATTGGGGGAGGCCTATGTCCAGCTGTGGACTATCATAGACTGATGATGATGTTGATGAACCTTTATTCTATGTTATCGTCATTCCACCATAGGATATTCATGCCTTGATTTTGTATTGACGTGTTCAAACTAAAAACCAGCGTTGTTCCGCGCCAACCGTGGTTCAGCACAGAGGTGAGTTTGACCCTTTTTGAACAATAGGCTAGTACTGTAGCTATTTATAGTTTGCTATTTTTCCGTAGGTTTATTTTATTTATTTTTAAGTCTACGATGTATCTACTGTGTTGTTTCGATGCATGAATAAGTACTCATACATAGGATAAATTATTAGTATTTACGTTATTGTACCTAACCTAACTATAAGTATTATTACAAAGGGTAGGTATTTTACCCGTTTTTTACCGAAAAACCTAGATTCCCATTTCTATGCAACCTTTTTTCCAATTTTTAGAACCTATTTTCTCATTTCCCCCATCAAATTATACAAAACTCTACCCTTTTTAAAACTTTCACCCCTAACGAGCGTGTGACAAAAGGGTTAACTTCTAACTTGTGTCTAGGGGATGGTTTGTACGTGCCCTTGGTCTCCTATGAGTTGACGGGTTGTCAGCTTTGCTTGCAACGATGTTTTGTTTGTGTTTTCATTTTTCTGCGTTTTCGTTTTTTTCAGTACATTTTTACCAACCGTTTCAGCGTTTCACGTTCACGCTGAAAAGTTATGTTTTCAAATAATGTGACGTATACATTTTCGCTACTCATTATAGTATTTGACAACGAATAAAAACACGACAAAAAACCAATGAGCAACGAAAATACTCATGAAGACATATGTTATATATGACGATAGTTGGGACTATTTTCCTTGTTGAGCCTTGAAAACATTACACAATTAAAAAATAATAAATGAATAATATTTTTTTTGTTATAAATAATGCTGGACAATTCACACAGCATTAGATAATGCTGTGTGAATTGGCCAGCATCCAGCCCCATGGTAAGCAGAGCTTGTGTTATGGGTACTAGATAACTGATATACATAATACATTACATAGATAGATATTTTTTACTATACATAGAAAACGACCAGAACACCCGGAACAAATATCTGCAGATCGTACACACAATTGTTCCGAGGCGGGAATCGAACCCGCAACCTCCTGCGTCGGACCATCGCCCACCGCGCCACATCGGTCGTCTATAAACGGCCGCTGAGGCAGCGTTTCCATAGAAACAACGCGTGCGAAGCTGCGGGCAGAAACTAGTTAATCATAAAAGTTTTCATAGAGGTTTTCTTTCGCAGAACACTATTGGAGATCAAAAGTTGTAACGCAGAATTTTGATACAGATCAGACATTGTCGCCCGTAGAGTTATTGACATAACAAAGCAGCAGAGCTCTCACTTCTAACTAACGAAACTAAAAATCCCCACTTCGCAAAGAATTTCAAAACCTTACAATCAAAACATTTCTGATCAAAATATATTTTTCAACGATATCACGACTGAAAACTTTCACCAATACGTTCTGAAATGCCGTAGGTCCATCATCTTTTGCCAAGAGAGTTTAGACTGTTAGGGTTGAGTTTATGGTCGCTTTCAGATGTCAGGGGATGGGGTATTGTGATAGCTACTTTAATTGTGCTGTCGGACAAAGCATGTAGCAGCAAAGAACTGAATAGACTGGTGTTGTGAGTAGGCACTTTATTGAGGCCAGGAGAAACGTGATTGGCTGATGCAAATTTTTATTTATTTATTTACAAACTCTACTCTTACTCGTACCTACTTCTATTTTGACGGGCACACCAAATGCAATAGAGTACCATATTTAAATTATATATTAAAATTAGAAATCAATATAATATTACAACCAAGATTATCGACATAGCTCAAAGAATTAGCAAGCTGAAGTGGCAGTCGGCCGGCCATATCTCGCGAAGAACCGACGGCCGCTGGGGCAAACGTGTTCTTGAGTGGAGACCACGACTCGTAAACTGTAGGACGCCCTCCGACCAGGTGGCATGAAGACCTGCGAAAGACTGCAGGTAGATGCTGGATGCGGCAAGCTGAAGACAGGGCGCTATGGCGCTGATTGGGGGAGGCATATGTCCAGCAGTGGACTGCTATAGGCTGATGAGGATGATGTTGATAATATTACAGAAAAACAACACAAAAATCATAGAGTCAACCTCATCATCTGTAGAACTTACATAAGTAATAATTTATGCTGTTTTCAACAATTAAACTTTTGAAACGATCATGGTTATTAATACTAAAGTCTAAATGACTTTAGTATTAATAACCATGATCGTTTCAAAAGTTTAATTATTGAAAACAAAATAAAAACGGGATATTAACCATGATTTGAAAATCAAATCATGTATAGTGTTTTCATTTTACAATAATGAGGCGTTTTCAAAAAAAGAAAACTTTGGCTTGGTTTATCGAAATAGGAAAAATTCTACATTAGTATAATTCAACTCAATTAACTCAATAGAGGGCGACAAAATTAACAACAAACAAAATTACAAAATTAAATCAATAGAGGGCGCTGTTAACCAATGTCATGTCAAATGAAAGTACCTACCTTCATATTGTACTCGTCTTTTGTCTCCTTTGTAAGAGATTCATGGCGAAAGTTTATGATTGCATTTTATCTATTACTAGCGGCCCGTCTCGGCTTCGCCCGGTTGGTCATTTGTTTCAGGCAATTTTGTAATGTTTCTCTTTTTTTTCTCTCCGTAAGAACCACAAACAAAGATATTTGATTTTATGTGTGATTTATTTTGTGACATTTATTTTTAATTTTGTATGTTTTTATTTTTAAGTTTGTATATGGATTGTGAATCTGACAATAAATGAGTTAATAATAAAGAACCATCCTCGTACTTCAAGGAATATTCTAAAAATAGAATTAGCGAAATCGGTTCAGCTGCTCTCGAGATTTGCGCATAGCAACACATTCAGCGATTCATTTTTATATTATAGATTTAAACAACAAGGAAAATATCTAAGAAACTTTCATTCCGTAGACTACGTGTGTGTAGTGACTACAACCAACATTTAGAATCCACCTAAAAGCTATTTACAAAATTGCTATAGCCATTTCCGTGAGTTTCCTTCTAAGTTTATTTATTTCTTTATGTATAAAAACGCAAAACCTCAAAGGTTATGAAAAAACAAAAAAGATAATCCTTCATTTTTCTAGCCGTAGGATATTTTTCTCAGTAGATCAGTTAGGCCCGCCTGCGGCGTAGGAGGTTGTTGGTTCAATTCCCGCCTTGGGAAAAATATTTGTACGACCTATAAATATTTGGTTGCGGGTATTCTGAGTATTTCCTTTTTATAAAAAAAAATATCTATCTATGTTTTATATTGCATTATGTATATCAGTCATCTAGTACCCATAACACAGCTCTGCTTAGCTTGGGACTAGAAGACGCCGTGTGTATTGTCTAACAGTAAAAAAAATGTAAACTTATGTTAAAAGTTATATACCATTGTTTAAAGTTATGTAAACCCACAAAACTCACAACTCTCAGGAAGTACCAACGCTAAGAAATAATGAAAAGGTCCCGGGAAATCACCAATGCGGGAATAATAATGCCGGGATCTTGCCTTGGACTTCTCCCGTGTTACTAATAAATCAGGTAATATAAAGATTTACTCTTGGTACAGTTACTATGCAAGGATAAAGGTCTTATTCAACTTCTTCTTGGTGTTATATACCTAAATAAAACGGTGGAACCACGAGTCAGTAATCTGATTATTCATATATCAGTGGGACCACTAGCCTAAAGCTAGTGGGGCTATGGGATAAAATTGGTGGGACCACGAGTCGGTGATCTATTCATTTGATGCGACAACATCAGTTTAGGCATCAGTTTTGCACCGATAACATTTTATAAGAAATTCAATGTTGTGCTTCATCATCATCATCATCAGCTTATAGCAGTCCACTGCTGGACATAGGTCTCTCCCAATGAGCGCCATAGAGCCCTGTCTTCAGCTTGCCGCATCCAGCATCTACCTGCAGACTTTCGCAGGTCGTCATCCCACCTGGTCGGAGGGCGTCCTACACTACATTTACCGAGTCGTGGTCTCCACTCAAGAACACGTTGTTGTATGTTGTGCTTAGCTTTACATAAATATTGACATCAAACATGTTTCAGACATAAAAGTGACTTCTTCCACTAGTGGACAAAAAATTTAAGTGAACTGTAAATCTAAAACGCCTAATTTCTGATTTGATAATAATTTATAGTATATTTGATATGTCTAAGTGCTTATTTTGTAAGCCTAAAGAACTAAAGAAATAAAGAAATAAATTAATTTTACTGTGCCAAGCCGCTTTTGATAGGCCTTGTTTAAAATAGACAAATGAGCGTATCTGCCAGCAGGCTTTCGCAGGTCGTCATCCCACCTAGCCACAGGTCGTCTAAGTATCCCGAGTCTCGTCTCCACTCACAAACGCGTTTATCCCAGCGGTCGTCGCTTCTTTGTTAGATAATAGTCAGGCCACTTGAGCTATCGAGCAAGCATTCGCAATTTGTTCAGGTGTGAATCACGTGGTGGCACTTCACATGGCTATTTGTATTTGAGTATTTGGCATATTTGGCAAACAATTACCATGTGTGGACTGTTTATTTGATAAAGTGTTCGCCTTATTTGACAAATAAGGCCAATACCAAATACGCGTTACCGTGCGCTTGTCGGTTTCTCGAGGCACATCAAAGCAGTCAAATAGGCAAATACGCAATAAACCGTCCACACAATGGCCATATTGGCACCTTGCGCTCTGCTCAGTCTGCTGCCAAATGTTTGTTTGTTTGTTATTTGAGTGCTATGTGTAGATGGTCGTATTTGCCTCTTTTTGCATGTTCGTTTGAACGTCATATATTTTGCCAAATACAACAAACACCCAATAGCAAACACAAATAGCCATGTGAAGTGCCACCTATTTGAGCGCTTGCTTGCTCTTTCATTCGCTAGAGAAAGAGAACCTGCTATGTCAAGATTCGTGCCTCGACTAAATTTGTCGATTGTTTTTTCTCGTTCTTTTGAGTGCGAATACGAAACAAATGCACGATATAAAGGACGACAAAAAGTCGCGGTACGTAACGTTACCCGGCTGGTTAAGGTATTGAGTAAGGTCTACCTGCAAACCAGGAGGTTGCGGCTTCGATTCCAGTCTCGAGACAATTTTTGGTACGATCTGGAGATTTTTTTAAAGTTGTTCTGTTCTTTTTCTATGTATAATAAAAAATATCTACTTATGTAATGTATTGTATTATGTATATCAGTTATCTAGTACCCATAACACAAGCTCTGCTTACCATGGGGCTAGATAATGCTGTGTGAATTGTCCAGCATTATTTATTATTTATTTATTGTGTTATGTATCAGTTAAATAGTATCCATAACGCAAGCTTTGCTTAGCTAGATGACGCTGTGGATTATCATATAGTATTTTTTTTAGTTATGTTAAAGTTATACATAATAAATAATAAAATAAAATAGCCTTTATTGCTGAACTAATTTTTACAGTTTTCTTACAAATATGCTTAGGTACTCTATAACAGTTACTTATGTTTTTACATAAATTAAGTATCGGTAAACGGTCGTTTCTGTATTTCAGCTTGTCTTTCGACATAGGCCTCCTCTAAAGATTTCCACTCTATTCTTTATCTTTCGCTATGCGGGTCCATATTGGACCCGCCACTTTTATAATGTCATCCTCCCATCTTCTAGTCTGCCTGCCTCTTTTTATACATAAGTTATACATATACTATATTTAAAGTTCTAGTAAAAACTCACAACTCTTAGGAAGTACCAACCAACGCTAAGAAATCCAGCATTATTTATTTATTTCAATATTTTACTAATAACAACGCTAGTAATATCTACATTTCTACGAACAACAGGGTCCTAAGATAATAAGAACTGTTGCGTATTCCATTAAAATTCTGGAGTAACCCCGACTTACACTAGTTTTAGCATTCTTGGAGCATTTTCACATTATTTAGCTGGAAGCCTCTAGATTCGTTGTCGGTCCATGGGGAACGATTCGAGTTTGTGATATTCGTGGAGCAAAATGTATGCTTTTTTTAAAAATAATCATAAAAATAATAATAATTTACTTCAGACCTTATAAAAGTAAGAGGGCGGACCACGACTCGATAAACGTAGTGAAGGATGCCCTCCGACCAGGTGAGCTGACGACCTGCGAAAGACTGCAGGTAGATGCTGGATGCGTCAAGCTTAAGACAGGGGCGCTATGGCGCTCATTGGGGGAGACTTATGTCCAGCAGTGGACTACTATAGGCTGATACTGTCACAACACAGGAACTTTGCTACATACAAAATCTATAAAATATACTCGTAGTTATCTACGAGTATATTTTAGGTTATTAACACTAAAGTCTTTTAAAACGGATAACTCAAAAATCAAATCATGGCAAATATCCCGTTCTAAATGACTTTAATTGCCAACTGTTGCAAACTTTCTAGATGTAGCTAAACTGAATTAGTAAATTTTAAATAAAACAGGCAATTTTTTCTACTTCTACTGTTTAGTGACCACAGAAAAGGTATCAGCATACAATTAATCACGATATCAATATAAACACAATTGCAACACACTGAAGGTAAAACCACAAAAATAACCAGAAAATATAACCACACGCAATAAAGGTGAAAATCCCATGCGCCCAACTAATTGTTTCATCAAATTGAACACTGCGGAGTCTCGCTGAATTCATGCGAAATAACACTTTATGGCACATAAGCTTGTCCATTACCCACATTTTATAGGGTTATGCACTGGGTATAATGCAAATTAATACCCCGTGTGAGACGTTTTTGCGTTAGGGTTGCCACTCACGTTTTCCATTTTTTATCAGTGTTACTAACATAGCTACGAACTCCCCTTTTGTGGTAGATAGGTGTGCGATTGGAAGGTTACTTTTGAATTCTGAGCATGTGGTAGATTTTTCCGATTGATTATTTGTAAATGTGCGCGTAAGGTGGCGTTTTGGAACTTGCGAAAAATTTACCAAATAAAATGCTTAAAAATAGTGAACATTGTACAGATGAAGTGTGTTTGGGTATGTTTTATGTTAAGGTAAACACTCGCAGTTTTTTTTTAACTGGACTATAAAATACCGTCCCCGTAAATCGAAGAAGGTTTTAGTTTCAAGGAGTTGGTCATAGATTTACTAAAAAAGTATTTCAACCTCAGACCTTTTTACTACCAGTGTTTTGCTATTTATCGAGCTACTCAGAAAGAACAGTTAAAGAAATAGAGTGCTTTTCACGAAAGAATTCTCGTGGTAATAAAATAAAATAATAATACAAAATAATCTATAGCAAAAATAATCATTACAAACACATAACATAATTAAATTGGTCTGATATTTGGAAATAAATCAAGTACGTAGTGAAATTCTTGTTTAAGCATTTTTGTAGCCTAAACTAGACTGGAAAGGGGCCGGCCATTAAAAAGGTTGCAGATGCAGGTATTTTGATTATGGCTTAAAATTATAATAGAGGAATGGCGAAAAAATAAATACAGGTGATATCTAACTATACCCCCCTCACCCCTTGTGATATTTCGTGATTTTTGCTGAACCCCCTTTCCAGGCTCACGTGATTAATCATCATCCTCATTATCATCATCAGCCTATATTAGTCCACTGCTGGACATAGGCCTCTCCCAATGAGCACCATAGCGCCCTGTCTTCAGCTTGACGCATCCAGCATCTACCTGCAGTTATTCGCAGGTCGTCATCCCACCTTGTCGGAGGGCATCCCACTCAAGAACACGTTTACCCCAGCGGCCGTCGGTTCTTCGCGAGATATGGCCGGCCCACTGCCACTTCAGTCACGTGATTAATGGACAGCCCCAAAGCGGCTAGAAGCAATTAGCGGAACAACATTTTTTCAACAGTAAATTCACTAAATTCATTAGTAGTATATACATATATCGCCTACAGCGTTGCGTCTAGGGGCCTTTTTTCGTGAAAAGCATTAAAATAGTTTTATAACAAATCAAAAATTCATCGTAACATTATCGTGTTTTTCCAAACGTAACTCGGCACAACCCTAGCCCTCAGTATCGAGCTAGTTTAGACCGAGCGCTGGAGGTGTATTACCCACGCTGTCCAATTAAGAGACGAGACTATGCAAATAAAGCCTCAATTTTAGTTAGGCAGAGTTTGATCTTTCAATTGAGTTCAGATTGGAACGCTCTTTGACGTTTGAACATCGAAGAAATTTACCTGTACGTAACATACAGAAATAACTTTATTAACAAAGATAATTATAATCAAATATTAGAAACAGCCCGACAGTACGACACCAGCCTTATCTTATGTCTATTTAAGTTTATTAAAATGTTAGGCTCTCCGGGCATATGAAATATTATCTGATAGATAGATAGATAGAATATACTTTATTGCACAAAAAGTTGTACATAGGCGAGCATAATGCTAGATAGCATTCTCTACCTGCTAACCTTTGGGTAGTGTGGACAACAGTTTGGTAGGTAGTGCCATATAATAGAGATAATAAAATATACTACTCATAATGATACTAAGCTACTTATATTATACTTAAACATTAATATATATACCTATATAAATAATTAATATATAATTATAATTACGTACCGAATTATTCTTGCGAAAGAAAATAGTTATAGACTCTAGATCTG
Source organism: Eupithecia abbreviata (assembly GCA_943735965.1). NCBI lineage: Eukaryota > Metazoa > Arthropoda > Insecta > Lepidoptera > Geometridae > Eupithecia > Eupithecia abbreviata. Next base: position 3,903,663 of record OX031000.1, read on the forward strand.
AAGACATTTATCGAGGATGTCTGAGTGTCTAGACAAAGCGACGAGTGACCTATATGAGCTGGTAAGTATCTGTCGCATCAGCATTGCCATACAGCGGGGATGCAGATGACTTCGCCCGCGTAAAAATCTATGTTTCAAGTGGCTTAAAAACCTTCCTCTTGAATCACTATCTATTGAAAAAAACGCATCAGAATATCGATTTGAGACGTTGTGTAGTTTAAAGATCCAAGCATACATTATGATTATGACAGACAGACAGCGGGAAGCGATTGTTTTATGCTATGTAGTAATGAAGTCGAGTCCATCCCAAGGTTACTTGGAAGAGATCGCTCTCAGCGATAAGGCCGCCCTTTATAGGTACCTTTATTTCAAGTTTTTATCTCTGTATTATTTTCTGTTTTGTGTGGTGTAATAAAGTGTTATCTATCTATCTATCTAATGAAGTATTAAATCAAAATCAACCATGTGACGTTGCACGGCCTAAGATCAGCGGAGAGTGTGGGGCTGATAAGAGGATGGCTTTAATTTTGCAATTATTTTATGTACTCAATAAACATAGCATGAACTTATCAAATAAATAAATAAATAATGCTGGACAATCCACACAGCATTATCTAGCCCCATGGTAAGCAAAGCTTGTGTTATGGGTACTAGATAACTGATATACATAATACAATCCATTAAATAGATAGATATTTTTTATTATACATAGAAAACGACCAGAACACCCGGAACAAATATCTGCAGATCGTACACACAATTGTTCCGAGGCGGGAATCGAACCCGCAACCTCCTGCGTCGCAGGCGGACCTTCGCCCACCGCGCCACATCGGTCGTCAAAACATAGGATATGTCATAGGCGAACTTAACCCTGAATAAGAGTTTTCTTCCAGCAAACCTATCAAACCAATACAATTAAATAATTGTTTTGGTTTGATAGGTTCGATCCTAGTGAATAATATCAATATTTGTTTGTCAATACAATACAATACAAAAATACTTTATTGTACACCAGTTACAGATCATTATAAAACACTTCACATGATACAAGTACAATGGGCGGCCTTATCGCTTAGAAGCGATCTCTTCCAGGGAACCTGTCAATACAAACAAGTATTAATATTATTGACCAGGCAATTACATAAACCAAATTCAAAATAAATAAATAATGCTGGACAATCCACACAGCATCATCTAGCCCCAAGGTAAGCAGAGCTTCGTTATGGGTACTAGATGACTGATATACTTAATACAATAGATTACATAGATAGATATTGTTTATTATGCATAGGTAACGACCAGAACACCCGGAACAAATAACTGCAGATCGTACAAACAATTATTCCGAGGCGGTAATCGAACCCGAACCCGCAACCTCCTGCGTCGCAGGCGGACCTTCGCCCACCGCGCCACAGAGGTCGTCAAAATCAGGTTTTTATACTTCGATGTTTTAGTGTAGTTGCGCCATGTTGTAAATTTGGCCAAAACAGCTCTTTGTTCGTTGACCCGAATCTTGCAAAGCTGAAACTATTTTCCCAAAGCTAGTTTCTAAAACAAAACGTTCGTACGTTAACTTTGCCCAAGTGATATTAATTAGAGCTATTTTCACATGTTTGCTTTTAATTCCAGCTAAATTGTTTTAGAATAGCCGTTGCAGTCTATTTCAGTTATTCTAGAACTTTATATTTTATTATTTGCTTTGTATAATGTAATGTATGGCAAAGTTGAGAGCGGTTATTATCAACCCAATAAATAAGTTAGTATAGGTAGATAAAGCATCGCCTTAGGGCTTAAAAAACCTGTAATGATGTTAATATCTTAATTTCAAATAAATAAATAACTACGGAAAGCGCAGTGGACTTTTCATTTTACAGTTTAGTTTTGTCCAATGCGCGTCATTTAGAAAAAAGGATAGACTTAGGATTTTGCGTTCATATGACTGCGACAGAGCAGTCCTTAGAACGGCGGAGTAAGCGCAAAAATGAAGTTATTGTAAAAAAATTGGCAACTTCTGAAGAAATTGGTTCATAGAACTAATTAATTAGTAATAACCTACGAATCAAAACATAAGTCATTTTGGTAGACTTGCGGTTTCCTGAAATCTAGACCTAATTATGTACGAAACGGTGCAAGTGCAAAAATGCAACAGGCGACTTTTTATCCCATCCCATAAATAAATTCCCATGCGATATAAATAACCTTACAACTAACGTTTCCACACAACAACGCTTGCGAAACCGAGGGCAGAAACGAGTCTTAAATAAATAGGGTGTTTTTCGAAAACGACTCATTATTCTTATAAATGTTTCAATAGCCCCCTAGCATGTGGGCATTTTCCTCAACTTTACGATTGGAGCAGGTCTTCTATTCTACTTCAGTGTGAAGTTAATTTTGCCCACGCCTTTGCTACGTCGGAAACTTTCCCCGCATATAAAACAACTGACATGCTAACGTTATCAGACGCAACGTAGAACTTATTCAACTGGATGTGAAAAAAAAACATATATTTGATGTAAACTGATATACTGGATGTGAAATGCATTTGATGTACACTCATAAAAATATTAATCAGTTCCCGAAAAATAGCGATATATAAAATTTAAATAATAGAAATAAGAATAAACTCGCTGTGCCCACAACTTAGCTACATAAGATAAATATATATTTTAAAGCTCCAAGTGAGTTGCAAAAATTTATTCAAACAAATTGTCATACATAAATCCTTTTTAAAAAGGCTTACAATAAAAAAATCTAATTATTTAGACGATAAAAAAGCTTTTGACGAGTTTTGCTCCAACTAAATAATTTATTCTCATTAAAAAGAAGGAACATGTTTTTTTCCTTATACTTGCCAATTTTCCATGCCATGTCCGGCATTATTTTATGCCATATCCAAAAAACCAACATCAACGTAACATTAATAGGGCTAAGTAGAATTTAGAGATGGGCAAAGTAAACGGCGCAACACGTTAATCCATACTTTGCGCCGTTTTATTGCAAAAGACAGCGGTTACATTGCCCACTAAGGCTTTTGGACAGATGCACACTTGGGTAACATCTTATGACGTCACAAGAGTAGAGATATTAGAGAGATCGTCATGACGTCACAGATATTTGTCGAACAGCGTCGAAATAAATAAATAAATAAATAATGGTGGATAATTCTCAGCATCGTCTAGCCCCAAAGTAAACAGAGCTTGTGTTATTGGTACTAGATAACTTACTAGATAACTATGTAGCTTATTACATTACGGTACATAGATATTTGCGGTGGGCGAAGGCCTGCGACGCAGGAGGTTGCGGGTTCGATTCCCGCCTCGGAACAATTGTGTGTATCGCACACACAATTATTGTTCCGAGGCTGCAGATATTTGTTCCGGGTGTTCTGGTCGTTTTCTATGTATAATAAAAAATATCTATCTATGTAATGTATTGTATTATGTATATCAGTTATCTAGTACCCATAACACAAGCTCTGCTTACCATGGGGCTAGATAATGCTGTGTGAATTGTCCAGCATTATTATTATTATTTTTAACGTTCATAGTTCGTTCTGGACGTAGGTCTTATCAGGTTCGATTCTTTCCTCGGTTTAAGTATTTGTACAATCTGCAAATATTTGTTCCGGGTGGTCAGGTTTTCTATGTATAATAAAAAAATATCTAATTCTATGTATTACGAGTATGTACATAATATATCAGTCATCCAATTCACATAACAAAAGTCTGCTTAGCTTGGGGCTAGATGATGCTGTGTAGATTGTCCAGCATTATTATTATTATTATAATCACTATTTAAAACTACGTGAACGGAGTCGCGAACAGAAACTAGTTAGCAATAAAGGTAACGATTATCGCCTCACAGGAAAATATACAACGGAGCAAATTCTAAATGACTCTAAAAAGCTATTTAGTAATCCAACTACTACAGACGCTTAGTTAAATATTCAGAAAACGCTTGTAGTAATTAATGGATAGAACTGAAACTGTTATGTATGAGGATAATGATCTAGGAAGACTGTTCTTGTTTGGTTGGGCTTGTTAGAAATCATCATCATCATCATCATCATCATCAGCCTATATTAGTCCACTGCTGGACATACGCCTCCCCAATGAGCGCCATAGCGCCCTGTCTTCAGCTTGCCGCATCCAGCATCTACCTGCAGTCTTTCGCAGGTCGTCATCCCACCTGGTCGGAGGGCGTCCTACACTACGTTTACCGAGTCGTGGTCTCCACTCAAGAACACGTTTGCCCCAGCGGCTGTCGGTTCTTCGCGAGTTATGGCCGGCCCACTGCCACTTCAGCTTGCTAATTCTTTGAGCTATGTCGATAACCTTGGTTCTCTGTCGGATGTATTCGTTACGAATCCTATCCTTCAGAAAAACTCCGAGCATAGTTAGAGTTAGAAATCAAGTATTAGGTAAATGGTTTGCTATCTCTAGAATCGACCGACGGCCGCTGGGGTAAACGTGTTCTTGAGTGGAGACCACGACTCGGTAACCGTAGTGTAAGACGCTCCCCGACCAGGTGGGATGACGACCTGCTAAAGACTGCAGGTAGGTGCTGGATGCGTCAAGCTGAAGACAGGGCGCTATGGCGCTCATTGGGGAGGCGTATGTCCAGTAGTGGACTAATATAGGCTGATGATGATGATGATGATGATGATGATGATGATCTCTAGGATCTAGATAGCTAATACCATGGTTCAGCCGTATTGGTTACCATTATAGCTACCGCAAACGAAACTATTATAAAAGCATACAAAAATACAATCATAGAGGAAAAATACGCTGCATTCTGTATTTCATAGCTGTCACAGCACAGGGTCCTGTGCTGTGACAGCTATGAAATACAGAAATACAATTTATTGGTAAAATCAATTTACATGTCAAATTTTTGTAAAAAAATGGTTATAATTATAATATAAATTATATTGTAAAATCAGTAATTTAAATGAATTATAATGTGTGAGTTAACAAGCATAACTTCAGTGCTTTGACACATCACACTAGTACACGATTTCGAACATAAACATGAGAAACCCCCGCTGATAGTGGGCTTTGACAAGGAGTCTGTATATAGAGTTCATTGAAAATACATGGAACAAAATAAATAAATAATGCTGGACCATCCACGCAGCAAAAGTAAATTGAATTGAAATATTCGTTTTGAGTTTCAGTTCTTTCTACCCATATTATTTCAGCTTAGCGAGACAATTCAATTTGCATCGTTATCTAAGTAGGTCTAGGGTCATTTCATCGGCAGAGGCATACTAGAGCCTTTGTTCTTGGGCAGCTAGCGAACGCCCGCCACTTGGATTATATTTTAACACTTTGACTGCGATTTTTTTTCGACGACTGCGATCTTTTTTTTAACCTAAAAAATTCGTGCTGCCGCTCTACACAGCGGTTGTGTTGCGCCGCACATGCGTTTCGTTCGAAAAATATTACGGCTGTGCTGAGTCACACAGATCTGTATTTTCTCAGCCGCTGCGCTAGTGTGGATTTACGCATATTAGTCACTTGTAGAAAACACATACCGTGTGATTTCAGCAGTCAAAGTGTTAACAACTAAACGTAAGCCAAGCATAACGAAACCTCTAAATGTGAAAGTTTGGATGTATGATCGATACTTTTTAGTGACGTGAAAATTAATTATATCTAGTTTAGTTAACCTGGAATAAAACACAAGTTATTCTTTACGTAGAAAAAAACATTTTATTCTACACTAGATGCGCTCCGGGGCTTCGCCCGCGTGGAAATCTATGTGTCAACTACATCGAATACGTTGCGTAGTTTTAATTCTAAGCATACATAGGGACAGACAGTCAGCGGGAAGCGACTTTGTTTTATACTATATATTATAATAATAAATATACATTGGTTTTGTATAAACCACTTAAAGAACCTTAGACCTCATATGTATTTAGTTTGTATTCTTTGGTTTTTTTTCTTCTCTATTACTGTTTGTTTGTGCTTTACCAACTCTTTGTATAATATATCTTTTTTTCCATCGCTGGTTGCCTGGAAGAAATCGCTTTAAGAGATAAGGCCACCTATTGTACTGTTATTATGTAAGATTTAGATATAAGGTGTTATTTTGGGTACACTAAAGTGTTCATTCATTCCTCGTCAGCACAAATACTTCTATTCAAACGACATTAGGTACTGAACAATAAATCATATCAAATATTTTATAAAAAATTATAAATTAGATTAAAATAATGTATTTAAAAAAACATGCATTGGTATTTATGGGCTATGAACGAAATCAAAGAGTTTATTAGATGAAATCGGATAAAGTTTATTATAATTGGTTCTTCACGTACGGAGAGACAGAGCAAGAGAGAGAGCCTATCTAGACAGAGACGACAGTAGTCTAAGCTAATAGCACTGACATGTAATACTTCTCAACCTGACTTTGACAATGACATAAGGTTATGTTTACCATTCCAACAGGTATTATTATGAAAATGAATAGTTATGTAGATTTGTAGATTAATGTATTTTATTGGGCAGATTCTGCAGTTGGGTAAAAACAGTTTCGAGAAGGAGGCCAAAAGGAGGATCCAGCTGGGCTGGGCAGCATTTGGGAAACTACGTCAAGTCTTCACGTCATCCATACCGTTATGACCTACGGAGCTGAGACGTGGACACTTACGATAGGGCTGGTCCACCAGTTCAAAGTCGCTCAGCGAGCTATGGAAAGAGCTATGCTCGGAGTTTCTCTGAAGGATAGGATTCGTAACGAATACATCCGACAGAGAACCAAGGTTATCGACATAGCTCAAAGAATTAGCAAGCTGAAGTGGCAGTGGGCCGGCCATATCTCGCGAAGAACCGACGGCCGATGGGGCAAACGTGTTCTTGAGTGGAGACCACGACTCGGTAAACGTAGTGTAGGACGCCCTCCGACCAGGTGGGATGACGACCTGCGAAAGACTGCAGGTAGATGCTGGATGCGGCAAGCTGGAGACAGGGCGCTATGGCGCTCATTGGGGGAGGCCTATGTCCAGCAGTGGACTGGTATAGGCTGATGATGATGATGATGATGTATTTTATTGTTTTAAATTTTAGTAGGTGGTTAGGACCCCTTTCGGGTACAGGCCTCCTCCAGATCCTGTATTGGGTGGGTCTCTCTCTCTCTCGCTAAGCCATAGGTGGTAGGAATGTGTCATTAATTTTTAGCTGTTTTTAGCTGCTATATGCCTTGAATTCTTTTTGTTTTTTGTTTCTTAGATTCTCTTCGTAGACAGTGATTATGCGTTGTTTGAGCAGCAATTTTCGACTCATTAAATTTTTTCATAAATTTTCGTCTCATAATTTTTTTTTTGTGGTCTAGCTCTCCCGCGGTGACCAGCCGTATTGGGATGCTTAGTTTTGTTTGTTCTGTTCTAATTTTGTTTTCGAGTTCTGGAGGGGGGTGCGCTTATTGCTATGATTATGTGTTTTTATATCGTCTTGTTTGTATACACAAATACACCATACACAAAAAAGACCATAAATAACCGATTCCTAAATTACTGTATCCCATAAACCCACCATGCATAAAACGATGTCGTCTTTCCCACCTTTTGTTAGACTCTATAGAAAAACGATTAATGGGAATCTTTTTGAAACGCCTTTATTATTATCTTTGAAAAATTGCACCGTTTACAAAGCATTGTAATGAATTGAAATAGGAAACTCATAAAAGACAGGAGTGATGGATTGAGCCCCTTTGTAGCTTTATCAGCGGCCATTTTGTGGATGACAGTCAGGTGGGAAACAAAATGGCGTGCTGAATGTGATTAGTGAAATTGATGTCGGGGTTAGAGTTTTATCGAAATTGATTACATCTTTACTTTGAATCCACCTTGGCTTGAACTACTTAAATACTCGTATACTAAAAAATACTTCAGAACGTATCAAAACTTGATACGAGTAATTATATAGGTGGTATCAGTCCACGCAACGGTTTTCTATTATATACCTATCGCATCCAGCACCTGCCTTGCAGTCTTTGCAACATACCTAGCCGGAGGACGTCGTACACTACGTTCGCCGAGTCGTGGTCCTCACTCAATAACACATTTACCCGAGCAGCGTACATAATTATAGGTCATCAGAAATATTGACTTATATTTGACTAGTTTCTGCCCGCGGCTTTGCACGCGCTGTTTTTTATGGAAACGTTTTCGTTTGAGACTGATGTATACTTATGTTCTATTCTGGGCCTGGACCTGTATGCAAAATTTCAGGCCGATCCGTTCAATAGTTTTTTGCGTTAAAGAGTAACAAACATATACAAACTTTCGCGTTTATAATATATGTAGGATTTTTTTGCAATTCTCAATATTTTTTGGCCAGTTTCCTGCTACGTCTCGTAGCACTGCTACGACCGTAGCAACATGGAAATTCGTAGCGGGTCTACGAAAGACAAAAGTGCTACGAGCTTTTTCAACGTCTGAAAAGTTTAAACATTTCCTTCATTAAAAATTACGAAACTTTTAAAACTTTCCAATACTTGTTTTTGTTTCTTTAGTTTTCAAAAGTATTATAATTTCGTTTTATTTTTCGAAGTCATTAGTTGGTATATCATAATTCATCATAATCACTATACAAAGTCGATAGATTTTAACATATTATTATTTCGTTGACCTCAGAGAAACTAGTTTTAGTACACACATTTTAGTAGTCAACTGGAGGTACAGTCAACGCAAAAAATCACTGAATAGTTTATAATCAGCCAAAACGTTTGTAATTCGTCCTTTATGATATAGATAATTTACGAAATCATTAAATTTTTACTAATAAAGAAATTAACAATCAAAAATATAAACATAAATGAGATTATATTATATATTTCGACGACCGATGTGGCGCGGTGGGCGAAGGCCCGCCTGCGACGCAGGAGGTTGCGGGTTCGATTCCCGCTTTGGAACAATTGTGTGTACGATCTGCAGATATTTGTTCCGGGTGTTCTGGTAATTTTCTATGTATAATAAAAAATATCTATCTATGTTATCTATTGTATTATGTATATCAGTTATCTAGTACCTATAACACAAGCTCTGCTTACCATGGGGCTAGATAATGCTGTGTGAATTGTCCAGCATTATTTGTTTATATATTTATTATATATGATTTGAAAAGGGTTGTGGTTTGGGGTTGTGGTAGAGGGTACTGGTACCCCAAACAGCCCTTTGAGGTTGGTAGGTAGTACGGTGTAGGTTAGTGGTCAAGGAAAGTGTCTGACTTATAGTACGGACTATATTACCATGGGGCTAGATAATGCTGTGTGAATTGTCCAGCATTATTTATTATTTTATTATTATTTATTATTATATTCGCAATAATTATGTACACTACTGGTTTTACACTACTGCCGCCAACTTATGGTAAATGGTATAATGGTTAAATGATATGTATGGATCGAAAATAATATATAGGTAGTTTTATTTTTTATTTTATTACTAAATATAGAATTTTATGTTAACACTCTCAAAAGTAATACATCACTATCTTTAAGGATACCTGTGCATTAACGAATCTTTGTTTTATATAATGTTTCTATTTGTGTATGCTTCATAAAGATGAAGCATGAGATAAAGATCTCATCTTTTGTTATGATTACTTAGTAAATTAATTTTTGTTCTTTATTTAACTTACCTTTGTAAAAACTGAATTATTTTGTTATATCGTTGTTATTAGTGTTTTAATTTGTGATTTGCGTGTCAAATTATTATCATTAGTGATTTGTGTTGTGTGCTGCACTCAGCACCCTGGCGCCGCTGAAAACCAGCGCTGCACAGGCTTATGTCAATGTAGCATTTAATGCTGGGCCGGTAGCCTTTCTGTGTTCTCGTGTTTTAATTATTTTATTCGTTCCTAATTTGTTATCTTTATTATTATTAGTTCTTAAGTTGTATTATTTTATTTGAAACATAAATAAACATTTTCTATTCTATTCTATGTGGTTTGAACCCGCGACGAAGGCGGCCGATCGCGAACTGATTACATTTAGGCTACCGCGAGCGAATACGCACATTCAACTGCAAGCGCAGCTAAATGCATATCTGCTGCTTGGTCGGTTTACCCGAACATGATTAGTATTTACAATTCAAATAATTAATTACGTACGAACGTCTGCAAACAATCTAAAGATAGCTCAACTGATCCATACCAATACCAGTGAACAAATCATTATAAATTAGCTAACACTTTAATGACCCAAGACGCATATGGACGTCTTCCACCACTTCTTCACGACTGGGCAGTGAATGCATGCAATGCAACTCAGTAATCAGTAATATTTATTCACATAGGACATGGTATATGGTACATTGGTAGAATAACACAGTAGAGCTGCATATCTCGCCCGAATGCAGGCACGTGAATATAAAATCAATAAAATAAAATTAAATGTCAGCAATAAAATAAAATAAACGCAAATAAATTGTCAATTAAAATAGAACTCTCTAGGTAAAAACTAAAAAATTAAAACAATGCTCAATTAATAAATTTAATAACTTTCCGTTGAATAAGGGACCCTTTAGTTCTTTTACATCGTTTGGCAATTTGTTGTGAACTTTGATAACCATACTACTCATACTAAAGTCATTTAGTAGTCACAGTTGCATGCGCCATGATCACTCCGTGAGTTACTCCGTGATCATGGCGCATGCAACTGTGCCGAAATATTGGATAACTCAAAAATCAAATCATGGTAAATATCCCGTTTTAAATGACTTTAGTGTTAATAACCATGATAGTTTCAAAAGTTTCATACTACTCATGTTCAGCCATTTTGTTTGTGAACTGTTCCTGAATAATTTCATATGTAGGTCAAAACATTGTAATTACTTTAGTGTGCATTCTCTCGGACGGAGTAACATTGCAGGTTTAATTTTATTATTGTTTTATATATTCGGGTATAAAAACAGGGAATGGATTGTAACTTATTTATTTCCATATAAAACATAGTGGGTTGTAACGAACTCGTAGTTTTTAATTTTGTTTGTTATGAGATTTGTACCTATTTTGTTTTTGACGACCGATGTGGCGTGGTGGGCGAAGGTCCGCCTGCGACGCAGGAGGTTGCGGGTTCGATTCCCGCCTCGGAACAATTGTGTGTACGATCTGCAGATATTTGTTCCGGGTGTTCTGGTCGTTTTCTATGTATAATAAAAAATATCTATCTACATATGTAATGTATTGTATTATGTATATCAGTTATCTGGCACCCTTAACACAAGCTCACACAGCATTATCTAGCATGGGGCTAGATAATGCTGTGTGAATTGTCCAGCATTATTATTTATTATTCATTATTTGTTACAGCGTAATGAAATCAAAATAATAATACACGCAATAAATAATGTTATAACAAAATATTTATCACAGAATGAAATGAACAAAGGATTCAATAGAATCCTTAAAGCTTATTATAGCACTACAAGATTTACTAACAATTGCTCTGTTAAGCTTGGAGCTAGATGATGCTTTGTGTATTGTCCAGAATTATTTATTTTTTGACCTCAGAAGCGCAGTGGAGTGTCCACAAAAACACAGGAAGTTGAAAGAAGAAGAGAGAAAGAAAATACATTTATTTGACACCATACATAACACAAAACACGACACATTACATAATAAGAAAGAATACATACAAGAAAAAAATTATAAGGAGATTAATAAAAACATACAGATAGGTACAAATACGTGTTACATAAGGGGCCAAAAAGGTCTGTCTCAGCATTATGCCACTACAAGCCTAAGTTAGTAGCGGCGCTAATTTTCAGACAGGTCCTGGTGTGGTGGCACAAAGCTTTAAAACATTAGGTTGGTACTTACATAAAAGAAGACAAGAGTAGGTAAACATATAAAAGCCATATAGAAAAGGAAAAACGAAGAGAGGCAACATTAAATTACGCCTTAAATTTAAATAGCACAAAAATAAAACAGATAATATATATTTACAGATAAATATATATTATTAAGTTGCTGGCTCGGTTTCCGCTTCGAGACTGTATTTGTTCCGGTATTTTGTCTGGGTGTATATTTATCTATAATATTAACGGGTACAGTACCTACCCATTAACACTATTTTATTTCTATTATCACAATTTTCTCACCCTTAGGTTATCTTAGCTATTATCTGTGACCAGAAGATGCTTTTTCGCGATAAGATTTTCTGTTCAAAAAATGTAGATGTAAATAAATATTTAAAAGGAATATTTTCTTCTATTCCAACGCGTTCAAAGGTAAATTTGTATGCAAAACCGACAAAAAACAGACTGGAACCCTATTGGGAAATTTTTCAACATTCAACATTTCTTGTGACGGCTAGTCAAGCATTCAAAACACGTCGGACGTACAAAGAATGAGTTTTGTCCCATAAAAATGCATTCTGACTTGGAAAATGGGCCAATTTTATATCAGTTTTGTGGTTCACGTCATTGTTTTGAAGGACTCTGCTTTTTAAAAGTAGAGTTTTTCAAAATGGCGGCTGATAACAAGAATTTCTAGATATCATTTGAAAAAAATCTTATATACCTAATATATATAAGTCAATTGCTGTTGGTCTCGCTAAAACTCGAGAACTGCTGGGCCGATTTTGCTGATTTCGATTTTAAAATCTTTGTATTTTAAAATCGAAATCATATCGTTTCGTCGTAGTCCAGGGAAGGTTTAGGCGTTGAGAAAATGTGATAAAATTGCTTTCCACGCGGGCGAAGCCGCGGGGCGCAGCTAGTACAAAATAATATTCTTGTTACTTATAATGCTCAGATTAAACTTCAAATGGACGAAGGCCTAGGCGTTGATATAACATCGCCTCGTATCATAAGTGGATACAACATTACCTTAGGGCTTTATAAAAAAAACCTGTAATGATGTTACGTAATATCTCATTAAATAAACAGTCATCTATAGTAAAGTTATAAAGAAGAAAGGTTTTATTTTTTGTTTGTTTGTATGTTTGTAATGAATAGGCTCCTAAACTACTGGACCGATTTTAAAAATTCTTTCACCGTTGGGAAGGTACACTATGTGAACATATGCTATATAATATTTTCAAAAAAGTTAAGGATCTGTACTAAAACCGTGCGAAGCCGGGGAGGTCCGCTAGTAATCAATGATTCGATTCTTATTATTCCCTTGAGGTGCCGGAGCCAGCGTAGACGTCAATGCATTTTTTATCTTTCCAAATTTAATGATAGAATATCAACTTAACTATTTATGAATGTATTTTACCATCTCCGCTATATTACGGCCGTCACGCCACTCTCTGCCCATGTCAATGTATCCACAAATAGCACTCTGATTCACCAGCCTGATAATGCACGAATGCAGTCGAAATTCAGTCCTACAGCTATATAATAAGGTTGACAGTTGTACAGTTAATTTGTATCGTAAAATATGCCTGTTTGCTCCATCCGCGTTATCAATTTACGCAGAATCGACGTGTGTCGTGCAATTTGCATCAGATTTACGCTTTTGCATTCTGTGGGCTATTCTGGGAACATGTAGCCAGTTGTTGCTAATTTATTGTTGGTCAATTTCGTACACAAAAATATGGGTCGCTCCACTAGTAGCTAACTTTTTAATGTGCCCGCATAGGCACAGCAAAAAAATAGCGTTCAAAATGGGCCTAAACTTGGCATCTAACAAATAATTAATACTTATATTATAATATAAAGGAAACGGCCATATCTCGCGAAGAACCGACGGCCGCTGGGGCAAACATGTTCTTGAGTGGAGACCACGACTCGGTAAGCGTAGTGTAGGACGCCCTCCGACCAGGTGGGATGACGACCTGCGAAAGACTGCGAGTAGATGCTGAAGACTGGCTAGCTGAAGACAGGGCGCTATGGCGCTCATTGGGGGGAGGCCTATGTCCAGCAGTGGACTAATATAGGCTGATGATGATGATGATGATTATAAAGGAATAAAGTTTGTGAGGTTTTAGGGGTAGTAGAAGCGCAGTAAACGAGCTAGCCGCAATCTTGCCACTCGTTGGGTTTCAACTTGCTACCCTTCAAAGGAACGGTAACTTATAAGATAAAAAATAAGTACCTACATACAAAGAACAGGTCAACACCTAGACAAAATATCGTCACCCCTATTACGAACCCGTTCGATAAATCTCGCACAGCGCCAATAATTCGAAACGATCGAGAACAATTGATGTCTCAGCGCAGAGAGGTTTTATGACAGTTGGTTACGTGCCTCGATATTATTGCCCGAACCTGCGCAGGTCAGCTTTGTATGAGTACTTATTGACTGCGGGAGTACAAAGGTGTATGTACTTTATTTATTGGATGAGATATCTAGTATTTCGTTGATAAATAAGATCTTTTGACGACATCTGTGGCGCGGTGAAATGAAATGAAATGAAAATATATTTATTCTATTAGAGCTAATAAGACTTAATTATCTAACTATAGTAAACAAATACAGCACACGACTTAAAAAGACTTAAAAGTAAATTATTAATAATAACAGACATATTTTTAAAATTAAAGTTGTGTAGATCAAGCCATGTGTGATGGTTAGTGCCGTGTTCCTGCTCTATCAGAACAGGATCATGCTCAGCTGAATGTTGCGAGTAACCCCACAACGCTTTCAGCATGTACCATTGTGAACGAAGGTGGGCGATGGTCCGCCTGCTAGACGCCTACCTCGGGACAAATTAATGTTTGTCCGATCTTTAGATATTTATTCAGGGCACTCCATAAAAAATATAATATATCTATATTATGTATTGTATAATGTATATTAAAAAAAAAACTATTGAGTGCAGTTCATTGGATCTTGAAATCGAATGCGACTTTGACTGTAACCTCTTTCGACATCTACGAGCTGAGTTAAAGAAGTCGAAATTGCAATCTACCTGCACCATAATTCAACCCCCTTGGCTTGGTCTAGAGTTGTTCAAATAAACGAAATAAACCGATTTCGCTGCAACTGCTCGCCATTGTTCTGTCGAATTCAAGTTCCGAAATTATTGTCGTTGGCCCGAGTCGAGATTTATCGAGTGTCGTTAGGATTGGACCGTGTAAGGTACGAGAACGCCCTGTATAATCTACCGGGGAATTCTAAAAAGTTTTCAAATGGACGAGTTTTGCTCCAACTCAAAAACTAACAATCTAACAAGGTAAAGGTTTCTTGTTCACTTCTTAACTTTACCTGAAAAAGATTGAAGTGAACAAAAGGTCAAAGTGATCACTTTATTACCTAGTTTAACTTATCTAAGAAAAAAATATGTATTAGACACATGAGTTAAATGAACATACTAGTGGTTTCTTTTTCACTTCTTCCACTGGTGGACAAAAACATTAAGTGAACATTCAAATAATGTTATTTGATAATAATGAATAGTATAAAATTTTACTTGTCTAAGTGCTTATTTTGTAAGCCTTAAGATAATAAAAACATTAAAATTTTGAATTGTTTGAATTTTGAATGGATTCTAGAATTTTTTTGGCCGAGACTGGGCGAAGTATAGCCGCGATTGTTGTCTAGACTAAAATAGACAAATTGCGACTCGTCCTCATATAATGCGTAAAATATTTGAAATGTTTTCCTCTAACTTTAACAATTTAAGCAATTAATGATGATGCGATGTCAGTTTTGTCTATTCTACTATAGACAACAATCGCTAATTTATTTTGCCTATTGCCGGCCAAAAAAACTCTTGAATCCATTGGAAAACTTAGACCGAAGCCATTCCTGAAGCTATTTATTTATTTCTATGGTTATTTGTATAAAATGGCCTCATAATTACACTAGCCATATTTAAACAATTTATAATACCTCTCTCTTTGATAGATAGAAGTAAAGAATGTGCGAATGTATAGTCACTAAACTGTCTTTATCTTTGTCTTCCTCTGTCATTACCAGTGGAGACCAATATAAAATAAAACTAGTAAATAAAAAATAATTATAAGAAAGACCTTTGAAATGATGAATAATGATGTTAAAATGATAACGCATGTTTTCTAAGATACGATCCGTCTTTGAAAATTCATTCTCAGTCTCTCAAATAGGTTTAATCCATTAGGTATCTTATTTTAAAGGCCTTAAAGAGGCTACTTACTTGACCGCTCGCCAAAATGCCCTAAGTAAGGTCACAAAAACTTTGCGGATTAAAGTGGAGCTACGGCGATGATTTACGATAAAGGGGTGCTAATGTTAGAATCCAGTTCAAAGTCGCTCAGCGAGCTATGGAAAAAGCTCGGAGTTTCTCTGAAGGATAGGATTCGTAACGAATACATCCGACAGAGAACCAAGGTTATCGACATAGCTCAAAGAATTAGCAAGCTGAAGTGGCAGTGGGCCGGCCATATTTCGCGAAGAACCGACGGCCGCTGGGGCAAACGTGTTCTTGAGTGGAGACCGCGACTCGGTAAACGTAGTGTAGGACGCCCTCCGACCAGGTGGGATGACGACTTGCGAAAGACTGCAGGTAGATGCTGGATGCGGCAAGCTGAAGACAGGGCGCTATGGCGCTCATTGGGGGAGGCCTATGTCCAGCAGTGGACTGATATAGGCTGATGATGATGATGATGATGAATGTTAGAATGGTATTTTTGGGGAAGTTTTGCGATTAGCAGAATTACGTATTTTTTTCTATATTTATAACCTGAGTAGGAAAGAACGTGAGTAGGTATATACCTACCCGTTGTCTACCACCACTACAGATGCACAGCCAAATGTTTATAACATTTCATAACTCTGGAAAGACTATCCGCCACTTTTTTTTTTAAATTACTTCACACATTTACTTAATGGCACATCTAAATTCTAAAAAAACCTAGTATGAAAAAATATCTATTTAATAAACTTTAATTATAATTTTAATTTGTATTGTAATTTTAATTTTATATTTAATCATTTTGTAGGTGTATTATATTTTAATTATGATTTATTTTATGTACCTGAGTAAATTTTATTTTAATTTGTTTTAATTTTATATAATTATGCAAAAATATGGAATTTTTTATTGTTTCTGTACTACAAACTGATTATCTGAAATAATCGTTATAAATGAATGAATAAAGTTGTTATGTAGATTTCCATAAAATGAGGCAGAATAAATAAGTATTATAGATGAATAAATGAAGATTTTGAGATCCGTAATGCATATGGCTCACCTTCACTCAAACTAGAGATTGCGGTCTTAAAAATATCAAACCAGAAAAAAGGTTGCACCACCTTCTCTGCAGGCGTAACCAAAACTTACGGCTTGAAAGTTACATGTCCAGTGTAAATTAGTTACAATGTCAGATCGTAACTTTGTAGTCAGATGGATGGATGGTAGTTTCTAACTTTAATTTTTAATCCGTGAGCATTATTTTATGTTCTGTTAGTTGAAAACTTTTAGTTCTTTGGGAATGTTAATAGAAATAGAAATAGTTTATTCATATCAGACATGGTAAATTAGAGAGGTGGTATTACAAATAAATTGATCCTCATATCTCGCCACATTACTGGCATGTATATATAAAAAAGTTCCAGTTAAGTTTCAACTGGAAACAACCCACAAAAAACAAAATATTTCAAATAATAATTCTCAATAATCTAATTCTAATTTAAATAAATGTCAAGTCATACTATACAATACAAATATTCAAAATTAAAGTTAGATTCAATGTCAATAATATAATTTAAACTTTAAAGGTCAATGTGACAATGTGTCACAATGTGTTAATGTCACTTTGACTGCGGTTTTTTTTCGACGACAGCGATCTTTTTTTTTACCTAAAAAATTCGTGCTGCCGCTCTACACAGCGGTTGTGTTGCGCCGCACATGCGTTTCGTTCGAAAAATATTACAGCTCTGCTGAGTCAAAAAGATCTGTATTTTCTCAGCCGCTGCACTAGTGTGGATTTACGCATATTAGTCACTTGTAGAAAACTCATACCATGCGTTTTCAGCACTCAAAGTGTTAAAACACAGAACTAAAAGTCATTTTTTTTACAATTTACCTCATTTCGATAACCGAGTCTGAACCGGTAAAGTCTGGGTTGGTCCAGACTCGGTGGTAAAGAGCATATTATGCCAACGACACGACATCTATTTATTTACTCTCATTTCCTTTCAGGAACTGTAAAACTAAATTCCCCCATTCAATTCAGACGTTGTCCCACAAACTTTCCATCCAAAGGAACTCTCATCTTTAATCTACATAATTACGTCACGTTTCATATAAATTTAATGAACGTGCCCCGTTCGTGAATAAATAATGATAAATATAGGAGATGATAATTTTAAGCGCTTTTGTTGGTTGTCATCTTTTTCGACGAAAGAATTTCCTTATACCAAACGGTAATACCGGTACATAACGGTAAACGTAGTGTAGGACGCCCTCCGACCAGGTGGGATGACGACCTGCGAAAGACAGCAGGTAGATGCTGGATGCGGCAAGCTGAAGACAGGGCGCTATGGCGCTCATTGGGGGAGGCCTATGTCCAGTGGACTGCTATAGGCTGATGATGATGATGAAACGGTAATATGGATTACAAAAGTGAATTACCTTATGTTATTAAGGTCTAAAATAATACATTGTATTGCTTATATATTATATTGATATGGTCGGTAAAAAATTACCCTTATCAGGTAACAGAAACTAAGTATTTAAAGTATTTTTTAGTTGATAGGCGATAAAGATAGATAGATAGATAACACTTTATTACACTACACAAAACAGAAAATAATACAGAGATAAAAACTTAGAATAAAGGTATAAAGGGCGGCCTTATTGCTGAGAGCGATCTCTTCCAGGCAACCTTGGGATGGACTGGACATGAACGAACAATATAGACGGTGGCACTTTAATAAATAATTCATAACAAATACACTAAATACCTACATTACAAACATTATAATAAACTTGCATAGACATAAGGCTATCAATATTTTATATGGATAAATAATGCTGATGCAGCAGTTTTTTGAAGATAGGGAGTGATTTAAAAAAAGATTATTTAACATTAAGTTACAAAAAACCTGCAGTTTAATTTTGCTTTGTCACGTTTTGAGAAATGACAAAAACGCAGGTATACCAACATAAAGCCTATCTACCAAATTGCCTGAACCAAATGACCACGCGGGCGAAGCCGGGACGGGCCGCTAGTATTTAATAATAGTGTCCATTCTGATAAAGATACAATATTTTTATTGCCAAAACCTGTGTTATAGTAAAAACTATGATGCTATAGGTAAGTTTACAAGAAAAAAAAAATTATGGCGCAACACAAATCTACTTTTCGTAGCATGACGACCGATGTGGCGCGGTGGGCGAAGGTCCGCCTGCGACGCAGGAGGTTGCGGGTTCGATTCCCGCCTCGGAACAAATGTGTGTACGATCTGCAGATATTTGTTTCGGGTGTTCTGGTCGTTTTCTATGTATAATAAAAAATATCTATCTATGTAATGTATTGTATTATGTATATCAGTTATCTAGTACCCATAACACAAGCTCTGCTTACCATGGGGCTAGATAATGCTGTGTGAATTGTCCAGCATTATTTATTTATTTTATTATTATTTATTAGCATCAGTCTCTCGTTATCATATGGCAACCCTGTCTATAATGTCGATGTTAACAAATTCATTACTTACGCTGCGAAAAGGATAAAAAATGATACGAAATGTATGGTGATTGATGATCGAAGATAGTCAAGTACTTACATCAGTGATCCCTGAAAATCAGAATAATTTAAGATTGCTTTTCTAACGGTTTTCGATCGCAAATATATTTATTATTCCAGCGAGTGTTTGTCGCTGGCGACTCATCATCACCCTATGTTAGTCCACTGCTGGACATAGCCCCCCCAATAAGCGCTATAGAGCTCTGTCTTAAGCTTGACGCATCCAGCATCTCCCTGCAGTCTTTAGCAGGTCGTCATCCTACCTGGTCGCAGGGAGTCCTTCACTACGGTTACTGAGTCGTGGTCACCTAATGCGGTTGCCGGTTCTTCGCGAGATATGGCCGTCCCACTGCCACTTCAGCTTGTTAATTCTTAGAGCTAGACGCTGGCGACTGGTTTGATATAAACTTGCATTCCTTGTGGTACTTTAACAATCTGAAATGAAAAAAAAACGCCTTGGTATCTATCAAAAACCCCATATATCGAATTTCAAATGTGCTGAGTCAAATCATTGATATCATCCGTACCTTTAGCTGTGAGACCTTAGCATGAGTTTTCAAACGTTAACGAAAACTATAAGTTTTCTTTCCATTCGATATATAGGGCGCCTTGCAGCGCCCGGAAAACTAGTTATCTTTTTAAACCTTCTTTGAAAAAAGGAGAAGGTTAGTTTGAAACATTGTTATTTAAAAATAACCTACTACTATCGTATTCGACTTATCACTCGGTGTTATCAAAAAATATGGTACAAGTATTGTATTAGTATAATAAAATAATAGTTATTACTAATATTTATTTATTATCATCAGTATCTCTCATTATTTCAGTATCTTATTTGATGATTAGATATAAAAGTATTTTAAATTAGACTTAGAAAACTATCATTTTAATTATTGATTCTACTTCTACATAATGTCTCTTTTCAGCTAGGTTTTAAAACTCATGCTAGCTACTCTGGCATTCGACAATCGGTGACTGCTGACATATTGCGCTACATTTTTCTAGCTTTGGGTGCTCAGGGTAGGCAGCTATTTATTCTTAAATCCACTTGGCTTATGTCTGTTACTTCTTATTTAACGAAAGACATAAAAGAGACATAATAGAGAAGACGTCATATTAAAGAGTTTTAAATTAGATATAGAAAACAATCAAACTACCATTTTGATTATTAATTCTACTTCAGTCTACAATGTCTCATAAAAACTTGGTTGAAAACTCATGCTAGCTACTCTGGCATTCGACAATCGGTGACCGCTGACATATTGCGCTACATTCTTCTAGCTTTGGGTGTTCAGGGTAGGCAGCTATTTATTCTTAAATCTACTTGGCTAATGTCTGTTTCTTCTTAGTTAATCAAAGACATAAAAGAGACATAATAGAGAAGATATATTAAAGAGTTTTAAATTAGAATTAGAAAACAATCAAACTACCATTTTGATTATTAATTCTACTTCAGTCTACAATGTCTCATAAAAACTTGGTTGAAAACTCATGCTAGCTACTCTGGCATTCGACAATCGGTGACTGCTGTCATATTGCAGTACATTCTTCTAGCTTTGGATGTTCAGGGTAGGCAGCTATTTATTCTTAAATCCACTTGGCTAATGTCTGTTTCTTCTTAGTTAATCAAAGACATAATAGAGAAGACATATTAAAGAGTTTTAAATTAGATATAGAAAACAATCAAACTACCATTTTGATTATGAATTCTACTTCTACAATGTCTCATAAAAACTTGGTTGAAAACTCATGCTAGCTACTCTGGCATTCGACAATCGGTGACCGCTGACATATTGCGCTACATTCTTCTAGCTTTGGGTGTTCAGGGTAGGCAGCTATTTATTCTTAAATCCACTTGGCTTATGTCTGTTACTTCTTAGATCTGGATGGATGGCGTGGGTTTGGGGATGAATTTGTTAGTGGTTGTCTTTAGGTTTTCTTGACGTTTTGGTTATCGACTCGATCTTGAAGAGGTTTCTAGATTTATTTAAAGGTTTGATCAAAGAGTCAGTGATGGCGTGAAGCGTCTAACTGTAAAGCCATACACTACACTATCCTGACGCCATCCCAGGATTGACGACCGATTTGGCGCGGTGGGCGAAGGTCTGCCTGCGACGCAGGAGGTTGCGGGTTCGATTCCCGCCTCGGAACAATTGTGTGTACGATCTGCAGATATTTGTTTCGGGTGTTCTAGTCGTTTTCTATGTATAATAAAAAATATCTATCTATGTAATATATTGTATTATGTATATCAGATATCTAGTACCCATAACACAAGCTCTGCTTACTATGGGGCTAGATAATGCTGTGTGAATTGTCCAGCATTATTTATTTATTTATAGGTATTAATCCATAGTAAGTAAAATAGATTATATTATTAATTTACACCTTAGGTCTTATTTGATAATAATAATGTTGATTAAAGTTTAACTTGCCTTTAATCTTCTGTTGTAAGCCATAAGAAAACGCCGCCCAAAAACAAAAAAATATCGTATCGCGTTTCGTCAGCTGACCATAAGCACACACACACATACACGCAAAAGGTTTATGTTTCTTGTTCCTCAGAGCAAATTAGCAATCAAAACAAATATTTCCAAAATAAATCTAAAAAATAAAAAAGCTAAACGCTTTAGCGATATGCCATATGCCGATATATTCCCTCTGGCCATGTGGTCCTACTGCCTTTGTCCTACCGATCGGACCACATGAACTTTTTTTTCCTATTAGTTCGATTATAAGGATTATAAGGATTTGTAATTCCGCTTCGTCCTACCGATCGGACCACATGAACTTTTTTTTCCTATTAGTTCGTTGACAAGCAAAACGCTAACAGACCGCCATCAACCAATCAAATCGAAACAAAACGGAGAAAAAAAGGCGGCACTGACCTGATAACTTGATGTTATGACCACCTTTATATACCACTAGCGGACCTTCTCGGCTTCACACGGTTTTAGTACGGATCCCTAACTTTTTAGAAAATACTCTATTTATTTTTATTAATAAATAAAATAAAATAAAAATATTTTATTTCAGACAACAATGAGTCCCATATGCTACGGGGTTTTATGACTAACAACACACTATAAAAATAAAGATAAAACACAAAATATAATAAAAATAGGCACTTGTGATAAGATGATATAGGTTCTGCTGCTTTCAGGGGTAGCTTTCGTTACGCAGCAACAAAATGCTGGAATAATATACCACCGCCCATCAAGGATCTCAGACATATAACTACGTTTAAATTGAAATTAAAACAGTTCCTGCTTAGGGCTCAGAAGGAGGATGAAAGTCTTAAAGATAACGATAGATCTGTTATCTGAACTATCATAGAGTATCAAAGTGCACTAAATACCTATTTAGGGACACAGATTACGAGACAATATTCTTAGTACTTACCTACCTTAGTACTATGAAATTTGAGAAGTTTTCTACCAATATAAAAAGAACTAAGTTGATAACTTATTCGCACCATCAGACTTATTCGCAGTTTTTGGTTCGTATACACAGTGTAATTTGTTCGGCCTGACTAAGCAAGCCACAGCCACCGGTCTTATATTTTAGTTAGAATGAATAAGGATAGAATTTATAAATAAGTATTATATAATGTATAACTAATAATGTATTGCAATTTTGTTTACTATTTTTATGTATAAATCACGCACCTGACGACCATGACGTGACACGATCCCTCTGGTCTTCACTGAAAATCAGCGCTGGGTGGACACATTAGTGTGCATCCAGCACAATGCTGAGTGAAGGCCATATTTGCCATGAACTCTGCTACGCACAATAATTTGCAAGATATATAGTATTAATTTGCGTAGTTTTAAGTTTGTTGTGTATGCTAGTTTTTAAGGTAAATAAAAATATTTTCTTTCTTTCTTTCTATGATATGAAACAGAGGATAATCAATCTAGGAAATAGCTTCCTTCATTGAATAATTTATTCTGAAGTTAATTGTTATTTATGTAGTTTAAGCTTTTCACTTTCTTAATGGAATAAATAAATTTAAATTAAATGTTTCTGGACCGAAAATCACTAAAACCCAGTAGGTACAATATTTGCAAAATATAGGTACCAAATATATTTAATTACAAGTACTATTTTAACGGGTGTTTATCGCGGTTATTTACCTATTTTTCTCGACGTTTCAATAGGTTTACACACTGTTATGGTCACGGGAAGACTGGAAAAAAAACATTACTTGTAATAATATATAAATATAATAAATAATGCTTGACAATTCACACAGCATTATCTAGCCCCATGGTAAGCAGAGCTTGTGTTATACTACTAGAGTACTAGATAACTGATATACATAATAAAATACATTACATAGATAGATATTTTTTATCATACATAGAAAACAACCAGAACACCCGGAACAAATATCTGCAGATCGTACACACAATTGTTCCGAGGCGGGAATCGAACCCGCAACCTTCTGCGTCGCAGGCGGACCTTCGACCACCGCGCCACATCGGTCGTCATATATGTTCTGATCGCTAAAGTTTAAGAACCAAATATTTATATTGTCACAAGCTGTGGCACGTGTTAATAATTTTTCCCTCCGCGCCTACAGAGGTCTAATACCAAAAGCATTTTTACATTTTAGTTAGTACTAGCTTTACGAACTTACGTATGCAAATTCCAAGGTAATACCATAAATCGTTTAGATGTTAGAAGGCCATAAAATATTCATTCTGAACATTCGCTTCTAAAGATGCCTGTGGTTTTTCTACCTTAAAGGGTAGAGGGCATAGTAAATAGAAGTATACAGTAAGTCGATAGATTTTCTACATTCACAATTTATTATTATGTATTTATTATTATTTGTTTAAAATGCTAACAAT
Source organism: Eupithecia abbreviata (assembly GCA_943735965.1). Lineage (NCBI taxonomy): Eukaryota > Metazoa > Arthropoda > Insecta > Lepidoptera > Geometridae > Eupithecia > Eupithecia abbreviata. The sequence continues at coordinate 3,928,155 of OX031000.1, forward strand.
TTTAGTTTCTCAGACTAAGTTCGATAATGATAATAATTATGTTTATCTATATCTATTCACTAGACAAACCTCTCTGGTTTTTAGTGTGACATAAATAAGTGGAGAGTAAGTTTTTTTTAAATTATAAAACCTTATTCACTCTTACCTAAAGACACCAAGGTTATAGTTAACCGGAAAAACAGAATCAATTGTGCCCAGGGCGGAATCGCCCGCAACCTGTGCGTCGCAGGCGGACCTTCACCCACAGCGCCACAGAGGTTGTCATATCCACTAGATAAGGTTAGGAATGCGCTGTACCTACCTCTGCTTGTCCTCGAGTGGAAGGGACGTGGTGGGATCAAGTCATGAAGTGAGGACATGATGTAATACTGGCCTAATTAACGTAGCAAGATACCAAATCACCCATCAGTGGTTGCAACGACGCAGGCTGAAGGGGCAATAAGAAATAATTTGACATGTTTTATAAAAAACTATAAATCGTCTTAAAATTATAAACCTAAGCTGATATTATGTGATAAATGAATATGAATTTCTAAATAATGAAAATGGGTTTAAAATTTGGTTTTAAAAAAGGATTTATCGAAATCGGTTGGCGTTATATTGAGTTATTCGTCCATTTGTAGCGCACATACTTAATACGCAAATTTAAGACTTATAATGATTTTCTCATGGAAACCATTGTCGGACCATTGCCGAACAAGAGATTGGACCAAATTGAAATGGGATCTCAAGGTAAGCACCAGCTTTCCTTTTTTGAAGTCGGGTAAGAAAACCACCCTTGCACGGAAAGCCTACTGGATCTTATGTACTATGTCTGAGGTCAGAAATCCCATTTGAAGCTTTGTCCGTCGACCGGCGGCGCATCAAAATTTAATTTAAGCACAAATTAATTACTCGTCTTCGGCGTAAAATTTAGAGAGATAAATCGTAGTTTCGGCGAGGTGTTTAGTAAAATTGCGCGGTTAGAATATTAACTGGAAATCTCGTGGAATTAGATATTTGGTAAATGGACAACAATATTTTACTTTGTGCATTATTTGGTGAGAATGATGAATGAAGTTTCAGCGCCAGGCTTGATTGCATTCTGGTTGAATGAAATACTGCTTTTGTCTATCTTAACCTGTCTGGAATGGTGCTTAGTAAATGTCTAAACAAAGTTATCGACATAGCTCTAAGAATTAGCAAGCTGAAGTGACAGTGACCGGTCATATCTCGCGAAGAACCGACGGCCGCTGCGGAAAACGTGTTCTTGAGTGGAGACCACGACTCGGTAAACGTAGTGTAGGTCGCCCTCCGACCAGGTGGGATGATGACCTGCGAAATACTGCAGGTAGATGCTGGTTGCGTCAAGCTGAAGACTGGGCGCTATGGCGCTCATTGGGGAAGACCTATGTCCAGCAGTGGATTAACATAGGCTGATGATAAAATGTCTAACAAAATTAAAGTAGTTGTACAGTATATCCGACGGCCAGAGTACACTCTGTATAGTTACGTTATAACTAGATTGTTATGAAAAACCTAAAATTCCTCGAATTCCAGAATTATGGACTGTTTTTAAGTTTTGCAGGATATATACTCGGAAATATTTTTTTATAGTACCACCTTGGAATCATCCTCTATACAATAGTGAAACGATTTCCATTATACATACATATATTTTTATTTTTAATATTTTGTCGATTTTACGTGTTTTATAATAGGTACCTAAGTAGGTACTTTGTAGTCTAATATAATTATGTGTAATTAACCTTGTTTGTGTGTTGTGTTAGTGTTTAATAAATAATTTTCTTTCTTTCTTTCTTTCTATAAAAAACGCACATACAGCCGAAAATAGACCCTCCTCCTTTATCAAAGTCGCGTACCCTCTTTGTTTAAATATCTAGCATTAAAAGTGTATATAGTTTCAAATCAGCACTAAAATCTAGACCTTTTTAAACCTGCGAAAGACTGCAGGTAGATGCTGGATGGGTCAAGCGGAAGACCGGGTGCTATGGCGCTCATTGGGGGAGGCCTATGTCCAGCAGTGGACTAATATAGGCTTATGATGATGATAATGTTAAATGGGATCTCAATTAAAAATAAGAAAGAGTTTAGAATAAATATTTAAAATTGGAAAAGTCTGCTAACTGCAAAATGTTGCAAACAATGTTGGGCACAGAATTCCGACTTTCTTATGAACTTACTATTTAATGCTGTTTCTAGTAAATAGCTGATGTTATTATAATCTTCGTAGGTATTATATATTAACATGTAAATTGATTTGACCAATAAATTGTATTTCTGCATTTCTATTATAGAAAAATGCCATAAGTAGGATTATGTATGGACCGCCATTAAAATCTCCGAAAACCCCCTAAATCAAACCAGAAATCCCATTAAAAAACCCCCAAAGTACACCCGTTAAAATAATTACCATAATTTAGTGAAAGTGGCCAGTCCCATTGGGCCATTTGACTTGCCCGTCAAATCTGGGGTCTGATCTCGAACTGGATGTGTGGTCGAGCTGATTGATTGGAGTCCAGTAGCTGAACTCTCAGAGTAAAAATATTGAGGCTATTTATTAGACGTCTGGCGTAAGGTGTAAGCTTTACTCATTTCTCTATCGCGCGGCTATCGTTATATTATGTTCAATGTTAGTTATTATAATTTTTAGGAATCAATAGCAGATTTTATGAAATAAGAGAATTATAAAGAAATGTAAATGATTTATCAAATCACTTAAATAAAATCAAAATTTGACAACGTACCTGAGGTAGACCACAAAATGACGTCTGCCCACCTCAAAGCGCAGAAACGAAGTGAGTGAGCGTTTTTTTTTTTTTTTCGAATGGACTATTATGCTGTTGACTTCAGATGGCCGTGACAGCGTTACCGGACTTTTGGCGGGCGCAGAGGGCGCCTCGCCGGTAAAAATTAGGTTGGGGCAACACGCACAAGGGCCACCACTTAGGTGCGAGCCTCGGCTTGGGCTGTTGCCAGATGCTACAAGGGGTAGGGAGGTAACGCCTTAGGTGCACGAGTGCACCTGAGGGCGGAAACGGGGAATTCTTCGACCCCGCATCCGGCGGGGTCGGTTATTGGTCGGGTGTGTAGTGTGCGGAAGCTGAGTTGTTGCCGTCACTTCCGGGTTAGCGTCAGTGAGTGGGTCAACGGGGTCACCAAGAACGTGTCTCGGTCTACGGAGGAGAGAGTGAGTGAGCGCCGTTGCCCGCGCGCCTTTTACCTAACGCTAACTACCAGCGTTGCTTGCGATTTTATCAACGAGGCGGATGCCAGCTTTCACTGGGGGCTGCCAGCTAACAATATGTATGTATATATTAAACCTGTAGAATATAATAGAAAAGATAGATAGATAGATAGATAGACAATAATTTTATATTAGCACACTTAAAAATAAAACAAACAAGGTAAACAATAATAATACAAGATATGTGACAATTTGGCGGTCTTATCGCTCAAGAGCGATCTCTACCAGACAACCGTGGATGGATAGGATCGTTGGATTGAAAAAGGGGATCTGTGTGCGTTATTATGTAGTTAATTACAACATGAAGTTTCATATTATTATGTTACATACAAATACCTATCTACTATAAATACATATATACTTTATAACAAATAATACATACCTACTTATATAAATATATAATATAAATTTTATAACGGAAAAAAACAAGGGTGTGGTCAGTGACAGCAGGACAAATAGTGTTCCTTTACCATGCTCTTGAATATTGCTAGTGACTTTTATATAAGACATTTATATATAACCACAATACAAACAGTTACTCCGTGGGTTGCAAAAATTATCAACGAATAATTTCAAAGAATTATTAGCCAAAGACGCTAAATAATCCAAAAAATTCGAATTTTTTGGTCCAAAACTCCGAAAATAAACATCTGATAGTTTTTTACACTACGGTACTGTTGTTATTTTCCAGTTTTGTTATCACTACATAGTATAAATCAAAGTCACTTCCCGCTGTCTGTCTGTCTCTATGTATGCTTAGATCTTTAAAACTACCCAACGGATTTTGATGCGGTTTTTTTAATAGATAGAGTGATTCAAGAGGAACTATTTAAACCATTTCCCACATAGATTTCCACGCGGACGTAAAGTAAAAGTAAAAGTAAAAAGTCATTTATTTCTTTAGGCTTACAAAATAAGCACTTAGACAAGTTATATTTTATATATAAATTATTATCAAATAAAATTATTTTACTGTTCACTTCAATTTTTTGTCCACTAGTGGAAGAAGTGAAAAGAAACCACAGATGATGCCATGGAACGCAGATTTACGCAGAGGTTACAATAATAAAATCAAGTTTTATTTTAAAATCAGCTTGTTACTTGACCCGTTACTAAAAAGGGTTCGCCCTGTAATCTCACAAGGTCGCGCGTTATTTATTTGAACACTTGTCACTCCGGGATTACAACATTTGTAATACCAATATTGGCTTCAACTTCATTTCTAAGGAATGTTACGTCGATCGTTTCAATATCAACTTTATTGAATGGGGAATAAGGGTGGAATTCATGTCTTGTAAATGATTAGAATAGATTTATAAAAATAGTAGCTGCGCCCCGCGGTTTCACCCGTGTGGTGATAGGTATTTTGGATGATATAAAATATATCTTTATAAATTGTAGCATATGTGTTATTCTGATGTATAAGCTATATTATTGTTAAGTTTCATTAAAATCCATTCAGTAGTTTTTACGTGAAAGAGTAACAAACATCCATCCATCCATCCATCCATACTTACAAACATTCGCGTTCATAATATTAGTAGAATTAGTCGCGTCGCTTATTCACACTCATATCTTTACTGCAGCCGTGGCGATTTAATTATATAAAATTTTTGAATTTTTGTACAAATATACATACAGTATGATTAATTATAAATGAGAATGTTTGAAAAGAGGTTTTTTACTTCTTGCTCCAAAACTACTGAACGGATCAAATTTAAAGTGTGCACGGAAAACCAACATTATTCGGTTTGCCGGCCAATGTTGGCAGCCATCTACCAATAAAGGTACACCAAGTAGGTCTCTACACGTTGGTCCAATTATTGGCCCAGCGCATTGGCGTATTGGCCCAATGCGAACAGGGGCCAATTGAATATTATGCTTACCTGTTTACATCAAAACTATTGAAACCCATAAGTTGAATTATGCATAGATTCTATAGATTTATTATGATTCGATTATATAGTTCCAGATCTAGAGTAGGTATGCCTAAATTTTCTATACTGATTTTATAAAGAGGAAAGGTTTGATTTTTTGTTTGTTTGTTATAAATAGGCTCCGAAACTACTGTACCAATTTGAAAAATTCTTTGACCGTTGGAAAGCTACACTATCCCCGGTGAACATAAGCTATATTATATTTTCATAAAAGTTAGGGATTTTTACTAAAACTCCAATAACCCAATAAGGTGTAATTTTTTTTTAAATAAAATGAAATTCGAGCCCTGTGAAACCGCGGGGAAACTAGTATTTTATAAAAGGTATTAGTTGAATAACACTCAGTTATAGTTAATACAACAATAATAGTTAAGTGTGCTGTGTTTGATGTGCAAAAAAGCGTATTTGTATTGTATTGTAACATTTTATGGAAAACTAGTTTAACTCTTGCTTAGCTAAAAATAAAATTACAAACTAAAATCACAAACCGCATCGCACCACATTTGCAGCGCATCATACCGCAATTGGTACGCGCGCCCTTAAACATAAATTCCATAAATAAATCCCGAATACAAAAAGTTGATAGCATTCGAAATCTAGAATGATGCGATTTGTTTGATTGGATTATTGGGATAAAGAAAAAGAAATACAATTTCAAGATGTATTCGGCTGATGTTTTCCAAGAGACGAAATCATTTTGGTTTTTCTGAATAAAATTGGCCAATTTCTTCTTATCAGTTATTTGCTTTTGAATTCGATATTTGGAGACATAGGGATAGAGGCTTAGCTGTGTTGGCGTAGTGAGAAGTGTAGTCGACTCTCAATGTGAAGGTGGTTGATTCGATCCTGGAAGTGCTTTTGTTTAACTTCGGTACTACGTACTTAGGCGATTAAACCAGTTAAATGCTTAACCGAATAAAATGGCGTAATAAAAAGTTGCCTTTACTAGCACTGGGTGCTCTCAGGCTAAAAATATAGAAGCTATGCAGCTAATAGCTCGAACAAAAAAAATCATAACCTCAAACTTTATTCACCCACTTTTACACAGAATTTCCCGCTATTTCCCTATCGTGCAATCTATCCGAAAGCGATCGCTCTAATTGGTCACGCGTACCCACTCCGGGAGGGCCATCGACGACAAATGTTTTGATCTACAGCCCGCTTGTGATTGGACGAGATTTGAGGGTAGTTGGCGAAGTTTTTGTCAGGTATTCGTGAGCGAAATATTGGGAGTTTTTTATATAAAAATGTTAGAAGGATAGTAATTACAATTCGTTTTTGATATCAAAAATTAGGTGTGACAAATGAAATTAGTTACTTATAACCATGCTATTTACCATGATTAAATTTAATTAAATATCAAATCATGGCAATCAAGTCAATCAAGAATACATCTAAATTGAACTGATGAATCGATAGCTTAGCTCAATCTACTAAATTTCAATTTAAAACTTTTAAAATCATGGTAAATATCCCGTTATTCGACTTTTGAGTTAATAACCATGATAATGGGTAAAATCATTTAAAATTTTAAAAGTTTTAAATTGAAATTTAGTCGATTGAGCTAAGCTATCGATTCATCAGTTCAATTTAGATGTATTCTTGATTGTATTACTCCCGTTACTTTCACAGCTCATTGCTTATTTTTTTTTTAGTTTTTTCTTAATCAAAATGCAGTCAATAAAATACAATAATCAACAATCCTACATCGACAGTACTAAATTTCTAGGATTGCCAAAGGAATCGAACCCTTTCTTCGTTTCCTCTACATCCACTGTGCCATCTAGCTCGTTAACACTTTGAGTGCTGAAAACGCACGGTATGAGTTTTCTACAAGTGACTAATATGCGTAAATCCACACTAGCGCAGCGGCTGAGAAAATACAGATCTTTGTGACTCAGCAGAGCTGTAATATTTTTCAAACGAAACGCATTTGCGGCGCAACACAACCGCTGTGTAGAGTGGCAGCACGAATTTTTTAGGTAAAAAAAAAGACCGCAGTCGTCGAAAAAAAACCGCAGTCAAAGTGTTAATATTTACTCACATTAGATCCAACCTAAAACACTTGATCGGTATTCCGTATTCCATAATTACGTTCATCCCCTTCAGCAAGGTAAGATATGTGCAAATTGGCCACGTGCCAACCCTCGAAGGTACGAGGACCTTGAAGCTGGTACTTATACACTCCAATTACTTACCCTGATTATGTTTAACAAGAATATCTACATGGATTAATTCTAGTAATAGTGAGAATAAATACATCACTATGTAACCGATCGAGACGACCGATGTAGCGCGGTGGGCGAAGGTCCGCCTGCGACGCAGGAGGTTGCGGGTTCGATTCCCGCCTCGGAACAAATGTGTGTACGATCTGCAGATATTTGTTACGGGTGTTCTGGTTGTTTTCTATGTATAATAAAAAATATCTATCTATGTAATGTATTGTATTATGTACATCAGTTATCTAGTACCCATAACACAAGCTCTGCTTACCATGGGGCTAGATAATGCTGTGTGAATTGTCCAGCATTATTTATTTAATTAAAAAATACCATAAATATAAATAATAATAATATAGTATGAAATAAAGTCGCTTCCCGCTGTCTGTCTGTAGCGACGTAAGATCTAAGCATACATAGGGATGTATGCTTAGATCTTTAAAACTACGCAACGGATTTTGATGCGGTTTTTTTAAATAGATAGAATGATTCAAAAGGAAGGTTTATAAACCATTTGACACAAAGATTTCCAAGCGGGCGAAGCTGCAAGGCGCAGCTAGAAAATAATAATCCTAATTTAATCCTTGGTTCTCACATAGTACCAGTACTAAGGCTCAACTCACACCAAAAGAGCGTCGAAGCGCAGCGAAGCGGAGCGCAGTTTCAGTGTCATGTGAATTTTAACTTTATTTTCATTACAATCAAATTTATTATCGCATGAGAAACTCGAACGAGTCGAATTCACCGGAATTCCCGCGGCGCCGCGGGCATCCGCGCGACTCGTTCGAGTTTCTCATGCGATAATAAATTTTATTGTAATGAAAATAAAGTTAAAATTCATATGACACTGAAACTGCGCTCCGCTTCGCTGCGCTTCGACGCTCTTTTTGTGTGAGTTGAGCCTAAGTCTCTTCTTTTGGTTCTGTACACTATTTCGGTCCCATTATGCGCGTTATACCTAAACAAAGAGGCACATAGAAAAATCAATTTCAAGACAAGAGTTCTTTAGCTGTCTCCCCTAGACCAGAAAGCCTTAAGCCTTTTGGGGGGATCTGATGAGGGGATCACCGAAAGTCACGTCCGGAATTGTAATGGGGTAAGAAGAGTGCTTGGTCTTCTACTTGCAGCCCCTTCATGAATGAGCGATTGATTTGGTGCAAGTAAATGGAGGAAGCGGAGAATCCTACTCATTTTATAAACGTCAAAGTTTGTAAGTATGGATGGATGGATGTTTGTTACTCTTTCACGTAAAAACTACTGAATGGATTCTGATAAAACTTCACAATAATATAGCTTACATATCAGATTACATAGGATACAATTCATAAAGATATATAGTATATTATCCATAAACAGTACATACACAATACATAAAAGTCTTTATTTGAAACATTTTCAGGGTGTTAATAACAAAATATGAAGCGATGCGACCTGCAATATCAAATATCAAACTGCTTTATTTCCTTGAGACCTTACAGGACTTGATTTTTGTGACGTATACTCTTGGATACGTCACAAAAATCAAGTCAAATTACATACCTAAGTAAAAAATCTAATTACACAAGTAAAACTAGGAAATTCAGTGATCACTTTGATTTTTTGTTCAGTTCAATCTTTTTAAGGCAAAGTAAAGAAGCAAACAAGAAGCCTATACCTTGTTCGTTTTCGAGTTGGAGCAAATAAATAAATAAATAAAATAAAATAATTTTATTTCGGACTACTATATATCCATAATTTGTTAGTAAGGATCTTATAATAAATGTTAGTAATTCTTACGAACTAAAATTAAATTAAATTGAAATGAAAATTAAAATAAATAGTAATAAATTAGAATAAATTAGAAAAAATTTAAATAAATTAAAACAAATCAAATTACATCATCAATAAAAATTCAAATTAATCAAATTACATTTCTTATTAATTTCCGCCATATTGGCGAATCAATCCTGCCCGCTACTATTTGTAGGATGCTGTTGGGGCTGTCCCGCACTCTGTGCATCAGGGACGCCGTCTTTTTACGAAGGATGGCGGCAAAGCCATCCGTCTGATACTCGGCAAACATCCCCGATGCACTGCAGAAACGAGGCAGTCCCAACATCATCCTAAAGATGTTATTATATTGCACTCGCAGGGTCTCCAGCGGTCGTTTGGTATGGCTGACCCATAGGTTCCCGGTGTAGAAACTTTGACAGTATGCTTTAAAGAGCGTTATTTTTACTTCTTCTGAACACCGGGTAAACCAACGGATCAGCATGTTACCTCTTACCGCCAGAGCCCTACGCTCTCTTTCAATGTCAGCATTGTCTTTAAGGTCGTCGGTAATAATGTGTCCAAGATATTTAAAAGAAGATACTTTTGTAATGTCCATGCCGTTAAGGGTGACCTCAGGGAAGTCTTTAAGGTTATTACCGGCCTTAAAGACAATGTATTCGCACTTTTTTATGTTGTAGCAGAGACCGTGAGAGGCAGCGTAGTCAGCACAGACCTTGAGCATCTCATCCATAGCTCTCGCTGAGCTCGTCAAAAGCTTTTTATTGTTTACAGATGATCTGATATTTTGTTATAAGTCTTTTTACAAATTTGTTTGAATTTATTTATTGATAGCTTTTGCAACTCACTTGGAGTTTTGTTCTATATGCGTATACATTATATAGGCCTCCTCATCGATTTCGATGACGGCGACCCTAATTAATCACGGTTTTTTTTCTATCATGTGCTCTAATATGGCTCGCTAGACTTGGTCTTGAATATCCTACGGTACGCATGGCAGTAGAGTTGGCCCGATGAGTTATATGTATACGTGTAGGAGGGCTTAGGTCTCTGTTTACGAATCTGGCGTCTTGCGTCCATTGCCTCGATGCGATTTTCCTCAAACGCTTTGACTCTGTTGTAAATAGTAGATCGCCAAGATGACCTACGAGAAGCAAGCTCCTCCCAACACCCCGGGTCAATATCGCAAGCGGTGAGGTGTCGTTTGAACACATCCTTGTAGCGCAGATGCTGACTGCCGTGTCTCCGATTACCCTCTGTATACATTGCGTAGATATTAAAAGTAAAACGCCCTTAATTAAAGGGCGTTTTACTTTTAATATCTACGCTTTTCACTTTTTAATATCTTGTTAAGCCTAGTTGTGGATGTGGGCACATCGGACAAATAATAAAATTAAACACAGACAAATTTAAAGTCATCACTAGCACAATTGGTTATTTAATTAATTAATAAGGTAAAGGCTGTTGAATGTTTGTTTCATAATATATAGTGTCGCTATTTATTTTTAATTTGTTTTTTTTTTCTCTAACCATATATCTGTGAGGTAAGATATAAAACCCTTAATAAACCAAAGTTTCCGGTGCAGTTATTAAAAAAAATCTGACCCGCTTCCGGTTATATCTTCAACCACAAACACTCATAAAAATCGAGCAGTATTGTACAAGGATTTGTTTGCTGTTCAGTGCATTGATGGCAGGGGTTGACTTTATGACGGAAACGCTGAGTCCAACTTTGATCTTTTATTGTTCACGATTTTCAAGGAATTTGTCGGTTTTCCGTTTTGTTATTTTAAGGGAAATTCGTATTTGTTGGAGTTATTGTGTTCGTTGAAATTTTTAAGATTTGTTCTTTGGGTAATTCAGTTCTTTTTATTTTCTTTTCTGTGGTTGGCTTCAGGTAGATTGTATTTTCACAATGTTTTCCTGGTAATGTTTAGCAATTTTTTAATCCATTTTTAAGCTTTATTGAATGAACGACATGCATTTTTGATCATCATCACCATGAAGAAGAACACGTTTGCCCCAGCGGCCGTCGGTTCTTCGCCAGATATGGCCGGCCCACTGCCACTTCAGCTTGCTAATTATTAGAGCTATGTTGGTTCTCTGCCGGATGTATTCGTTACGAATCCTATCCTTCCGAGAAACTCCGAGCGTTTTTGTGTGGGCCGGCCATATCTCGCGAAGAACCGACGGCCGCTGGGGCAAACGTGTTCTTGAGTGGAGACCACGTCTCGGTAAACGTAGTGTAGGACGCCCTCCTACCAGATGGGATGACGACCTGCGAAAGACTGCAGGTAGATGCTGGATGCGGCAAGCTGAAGACAGGGCGCTATGGCGCTCATTGGGGGAGGCCCATGTCTGAGACTGCTATAATAGGCTGATGATGATGAAGGCAGAAAGATCAGGTAGGTATCCATTTACTAAGACATATTTCTCGACTTGCATAATAAAGCGTCTCAAATAAAATATTCCTTCCGCTTTTACACTATTCTGAAATTTCTCAGCGTGAACAAACTTCACGTCAAGTGCATGTTCCATTTTATCTAACTTTACTACGGCCTCACCTAGCAAAATTTCTCATGCATTTAGAGTAAGTTCACCTACGCTTACTTTCCTAACTTTTCGCTCTCGTAGAGTCTCGTTACTGTTATTATAAAAGCGTACGCAGTCTAGCTTAGGTTTAATAGCTGATGCACTCAATCTCAATAAATGATTATCTCAATGATGTTAATGCTTGGCCAGATGTCATGTCGCTCAGTTTCGCACCGACAATAGTATGTAAGTAATTTGTTGATGTGCATAGCTTTACTTAAATACTGACATGTATCGAATCATATTATATTTAGACTTGAATAGGCAAATAACCATGTATTAGACATATAAGAGATAAACATGCTAGTGGTTTCTTTTCACTTCTTCCACTAGTGGACAAAAAATTGAAGTGAATAGTAAAATAATTTTATTTGATAATAATTTATATATAAAATATGACTTATCTAAGTGCTTATTTTGTAAGCCTAAAGAAATAAATGATTTTTTACTTTACTTTACTTTTACTTGTTACAATCCTATCTGTTATCATTACACTGCACAGTCATTCATTCGATTGAATTCAAAATGATTGAAATTAAAAATATTATCACAAAATAAATGATGTGTGATTACACATCATTTATTTTGTCAGTGTTTCGTTCTTCTGGTCGCCTCAAAGGGTAATACTGAAAATCAGTGTTTTGCTCTTAGAGCAAAGCTTTTCGCTGACCTTTTTGACTGGCTGCAGAACTCACAATCTTCAAATCTCTACTTTTAATTTTTTTTATACTATTACTTATTGTTTACCATTAATATGTGTTACCTTTATATCATGTGCTGCAGTGTCAAATAATGCATTATGCATAATGCATTATCTATCTATCTACAATACAATACAAAAATATTGCCATTCAACGTGGCAAGTCTGTGCAGTCTCTCACTCTGTCAAGGCAGTGTCCAGAATGCAGGTAGCACCTGCATTCTGGGGTAGCCCCTGCATTCTGGACACTCTGCCCTCAGGACGGCTTAGATTTTTGGGAAAATGATATTTTTAGTGTAAATACCTCATATTTTCTTAAATATTTCAAAAGAACTGCACACAATGGGTGGCTGTAGCGCTTGGAAGCGAAAATGCTGGACAATCCACACAGCATCATCTAGGCCCAAAAAAAGCAGAGATGTGTGTGAACCTACCTAAAAAGACATTTTATTGCATCTGTTACAGATGTTACTTGAAGGTCATGATTTTTTTTTATATAAGTAAAGTAAAGTAAAAAATCATTTATTTCTTTAGGCTTACAAAATAAGCACTTAGACAAGTCATATTTTATACATTAAATTATTATCAAATAAAATTATTTTACTGTTCACTTCAATTTTTTGTCCACTAGTGGAAGAAGTGAAAAAGAAACCACTAGCATGTTCATCTCTTATATGTCTAATACATGGTTATTTGCCTATTTAAGTTTAAATATAATATGATTCGATACATGTCAATATTTAAGTAAAGCTAAGTATGGTTAAAGCATTTTACATCTTGGTGTTATTCTAGACTGTTCCAGATACATTTCATAATTTTAAACAACGGGTTGAGCAGAAACGTTTCGTCATAAACTTTATTGTTAGAGATGGCGCTGCTATCAAACAAGACATCATCATCATCATCATCAGCCTATAGCAGTCCACTGCTGGACATAAGCCTCCCCCAATGAGCGCCATAGCGCCCTGTCTTCAGCTTGCCGCATCCAGCATCTACCTGCAGTCTTTCGCAGGTCGTCATCCCACCTGGTCGGAGGGCGTCCTACACTACATTTACCGAGTCGTGGTCTCCACTCAAGAACACGTCTGCCCCATCGGCCGTCGCTCGGTTCTTCGCGAGATATGGCCGACAAACAAAACATCAGCTATAAAGTAGTCTAATGCGATTAACTTATGAAAATTACTCGTGAACAGTGACGTAGATATGCAAAGACCCCACACAAGTGTTTTCGAATCGATTCGCCATTGATTGATCTATTAATTAAAAAGTGAAGTTAAAAATGTAAACACGAACCTGAAAAAGTGTGTTGTGAGCTAGAAGTGATAAAAAAACACATTATACGATATTTCCAGACATGTTTTGATAAGGTCTGATTTTCCCATAAATGATTTCACACAAAAAATCATGATTTTTCATGTGGAAACTAGACTAAAAACACGTCACATTTATAACTAGAAACGTTTTTTATAAAGTAGGTAATCGTCTTTATGTGGCATCACCATCATCGTCAAGAGCCTATGTTAGTCCACAGCTGGACATAGGCCATTGGCATTACGTGGCATAAAAAAAATGAACATTAACACAAAACAATGAAATAAAATCAAACTACTAATACAATACAAATACAAAAACACTTTATTGTACACCAGATACACATTATTACAAAAGACATTACATGCGACAAGTACAATGGGCGGCCTTATCGCTTAGAAGCGATCTCTTCCAGTAAACGTAACTGGGGGCTAATGTCTATGTATCAAAAGTTTATATTAGGAGATCGCTAACAATGCGGACGACCGATGTGGCGCGGTGGGCGAAGGTCCGCCTGCGACGCAGGAGGTTGCGGGTTCGATTCCCGCCTCGGAACAATTGTGTGTACACCCCCAGAACACCCGGAACAAATATCTGCAGATCAGATATTTGTTCCGGAAGTTCTGGTCGTTTTCTAGGTATAATAAAAATATCTATCTATGTAATGTATTTTATTATGTATATCAGTTATCTACTACCCATAACACAAGCTCTGCTTACCATGGGGCTAGATAATGCTGTGTGAATTGTCCAGCATTATTTATTTATAAATGCGTTAATAATGCAGAAGAGTTGTTTCTGCCCATCTGGTGAATGGGGAACATTAGGGACAGGGCGGTTTCTATTTCTATCCAGCAATTGTGGCAAAATGTTTACATTTGACTAAAGAACAACCCAAAGCTGTAAAATATCCCGTAGGCATATTAAACTTGAGTAAACTAGGTCGCCATATTGTATAGTGATTGAAATTTAATGCCTTAGTTCTCAGTTAGTTTTGAAAACTTTTCTTAACTTCACCGCAAGCTTAGTAGAGGAGGATGCAGTGTGTCAGCTAACAAAAAAATACTTACTTATCACTATATAGTATAAAACAAATTCGCTTCGCGCTGTCTGTCTGTCCATGCTTAGATCTTGCCTGGTAGAGATCGCTCTCAGCGATAAGGCCGCCCTTTATACCTTTATTCTAAGTTTTTATCTCTGTATTATTTTCTGTTTTGTGTGTTGTAATAAAGTGTTATCTATCTATCTATCTTTAATACTACGCAACGGATTTAGATGCGGTTTTTTTAATAGATAATTAAAGAGGAAGGTTTATAAACTAATAGATTTCCAGGCGGGAGAAGCCGCGGGGCGCAGCTAGTTTAATATAAATAAATAAATTATGCTGGACAATTCACACAGCAAGATATATATTTTTATTATACATAGAAAACGACTAGTCCGCCTTGGTGCACGTGCTCTACAAAGTCGAACCAAGGCGTGGCGCCATCGTACTAATATAAATAAATAAATAATATAATTTGGATTTAAATTTAAAAAAGTAATAAGATTTTTATTTTGTCAGAACAGATATATTATATTTGACGACCGATGTGGCGCGGTGGGCGAAGGTCCGCCTGCAACGCAGGAGGTTGCGGGTTCGATTCCCGCCTCGGAACAATTGTGTGTACGATCTGCAGATATTTGTTCCGGGTGTTCTGGTCGTTTTCTATGTATGACAAAAAATATCTATCTATGTAATGTATTGTATTATGTATATCAGTTATCCAGTACCCATAACACAAGCTTTGCTTACCATGGGGCTAGATAATGCTGTGTGGATTGTCCAGCATTATTTATTTATTAGTATACATACTCTTATAAATTAAACTTAGATTAACAGAGAACTGACAAAATCGGTCTCCACTCTGCATGTGGCTAGGTTGCCTGGGATAAATCGCTGTCAGCGATAAGGCCGCCTATTCTACTTTTAATATGTAATGTTTAGATATAAGGTGTTATTTTATAGTTTAAAGTGCAATAAAGAGTTCATTCATTCATTCATGTGCTATGGTAGAGCAGATCATATCATAGCGCTTGTCTTCCGTGGAGAATTATTTTATAACATTAGTTTATGATACGCCACCCTCTATTCCTATACTAGCTAGGTGTCCAAAGGTTGCTTGGAAGAAATCGCTCTTAACAATAAGGCCGCCCATTGTGCATCTGTATCTTTGTTTATTTGTTCTTTTCTGTGTTTGAAGTGCAATAAAGCGTATTTGTTTTGTATACCTATAGATTTTTTTTTCAAGTATGAGGTGCAACACTGGGCGGAATATACGCGGTCTTGTAGATTTAGCACCATATGTAAACTTGTAACTCAGCGTAAGTGGGGTCTAAGTTCGGGGTAATGACCCCAGATTTACCTTAGGCGAAGTTTCTATGTAGGTACTTGCTAGTACGCATTTCCTGGGACTGCTTGTGTTTATTTAGTTATTGCATAAGTTTTAGAGAACGTTATTAATATGAACATGAAGTTCGGGTAAGATACAGGGTGTCCCATTATGAGGGGGTAATATTGGAGGTCTTTGTGCGGAGGGCAAGATCAAACTTTTTCAAAGTAGAAGAAATTCATTTTGTACATTATAGTTTTGGGCATCGTGTACTCAATTTATACAATCATATATTTTTTTATTCTATAAAGGTTTTTTTTTTTACGAACACCTTTTTAAATTTCGTTAGTTACTTACTGGTCATAGACAAATAACTTTGAAAACATGTATAATCGTGAAATTTTCGTTAATACATTTACATATATGATTTGTAGCAGTTGTGGTGTTTTTTTTTTTTCGTAATTTTTTTTGTATTTTTTTTGTAGCATAGTATTTACAAGTATGTACATACCAACTTTTGAAGAGGATTCTGAAATGGTAATAAACTATGATATTTAACAGAATAAATTACTGAAACAATGGCCCTTAAAGATAAAAAGGTGCTTTTCTAACTTAAAATAAAATAATGCCAACAACGTCAATTCCCACACTAATAAAATATCTATTCACCAGTCTATCAGCGCCTTAAAGGCTATCAACTCATCATACGGCATCTTGTATATTACAATCATCAACCTATGCTAATCCTTATTGCACCTTTTTTTTAGCCTGATTGGTCCTACCAGGCAAAGGCCTCCCCCAAATTTTTCCACTCAGTGCGGACACGCGCGATCTCCCACCAATCTCCGAGGAAGGCGTTAAGGTCGTCTCGCCAGCGCTTTCTTGGCCGACCTCGCCCGCGGCTTCCTTCCAGGACCCAGGGTGTTGCAGTATTGCACCTTGTAGAATAATTTTACTTGTGTGGCAAAATCAGCGGCCTTATCGCTGAAAGCGAATCAATCAAAGATATTTATTTTATCTGTACCTCATAATTTTCTTGCTCTATTTATTCATTCTTGTGGTCGCGTTGTTTCTTTGGAAAAGTTTTATGGTTAATTATAGCCCAAAGGAACTGATTAATAAAAAAAATACAGCGTAGGTATAAAAAACTTTTCCTTGCCAGAGTTCTGGCTATAAGATACGTTGTACCGAGGTCTGCCTAAAAAGACGAAAATCAGGTACGTGCCTGAATTGAACTCAGTCCGTCCTGACGAGACGAGACAAGCAATGCGTTACGTTTATGAGTGACAGAGATGATGCCATGCGGCGTTGTATGTTCGAACGACGACGCTAGGTATGTAGCTTTAATAAAATATCGCCATGTTTTTACTTCTTTACATTGAGTATGGCGTCTCTATTCCAATATTATATTGCTGTTGTTATAGATAAAGCTAAAACAAAATATCTTACCACCACCTAATAAATATACCTTTCTCCCTCTCTCCTCTATCACTAGATAGACCGTAATACACACCAGAAAAATACTCAAGGAATAAAAGGGAATGCTGTAATAAAAATAAACCAATACAATAATTCTCTTATCAAAAGTATTGCCACTATCGGTGTGGCGCCCTTTGCAATAGTGTGGGAGGGGGGTACATAAAATCGGCACGTGGTTGGATAACTAAACTGCTAACATACAACGTTATTATGATGTTTGTTAGGCAGAAGGTACAGTCAGCGATAATAATGGTCAATCGATCGAATCAAGGCCGATCCGTATGGTGATTATATAACTCGCGACCGGTTTGCGACAGGCGTAAATTAAGCAATCAGTGCTGTCAAACGCCAATTTTGACCAATTTTGACGTTGAAGCTGGTGTCAAACTAATACAAAATTGACGTTTGACAACACTGATTGCCTAATTTACACCTGTCGCAAACCGGTCGCGAGTTACATAATCACCCGGCCGTTTCGTTGTTTTGGCGTGAGAGGTAACAAGCATCCAAACTTTTGACACAGGGGTATATCTAACACCGGCATCTTCCTGAGTCCGGGCTGTTATTGTGATTTTTAGGCAACTCAAGATTAAAAATAGTAACAGGATAGACAAGTGGGTCTTACTGCAATAAATACGGTATTGGGTTTTGGCTTTTGACTTTTCAATGTAGCTTTTTGATTATTACGTACCAATTTTATGTAAACCATGGAGCAGCTATAAAGTCGGAAATGAAGAATTTAAATTATTTTTATATAAGTTTTGTCCCTGCCTATTGAATATTATCCACTGTAGCTCCCGCTTTCCACTGAAATGAAACTTTCAGGTTCTTACCGAACGTAAAGGAATACGGGTCGGGCAAAAATTTTGCCAACAGGTAATCCTAGGCCTGGTATAAAGCATTGGCTACGTTTTAACCCATAAATCAGTGCCCCATGCTAATACATAAGCTACTACTGAGGCTATGTCCAGTCCACTGGACTAGTCTAGAGGCCTCCACTAACGCGTGCCATAGCGCCTCGTCCTCAGCTTGACGCATCTAGCATACCTCTCTTCAAAATAAAGATTTTTTTCTTTACTTTACCTGCAGTGGAACGTATTGTGTTTACTGTAAGAAGATAAGTATACTGTGCTGTTGTTACCGCAACTGCTGAACCGTCTGTGATGATGGTTAGACAGAGCGTTGCGGTGTTGAGCCATGGGATTATATTTATTTACCAGCTGCGACCCGCGGCTTCGCTTGCCTGGAAATCTATGTATCAAATAGTTTATACACCATCCTCTTGAATTAATATATTACTCGTATCTATTCCTTTTGAACTGTTATCTATTTTAAAAATCTGTTCGAAATACGATGCGTAATTTAAAAGATCTAAGTATATATAGAATAGCGGGAAGCGACTTTATTTTATACTATGTAGTGATTTTGTTGTCCCACTGCTGGGCAAAAGCCTCCCTTTTCTCCTTCCACGCCTTGCGATCCAACACGGATCCAACTGTCTCCACAATTGGCCACCACCATTTTTATATACAGAGTGTTTTTTTTTTGAAGGGCCCGCAAAAAACCACACTGTACCTATAAAAAAAAGTCACGATATAACTTAACTTTACCGATTTCATACATCCATACTTCGCAGAAGGAAGGAATTTCCACGCGGGTGAAGCCGCGGGGCGTAGCTAGTAACCAATATTTTCTGTTTCTCTAGCAAACAAAAAGCTAAAAGTATTGGATGTGACTCATCAACACAACACAAAGCAAAAAAAGCTGGAGCATTTTTACACACATTCGCTTTGGTGGCCATGCAGAAAATTGCTTGATTGGAATACTGAAATTTCAGGGGCCTGGGTATAAAATTAATTATGCGAAATTGTTATTTGTTGCAATAAGTTTTTGTTAAAAATAACTCTTCTCAAAAAACTGCTGCATTAGCATTATTTATACTCATGAAAACATTGATAGCTCTATCTTAGAATGGGTGGCTTTAGAATAACTTTATTAGTCTAGGTTAGACTTTAAGTATTAAAATGTATTCATTAGTGCTAATCGTACTGGTTTGTGAGGAGGGCGTTGTCATTCTGCGACACAGTGTTAAACTACTGCAGATGACATCGTTTTTCAAAACTGTTTTTTTGTTCCATGTCGTGTACCAATAAACGATTATTATTATATTATTATTATTATGTCTATGTAAGTTTATTCAAATGTTTGTCCATTGCCTCGATGCGATTTTCCTGAAACGCTTTAACTCTGTTTTAAATAGTAGATTGCCAAGATGAGCTACGAGAAGCAAGCTCATCGGGCCAACTCTACTGCCATGCGTGCCGTAGGATATTCAAGACCAAGTTCGGTCTAGCGAGCCATATTAGAGCTCATGATACAAACAAAACCATGATTACCTACGGTCGCCGTCATCGAATTCGATGAGGAGGCCTATATACATATATATTATATATATAATGTTTGTAATGTAGGTATTATGGTATGTAGTGTATTTGTTTTCTTTTTTTAATCTATATATTTACTAAAGTACCACCGTCTATTTTGTTCTTTCATGTCCAGTCCACCCAAAGGTTGCCTGGAAGAGATCGCTCTCAGCGATAAGGCCGCCCTTTATACTTCCTTTATTCTATCGTTTATTCCTGTATTGTTTTCTGTTCTGTGTGTGGTATAATTAAGTGTTATCTATCTATCTATCTTCTATAGGCAAACATAAAATAAATAAATACAGGGGATATTGAAGATATGTAGATATGTACTTCGGAGCAGATAAGACTGAAAATTTACATAGGTACTACTTTTACTGCTACTTTTTGTCCCTTAACACTTTGACTGCTGAAATCACACGGTAGGTATGTGTTTTCTACAAGTGACTAATATGCGTAAATCCATACTAGCGCAGCGGAATGAAAATGAAAAGTTTTTATTTCTTTAAGCTTACAAATAAGCACTTGGACAGGTCATATTTTATAGTACACTTCAATTTTTTGGAACACCAGTGGAAGAAGTGAGAAGAAACCACTAGTATATTCATAACTTATGTGTCTAGTACATTTGATTTGCTTATCTGTAAGTTGGTAGATTTTGAGTTGGAGCAAAACTAAAACGGTTCCAAGCTTTTTTATCTTCTAAGTAATCTGATGTTTTGTAATAAGCTTTTTTACAAAGAATGTGTTTAACAATTTTTTTAAATTTATTTATTGATAATTTTTGCAACTCACTTGGAGTTTTGTTGTAGAAGCGTATACATTGCCCTTTAAAAGATACATTTATCTTGTGTAGCCTAGTTGTGGGCACAGCGAGTTTATTCTTATTTCTAGTATTTACATTATGTATATCACTTTTTTTAGTGAACTGATTGATATTTTTATGAGTGTACAACAAGTTTTCATAAATATATTGACACGGTACTGTCATTATGTTTATTTCTTTGAATTTTTCACGCAGGGATTCTCTGGGACCTATATTATAGATCGCACGAACAGCCCTTTTCTGCAACACAAATACGGTGTTTATATCTGCAGCGTCCCCACAGTAGTATGCCATAAGACATAATACTATGGAAGTAGCTGAAATAGACTAGTCTAGAAGTATCAACGTCTGTAAGCTGACGGATTTTTTTAACTGCATATGCTGCAGAACTAAGTCTCTTCGATAGTTTATCTATGTGTGGGCCCCATTGAAGTTTACTATCTAAGGTTATTCCCAAAAATACGGTATTATTTACAATTTCTAGCGTTTCTCCTTTTACGTTTATATCGGCCTTAACTTGTTTTACATTAGGTAGAATAAATCTTAAACATTTTGTTTTGGTTTCATTAAGCAAAAGATTATTAATACTAAACCAATGGACTACCTTTGAGATTGCAGTATTTACATCGTCGAAATTTGTGTTTTGTCGTTTCATTTTAAAAATTAATGAAGTATCATCAGCAAACAATACAATCTCATGATCATTCTTTACAAGATGAGGCAGGTCATTAATATAAACTAAAAATAGGAAAGGACCCAAGATAGAACCCTGCGGTACACCCATTGTAACAACAGACCATTTAGATCGTTTCCCATTAATGTCAACTCTTTGTATACTATCACTCAAGTAAGATGTAAGAAGATCCAAAGAGCTGTCCCTAATTCCATAATGATGTAGTTTCCTGATTAATGTTTCGTGATGAACGCAATCGAATGCTTTTGACAAGTCGCAAAAAACGCCTAAAGCATCTTGCGACTTATCCCAAGCATCAAAAATATAATAGGATTTTTATCATTTAAACAATTTGACACATAGATTTCCACGGGGGCGAAGCCGCGGGGAGCAGCTAGTTATAATTAAAATAGATATTTAACTTCAGTTCCCATGATAAAGAATTATTATTAATAAAGTTTTTTTTATTTGCCAAAGACATGCGTCTGACTTTACGATGAGTTTTAACACACCTCTATTTTTAAATTAAATAAATATATAAATATTATGTATTTACTACCGTCAAGGTATAAATAATAAATAATGCTGGACAATTCACATAGCATTATCTAGCCCCATGGTAAGCAGAGCTTGTGTTATGGGTACTAGATAACTGATATACATAATACAATACATTACATAGATAGATATTTTTTTTATACATAGAAAACAACCAGAACACCCGGAACAAATGTCTGCAGATCGTACACACACTTGTTCCGAGGCGGGAATCGAACCCGCAACCTCCTGCGTCGCAAGCGGACCTTCGCCCACCGCGCCACATCGGTCGTCGAGGTATCAAAAAGAACCACTTGACTGTAGCCGTAACAACCCTAGAACAAAATAAATCAAATCACTTAACCTGTAACGGCAAAATTAAGCTCAAATGATACTGTCAATTCATTCCATATTTTATGCATGGATTATTCAAAATTCAAACAAATTTAGCAGTGAATTTTCATTATAGATCCGCAACATTTCATCCCCTAAGCTTCTATCAATAAATTCAAAGTTTCAGCCCATTCAACCCCTATAAGCCAATATTATACTAATTTGTAGGCCTGAAACAAGGGATTGTCAATTGGTTAATAAGTTTAAACAGCTGGTTTACTTTAGTTTTTTTGTCAGCTGAGCTGGCCGAATGATTTGTCTGACGCCATAGAATATCTATATAGTATCCAAGTTATCGATATAGCTCTAAGAATTAGCAAGCTGAAGTGGCAGTGGGCCGGCCATATCTCGCGAAGAACCGACGGCCACTGGGGCAAACGTGTTCTTGAGTGGAGACCACGACTCGGTAAACGTAGCGTAGAACGCCCTCCGACCAGATAGGATGACGACCTGCGAAAGACTGCAGGTAGATGCTGGATACGGCAAGCTGAAGACAGGGCGCTAATGCCCTCATTGGGGGAGGCCTATGTCCAGCAGTGGACTGCTATAGGCTGGTGATTATGATGATAATGATGAGACAGAGTTTAATTTTATTAATTTCTCAGTAAGCGTAAGTAATTTTTTTTATTACCGTTTTTAAACGGGATATTAAATTAAATTAAATTAAATTCGTTTATTGATTCAGACTTATTATATATCCATATTGTGATTTATTATAGAATTTAAAAATTAAATCATCATCATAGTGTTAATGTAAAGAATGCAATGCAATTTGACTGAAATTACATTACATTCCCTACACTAACACCTACAAATCAATTTTTATAATAAATTTGTTTAGCATAAGGGTTCATTAGACTTGACATCCAGTGCCTTTACAGGCTACTGCAATGTCTGTCCACCAGAACCCTTAGCAAGGTGCTGCCCAGCATCCTGTGTCTGACGGATGTAATTTTTTGATATTACAGAGTAGAAGTCCTTAGTGTGTGCATCAGCAAACATGCCTGATGCACTACAGTGCCTGGGCAACCCCACCATTGCCCTAAACAAATTATTATAAAGGACTCGTAGGGCACTGAAGGACGCTTTGGTATATGTAACCCACAGGCCGCTGGTGTAAAAAGATTGACAGTAGGATTTAAATAGAGATACCTTGACATCTACTGAACAATGAGCGAACCTGCGAATCAACATGTTTCCTCGTACCGCCAGTGCCCTACGCTCCCTTTCTATATCGACGTTATCTTTTAGATCAGCAGTGACCCAGTGACCTAAGTATTTAAATTGATTTACTCTCACCAGTTCGCGACCACCTAGACAGACGGGGGGGGGGATGTCACTGGGGGGGCGGCTGCCTGCAGCGAAGACCATAACCTCACTCTTCTTGTTATTATATTTGAGCCCGTGGCGATCGGCGTAGTCCTCGCATACAAGCAGCAGCCTCCTCAGCGCGCATACCGACGGGCACAGCAGCACCATATCGTCCGCGTAGCTGATATTATTGATTCTCTGACCATCGATGGAGCACCCCGCATGCATGCTGCTGAGCTCGCCGATGAGTTCGTTCACGTACAGGCAGAAAAGATTCGGCGAAGAAATCCCACCCTGTCTTACGCCACATTCCAGCCTGTACGTGTCCGATACTTCATCCGTCCACCTTACACAGTTGTCTTGATGCGCGTACCAGTGCCTGAATAAACAAACGACCTCCTTCGGCATCCCAGTAGCTGACAGTTTGTCCCACAGTAGCTGGTAGGACACCAGGTCGAATGCTTTCGATAAATCGAGAAAGCACCCGAACACTGGTGTCCCCCGATTGGTGTAGTACGTGATGGTCTCCTTGAGGGCATAGATGGCATTCTCTGTGGAGAGCCCAGCTCTGAAGCCGAACTGAGCGTCGTGGAGCTTCAGGTGTTTACCCAGCTGTTTATCAAGGAGACCATCAAGCACTTTAGCCGCTACTGTGGCCAGTGATATAGGTCTATAATTGTTTTTATCAGACGAGTCGCCTGTCTTATTTTTTATAATTGGCACTACTGTGGTCCGAATGAGGTCAGGAGGCATGTAACTATGCTTGATACATAAATTAAAAAGCAAACCCAGAACTTGAGGCAGATGCACCCCAGCGTGCTGAAGGTGCTCGATGCTGAGCCCGTCGTGACCTGTCGACTTACCCCGTCGCATATTTTTTATAATATATTTAATATCACAAGCAGGGAAATAAACAAGTGCATCATCACAGCGGGGCACAGACTCGATCACCCCCACACCCGAAGTTGTGGCTTTAACATTCAAAGGTAGTGTTTTAGTTTTAAATTGTTGCATAAAAATATTAGCAATATCTTTGTGGTCACTAGCACCTCCCATACTAACTGGGAGGCTGGGTTTTGAATTTGAATTGTTAATACTTCTCCAAAATTTTGAGAAATCCTTTTTCTGATGATGTTTAGCCATAATATCCATTTGAATTTGATTCTGGTTTTTTATACACCACTTTATTTTATTTTTAAAGTTTCTGCGGGAGCTTAACATGAAATCATAAATATGCCTAGCCAACGGCTTGCCATATTCTAACCAATTTTTAAAATATTTTCTAGCTTCCCTGTGAGCTGCACTTACATGTAGATTCCACCCTACCACCTTCCTTTTATTATTACAATGCCTATTTTTATGTGTTACAACGGCTGCCTCTGAGAGAATACTAATAATGTTATTATATAAAGAGTCTATAATTTTTCTGTGGTCACTGCTGTCACAAATACAATTTTGAAAAGAACACTTTCTTAACTCGTCAGGAAAATCAATGTCACGTAGCCTACTATTACAATAATTACTATATTCTTTAATTTGATGTGAATCTCTATGTCCCCAAATAATTTTATTACATTGTCGCTGCTAAAATTTCAATTTAGACCTAATTACATTCAATAAATAATGGAAAATGATCAGATTTATACACATTATAGTCAATACAAACATTTGTTATAGTTTCCCAAGCTGAGTTTGTAACCAAACAGTGGTCTAGCCACTTTTTACAGTGGTGGGATTCACTGACAAACGTAAAATTGTCTGACGTGGTGCGTAAATAGTCCAAATCCGCACATAACCAGTCTTGTTCCAAAGAAAACGATAACAGTTCCTTACCGAAAATCGCGGTTGGATGCGCATTGTAATCGCCCAACATGTAAACGCATTCTACGTCACTTTCTTCCACGATTGCACTTAGACTACCTAAACACAGCGTAAACAATGCCAAATTGTCGACACAATCAGTAGGCATGTAGACGCTACACACTATAAAGGCACTATTTCCTGTCATCACTTTTATTGTCGCGATGCGATCACTGCCCGACTGCAACACAGAGACGTCCTGGAATAATGACTTGTGCCATATAACCGCAACTCCGCCGTATGGTCGCCCCTTCACTAACTTTGACACGTCGATTGCTGATGTTCCCGTGTATGAAAAATCTCCATGGATTTCCCCAAGAAACGGTATGTCTTGAGGTAAAAGCCAGGTTTCCTGTAGGCATACAATGTCGGCTACATCACAAAGTCTATGAATTTCAGTTCTAGATGTTACAAAAAATAATACAATACAAAAATTCTTTATTGTACACCATAATCAAATTAATCATTACAAAAATACTTATTATATGCGACAGGTACAATGGGCGGCCTTATCGCTTAGAAGCGATCTCTTCCAGGCAACCTTTTTTTTTAGATGTTTTTACATGTTCACAATTATAGCTCACAAATATTGTTTTTGTTTTGTTTGTGCTATCCATTATTGTAGTTTACAGGTGGTGCAGTGCTCCCATCGCCATTCTTGAAATACACAAATTTTCTAAAATTAATCCCCTCCGGCCACATCAAGTCATTCAGAAATAGGTCCAGTTTGCATTTAGGCACCCACAATTTAAACGACTTGTAATCTCTATTCCTTTTCATATTTATATGGATAAGCTTCACCTTTTCTTTGGTATTCTCAAAAATAAAGTAAATTATGTCCTTTTCTGTAATTTCGGTATGGACATTAGAGATATACAATGGTATCATCGACTCAGCAGCCTTGAAATTACCTTGCCTTATTCCCTATATTGCCCTATATTAACTCGTACCATGATTTGATTTTTGAGTTTTCCAATAATAAATCGACACAGTTTTACAAAAATACACAAACACTATGGACTTCATTGCATTACCAACGCAATGAGTTATGGTTACATGACCAGATCTTAGTATATTTTTATAAAATATTAAGGTGTCTTTGAATTCGGTTTGGAGATCCATAGGATAAATAAAGTGAACTTGTTTTTTAAAAATAGAGAATTTTAAGATTTTTTATTTTTTTGAATTTTTTTTTCATCATCATCTGCATCCTATGTTGGTCCACTGCTAGACGCAGGCCTCCAAATCGCTATAAGTGCCAAGTGCCTTATTGGCTATTCTCATGTCGGTAAGCCCATAATCCCCACGCTAAAAATAATTTAAAAAAATCCCCACGCTGGGCATGCGGGTTGGGAACGCAATACTGTTGTAGACTTGTTCAGTAGGAGGCGGTGCTGCCCGCCCCCGTTGGATATCCCTTAGTCGCCTCTCTAGACACCAAGGGAAGAGTTGGGGTTTTAAAGAAAAAATAATTAATTTCTGATTTTTTTAACGAATTCTAATAGCAAAAAAGATTTGGAAAATATTTTAAGATAGTAGTAAAATTTTCACTGAACCAGCTTCGAATATTATTAGCTGTAGTCAGCCTATCTATGGGACGTGGTACTGACAAATGATTTTGTATGGGATAGTAATTTAGTAAGTTAGAATTTGAAGAGGATTTGCCAATAGTTAGAACAAGTTTTGGTGGCACAGTTTAGAGACAGGGTGTCCCCATCTAACCACCTTAGCGTAAATCTCAAGTAAGTCATTAAGTATAAATAATTATTTATACTTAATGACTTACTTGAGATTTGTGGAAGAAGTTTTGAGGAAGAAGCCTCAATGATTATAATCATTGAGGCTTCTTCCTCAAAACTTTATTATGTTATGAATGTCAAACACTCTCTTTGCGTTCCTCTGAAACCCTCATCCTGAAAGTCCCTGCTCACTCTACCTCTTTCTATGACAAATCATTCACTGTACAATCTACCCGTCTTTGGAATGCTCTCCCTCTGGACATCAGATGTGCAAAATCACTCCCTATCTTCAAAAAACTGCTGCATCAGCATTATTTAACCATATAACATATTGATAGCCTTATGTCTATGTAAATTTATTATAATGTTTGTAATGTAGGTATTTAGTGTATTTGTTATCAATTATTTATTAAAGTGCCACCGTCTATATTGTTCGTTCATGTCCAGTCCATCCCAAGGTTGCCTAGAAGAGATCGCTTTCAGCGATAAGGCCGCCCTTTATACCTTTATTCTAAGTTTTTATCTCTGTATTATTTTCTGTTTTGTGTGGTGTAATAAAGTGTTTTCTAAAAGTGTTATCTATCAAAAGTATGGGTTTCTGCATTACTGTACAACGGGGCAATGCAGCCAGCGTCTTGGGGATGAGATATTAATAATTATTTTTCTTTGCAATAGTCTCTACATCTGGCGGATACCATCTTTGGTTGTATCATATTGTGCACCCGAGGATGATACCAAGCTATATAGATAGTGGCAACAAGCTGAGATTGGACCTTATTAGCCGCGCACATAGGGAAAGACCAGTTTTTCTTACACGTGGGACTCTACTACCACGCTACATTATGTAAAGTTTAAATCATTTCTTCTTATGTTGTTCTGTATTTTTGTGTGTTCTCCTTTTTTGTATCTGTTTATTATTGTGTGTAGTAAATAATTTTTTTTATTCTTTTTTTATTCTTATATACCCGCTATGTGTAGCCATCGCCATTAGATTAACTCTCTCAAAGAGCCTCTGTGCTGTTGGCTTCGGCCCCACGCAAGCCTTCCAAAGTACCGGGTCACTTTATGGCCCGAGATCATGATAATGAGATACAAAATTATAATAAAATCTTTTATATATATTGTGAGTGAGGTAGAAGATAATAATTATTTATTTGATCAGGTTACTCTTAATTCCATTATGTAGTAGGAAGGATAACATGCTTTTAAGAAATCAAATTTTCTTTTGTTTCATTTGCGAAATAGTTTTGTAAGATAGTACGGAACCCGCCGAGCGTGAGGTGACTCACACTTGGCCGTTTTTATTTTTCTACCCATTTGATTATCGCTTTTATCTTTGTGTATTCAGTTTCAATGATTACCTCCGCCTTTATGAGCACGCCCCTTTATCGATATCCACTTTAATTAATGTTCGCATTATCGTACCACGTAGGAATAATCGAATTAACTCGAATGATTTAATCGAGAACTCTAAGCCCGATCTGATATTTGCTGAAAACTTTTTAATCGATGTTTGTGAGGTTTCTGAAGGCGGGAAATTGAATGGGAGAGTTATTATTTCTGATGAAAAATATTATGAGAAGATTGGATGAAGCCTTCGATTTTGTAAAAGAAATTCGTACCGAAGACGGATTAATTTATAGATCCTACTAATATTATAAACTCGAAATTTTGTATGGATGTATGAAGGTATGCTTGTTGCTCTTTCACGCAAAAACTACTGAATAGCTTACATATCAGAATGTAAAGTAAAGTCAAGTAAAAGTAAAAAGATTTTTATTTAGTCAGAACAGAACAGAGACTCTTATAAACTAAACTTAGATTAACATTTTAATTGAAATTAAATGAAATGAAAGTTTATTTCTTTAGGCTTACAAATAAGCACTTAGACAAGTCATATTTTATACTATTCATTATTATATTGATGTTCACTTAATTTTTTTTGTCCACCAGTGGAAGAAGTGAGAAGAAACCACTAGTATGTTCATAACTTGTGTCTAGTACATATTATGATTTGCTTATCTGTAAGTTGTTAGATTTTGAGTTGGAGCAAAACTCGTTCCAAGCTTTTTTATCTTCTAGATAATCTGAATTTTGTAATAAGCTTTTTTACAAAGAATATGCTTCACAATTTTTTTTAATTTATTTATTGATAATTTTTGCAACTCACTTGGAGTTTTGTTGTAGAAGCGTATGCATTGCCCTTCAAAAGATACACTTATCTTATGTAGTCTAGTTGTGGGAACAGCGAGTTTATTCTTATTTCTAGTATTTACATTATGAATATATGACGACCGATGTGGCGCGGTGGGCGAAGGTCCGCCTGCGACGCAGGAGGTTGCGGGTTCGATTCCCGCCTCGGAACAAATGTGTGTACGATCTGCAGATATTTGTTTCGGGTGTTCTGGTTGTTTTCTATATATAATAAAAAATATCTATCTATGTAATGTATTGTATTATGTATATCAGTTATCTAGTACCCATAACAAAAGCTTTGCTTACCATGGGGCTAGATAATGCTGTGTGAATTGTCCAGCATTATTTATTTATATAAAATATCGCTTTTTGAATTCAGTTTTCAACAATAAATAAAGTGATTAAAGAGGAAGATTTATAAACTATTTGACATACAGATTTCAAGGCGGGCGAAGCCGCAAGGCGCAGCTAGTTTACTATAAAATATAAGGATTTTTTATAAAAAGACGACAGAAAAGAAGTTGTCTTTAGAAACTGTCGAGAACCCATTTATTTCTCCAACAAACCTCATCAACAATAAAGCGTCAAAGCCTTCAGCTGGTTCCGGAAAAACTGAAAGGAACTGTAATTTCCATGCCGCTAGGATCTAGTTCCGGTGACGCTTCCTTGCATATTGTGGAGCTATTTTGTGAAATTTAGTTTAGACAGCGGATATATTGCAGACTAGTTTTAGCCCTCGCGTTTTTAGAATAATAATTTGGTGTGTTTTGTAAAAACTATAAAATAGTATCAAATCCTAAATATTGCATATTGTGGAGCTATTTTGTGAAATTTAGTTTAGACAGCGGATATATTGCAGACTAGTTTTATCCCTCGCGTTTTTAGAATAATAATTTGGTGTGTTTTGTAAAAACTATAAAATAGTATCAAATCCTAAATATTCCATATTGTGGAGCCTATTTTGTGAAATTTTGTTTCGACAGCGGATATATTGCAGACTAGTTTTATCCCTCGCGTTTTTAGAATAATAATTTGGTGTGTTTTGTAAAAACTATAAAATAGTATCAAATCCTAAATATTCCATATTGTGGAGCTATTTTGTGAAATTTTATTTAGACAGCGGATATATTGCAAACTAGTTTTAGCCCTCGCGTTTTCAGAATAATAATTTGGTGTGTTTTGTAAAAACTATAAAATAGTATCAAATCCTAAATATTCCTTATTGTGGAGCCTATTTTGTGAAATTTTGTTTCGACAGCGGATATATTGCAAACTAGTTTTAGCCCTCGCGTTATCAGAATAATAATTTGGTGTGTTTTGTAAAAACTATAAAATAGTATCAAAACCTAATTATTCCATATTGTGGAGCTATTTTGTGGAATTTAGTTTACACAGAGGATATATTATTGCAAACTAACTTTGGACCTCGCGTTTTTAGAATAATAAATTTGGCGTGTTTTAAAAAAAATATGCTAGGCTTTAAATCTTTCATATAGAAATTTAGTTAAGACAGTGGATATATTGCAAACTAGTTTTAGCCCTCGCGTTTTTAGAATAATAATTTGGTGTTTTTTTATAAAAAAAAAAAAAACTGGCTTGAAATCCTTAATATGGCATATTGTGGAGCTATTCTGTGTACCATAATATGTATATTATATTTTTTTGTTTAGACAGCGGATATATCGTAAACTAACTTTAGACCTGGCGTTTTTAGAATAAAAATTTTACGTGTTTTAAAATATATAAATCGGCTTTAAATCTTTAATATAGCATATTGTGGGGCTATTTTGTGAAATTAAGTATATTAGCGGATATATTGTAACCTAGCTTTAGCCCTCGCCATTTTTAGAATAATTATTTGGTGTTTTTTTAGAAAAAAAAAACAATGAACTGGCTTTAAATCCTAAATATGGCATATTGTGAGGGCTAGACGTTACCTCTATAAAACCCTCACAGCCTACGTTTTATTGGTTCCTATATTTAGATGTTTATTGATTTATGTAAAAATAAAAAAAACACACGTTCGTATCTCAATAAAAATGGCCGATGCAGTGTTGCCAACTTTTATTTATATCTTTCTCCTACAAAAAGTGTTGCCGTATTGTCGTGCACACATATTGTGGAGCTATTTTGTGAAATCTAGTTTAGACAGCGGATATATTGCAAACTAGTTCTAGCCCTCGCGTTGTTTACAATTTGGTTTTGATTTTTTTTTTTAACTCTAGAATACTAAACATCGCCTGACAGGCGCGCGCGGTAAGTTTTTTCCGGTTATTTCAATAAAATTGTGCTTTCGCGCCAATTCCGTATACACCGCGCCGCAGACGTGAGCGCAAGCGGGCCCGTCGCGGACGCTCCGTTTTCAAAATATAAGCTTCTGGATCGCCTGGGAGGCGATCATTAGTATTAACGGTAAGTTTATTTTCAATTACTTGTCTTGTTTTGCGCTGTTTTTTAGCATATGTTATAATTATATATATGTTATAACTTAGCAAATGTTTATTTTCTTTTAAGATTAATCTAAACGAATAACAGATAGCCGATTCTTTACAAAATGAGAACTCCGACAGTGAAACTGAGGACCACCTGGATGTCGATCCTTATGACTCTGACAATAGCGTGGCAGATCCTTCTTTCGTGCCATTCCGACTGGAAGAAGACCTACAAAATATTGTAGTAGATGACTCTGAACCCCCGATTTCAATACCACATCAAGTCACAAGTAATGCGTCAGGTTCTTCAGTTCCAGAACAATCAGTGGAAAATCTTGTAGCTCCAGTGACAAAAAATTAAAGGCTGACTTCAAATTAGTTTGTAGACAAAAATGTGACGTTACCATAAGTTTGATTTAGTATTTTAAGTTTATATATTGGAGAGCAATACTGATGCTAAAAAAACAAAAATCGAGAAGTCATTTTTTTTTACCAGACTGTTAAAAGGCTGTTGAAGATTTTATAAGAAAAAATCTTCATGATTGTAAGTTTCAAGTCTTATTTTAAGACTAATGTTGATTTTAAAGAAGAATTTGGTTTAAGTTTTTGAAAAGGTAGAGGTTTGCCTATTATTTTATGTTATCTTTATAAAAAAATTATAAATAACTAATATAATAAATGGGTTTTATTTAAAAAGTAGCCTCCCAAGCGATCATTAGTATTAAGCTGTGGTAAATGTATATTAGTACTCTAGGGTTAACTATTAACTGGCTTAACATTTTTAAATAGTGAAACTGGCTTTGGAAGTAACACTTCGACAGAGCGTTCTTATTTTTCAAGTGGCGACATCTAGGTAAACTTGGAGTCTAATTTAGTTGGATGTGATGAGTGATGGATGACACATTATGTGAAACGAGGAATAAAAAAAACCTCTTGTTTACGCCCGTTGCTATGGAAACCATTTGTTACTTACCATTAGTGACTGAAAATTATCATGTGATGATGTATTTAATACATTTTACGGCACGTTTATGTTTAAAATAAATAATAAATATAAATAAATTAATAAATGCTGGACAATTCACACAGCATTATCTAGCCCCATGGTAAGCAGAGCTTGTGCTTTGGGTACTAGATAACTGATATATATACAATACATTAGATATAGATTTTTTTTATTATGCATAGAAAACGCCCAGAACACCCGGAACAAATATCTGCAGATCGTACACACAATTGTTCCGAGCCGGGAATCGAACCCGCAACCTCCTGCGTCGCAGGCGGACCTTCGCCCACCGCGCCACATCGGTCGTCAAATATATTTGGGGAAATAAATGAAATAATGAAAATGAGATTTTACTACATCCCGCCATAAGTACTAAACGGATCAGGCTGTTTGCATAATATGTAGGTCTAATCCTGAAATAACTTGTTATGCCATAAATCTGTAAGTTCCTAGGCGATAGAAATTACCTATACACGTTTCCATATAAATAAAGTGCGAAGCCACGGGTAGAAACTAGTTTCATAATAAAATATAGAGAACCAAGGTTAACGACATAGCTCAAAGAATTAGCAAGCTGAAGTGGCAATGGACCGGCCATATCTCGCGTAGAACCGACGGCCGCTGAGGGAAACGTGTTCTTGAGTGGAGACCACGGTAAACATAGTGTAGGACGCCTTCCGGCCAGGTGGGATGATGACCTGCGAAAGACTGCAGGTAGATGCTGGATGCGGCAAGCTGAAGACAGGGCGCTATGTCGCTCATTGGGGGAGGTCTATGTCCAGCAGTGGACTGCTATAGGCTGATGATGATGATGATATGATTAAAATATCCCATCCCTCCCAGTTCTACGCAAAATCAAGAGTTACAAATAACCAAACCGCATTCCTAAATATTAGGATTCCTCATTAACAGTTACTAAAACGTAAATGACAAATACAGGTGGCACCTCGCCACGTGGGAGTGACAAGAAAGTGAGAAGGGTTCCGTAGGCAGAGATAATTTATATGAACGCCGTTTCATTTAGTAATATATCGTAAATAAGCATTATTATGAGATGTTGTTAGTATTCTGCTTGTAGATAGAGGATCTGAGATAACTAGGGCCTATTGTATTTTATATCTATACTAATATTATAAAGAGGAAAGGTTTGTTTTTTGTTTGTAATGAATAGGCTCCGAAACTACTGGACCGACTTGCTAAATTTTTTCACCGTTGGGAAGCTACACTATCCCCGGTGAACATAGGCTATATTATATTTTCAAAAAAGTTAGGGATCCGTACTAAAAACATGCGAAGCCGGGAAGGTCCGCTAGTAAAATTATAATTAAATGGCAGTTTCTGATTTTTTATACTAAATACATTATTCGAACGGAAACTTCCGTTGAACCTACAATTTAAAAATGAATGCATGATTAAAATAAAGGTAAAGGCCCGACGTTACATCATCATCATCTATGCCTATGTTAGTCCACTGCTGGACATAGGCCTCCCCAATGAGCGCCACAGCGCCCTGTCTTCAGCTTACACTATAACTTGTTAGCCTTATCTTATGTCTATGTAAGTTTATTGTTTATGTTTATTGTTTATCTTAATGATTGTAATGTAGTATTTAGTGTATTTGTTTTCTTTTGTTACCAATTATTTATTAAAGTGCCACCGTCTATATTGCTCGTTCATGTCCAGTCCATCTCAAGGTTGCCTGGAAGAGATCGTTCTCAGCGATAACGCCGCCCTTTGAAATAGAAAATGAAAATGACAATTATTTATTAAAGTGCCACCGTCTATATTGTTCGTTCCTGTCCAGTCCATCCCAAGGTTGCCTGGAAGAGATCGCTCTCAGCGATACGGCCGCCCTTATACCATTATTAGTTATAAGTTTTTTTATTTCTGTATTGTTTTCTGTTTTGTGTGGTGTAATAAATTTATTTTATATCTATCTATCTATACTTATCTTATTACTTATCTTCTAAGGATACATATAATCGAATTATTCACTGGTAATCATTATCAATTAATCGATATCTAAATGATTAACAAGCAACTTGCATTGTTTTAGCTAAAGCGATGACCAAATATTTCGGTCTACCCGCTTTTACATTATTATTTTTTGTACACAAATTGAATCTGGAATATTTACATAAAAGTTAGGATATAGTTTTAAGAATAGATATAATATATATACATTATATATAGTACATAGTATAGATTGTTTTGTTGTATAAAGCAGTAAGTAAGTCACGTACCTACGAAAACATCTCCAACTGTGAGTAACATACTCGTAAGTCCGCTCTGTATATTTACTTAAGATAATCCTATATTTCTCTTTAAGTGAATGTATATAATGTTAATTAAGTTATTTTTTATTCAAAATGTCATACCTACTTTGTTTATGTTTTGTACTTCAGCAGCAAATAAATGAATGTCTATGTCTATGTCTATATTCTTTTGAGAAATAAATTTCTAAAACCATAATTATAGTTAAAACACAGTCTTTTATTATTAACCATTAATGGTCAAACCAAAACTACATGGATTTATCCGAAACTTTGTTTATTTATTTATTCTATAGGTTACAAAAAAATATCAGAAAAGGAAAAAAGTTAGGTTTTTTTGTTTTTCAGCATTTTGGAGGGGTGTGCCTAAATTGCCAAATTGGTACGGCAACCATTAATGGGTTAAACCTAAAAAAACATTGTTACATAAAAAAAATATTATTTTTTCTTATTTGTGTATTTTGTTTTATTCGTTAAGTTCTGTAATCTAGCACCGACTAAATGATTGTCCATACAACCCATAGGTTAGCAGGTAGATAATGCTATCTAGAGTAATGCTCGCCTTTGTACAACTTTCATGCAATGAAGATGCAATGAAGTATAATAATTCTATCTAATCTATAGAGCTATGCTCGGAGTTTCTCTGAAGGATAGGATTCGTAACGAATACATCCGACAGAGAACCAAAGTTATCGACATAGTTCTTAGAATTAGCAAGCTGAAGTGGCAGTGGGCCGGCCATATCACGGGAAGAACCGTAGGCCGCTGGGGCAAACGTGTTCTTGAGTGGAGACCACGACACTGTAAACGTAGTGTAGGACGCCCTCCGACCAGGTGGGATGACGACCTGCGAAAGACTGCAGGTAGATGCTGGATGCGTCAAGCTGAAGACAGGGCGCTATGGCGCTCATTGGGGGAGGCCTATGTCCAGCAGTGGACTGCTATAGGCTGATGATGATTCTATCTAATCTATCATAAACAAAAATCTTATTCTTGCGCAGATGAGTGAAAAAAGGCGTGCTCCTGTTAACCATTAATATATATATAGATAAATTATTTATTAACGATTTATATATATTATTTATTAACATTGCATAAAAAAACTTGCTCAAACTGAAGTGATATCTTTTGTAAAGCATTTTCCAATGTTGTTGTTATAGCGTCCGTCAAGGTCGCATGTTCAAATCCCGGGTACGGCATACTAAGCCAAAGGTTGACGAAACACCTTCACACCTCAATCTCAGCCCTTCACAGACCCTAAAAAACATTAATTCAGGGGCAAACGAAGGCAATTTCCCTTCTGTCATGGTAGTACTTCATTAGGTGAATAATTTATTGTTCTCCCAGGTAATGTACAACCCTTATTTTAGAGCACAGTCTATGTTTGGTCGGCTGGAACAGTTTTTCGTTAAGACTATTGACTTAAGAATTTTTTATTTTTTATTTCATAACTAGTTTCTGCCCGCGGATTCACACGCGTTGTTTCTATGGAAAAGTTTTAAGGTTATTTCATTATAGCCTATGTTATAGCCTATGTTTTATTCCGCGCCTGGAACTACTTGGATGCAAAATTACAGCCCGATCCGCTCAGTAGTTTTTGCGTGAAAGAGTAACAAACATTTATACATACAAACTTTCGCGTTTATAATATTAGTAGGATAGCTGCGCCCTGCAGCTTCTCTCGCGTAAAAATCTGTATGTCTAATGGTTTATAAACCTTCCTCTTGAATCACTCTATCTATGTATTAGAAAACACCGCATACAAAATCCGTTGCATAGTTTCAAAGATGTAAGCATACATAGGGACAGACAGACAGCGGGAAGCGACTTTGTTTTATACTAAGTAGTGAAGCGTCAATATAACATGCTAACACATGGTATTAACTTCGGTGGGGAGGCCTATGTCCAGCAGTGGACTGCTATAGGCTGATGATGATGATGACTTGGTATTATATCGTCATCAGCCTGTATTAATAGACTGATGATCGATGATCGAATTGTGGCTGATGATGATGACTTGGTATACCAAGTCATCATCATCAGCCACAATTCGTATAAGTATACGTATAAAATGGTATAAAAAGTTTGATAGCCCTATTCTCTAGATCCTACCCGTTATGACCTACGGAGCTGAGACGTGGACACTCACGATAGGGCTAGTCCACCAGTTCAAAGTCGCTCAGCGAGCTATGGAAAGAGCCATCGACTGTAGTCGATGGAAAGAGCTATGCTCGGAGTTTCTCTGAAGGATAGGATTCGTAACGAATACATCCGACAGAGAACCAAGGTTATCGACATAGCTCAAAGAATTAGCAAGCTGAAGTGGCAGTGGGCCGGCCATATCTCGCGAAGAACCGACGGCCGATGGGGCAAACGTGTTCTTGAGTGGAGACCACGACTCGGTAAACGTAGTGTAGGACGCCCTCCGACCAGGTGGGATGACGACCTGCGAAAGACTGCAGGTAGATGCTGGATGCGGCAAGCTGAAGACAGGGCGCTATGGCGCTCATTGGGGGAGGCCTATGTCCAGCAGTGGACTGCTATAGGCTGATGATGATGATGATGATGATTCTCTAGATGCGTTCGCGAACTGATCGGTCGCGGGTTCTAGTCCCGCCAAACTCGAGGGCTTTTTTGGGGATTTATTTAATTAGTGATTACCCCAAGTGCGAGGGGTACGCACTATAATAACAAAAACCTTAGCTTTTGAGTGAACTAGCTTTTCATTCTTAAGCTGTGAACTGGGGTTGCAGTGAATTTTGCATGTTTTAGAAGGTTTCATATTAAAAATAGCTCATTTTCCTCTGAGTAATGAGGCGAGAGCTTCTTGTTTGGGCGTTAAAATGAGAGTTAGAAATATATATACCAACTTGGTTATTTGGTTATTAACTTTGAGAATGTGGTAAGTAGGAACTTTGCTGTCTTAGGACCCGAGCCTTTGATAAATAAATAAATAAATATTCTCCTCATTAAACAACAGCCTATTGGTTCACTGCTGGACGCAGGTCTCCCCTGATAAGCTTATCGGCTTTTATCTTATAGGGGGGTAATGCCCATAATCCCCACGCTGGGCATGCAGGTTGAGGATTGCAGTTTGATAGTACATTGTTCTGCAGGGGGCGCTGCTATCGACCCCCGGTGGATATCTCTTAGTCGCCTCTTACGACATCTGCGGAAAGAGTTGGGGTGATTTATTTATTTATAAAAAATACAGCAGTTAGCTTACAGTCTAACACCAAAACACTAACTACTAGACTTAAAAAACACAGAATATATTAAAAACAATATACAGTATATAATAATAAATTTAAAAAAGATTACAAATAGGTAGGTAGTCATACATAAATAAACAGATTATTTAAAAGTAAGGTACGATCTTAAACTTAAGTAGATAAGGCTTAAACTATCATTAAATATAACTTTTGAAACTATCATGGTTATTAATACTAAAGTCATTTAAAACGGGATATTTACCATGATTTGATTTTTGTGTTATCCAATATTTCGGCACAGTTGCATGCGCCATGATCACGGAGTAACTCGCAGTGCCTTCAGTTACTCCGTGATCATGGCGCATGCAACTGTGCCGAAATATTGGATAACTCAAAAATCAAATCATGGTAAATATCCCGTTTTAAATGACTTTTGTATCATTAAATATGTCCACTGTTGCAAGAAATCGTTGAGTAGTGCGAGTGCTCTGAGTGTAGGAGCGTTACCGGCGTGCGTACGCGCTGCTTGTAGATCAAAGAGCCGATGGAACCTGCGTCCCGTTCTAATGTAATTATTTGGGACGTAAAGGGTAACTGTACCCAATATTACAGGATTATCCACTCTGTTACGGAGAACTAGAACTAAAATCATA
Organism: Eupithecia abbreviata; assembly: GCA_943735965.1. Lineage (NCBI taxonomy): Eukaryota > Metazoa > Arthropoda > Insecta > Lepidoptera > Geometridae > Eupithecia > Eupithecia abbreviata. Next base: position 3,967,316 of record OX031000.1, read on the forward strand.
TCCAAAATATTTTCAAAAACGTAGCGATGTAATAACCCGGCAAAAAAGGCCGAAGTTTCAAAATGCACTCTATAAACACCAATGCCATAAAGATATTTATAAAAGAAATGTGTATAACATGTGCATAACTATTTACAATAAATTACCGGAAGAACTAAAAGAATTAAATGGAAATATATTTAGGAAAAAGTTAAGAGGATGGCTACTTGAAAAATGTTTTTATACTGTGAACGAATATCTAGAGATTTAAATTGTTACTTATAATGACTAATATAATTAATTTAACATATAATTATAATAATATGACTCGCATAATATTTGCACGCCTGCATGCAGGCTGAATACATTTACTAAATTAGTTATAAGATCTGACATTGTATAATTTTGTATTCTTGCAAATAAACGATTTGATTTGATTAGACAGTAGTGCATGGCTAAATGCGGTGATGCAAATTGTAAGCCACCACAGAGCTTATAAATACCTAATGCTGAACAATTTACACATTATTATCTAGTCCCAAAGTCAAGGAGAACTTGGGTTATGATTATGACTACCAGATAACTGATATAGGTACTTGATACAGTACTTTACGTAGATAGACATTCTTTACAAGCACACAGATCCCCTGGTACTGTCCACCATCCTATCCATCCATGGTTGTCTGGTAGAGATCGCTCTTGAGCGATGAGACCGCCAATTGTACTTAATGTTTAAGATTTTATTGTACATAGTTTATAGTTAAAGTGCGATAAAGAATTTTCTATCTATCTATCTTTATTAAACGCTAGCGGACCTTCCCAGCTTCGCAAGGTTTTAGTACGGACCCCTAACCTTTTTGAAAATATAATATATCCTATGTTCACCGGGGATAGTGTAGCTTCCCAACGGTGAAAGAATTTATCAAATCGGTCTAGTAGTTTCGGAGCCTATTCATTAGAAACAAACAAACATACCAAAAATCAAAGCTTTTGCTCTTTATAAAATGTATTAGTATAGACAAATATAGGTACCCAGACCATCCGTATCTGCAGATCGTAAGAAATTTTGTCCCGAGACAGGAATCGAACATCCTGCTTCAGAAGCTTTGCCCGCTACGCTACAAAGGTCTCTTGATATTTGCTCATCATGTTGTAGTTAACTTTATTTCTTTCTGTTAGTTCTTACAAGTCTGTTTTCACCATATCTTATTTTTAGCAGTTTATTTTTCTTTTCTTTCAACACTTAGCTAGCTTATAATCAATTTTGCTTTCAACAATACAAACAGCATAGCACATAATTAAAGATTTCTAACGAAATCCGGAAAAACTTATACGACCCAATCAGCGCGCTTCATTTGTAATTGAATGGAATGCGATGCAAAAAGAGGAATTTTATCTGAGTGTGCAATTTTGAGGTCCAAGTCAAAAGAGGTAGAGAATGTTAATTTTTATCGACACAAGAACTTTTATAATTTTGGAAGGTCAAAAATAAAACTAATGACCTGATTTTCCGCGCGCTCTGTTGTTGAAAATGATAAGCTTTATTATTGATTTCCGTTCTATAACTATGGCATTTTAAAAAAGTTAGAGCTCATTCTACCTGTCGTATATTTCTGAAGTACCAACAGGAGTACCTAGGTATGTATTTTAACTACTATAACATGTTCCCCTGTCTTCGAACTTTTTGCAGAGGTTTTTATTTTAACACAAAATAGATTTTATCGCAATATTTTTTTTATTTTAATAAATAAATAATAAATAATGCTGGACAATTCACACAGCATTATCTAGCCCCATGGTAAGCAGAGCCTGTGTTATGGGTACTAGATAACTGATATCCATAATACAATACATTACATAGATAGATATTTTTTATTATACATAGAAAACGACCAGAACACCCGGAACAATTATCTGCAGATCGTACACACAATTGTTCCGAGGCGGGAATCGAACCCGCGACCTCCTGCGTCGCAGGCGGACCTTCGCCCACCGCGCCACAGAGGTCGTCGTATTTTAGTGACAATCTTATATTTTTTGGGATAAGATAACTGATTAAGGTAGGAAATATATCTTTTCACGTCGATCCCAGTCTTGACGCAGTAGGTAGTGTACCATGTTTGACGCAAAAAAATATTTGATACTTAATCTTTGAAGCTAATAAAACCGCTTATTCCCAGTAATCCCGGTGCTGCAGTATTGTGCGCAGAACTACTGGTAATAGGCAAAAAAAATCGATCCTTTATTTCATTTCTTTAGTTTAAATTAGCTTCAGCCTAGATTTGCCCTTGTTTTTGAAACCATTAAAATTACTAAGTCTAGTTTGAGGTTGAATATTAGTAATTGCTAAGACAGGATCGATGGCCGAATGATTAGGCCGTCGGTTCTGCTTATTTTAAAATTATTTTTGAAGACCTACATACATATTATGTGGAGCGGTGGGCGAAGGTCCGCCTGCGACGCAGTAGGTTGCAAGTTCAATTCCCGCCTCCCTATATACATATGTATTTTAAAAACCCCATGCGTACTGAACACGTTCGGCTAATGCGTTAGGCCAATGCGCTAACGTGTGAACACTGTATGCGGAGCTCGCCAAGATCCTTTGATGTGTGCACGAAAAATCGACACTAGTCGGTTTGCGAGCCCACATTGGCCGCCAACTTCCAACATGCGCCAAGTATGTCTCTACACGTTGGCCCAACGCATTGGCCCAACGTGTACAGGACGCACCAGATTTATAATAATTCTATGATCCCTCGTCAGCCTTTGCCTTGCCCGGGCCCTTACAAGTCAGAATAAAGTCGGATCGAGAACGCTACCCGCTCGCATACGGTCTAATTTGCCAATCGACGGAAAAATTCTACTTTGGACAGTTCACCCGGAAATGAACCAGAATAACTAACAAGTTTAGACTGCACCTTTTTATGTTTACTTTGTGCATTGAATTTTAAAAGGAAAGGATTATAAAAAACAAAACTCTTTCATTGAGTGCTATTTCCAATTAACTGTGTGAGTATTTGTAAAATGTGATTAATTGGAAACTAAACGATGTTTTTTGCGAACTAGAAAATTATATCTAATTATGTTCATATCTGTTAACTTACCTTTCACATCACACATCATATCATCAGCCTATATTAGTCCACTGCTGGACATAGACCTCCCCCAATGAGCGCCATAGCGCCCTGTCTACATCTTGCCGCATCCAGCATCTACCTGCAGTCTTACCTTTGTACTTACCTTTGTTTAAAATTAATTTATATTTAAAATTCTTGTTATTTGTGATTTGTGTACCAAGTGTCTCCACTTGGTACTTTGGCGCCGCTGAAAATCAGCATTGCATTGGCACCCGTGTCAAAGGAGCATTTAATGCTGAGCTGGTAGACTTTTTGTGTTCTTGCTGTTAATTTCATAAGCTTTCATAAGCTACTGTTTCTTAATTGAATTGTTATTTATATGGGTTGCTACTTTGTATTGTTTTATAATAAAAATAATATTAATAATCATCATTTATTTCAGACCATAGAAAAGTAACAGATCTTAATTAACTTATTCTACGGTCCATAGTAATATATACCTTAAAACTAGCATACATAAAATATAAAAGGACTAAATTAATAATAACACACTTTTTTTTATTACGATGACAGCTTGTAGATATCGTGATAATGTTTTATATATTGAAACGAAAATAAACATTTCATGTTCATTATTTTTACCAACTGGATGCATCCTTTGTAAAACCATCCAGATTCAAAGCTCGTACAATTGTTTAGCTCACTTTATAACAAGCTTTTCAGAATTGCCGAAATCAAGTTGAACTCTTTTTAAACTTTCAACATTTTCTTCACAAAACTTGATTAAATAACTGGCTGGATAAGGTATAAAGCCATCCAGTACGTGCTTGAAATTCTTGCAGCCGATTCCGTAACTTTTGACTTTACCTCACGAATTGTAATGAGGTCTAATATCCGAGGGATGTGGGGGTTAACGGGCTGATTGGGGCATTATGAGGTATTGGGCAGCGGTATTGGTAACTAATTTGGTAATTCGTAGTTCAATCCAAATTTTGCAAGAAAATTTGTTTTGACCAATATAATATCATTGGTTTTGACTGTAGTGAACTGCTCTTGCCAGAAATATGAACAATGTAAGTTGGTGCACTACAGCTATTAAGTTAGATTTTTTTAATAAATCATAACTATACAATAAAATAATATAATTATACAAAGCGAAACTGTAGAATATGAAACAAATATTCGACAGCAATTCATTAAATGTGTATGTATTATTAAGGTTATAAATCAAAGAAACAAAATAATCCAGTGTATTAGTGAATAATAAATAAATAATAAATAATGCTGGACAATTCACACAGCATTATCTAGCCCCATGGTAAGCAGTGAATGGACACAAGTTCTCATTTAAATGATTATTTATTTACCGTATTTATATTTTTTTTTTTCAAAGCCTTTTTAGAGCGCTTTGAAGACTATATTCTGTACCATTTTCTTTCCAATAAAAAACACCCACAGCAACCAACAGATTTTCTAACAAAACCCTATTATTCTACTCGTATAAACCCTTAGATATATCGACATAGACACCTTTTGTTTTCGAAAGAAAGAACAATACCTCTCCGTACAAAAGAGAAGAGCTCTTCACTCGAGTATACATGAGGATGTATTTATAGAGTAGGCTTTATACCCGACTTCGCAAAATTCATGTCATCAACGCGGAGACTGGTTGGTTTATTCCATTAGAAAAACCTTGCCAGTTTTAAAACTCGGGTCAAGGAGTTTCTCCTGCCAAAATAGTGAATATTGGTACTTACCATTTATTTATTTATGTATTTATTTTATGACGACCGATGTGGCGCGGTGGGCGAAGGTCCGCCTGCGACGCAGGAGGTTGCGGGTTCGATTCCCGCCTCGGAACAATTGTGTGTACGATCTGCAGATATTTGATCCGGGTGTTCTGGTCGTTTTACTATGTATAATAAAAAAAAATATCTATTTATGTAATGTATTGTATTATGTATATCAGTTATCTAGTACCCATATCGCAAGCTCTGCTTACCATGAGGCTAGATAATGCTGTGCGGATTGTCCAGCATTATTTATTTATTTATTTAAGTGGTATGTTATTTAGTTTGGCATTTGTAACAATTATTTATTATTTATTTTAACGTATTCATGTTATGTTCATATTAGATTATGTTTGGTACACCCCCTGCCTTACTTAAAATAACATAATTCTTTCCATCCAAAGGTTGCCTGGAAGATATCGCTTCTAAGCGATAAGGCTGCCCATTGTACTTGTAGCATGTAATGTATTTTGTAATGATCTGTATCTGGTGTACAATTAAGTAATTTTGTAGTGTACCTATTGAATTGTAATTAGCGATCGAACGACTGGATGTGGCGTGGCGGGCGAAAGTCCGCTTGTGATGTAGGAGGTTCCGGGTTCTCCTTGGGAATGTTTCTACGTTCTGCCGATTTACGATATTATTTGGTGTTCTGGGTATTTTCTATGTATAATAAAGAATATGTCTGTCTGTTGTTAACCACAGACCTATAATGTGACGTCATCCATAGGTTCAGCCTGAAAACCAGCGTCGGTCGTTACAGTCCTCGGGCAGTAGCGACATTAAGCTGTGCCTGGACCTAATTAGCGCGCACTGAGGACAGGCTATGTTATTTTTACCTATTTTCTATTGTTTATCTTTTAGGTTAGTGAGTGTCTTTTTTTTATTTTTTTTATTCGTATTTATAACTGTTTTATATAGGTATATATATATATATATTTTTTTTTTAAATATAATAATAATAATAAATAAATAACGCGGGACAATTCACACAGCATTATTTAGCCCCATGGTAAGCAGAGCTTGTTTAGTGCTTGTTTGTGTTAGTTTAGTGTTATATCTTTTTTGCTTAATGTGTGTTTTTTTAATGTATTATGTCTTTTTTGTGTGTGCTAATAAAAGTGTTCTATTCTATTATATTCTAATATCTATCTTTGTTATGCATTGTATTAAGTTTAACAGTCATCTAGCACCCATAAGCAGAGCCTGCTTGGGACTAGATGATGCTGTGTGAATTGTTCAGCATTATTATTTCGCTGATCGTCATTTTACCTGGCCGGAAAGCATCCTACACTACATTTGCAGAGATGAAGTCTCCACTCAAAAATAAATAAATAATTAAATGTTTATTACCGAGGTCAATTCTACTATGCATTTTTTTCCCTTACTATTTAAACCTGAGGTACCCTTTAAGCTGTCTTCTGAAATATTCCAGTATTGCATTTAAAAGTTAAATTATAAAGAGGAAGTCTAGTTTGTTTTATTAGTCCCGCGGGAGACACGCATACGTAACAAGCGGGAGGAAATATATTACTGCTGCTACAGTGCGACAGGCTTTGAGGTACCTTTAATAATAACCCGCTGTATGCTACAATGTTTGAGTATTGAAAATTGTTTTTCTATACTAATATTATAAAGAGGAAACGTTTGATTTTTTGTTTGTTTGTATGTTTGTTTGTATGTTTGTTTGTTTGTAACGAATAGGCTCCGAAACTACTGGGCCGATTTGAAAAATTCTATCACCGTTAGGAAGCCTAAATATCCCGTCTATTCCCACTAGTTCAGTTGTCAAGTTCAGTTGACTGAACTAGTGAGATTTCTTTTCTCGTTTGTTCAGTCGACTGGACTAGTGAGATTTCTTTTCTCATTTGTTCAGTTCAGAAATATTAAAAAATTATTAGGTAGGTACCAAGGTTACATACATATACTCAAACAAACATTTTTACAATTTGTTATATACTATACACTGGTAGTGGCATTCTTATGTATGTAAACTCTTTACAATCTTGACGATGCCGATCATTATTAACCCTAGAGTACTAATATACATTTACCACAGCTTAATACTAATGATCGCTTGGGAGGCTACTTTTTAAATAAAACCAATTTATTATATTAGTTATTTAATATTTTTTTATAAAGATAACATAAAGGAATAGGCAAACTTCTACCTTTTCAAAAACTTAAACCAAATTCTTCTTTAAAATCAATATTAGTCTTAAAATAAGACTTGAAACTTACAATTACGAAGATTTTTTCTTATAACATAACAGCCTTTTAACAGTCTGGTAAAAAAAAATACTTCTCGATTTTTGTTTTTTTTTGGCATCAGTATTGCTATCCAATATATAAACTTTATAAAACACTAAATCAAACTTATGGTAACGTCACATTTTTGTCTACAAACTAATTTGAAGTCAGCCTTCAATTTTTTGTTACTGGAGCTACAAGATTTTCCACTGAATGTTCTGGAACTGAAGAACCTGACGCATTACTTGTGTCTTGATGTGGTATTGAAATGTTCGGGGGTTCAGAGTCATCTACTACAATATTTTGTAGGTCTTCTTCCAGTCGGAATGGCACGAAAGAAGGATCTGCCACGCTATTGTCAGAGTCATAAGGATCGACATCCAGGTGGTCCTCAGTTTCACTGTCGGAGTTCTCATTTTGTAAAGAATCGGCTATCTGTTATTCGTTGAGATTAATCTTAAAAGAAAATAAACATTTGCTAAGTTATAACATGGCTACATGCTAAAAAACAGCGCAAAACAAGACAAGTAACTGAAAATAAACTTACCGTTAATACTAATGATCGCCTCCCAGGCGATCCAGTAGCTTTTATTTTGAAAACGGAGCGTCCGCGACGGGTCCGCTTGCGCTCACGTCTGCGGCGTAGTGAATACGGAATTGGCACGAAAGCACAATTTTATTGGCGGGCGCGTTTTTGAAATAACCGGAAAAAACTTACCGCGCGCGGCCTGTCAGGCGATGATTAGTATTCTAGGGTTAATAATAGCATACATAAGTTACATAAGTTTATACAGTACATGGGGTTTTGGATGAAACGCAAAGATTCGTGGAATGTATTCGGGAGGCGCCACAGAACTACGAATTATGCAGAAGGTTGGCATCGTGCGATCAACGGCATGTTTAAAACAAGACTTCGTGTAAATTAAATTAATAGTAATAAATATAACAAGGTGCAAAAGCTAGTCTTATTTTCAATTGAACAAACGAGAAAAGAAATCTCACTAGTTCAGTCAACTGAACTGGACAACTAAACTAGTGGGAATAGACGAAATATCCGTGGTGAACATAGGCTATATTATATTTTCAAAAAAATTAGGGATCCTTACTAAAACTCCAATAATGTAGCCAAAGGTTCTAATACCCGTGCGAAGCCGGGACGGTCCGCTAGTTTTGTATAAAAATTATGTTATTTTACATGCTAGACAGTTCAAAAAATCAAATCAAAATCAAAATAGTTAATTGCTTTAACTTAAATTAATTAATATGTATATTACAGTGTATGGGACCCTCTTTTAAGTAATGTAATACCTGTGCTAGAGGGTCTCGCTCTGCAGCGCGGCTATCTTAAAGATAATTAAATTAAGTTTCATATTTAATATAGATACTTAAATATGTAACATTTACATAATAATGACAGTTAAAGTACATAAAGTTTTTCCTAAAAAATACAATTAAAATGCCAGAGAAATTATTGTTCTTTAAAAGGTTTACAATAATAATAATAATATAGCCCGCAGGGCAGCTTGTGGCGAGCTGTTGGTGAGTAGCGACACCACGGGTACCGAGTGCTCCCGGGGAAGTTCCTGGTTCTCGTCTCCGCTTGCGGAGTGGCATCCCAAGAGAACCAGATCCCCACCTCTTGCTTGCCTTCATTGGCCGGTCTGAGTGGAGTCGCGAGAGATGCATCTTAGGATGTAGACTCGGGGGTGGAAGTGTCTAATGGCGTAATAGCGAGGAAACCCGCTCACGAGCAGTCTTCGTGATGGTGAAATCGGGGCCGCACCTCTCGACACCCTCAGTCGTTTGCGCCGATGTTGTTCCTCTCCGGTAATTTACTCTGGCTTTTTAAGGAACCCATCCAGCATTCGGCAAGCCACCGTCTGCCGCTCTTCTTAACATTATGATTGACTTGTTTATGGCAGACGTCCGCAATCTCCCCTATAGCCCGATTACCCAGTCCATCCATCCATCACAATAGCTTGGTTTTATTTCTGTCATTTTTCTTTGCAATAGTCTCTACACCTGGCGGATACCATCTTTGGGTGTATCATATTGTGCACCCGAGGATGATACCCGCTATGTGTAGCCATCGCCTTTAGATTAACTTCTCAAAGGGCCTCTGTGCTGTTGGCTTCGGCCCCACGCAAGCCTTCCAAAGGACCGGGTCACTTTATGGCCCGAGATCATGGTAAATGAGAGACATAATAATATAATTTTTGCTAATCTTACAAAAAACAATGTATAATAAATAATCGAACGTTGAGTGAATTAATAAAATGAAATTAAAAGTAAAAGTAATATAAAGTATGGTAAAGGTAAATTTAAAGTAAGTTAACTATGCTTTTGAGAAAGTGTGTGTATGAGTTAGTGTACATGCTAACACTAACTCATACACACACTTTCTCAATGATGGTGATGGAAATGATGGAGAAAAGCTTCTAGAAACCTTAGCGTAATGTATATATCTATATATAATATATTAAACCACCGCACCGCACCGCACACAAAGAATGGTAAAGGTAAATTTAAAGTAAGTTAACTATGCTTTTGAGAAAGTGAGTGTGAGTTAGTGTACGTGCTAACACTAACTCATACACACACTTTCTCGCTAAGGTTTCTAGAAGCTTTTCTCCATCATCGTACAGTTGTTAGTATACTTGTGCCAGGATGTCCTACCGAGTATATCGTATAGGTACACTGCCTAGGCTAGAAAATGTAATACGTACTGCTGCTACAGTGCGATAGACAGAGTTAAATTTATTGAATGAATGAATTGAATGAATGCCATTCGCAGTGAGCATGATACACCATTCGCTAAAATCCGTCTCGTTGCTTCGTTGCTCGTGCCTTCTTTCCACGTAGCGACTACACAAATGCTCGCTGTTTAACACGTAAAATACGTCCCAAAACCCACGTTTTGACTTAACGGAAAATCAATTTTAAGGGAACAAAACACCTATTTTTCGAATTTTGATAAGGATTAAAAGTTAAGGATATTAGTTAGTATGTTATGGGAGTCGAAACACGATTGACTACACTTGACTCTATAGAAAAAAATGGCAAAGTTTCCTCTAAATCTTCATTTTTACAGAGATATCTCTACGGAAAAACCAGTTTTATTTACTAGATATTTAATATTATTGTAATGAAATTTCTTCTACGTGTTTCGTCATAAATAGTTACTATAGAAGATTATCGTTTTAGTTTTTTGCGAAACAGTATTATTTTAGAGCAACAAAAAATAAAATGAAAAAAACCAGTGAAAAATTGCGCGCGAGCAAGTCATTCCGCCGCTCTTGCCTCCCTGTCTCGCCTTCTTCCCCGCGGCGTTCGTTCGTCCTTGTCTCGAAAAAGCGAACTCACTTCGCCTTAAGCTACTGTTGCCTTCAAATTGTGTGAAACTGTAACCCGTATTTATGAGGTTTATGAGGTTTATCTTAGTTTTATTAGTTTGCAGCAATAAGTTAAGTATTAGTACGAGTATGTAGTATTTGCCGCTGTCGTCGTCACTCGCAGGGGACTAACCTGACCTCAATTAGTAGATAAGATAGTAGTGAGATAATTTATACAAGTAACTAGGGTAATAGGTCAGGAAAACCTTGTAAATTTAGCAAAATATTTAACCAACAAAACCCATTCCCTTTCTTTTTTTTATACTTAATTAACAATAGGTCGATCACCAACCCGCTGGTCTGATCAAATTAGGGCAATAACGGGCTCTGCCTGTAGCCCTGAGACAGGCCGAAGTCAGATTGGTGTGGATGCGGTTCATCAGCGTCACCGTGAAAGCTTTCCAGGACGGGCACGACCTTCAGCAATGAAGACTACGACAAAGAAGAAGAAAAGAATTAACAAATATCCAAGTTTTTTTTCCCTTTAGACCTTACATATGACTCTTGAACACGTCATAAAATTCAAATGACATAGCAAATTAATTGGTAGTTATGGTATTGTTATTTATGTATAACCTGTTATTTGACATTGCTTTATTTTATTAATACTAAAATATAAATCGTTATAAGAACTTAGCGTTATCAATATTGTATTGTATTTTAGTTTTCTAGTTAGTCTATGGTTATATCCATCCCATGGGAACTGATTTATAGGATACGACGACCGATGTGGCGCGGTGGGCGAAGGTCCGCCTGCGACGCAGGAGGTTGCGGGTTCGATTCCCGCCTCGGAACAAATGTGTATACGATCTGCAGATATTTGTTTCGGGTGTTCTGGTCGTTTTCTATGTACAATAAAAAATATCTATCTATGTAATGTATTATGTATATCAGGACTCCCTCCGACCAGGTGGGATGACATCCTGCTAGTAGATAATAATAGATTGCAGGGAGATGCTGGATACATCAAGCTGAAGACAGGGCGCTATGGCGCTCATTAGGGGAGGCCTATGTCAAGCCAGTAGACTCACATAGACTGATGATGTTATTTAATGAATTCTAAGTCAGGTTGATAAAAATATAATTATTTTCATTGTATTGTTTTTTATGTTGATTAAAACCTTTAGTTAAAGATTAAGGTAATCCAACTTAGTAAATTCATGGGGCAATTAGCGTCTAACGATACATTTCCAATTTAACATTGAGACAACATTGAGACTTAGTCGTTTTTAACACGTTGAACGTCTTGAGGCGGCACCCCGAGGCACACTAGCCACCTATTTATCTTATTACTAGCTGCGCCCCGCGGTTGATATGATGTCACCCGCGTGGTGATATTTTGGATAATATGCAATATATCTTTATGAATTGTAGCCTTTGTATTATTCTGATATGTAAGCTATATTATTGTGAAGTTTCATCAAAATCCATTCTGTAGTTTTTGCATGAAAGAGCAACAAACATCCTCACAAACTTTCGTGTTTATAATATTAGTACGATAAAAAACTAAATTTCAAGAATTTTATTGGGCAGTTTGTGACAGCTACCTAATAAAAGTTGTAAAGTTTAGGCAGAGATGCGAGAATAGAATTTGGTGATCACCAAGGGCAACTTCGTATCTCTGCCTAATTTATACAAAATAAAATTATAACAGAGGCATTTTAAAAAAGCTAATAATATCTTTAAGCTTTATTTTAGCAAAGCTTTATTTAATAAAGATGTTTTTGAACGAAATTAAACTTAGTCAGCAGACTGAAAAACAATAAATAAGATTAATTATATTCAGGTATATCAACATAAGCTTACATGATTAATACTGACTTAAAAGTTATCTCGATTTATTTTATTTAAAAAATCAGTTTTTACGTTTATTCGTAAAGTTATTATTTCTTATCGTGAACAGCCTTTTTTGACAACGATGGTAAGTGACGATATGGTTAACAATGTATCACGGAGGTCTAGTGGATACCTATTCACATTATTCTAGTCACTTATCTAGTCTTGAAGATACCCAAATTTAATGACAAAAAGGCGTCCGACACAATGCCGAGTCGGACGCCATTTTGTAGCATTTAAGTTTGTTTTTTTTTTCAATTAGTTAGTAGTTATGTAGTCTTTATGGTGTTGGGTAGTTAAGGAATTATTTTAGTAAATATGTTAACAAATAGTTGTTTGCTACAAATAAAGATATTTCTATTCTATTCTATTACATTCATAATGAACAGAACTTAATTGATATTCACCCGTCTCTCAACGTGTTAATTGCAAGAAGAGACCAATAACTTTATTTATTCAACGCCAAAGTGCTTTATCGGTTACCATGAATATTTCAGTAATACCAGCATTACTCGCTATAAATACTTGACTTTCGAAAAGTCGTATACTTTCCCACAAAATGTCACTCAAAGCTGACATCAAAAAGGTTTTTTTATTTCGCAAGAGACCTCACAAGTTGCTTATTTAAATTTGGAGCGATTCATATCAAACGGATTTCCTTTATTTTTGATGTGTTTTGCTGTATGGCACATTTATGTGGATTTAATAATACCTACTGAATTTGGCAATTTTTATAACGACATTTAATTTTCTTTTGGTGGAAGGATAAATAAAATACCTACTTAGATTGTGTTGCGCCGCACATGCGTTTCGTTCGAAAAATATTACGGCTGTGCTGAGTCACACAGATCTGTATTTTCTCAGCCGCTGCGCTAGTGTGGATTTACGCATATTAGTCACTTGTAGAACCTTTGTTTTCGAATTTTATGGTAAAAACTTTACAATTCCAACTATACTCTAAGACGTCGACGACTTCTGTGGTGCAGCGGACGAAGGTCCGGGTCCAGGAAACTGCGGGATTGATTCCCGCCTTGGGACAAATATCCAAATCCATCCATCCGCTATACATGTCCCGGGTTTCGGCACCATGTATAAGTTTGCTTTAACTTTAATTTATAGGTTATAAATAAATAATAAATAAATAAATAATGCTGGACAATTCACACAACATTATCTAGCTAGCCCCATGGTAAGCAGAGCTTGTGTTATGGGTATGATATACATAATACAATACATTACATAGATAGATTTTTTTTTGTTATACATAAAAAACGACCAGAACACCCGGAACAAATATCTGCAGATAGTACACACAATTGTTCCGTGGCGGGAATCGAACCCGCAACCTCCTGCGTCGCAGGCGGACCTTCGCCCACCGCCCCCCACACCCACAACGGTCGTCGGATTGAGGGTTGTTGGATGGATTTGCATAAAATAAAAACTTCGTAAAAACACAAAACTTTATATTGTTCGTCTCATAAATAAAAAAGTAGAGCTGACCACAGACAACAGTGTTTCCTGATACAAAATGTTGCCAGTTTATTTAATTATATCATAGACACGATTAGGTTAGCTACGATCCCCCCAAAATAAGGCGGTCCCAATACCAAACATAGACATAGACATATCATTTATTTGCCACTACATATACACACAATATAAAGAACAATTATAAATTACAAACATAATACTTAATTTTAGTTACATTATCTACACGATAAAAATAATTATTATTAGTTGCACAATAAAAAATACAATGAAAAAAAAAAAAAAACTAAATAACAAAAATAAGTAAGTAGGTGAACAATGTGTGCTGCAGTAGCTAATGGGTCCAGGCTCAGCATAATGCCAACTGTTATGAACAGAAGGTGCTGTTATTCTGCCTAGCACATCCTGTAATTCACAAACATCCTGTATATTTGAAACCAGTTGCATAAAAGGGAAAAGACATTTCAACTTTCCGTCGTCAGGGAAAAGGTTAAATGCTCAAGGTGTTGGTAAAATGTCAGGACACGTGCAATTTCAACTTTAGAAATTACTGTTTTTGTTCTAAGTAGGGACTGGTGGTATTTTGTTTATGAACTGAGAAGGTAAAGGTTTGTATGGGGAGGTTTTTAAGCTGAACGCACACCTGCCCGCACCGCAGGAAACGCACTCGCCTCAGTCATCGCATTTTTTAATCTTTATATGAAATACTAGCTGCGGTCGCGGTTTCACCCGCGTGGTGATAGATATTTTGGATAATATACAATATATCTTTACAAATTATAGCATATAAGCTATATTATTGTAAAGATTCATTAAAATCCATTCAATCGTTTTTACGTGAAAGAGTAACAAACATCCATCCATACTTACAAACTTTTGCGTTTATAATATTAGTAGGATTACGCAACATCGCGCACCTATCCGCGCCGAACGCGCCGAATTTCAGTAACTAAATATCATTTCAGTAAGATCGAGAGTCTCCGCTTTCAAGTAAAATATTATTAGAGTAACTTCGGGTAATATGGCACACCATAAGCCTTTTTGGAAATAAAATACGAAATTCTTGAGATCAAACAGTCTTTATTGGCTAAATCAGTCCTTTGAACTTATTAGTAATCAAAAAATATAAATCTAAGGTTATTGAATTAAAAATAAAATTTAGATATTTTTTTTTATAAATTTGGGTAAATCTTGAAAATTTAGCCGTAGTAGGATAATATGGCCTACTCGGCCACTATGGCCAGTATTGTTTTCTCCGATACCAATATATATAATAAGGCCGCCCATTGTACTTGTCACATGTAATATCTTTCATAATGTTCTGTATCAGGTGTACAATAAAGTATTTTTGTATTGTATTGTATTGTATTGATGAAGCAGTCTCAAGGAAACAATGTAAGTTTACCTTCTTACATTTTCAATGTTATTAGACGATACACGTTTTATCATCATCAGCCTATGTTAGTCCATTGCTGGACATAGACCCTCCCCTAATGAGTTTTACAGCGCCCTGTCTTCAGCTTGACGTATCCAGCATCTTCTTACAATTATCATCATAACCAGTTTAGAGGTAGTTCAACTCATCCAAATCAACAAAAAACTCAGAAATAAATAAATAAATAATGCTGGACAATTCACACAGCATTATCTAGCCCCATGGTAAGCAGAGCTTGTGTTATGGGTACTAGATAACTGATATACATAATACAAAACATTAAATAGATAGATATTTTTTTATTATATTTAGAAAACGACCAGAACACCCGGAACAAATATCTGCAGATCGTGCACACAATTGTTCCAAGGCTCCATTGTGTGTACGATCGAACCCGCAACCTCCTGCGTCGCAAGCGGACCTTCGCCCACCGCGCCACATCGGTCGTCGAAATAACCCTTAGGTAAATTAAAGTGCACAAAGAAACAGAAAGTTTTTTTGTCCCTTCTAAACAAGTTTACTGCGACAATTTTAAATTTAACTTGGTCGAAACAACGATTTTCCTGCAAGAGTTTTAATTTTTTTTAATTTTATTGAAAAACGTAACAGCACGTTTTCAATAAAATTAAAGTAAGCAATGTTATTAATTGGAAACAAAGCTTGTAGATCTTTCATGGCGAAGTGATTTTACTTTTTATTCTTTGTCGTTAACCGACTGCGCAAGAAGGAAGGTTATATTAACCAATTAGTATTGTTGAGAGAACTCTAGTGTTTAGATAAACCTATGTTAGGATTTAAGATGCTTGATAGCATCTTAAATCCTAACATAGGTTTATAAGTGTTACAAATTTTTATCAATAAATAAATATACCGGAAGGAAGCCGCGGGCGAGGTCGGCCAAGAAAGCGCTGGCGAGACGACCTTAACGCCTTCCTCAGAGATTGGTGGGAGATCGCACGTGACCGCACTGAGTGGAAAGTTTTGGGGGAGGCCTTTGCCCAGCAGTGGGACGAAAAAGGCTATATAAAAAATATATATATATATCTATATACAAAAAAATTACAGAAAAGTTTTCTAGACTATAAATGTAAAAAATAATTCGTTTACTAAAATGTGCTCGATATTTACCATTAGCATAGAAAACAGGATGTCTATTCATATATTCGATAATCTGCTGTAAAGTTACGGCGCGGCGTTTCGATTAAAATGGTCCGCAATTTCGTGCTTCTTTTCAATCGGGGATGTAACTCAGTGGTAGAGTGTCCGCTTCGCATGCGGAAAGTCCTGGGTTCAAATCCCAGCTTCTCCATAACTTTTTGCACAAATAATATTTTTCATTTTGTTTCTTTTACAGGGCAAGAAGAAGAAATACTAAATTCTGTGTTTTGTATAACTTTCAAAGGAAATCGTTTATTACAGAAACTAGAATAAAGTAAAAAATACATAGTAAATTACCCTATTCACCAGGTCACATTTCAAAGCGAAGTTTAAAAATAACACATTATTTGAATTGTTTCAAGATAAAATACAACAACAAAGAAAACACTTGTTTAAATTTTGAATTATATAAATTATGATGATTGCATAATTTTTATATTATTATTATATTGAGACTTATATTTCTTGCTCTTTGTTTATTGAATTAGAATCAAGTGTTACTTGTATAATTTATTATACAAGCTGGGGCAAACGTGTTCTTGAGTGGAGACCATGACTCAGTAAATGTAGTATAGGAAGCCCTCCGGCCAGGTGGGATGACGACCTGCTAAAGACTGCAGGTAGATGCTGGATGCGGCAAGCTGAAGATAGGGCGCTATGGCGCTCATTGGGAGAGGCCTATGTCCAGCAGTGGACTGCTATAGGCTGATGATAATGATGACAATAGCACACAATTAGCAGTAGGTTAGATTGACTGGAGTAACAATCAACTAAACGTATGCAAACGATTCTAGCGGGCGACATCAACTAGGATTTGTGAATGTTAATGTTTTCAGGAACAGTGAGGTGAGTGGAGCTGACATTCTAGGTACAAAAAATCTAGAATATGATCAGATTTTTATAATAAAAAAAAGATTTATAGTTTAATATTATGAAAATAGTCTGTAATATGTTCTTTTGTTACTACAAATTATTTTTTGATTGTAAAAATAAGTAGTATAACAATTTAGCCTGACCTAGGTGCTACTGTAAAGTCATTCAAAACGGAATACTTACCAGGATTTGATTTTGAGTTTTCCAATATTTCGGCACAGTTTCATGCGCCATGATCACGGAATAACTGAAAAATGAAGTTTTAAATGACTTCAGTGTTAATAACCATGATAGTTTCAAAAGGTTTATTATGTAATACTGTGTCGTCAAAAAAAAAATTAGTTCCCATGAAGTCTCCAGCCACCTGTGTTTGTTCAGAACGCGTGCACTCAGCCGCAACTCAGCCACCGCGCGAGTAATTACTCGCGAACTCGCACCGCTATGACTCGCGAATTCAGTTTTCGCGTACAACTTTGATTGCTCTCAGAGTTGTGTTTGACTGTAAAAATTTACAGTACACTGCTCATTGTAGCCATCGAATGGAGTGATTCGTTTTGTGGCGTTTTTGAAACAGTTTGTGGCAGATTTTGAGCGAGAGAGAGATTCTAAACTGATGATGATAATGATCTGATAACGGCCGCTGGGGCAAATGTGTTCTTGAGTGGAGACCACGACTCGGTAAACGTAATGTAGGATGTCCTCAGACCAGGTGGGATGACGAACTGCGAAAGACTGCAGGTAGATGCTGGATGCGTCAAGCTGAAGACAGGGCGCTGTGGCGCTCATTGCGGGAGGCTTATGTCCAGAAGTGGACTAATATAGGCTAATTATGATGATTATTTATTATGGACAATTGTGTCTGGTTGGATACTTTTCTGTCAGTGTAATGGAAAATAATTGTAAATTATCTGAGTTATCAAATTATGAAGATTGTTTGATATTTTCACTAGAGCCTAGTTCCTTTTCTTTTGTTCCGTTCCTTTAACCATGTAAAAAGGCTATGCACAAAGGCAAATTACATCTGAATATCATAATAAATTAACAATGAATGGAGGTCTAGCGTGCGCTTGCCCGGGCGGAGGGCAGATACTAGATATGCATACATTTTGTCCATAAAGAACAATTATTTGCTTCAGCCGGGCAAAATGGCGGCAGTTCCGGTCGTAACTAGTTATAACTGGAATAGAACAGTTCGTTTTTATTGGCCGTAATCGTTTGTAAGTGATTTTTGATGGGTTTTCGGTACGTGGGGTTTGGTTCCAATCGAATGTGACTTTCTATTGTTTTTAGGATAGCTTTATAATTGCAATTTCATTTGTTTTGCGCATGTTTTGAATAAAAAAATCTGGATATATAATTGAAGTTTGGTTTTCCATTTCAACACTTTTGCTAATGGCGTGCTTTACCTGACTTGACGGTAAAGCACGGTTACCACGCCATTTCGTAAAGAACCGACAACCGCTGGGTGGGGCAAACGTGTACTTGAGTGTTTCTTTGTTCGTGTCCTCGGAGACCACGACTTGGTAAACGTAGTGTAGGACACCCTCCGACCAGATGGGATGATGACCTGCGAAAGACTGCAGGTAGATGCTGGATGTGTCAAGCTGAAGACAGGGCGCTATGGCGCTCATTAAGGGAGGCCTATGTTCAGCAGTGGACTAACATAAGCTGATGATGATGATGATACGACCGACCTTGAAATCTGTTCTAACAAATATTCTTACTTATATTCTAACTTAGTGAGTTTCCTTGAATCCCCACAACATTCAAATAATATTGAAATTTCTAAATCCTTTCCACATCAAACGGAGACTGAAGCTGAAGATGTCTCGCAGTCTCAACTTAAATCCGTTGATCCGACTCAAGCTGACAATCTCGTTACATTTATTGCTTTAAAACTGTATCGAAACATTTTCAAGATTGTCGAGGAAAAGTTTTGTTTAATTCTTTCGTAAACATCCGAGTTGACGGATACTTTTTTGATCCAGAAAATATGAATAGCGATTTGATTCATTAAGGTAGTTATTGATGACAGACATATTGAAGACTGAAGTAAGTAATCGAACCCGCAACCACCTGCGCCAGGTGGACCTTCGCCCACCGCGCCACTGTGGTTGTCAAACTATTTATATAGTACGCTTGTTCAAGTTATACCAGCACAAAATTGACCTACTTTTTGGTATCTAATAAATAGTATGGAGGAATTACGTTTCGTTGACTGCAAAGGTTCTGTGGTGCGAATCAAAATGGATGAAACCTACCTACAAGAAGGTGAAAGAAATATGATTGTGAGTAAGAGGCACTGAAGGTGTCAAAGTTTTAATGAAATCGGCCCTACAGTTATCATAATTAGTATATGTCAGGGTTGGCATGATTAAAACAAGTTGTTTTAAAACACGTGTTTAAAACAGTGTTTAAAACAGTTTGAAATAAAACCATGTTTTATATTAAGAAAAAAAACAGGGCTTAAAACTACCTTTAATTGCAAATGAATGTGTATAAATACCACAGACAGGCTGTGGTATTTATACACTGCATAGGTAACTCCCCGCCAGTAAAGTCCCGCAGGGAAAGTCCCTATGTCGGCCGTCGAAAGAAAGTAATTCACTGGATTAGTGGGTACCTATTCCCCGCTCTCTCTCTAGTTCTCTACCTACCTACGACACTACATACAAGGTGTATGTAAAGTGTTTTGTATTGATTAATAATAATAATTATTTTTAATAATTAGATTAGAGGTACTGAGATATGCAACAAAAGTAAATATTTATCGTTTTGTTAATTTTTACTAATGTGAATTAGGAAATAGTTTAGAAATGGATTATTTTAGTATTCGCTATAATTGATTTGAAATTTATAAGTAAAAAAAAACAAAAAGAACACTTGTTTTAAACATTTTGAACTGTTTGTTTTATAAAATATAAAAAAAACTGTTTTTTTCCAACCCTGGTATAGGTACTTATGTAATTTGGTTTGAAGGTTATACCTATGTATGTACAATTATTATATAATCATAACTCTTTTGTCAACCTTCATCATACCACATTTCATCACAAACACCAAAAAATCCAGCAACAAAATAATGTCTCCAACAAAAACCAAAGAGTTTCCGCAAAAAAATAATGTTTCCAACAAAAACAGTTTCAACTGATAACTTCTCGAGTCTCAAACAGTCGTGAATCCGAACAGAACTTACCTTTAGCGTGTAACATTGAATAAGTTTGCTAACACCTCGAACCAGTGTGAACCAGTTCGCAGCAGATGTCGCATGACAAATGGCGTCGGTAAAGACTGGGTTAAGATGGTTTTCTTTGTGTTGTTCAGTTTTACACTTGGAAAATGGCTTGAGACTGAGTGACGTGTTTTTTTTAACTTTATGACGGTACCTCGAGGCACACTATAATAATAATAATAATGCTGGACAATTCACACAGCATTATCTAGCCCCATGGTAAGCAGAGCTTGTGTTATGGGTACTAGATAACTGATATACATAATACAATACATTACATAGATAGATATTTTTTATTATACATAGAAAACGACCAGAACACCCGAAACAAATATCTGCAGATCGTACACACATTTGTTCCGAGGCGGGAATCGAACCCGCAACCTCATGCGTCGTAGGCGGACCTTCGCCCACCGCGCCACATCGGTCGTCACACTAGTGCTGCCACCTATCTATAGCCAGGAAAAATAATGCCTTACTCCCTAGATTCTACAGGCTAGTAATGATGACAACTACATATCATCCTAACGATGTCTGTAAGATATTGTTTTGAGCAATAAGACCGCCTATTGTTAATTTTAAACTTCATGTAGGTACAGTTCAGTAAAAAATTCTTAAGAATGTATTAAAGACTATTTACTTTGTAACACTAAGTGCAAAGAAACAATAAAATAACAAAAACGTGCTAATTTCTTGACAACATTTAATCAAGTTTATGATATGGAAATACATTAGCGATCACGCAAACCATGAATACTCACTCTAGAAAGGTGCAAATTACAAATTATAATACCTATACTCCAGCCAAATTAGATGTGAAATGTTTGTAACAAACAACAAACCGTTCATACTAACTTTAAATTCACTTTGCTGCCATATATTTTGAACTACAATTTACATTGCCAGTCGAGATCTTTCCTACAAATATCTAAATCCCAGTACCTAAATGTCGGTAGCAATTTTATGTGAAACGCAACCGCAAACGTGTAAACTGTGGTTTTATTCCATTTTGGTTTGTTTATAAACAGGTCACATTGAATTTGGCTGGACTATAGTATGCGTTACTTTATAGTCCACTTAATGTCAAGGAGTGATTTATCCTATTATAACGATGAAAAATTATGATTATTTAATTAATTATTAACGACCTTTTTGACTGGCGCGGTGGGCAAAGGTCCACCTGCTACGCATTAGGTTGCGGGTTCGATTCTCGCTTGTGATAAATGTTTGCACGATCTGCTGATACTTGTTTCGGGTGTTAGTGGTATCGTCTAAAATTGGGTACGAAATCCGTCTCGTTGCTTGCCACCACCTTTTTTTTATATATATTATAGATTTGTTATAATTAAATTTATTTATTTTATACTTTTGAACGATAAACTATATATGCAAAACTTATTCTAGAAAATTAATACAAAGGCGAACTTAACCCTAAAAAGAGTTCTCTTCAAGCAAACCTTATTGGGAGATAGAGACAAAGTGAAGAGAGAAGTGGGAAAATACTGAAATGTGGTGAAATACTATATTTTATAGTATTTTTTCACTACAATTTACTGACTACACGAACGCTCGCTGAGTTCACAACGGTCAGTATCTCTTGGCCAGCATTAGGCTTTTGTCCAATCACGATATCAAATTTCATGGGTCCTAGAAAACTTAAGATTTTCAAGAGAATAATGTCCAACAGTGGACTGAATGGTCTTTCTAACAATGGAGATTAAACAAGCAGCCCTACAGGTCGACAATTATTTAAATTATGAGTAATTATGTTAGAGGCTATTATTTTTCATTCATTTATACGACTTTTTTCTGTCTTTGTTTGTCAAGGGGTAGGCTTCATTGTTTCGTTTATACATTTTTGTGTTTTGTGATTTGAATATTTAGGGCCGGTTACTAGATTTTATTTTACTTTTCTTTCTAACAAACAGTGGTTGGTCGATTCTGTTGTTTAGGATTCCTAACTTAAATTTTACGTTTTCTAAATTTTCTAAGTTAGGTTGACCAAAAAATATGGTATTCTATAGACAAATCCTAAAAATACCTAAATTAGAATGTGTTACCACAAAATCCATGTTTCACTTAAGTACAATCGAAAATAGATAGTTTAGTAAAGAGCAAGAAAAGTAAATGACATAATTACGTAAAATTATTTGACAGTTTCCGTGGCAAAGTAGAGTGGTTGATGAAGTCATGATATTTAACTGTTCTTTTTCCGTTACCGGACAAACAAAACTCTGAAGAAGAGAACCTAAACTACATAATTATATACAAATTATTTATTGAACTTTATAGGTGAACGTCGAGGCGATCCAGCTCCTCGACAACACGAACATAGTGAGAAGGCTCAAAAGAACAAAATCTTTTGAGTTAGTGTAGTGATAATTAGTGTATGTGCAGAAGTGCTATCTTAAAGAGCACATGAACAAAGTATCTTGACAATAGGAAAAGTGCCAATGGACACGTTCTTAGTAGTAGGTTATTATAAAAATAAGTTAAAACTAAATTACTCATTAGCCAATTCTATGGCTAGATTGTAATTTATACTCTAGTGTATTTAACATTTATATAAAATGTGTATACTAGACAATAAAAAAATATATATTTACGGGTTTAGAAATTTATTTTTCTCAAAAGAATATACATTCACTTATAGAGAAATATAAGATTATCTTAAGTAAATATGCAGAGCGGACTTTATGTTACTAACAGTTGGATATGTTTTCAAAGGTACGTGACTTACTTACTGCTTTATACAACACAAAAATCTATACTATGTACTAAAATGTATATATATTGTATCTATTCTTAAAGCTATATCCTATTTATATTATATATTTAATTTAACTGTTATATTTGACTGTTCTTTTCCCGTTACCGGGACAAGCAAAACTCTGAAGAAGAGAACCTAAACTATATACAAATTATTTATTGAACCTTATAGGTAAATATATGTATCTGGTTGGTTACATATACCTAAGGAATTCGTTGTATGAATCCATACGAAACCTAATTCCTCCACGCCAAGACAGACGAATACGAAAAGAAAGAAAGAAAATATTTTTATTTACCTTAAAACTACCACACACAACAAACTTAGAAGTAGAACTACGCAATATAATACTACAAATGTTACAAATTATTGTGCGAGCAGTTTTCATGCATATATGGCCTTCACTCAGCATTGTGGTAGGTGAACACTAATGTGTCCACCCAGCGCTGATTTTCAGTGAGGACCAGAGGGATCGTGTCACGTCACGGTCGTCAGGAGCGTGATGTTGACATCAAAATGGTAAACAGGATTGCATTTCATTATTATAGTTATACATTTTACAAAACTTATACTTATATAACTATATTCTATGCTTTTTCATTCTAACCTAAGTAATATACGAATCATCATCATCATCATCAGCCTATATTAGTCCACTGCTGGACATAGGCCTCCCCCAATGAGCGCCATAGCGCCCTGTCTTCGGCTTGACGCATCCAGCATCTACCTGCAGTCTTTCGCAGGTCGTCATCCCACCTGGTCAGAGGCGACTCGGTAAACGTAGTGTAGGACGCTACACTACGTTTACCGAGTCGTGGTCTCCACTCAAGAACACGTTTGCCCCAGCGGCCGTCGGTTCTTCGCGAGATATGGCCGGCCCACTGCCACTTCAGCTTGCTAATTCTCAGAGCTCGATAACTTTGGTTCTCTGTCGGGTGTATTCGTTGCGAATCCTATCCTTCAGAGAAACTCCGAGCATAGCTCTTTCCATAGCTCGCTGAGCGACTTTGAACTGGTGGACCAGCCCTATCGTGAGTGTCCACGTCTCAGCTCCGTAGGTCATAACGGGTGGTATATACGAATCGTCAGAATGCAACTCTTTCACGTCTTTTGCTACGAAACCGTTGGTAAATTTAGCTCAGATAGATTTGTCCTTAAAATGTCGTAAACGTTTAAGCGCTTCAACCATCTGCTTTAAATCGGAACATTAAGCTAAACGTCAACTGTATCGCATTAGCATCAATAAAATGAAAAAGATTTTCTGCGCATGTTGTATCTGCAAAGCTGTCGATCCAGTTATTGCAATACGAACCCTATTAAACCAGGATAAGGTTTAGTGAAGTTAAAGATTTCATTTTATAGATATTTTAAATTTCAAAGTAGATACCAAGATTTGAACGGAGTGTAACCTATAAGGTTCAATAAATCTATACATATAAAAGAAAGTCGTGTTTGTTACAATACTTATAACTCGAGAACGGCTGGACCGATTTAGCTGAAAATTGGTGGAGAGGTAGCTTAGAACCAGGAGTCTAACATAGAATATCTTTTTATCATTTAAACAATTTGACACATAGATTTCCACGGGGGCGAAGCCGCGGGGAGCAGCTAGTTTGTATATAGTTTAGGTTCTCTTCTTCAGAGTTTTGCTGACAGTAAACTGTTATTGCGATCTACTGCTTACAGTTTACTGTCAGTACATGCGTGTAGTCACTACACGCATGTACTGACAATAAACTGTAAGCAGTGGATCGCACCACCTGACGACAAAGTGCGCCGTCACTGACCGTCGACCGTTAAATTAACCCTTTAGCGATGGAACGAACCGCTGCAATTATTGAGGGTCACAGTATGCGTGAATCAGTAGGCCAAGCTCATCGATAGATAAATAATGCTGGACAATTCACACAGCGTTTTCTAGTCCCAAGGTAAGCAGAGCTTGTATTATGAGTACTAGATAACTGATAACATAATTGACTATGGCGACCTCTGTGGGCCGGTGGGCGAAGGTCCACCTGTGACGCAGGAGGTTGTGGGTTCGATTACCGACTCAGGATAAATGTTTGTACGGTTTACAGATATTTGTTTCGGGTGTTCTGGTCGTTTTCTATGTATAGTAAAACATATCTATCTATGTAATGTATTGTATATACAGAATTCTGTCTGTATTGTTCGGTATTATTAATTTAGTAGCTGCGCCCCGCGGTTTCACGCGTGGTGATAGATATTCTGGATAGTATACAATATATCTTTATAAATTGTAGCCTATGTGTTATTCTGATGTATAAGATATATTATTGTAAAGTTTCATTAAAATCCATTCAGTAGTTTTTACGTGAAAGAGTAACAAACATCCATCCATCCATCCATACTTACAAACTTTCGCGTTTATAATATTAGTAGGATAATAATAATGATAGAGATTATTTTTCACTGTGTCCACGTCCATCCTCTGTAATGAATACGTGAATTCACACAGGGGTTGACATCTTTTAATTAAATTTTTAAATGTTTTAATAATATTAGGTTTGTATTTAAATGTTTATGGAGTAAAAGGGTATTTTTTTAATTCAGATATTCATTTTGAGGGCTATGAAGACTTAATTTATAAAGAATGAAGATAAATAAGCTCTTCAAACATAAAATTAGTATGGAAATTTTTTGATCATTATATGTATACACCTGGCCTTTGCCCAGCAGTGGGACAGTAATGGCTTAAAATAAATAAATATGTATACATCATCATCATCAGCCTATATTAGTCCCCAGCTGGACATAGGCCTCCCCCAATGAGCGCCATAGCGCCCTGTCTTCAGCTTGCCGCATCCAGCATCTACCTGCAGTCTTTCGCAGGTCGTCATCCCACCTGGTCGGAGGGCGTCCTACACTACGTTTACCGAGTCGTGGTCTCCACTCAAGAACACGTTTGCCCCATCGGCCGTCGGTTCTTCGCGAGATATGGCCGGCCCACTGCCACTTCAGCTTGCTAATTCTTTGAGCTATGTCGATAACCTTGGTTCTCTGTCGGATGTATTCGTTACGAATCCTATCCTTCAGAGAAACTCCGAGCATAGCTCTTTCCATAGCTCGCTGAGCGATTTATATGTATACGATTTGATGGAATTTGGAATTAGTCTTCCGGTATTGAAATATAGTCGATAAAGACGAACTTGACTTATGTAATAACTGTTACATAAATCAAACAACTGTTACATATTATCGTTGCAGATTGCAGGCAGTCGAAGGAGGCATTCCCGGTTTTAAACCCACGGTACTCCCGAAAACTCCTCAATCTCAACCGTGACAAACTCCGGAAAGTCGTCGGTATTGTCACGGGACACTGCATGCTAAACAAACACCTATTTAATTAGGGTATCACGGACAGCCCCCTTTGCAGAGGATGCATGAATGCAGAGGAGACGGCAGCGCATGTGCTTGTAGATTGCGACAGCGTGGCTTCTCAAAGACTGCATCACCTTGGGACACCGAGGACGCCTAGGGAGGCATGCACCGGCATCAGCGAGCTGCTGGCCTTCCTGGAGGACATCGGGTGGTTAGACTAGCAGCCCCCCCACCCGACACGCAAAAAAGGCCCACCGGCGGCCAAGTTGCGGAAACCAGTCCAGAAACAAGTAACAAGTACATATTATCGTGGTAATGTTTTTTAAATCTTGGAAGTCCTACCTTTTTACGAGTACTTAGTTTTCTAAGGACCAATCTTAAAACTACATAATTAGAGTCAACGTCAATAGCATTTATTTCTTTAAGCTTACAAAATATGCATTTAGACAAGTAAAATTTTATACTATTCATTATTATAAAATAACATTATTTTAATTTTAATGTTCACTTCTATTTTTTGTCCACTAGTGGATAAAGTGAAAAAGAAAACACTAGTAAGTTCATATAACTTATGTGTCTAATACATTTGATTTGCTTATCTAAGAAAGGTAGGAAGGTAGGAAGTCCTTGTATGAGGTTATAATATACTCTATAAATATTTTACATAGATAGATAGAAAACACTTTATTATACCACACAAAACAGAAAATAATTCAGAAATAAAAACTTAGAATAAATGTATAAGAGAGCGATCTCTTCCAGGCAACCTTGGGATGGACTGGACATGAACGAGCAATATAGACGGTGGCACTTTAATAAATAATTGAAAATGAAAATGAAAATGAAAAGTTTTTATTTCTTTAAGCTTACAAATAAGCACTTAGACAGGTCTTATTTTATAGTTCACTTCAATTTTTTGTCCACCAGTGGAAGAAGTGAGAAGAAACCACTAGTATATTCATAACTTATGTGTCATTGTCATTTTCATTTTTCATTTTCAATTTCAAAGGGCGGCGTTATCGCTGAGAGCGATCTCTTCCAGGCAACCTTGGGATGGACTGGACATGAACGAATAATATAGACGGTGGCACTTTAATAAATAATTGGTAACAAAAGAAAACAAATACACTAAATACCTACATTCCAATCATTAAGATAAACAATAAACATAAACAATAAACTTACATAGACCAGATAAGGCTATCAATCTTTCATATGGATAAATAATGCTGATGCAGCAGTTTTTTGAAGATAGGGAGTGATTTTGCACGTCTGATGTCCTTTTATGTAGGTTTATTTATTTATTTATAAAAAAATACAGCAGTTTGCTTACAGTCTAACACCAAAAAACTAACTACTAGACTTAAAAAAGACAGAATATATTAAAAACAATATACAGTATATAATAAATAGGTAGGTAGTCATACATACATAGATTATTTAAAAGTGAGGTACGATCTTAAACTAATAATAATAATAAATAAAATAAATAATTCTGGACAATTCACACAGCATTATCTAGCCCCATGGTAAGCAGAGCTTGTGTTAAGGGTACTAGATAACTGATATACATAATACAATATATTACATAGATAGATATTTTTTTATTATACATAGAAAACGACCAGATCACCCCGAACAAATATCTGCAGATCGTACACACAATTGTTCCGAGGCGGGAATCGAACCCGCAACCTCCTGCGTCGCAGGCGGACCTTCGCCCACCGCGCCACATCGGTCGTCAAATACACTAAATATTATAATCATTAAGATAAACAATAAACATAAATAAACATAAACAATAAACTTACATAGACTAGATAATCAATCTTTCATATGGATAAATAATGCTGATGCAGCAGTTTTTTGAAGATAGGGAGTGATTTTGCACGTTTGATGTCCTTTTAAGTAGGTTTATTTATTTATTTATAAAAAATACAGCAGTTAGCTTACAGTCTAACACCAAAACACTAACTACTAGACTTAAAAAAGAGATAATATATTAAAAACAATATACAGTATATAATAAATAGGTAGGTAGTCATACATACATAGATTATTTAAAAGTGAGGTACGATCTTAAACTAATAATAATAATAAATAAAATAAATAATTCTGGACAATTCACACAACATTATCTAGCCCCATGGTAAGCAGAGCTTGTGTTATGGGTACTAGATAACTGATATACATAATACAATACATTACATAGATAGATATTTTTTATTATACATAGAAAACGACCAGAACACCCGGAACAAATATCTGCAGATCGTACACACAATTGTTCCGAGGCGGGAATCGAACCCGCAACCTCCTGCGTCGCAAGCGGGCCTTCGCCCACCGCGCCACAGAGGTCGTCAAATCTAAAAACTTAAGTAGATAAGGCTTAAACTATCATTAAATATGTCCACATGTTGGAACTGTTGCAAGAAATCGTTGAGTAGTGCGAGTGCTCTGAGTGTAGGAGCGTTACCCTCCTGTTGCGTACGCGCTGCTTGTGGAGCAAAGAACCGATGGACCTTAGGTACTTTAGGTAAGTAACCAAGCGATGCCATAGTACATTTTCATTTCGCGGAAGCTTATGACATTGATTTTTCAATGCGATGCGACAGTTGTACGGAAAACTATTGTTCAAGCTCATTCAATTATATTATCGTGGGAGCAACATAGATCTAACAATTGAATAGATAAGGCATTTCATATGTTTGATTTTACTGGATGGATCAATCAATAAGAGATCAATAAATCAATAAATAAATAGTAAAATAACGAATGCCAGACAATTCACAGTATTTTCTAGCCCCAAGCTTAAGCAGAGCTTGTTTTATGGGTACTAGATAACTGATATACATAATACAATACAATACATATATCGATATTTTTATTATACATAGAAAAACGACCAGAACACCCTGAAATATCTGTAGATCGTACAGACATTTGTCCCGAGGCGAGAATCGAACCCGCAACCTCCTGCTTCGCAGGCAGAACTTCGTCCACTGCGCCAAAGAGATCGTCGTTTATGCAGGACATGTTTTTTCTCGGACTTACTTTGCAAATCCTACTACCACCAAGGTCTTTATATTTTCGAGTAATAGGCAATCAAATAACGTGACTTTCTATTAAGTAAAATAATTTTCGAAATCGGTTCCGTAGATCCAGATATATTACCCCCTACAATCTCACAAACTTTACCTCTTTATAATATAAGTATAGATTATTAGTATGGATTCCAAGCCCTTGAAAGCTTGGAGCATTAAATGCAAAATACATGCAATCATCGTGATCCGATTCCCAACGAAAGATGATTTATTGATACTTGTAAATAGGCTCCTGATACCAAGACCGTCATTTACTCCACCTGTCAAACTGGTCATTCATGGTCAATTTAAACTACACATTATCGTATCTACATCTTGTTAGATCTAAGTGCAGCCATGAGAAATGTCGGGTGGTTTTGCTTCCTACCCATCGCAACGGGACAAGAAATGACACTAGTATAGCTTTACCTTCGATAATGATACAAAATTGTAGATAGGTGCATTCGGTTTAAAGAACTTTGTTCTCATACGCTTCTCATAAGCTGGAGATAGGGAGCGGTGGCGCTCATTGGGGGAAGCCTATATCCATCAGTGGACTAACATAGGCTGATGATTCTCATACAAAAATAGTGTTTAATTATGAGATAAATAAGAACAAATTAATCTAGGTTTCCTGAAGTGGCAGTGGGCCGGCCATATCTCGCGAAGAACCGTCGACCGCTGGGGCAATTCTGTTCTTGAGTGGAGACCACACTCGGTAAACGTAGTGTAAGACGTCATCCAGCCAGGTGGGATGACCTGCGAAGGACTGCAGGCAGATGCATGGATGCGGCAAGC
Source organism: Eupithecia abbreviata (assembly GCA_943735965.1). Taxonomy (NCBI): domain Eukaryota; kingdom Metazoa; phylum Arthropoda; class Insecta; order Lepidoptera; family Geometridae; genus Eupithecia; species Eupithecia abbreviata. Next base: position 3,997,819 of record OX031000.1, read on the forward strand.
TGAAGACAGGGTGCTATGGCGCTCATCAGGGGAGTCCTATTTCCAGCCGTGGACTGCTATATGCTGATGATGATGATGATTAAATGAATTATGATGTCACAGCCATCGTCCTTGGTTCGTCACTTCTATTCCTGAATTATTAAGCTTACACTATACATAATGATACACCCACATGTTTGTTCACACGCTCAGAACTAGACTCATGATTCCTAACTACTAGGTTAATCTCGTTAATAGTTGATTTGTCGTAGATTATAAATTACCAATGATGAATGGCGTATTAATTAAATGACAATTGATTACGCTGCTCTACTTGGCCTGACGCTTGCTACGTCAACGAATTGGGAGGGTGACCATGCTTGCGTTCTTTAGTCCCTCATCTTTTGAAACTATAACTAGCCCTGCTTCCGACAAGTAGAAATCTATGTGTCAAATGGTTTATAAACCTTCCTCTTGAATCACTCTACCTATAAAAACACCGTATCAAAATCCGTTATCCAGGAAATTATTGGTAAAATAAAGCAAATGCAAAAACCTACGTTAAAAATATCATGTTTCATGCCTTGTTACTCCTGAAGTCCTGATAAGCGTGACAGGTAATAATTAATATTAAAGGCATAATAATATTTTTTTTTGTGATTCGTTATTGGAATCGGGTGCTTTTATAATTTAATCGATTGTTTTTTTCATTAAATATGTAAAAAATTTGTTGAACTAAGTTTTATATAATTAACAAAAATTCTCTAACTTTAAAATCTTTATTCGTTGTGTTTTTGAAGCCACTCTTTTAAGTAAAGTAAAGTAAAGTAAAGTAGAGTAAAGTAAAGTAAAAAATCATTTATTTCTTTAGGCTCACAAAATAAGCACTTAGACAAGTCATATTTTATATATAAATTATTATCAAATACAATTATTTTACTGTTCACTTCAATTTTTTGTCCACTAGTGGAAGAAGTGAAAAGAAACCACTAGCATGCTAAGAGCTAAGAGTGGAACTAAGGAACTGAAGGTACTAGGTTAAAGCATTGTTTTATTATCATGGCCTGTTGCAGCGTTGGATCGCAAGGAGTGGAAGGAGAAAAGGGAGGCCTTTGCCCAGCAGTGGGACAATAATGGGTTAAAATAAAATAAATAAATAAATTACCTTATCACATTACTTTTGTAAACTAAAACCGCTCTGACTGACAACATTTGCTTAGAGAACAAATTAATGTTCATATCCACTGGGAAGAGCATTGACATGGGGGTATATATGTATATATGTATATGAAATTACAATGTAAATTCTTTAAGAAAATAAAGAATCCTTAAACTGAAACCGAACATTGGAACGACTGAGAACGATATTGTAAGAATAATTATTATAATCAGCCTGTAGATGACAACATCTTTTGATTCATGAAGATAACTAATATCCCCTAATTTCCCGAACGTGTGGTGAGCCTAAAGGCTTTTATGTGTATTTGACACATGTCTGAGGTAAGCTTTATGCGTCAATTATATTAAATCCAATATATTAATATGTAAAATTTTAATTAATCAACTCAGTACCTATCATTACATACCTTAAGCTCGCTATCGCTTTTGTGGGTAAATTCATTTACTAATCTAGCACATTTAATTTTCATTTACAAAGGTAAGATACATATATGTATGTTATGTAATGAGTTTCTTTATGATGAATGAAAAATTGCCAGAAATACTAGTGTTAATGAGGAAATTCGTATGGTTATAGGTGCCTTCATTATAATAGAGTGCTATGTGGGTTATATAATAGCACTCTAGAATAAGGAAGGCACCTATAAGTATTAGCACCAGTATTTCTGTCAATTTCTCATTTATTTTTTAAGTTTAACTCGAGAGCAAATTTGTAGCAATTACATCACATCTTCATAATCATCATCAATTATATTAATATGTAAAATATTATTGACAATGCCCTTATACATCAGCATTAAATTATCTTGACATGTATTTTTTATTTCAATTCAATTTAACTAATTAAAGAAGGCATTTCTGTCTGCTTTTTCTAAAACACAATCCCTTATGGTGTTTCCTATATCAAAATTAATGTGTGTTTTATAATTAAAATGTTATATTATTTTTATGTACAACTGGCCGACATCAAGTGTAACATGTGTACCTACGGTGGAACTGAATAAATGAAATGAAATGAAATTAACAGCCAATTTACAACTACCCGCGCGATACCCATATTTTTGAAAAGTGACATCACATGGAATTTTTGCAATGGCATTGTTTATTCCTGTAGTAGAAGTGTCTCGGTGATAATTGCTTTTCAGAAAAACAAAATAAAGTACCTAAATAACTATCCCTGTTGAATAGATTTGTATTATTACTTTTGTGCATCTTCCATCCATTCAATTCGCAACTGTATTCCAATCCGCACAAGACTCGCATTCGCTTCCTGAAACTCGAAAACTTCGCGTGCTTTATTCTCATTATTTCCTTCCGTGTTGACATTCTTTTCGAAATATTTTCCGCCACCGAAATCCTTATACATCGGTGGTTTTGTTGGTTTTAAACCGTTTCGTCCGAATTAATGCTTCAATGGATAGCAAAGCTCATTAATTTGCATAAAATATACGCGGGGCTGTTGACACGACATTATAGGAACCTACTTTGACGCCATTATCTGGTAGAATGATTATCGAGGTGGATAGAGTCATTTTTCAATGAGACAGTGACAAAGGACTTTGGTTTTCGCCTGTGAATAATTATGGTTGATTTTCGAATTGATAGTCCTGTTTCTGTTTGTTATCGATGCGAACCACAACACATTTTTAATTAAGCTTCATTTGACCTAGATTTCTTTTCAGGGATTTGTTGTTAGGAACTCATCAAATGTGAATATACCAATTTAAATACGTGTATTCCCGTTGTCCCCGTACACCATGTCCCCGTCTTACGGGGACAGCGGCACCTTCATTTAATATTTAAAATTACTTCCTGTTGTCCCCGTACTCTGTCCCCGTAAATATATTAAAAATGTAAAAATTAGTGCCCGTTGTCCCCGTTTTTTCTTTTTTCATTAGTGTATTATGTGTGAGTTTGCATCTTACCTATGTATTATGAGTCTGCATCTTTTTTTTTACCCAACAAACAAAGTTTATGTAGGTAAGGAATATTTTTTGATCAGTCTTGGTACCCGGTAGATTAATAAAAGGAATTTTGACCTTGTTTTAAGTTCTTAGTCGAATTTGTACCTATATACTACTGAATTCGATCGAAATAGTGAATTACTGTGAATGCCTGCAGACGACCGATGTGGCGCGGTGGGCGAAGGTCCGCCTGCGACGCAGGAGGTTGCGGGTTCGATTCCCGCCTCGGAACAAATGTGTGTACGATCTGCAGATATTTGTTCCGGGTGTTCTGGTCGTTTTCTATGTATAATAAAAAATATATCTATCTATGTAATATATTGTATTATGTATATCAGTTATCTAGTACCCTTAACACAAGCTCTGCTTACCATGCGGCTAGATAATGCTGTGTGAGTTGTCCAGCATTATTTATTTTTATTTATTTGTTTTCTTTTGTTACCAATTATTTATTTAAGTGCCACCGTCTATATTGCTCGTTCATGTCCAGTCCATCCCAAGGTTGCCTGGAAGAGATCGCTCTCTTATACCTTTATTTTAAGTTTTTATTTCTGTATTGTTTTTTGTTTTGTGTGGTATAATAAAGTGTTTTCTATCGATCTATGTAAAATATTTATAGATTATTTATTAAAATAATGTTATTTTATAATAATGAATAGTATAAAATTTTACTTGTCTAAGTGCTTATTTTGTAAGCGTAAATAAATAATTATTTAATGTATTGTATTATGTATATCAGTTATCTAGTACCCATAACACAAGCTCTGCTTACCATGGGGCTAGATAATGCTGTGTGAATTGTCCAGCATTAAAATTAAAAATAAAATTAAAATGCTACTGCGTCTAATACTAAGTACATTGTTAAAAGTTCAACATGAGTTGACTTCGAAAGTAGAATGATTTTCTGAGTTCGGCATCTTTGGTATGTGCCTTTTTAATATTGATATTTTCACTGATTTCTCCATTGATAATAAAACGATGACGGATCAGGATGACCATCCTTTAACAATTTTATTCCCGAATAAAAAATAAAAAAAAAATCTGGACAATTCACACAACATTATCCAGCCCCATGGAAAGCAGAGCTTGTGTTATGGGTACTAGATAACTGATATAGGTACATAATACAATATATTACATAGATAGATTTTTTTTATTAATCATAGAACAACGACCAGAACACCCGGAACAAATATCTGCAGATCGTACACACAATTGTTTCGAGGCGGGAATTGAACCCGCAACCTTCAGCGTCGCAGGCGGACCTTCGCCCACCGCGCCACATCGGTCGTCAATGAGGATCTGTCCCGCAATACTTAAAAAAGCTTAGTATTATACAGGATGTTTTTTTGAGAAGGGCGATGATGGCCAAGTCCTAAACCACAGAGATAAGTTGTGATAGGATTCAAGGTCTCGATTTATAAGAAAACAATAACTTTACATTTATTTTTTGTTTTATATTTTACTTTTGACGGAAATCGACCCATTCAGACCGGCCTTCCCAAAAAACCACTCTGTATATGAATCACTTGTTACAAATAATGTTGCTAACTTCTAACAACAATCTTTAATTATGTAAACTAAAATTCCTCCACCCCATGTCACGAATATAAAGTTTTTGCAGACTCGGATAATATCATTAAAAACAAATATCCTTGGAAGTCAAACCTCCTTAAAATTACTAACTTCCTTGTTGGCAACACAACCTATGTATAATCCCACACGCTGTCATAACCAGTTCGCTATACAAGTTTATTCCTCCTTACAAAGTTAGTTCTCTCACTTTGCGCTATACGCTGCGAAGTCCAATTTTCAAGCACATGAGATTCTATTATTATAGGTCTTTGGGGATAGGTATTAAATTGGCTTCGTATATTCTTTGGATGAAGATAGTTTTAGGTGGAAATATGAAATTGGATGGAGCTTCGTTATTAAGTTGCAGATACCTCTAAGGTGCACTCACCTTAGGTATATCTACTAGGTTTTTTGAAATATTTACATATCACAACGCTATAGCTTCAAAGTCAGTCAGAATTTAGCTTACGTGTACACGAGGTATTTTTTTATTGTTGAAACAAAATCGATAACCCTTAATCTAACCAGTTCAAACCTAAATAATGTAACTTACGGTCAATAATAGATTTACATTTTTTTAAAAGGTATAAGATTAGTAGTTTCTGATCTTCGAAATGAAAAAATTATCGACATAGCTCTAAGAGTTAGCAAGCTGAAGTGGCAGTGGGCCGGACATATCTCGCGAAGAACCGACGGCCGCTGGGGCAAACGTGTTGTAGTGAAGGACGCCCTCCGGCCAGGTGGGATGACGACCTGCGATGGACTGCAGGAAGATGCTGGATGCAAGAAAGGCGCTATGGCACTCATTATTGGAAGCCTTTGTGTCCAGCAGTGTACTACTATAGGCTGATGATGATTGACAATTTATTTCGCTATTGACGGATTTCTATTACCTATCGCTATTGACGGATCATAGCAAATGTTTGGGTTGAACACTTCCATCAGTGCTACAAAACTCATAAAGCAAATCATGGTAAATATCCCGTTTTAAATGACTTTAGTTTAATATAATATACTAGCGGACCTTCCCGGCTTCGCACGATTTTAGTACGGACCCTTAATTTTTTTGAAAATATAATATAGCCTATGTTCACCGGGGATAGTATAGCTTCCCAACGGTGAAATAATTTTTCAAATCGGTCCAGTAGTTTCGGAGCCTATTCAATACAAACAAACAAACAAAAAATCAAACCTTTCCTCTTTATAATATTAGTATAGAAGTATATAGATATTTGGAGATATGCTAAGTTGAAAGCGCAAACAAAATCCAGATCAAAACAATTCATAACGAGATCCCATTTTGGCACAGGAACTTTTGAGTTCAGCGTATTCTGTGATCCAATATGAAAATTGCCGATTTCATTTCTCTATGCAGGTTAAGAAATTGAATTTTTGCTGTAGTATGCGGTATTGCATATTTGAAAACTTGTGCCTCATGCCATACTTTAGGAATAACTACTTTGTTTGGCTTGAGAAACGTTTATCGTGTTCAAAAATGTCAATGTCAAATAAATAATGCTGGACAAGCCACGCAGCATCATCTAGCCCCAAACTAAGCAAAGCTTGTGTTATGATGGGTGATCATTATCATCAGCCTATAGCAGTCTACTGCTGCACATATGCCTCCCCCAATGAGCGCCATAGCGCCGTGTCTTCAGCTTGCCGCATCCAGCATCTGCCTACAGTCCTTGGCAGGCCCGACGGCGTCCACTACGTTTGCCGTGTTGAGTCGTGAAAAATAGGAATTAAGCGAGTATGTACAATATTCATACAGAAATGTTAACAAAGTAATCCAATACAATGTAATTATTGTAATCTGGATCTGTAAATGCTTATAACTCTGTGCCGCAAGCTTTTGGTTCGTTAAAATTCTTTTTAATCGGTTAAAATACACATGCTGAAATAAATGTGTCTGGTTTTAACCATCTGTCTGTAAATTGGACAACTCGTGAATTGAGGGGAATATTTACTAAATATTAAAGAGTCTCTATAATTTTATTAAATTGTACAAATCGTAGGTACTAGTAAATAATAATAATATGTAGTTAGTAAATATAGAACAGACAACATATAGAATCAAAGAATTAGCTGAAGTGGCAGTGGGCCGGCCATATATCACGAGGAATTGACAACCGCTGGGGTATACGTATTCTTAAGTGGAGACCGGACTCGGCAAACGCAGTGTACGACGCCCTCCGGGCGGCGGTTGGATAACAACCAACGAATGACTGAAGAGGTTGCTGGGCGCTATGACGCTCATTAGTTCAGGTCCAGCAGTGGACTGTTATAGGTTGATGATGATGATGAAATATACACCAACAATATTTATTTCCTTGTTACAAAGAATGGAGTTTCTTCAGAGTCTTCAATGTAAGACAGATTTAAGGGGCCTCAGGAGGGATGAATTCTTCATACAAACGTTATACCAAAATTATTTCTAATTCAAGCATATTTCCACTATAATATTGCATTATTTGTATTAATATAGTATTTATCTAGGTTCCCAAATAGTTTTTTTTTTCAAAATACTTACCTAAAATGAAATGAAAGCCAATCTCATTTTGCACATTTTTACGCGAAAATGGACAAGTTTTCTTGCTGTTTGTTTCGTATTAAAAACATCAATATCTTACGTTTTATTTATTAAGGAACATAGCTTATATTGTCTAGTTACAGAATAACAATACTTTGTGAAGAATACAAAAAGTTTTCAGTCATCATTTTTGGTATTACGGAAGAAAACAAATTTTGAACGGCTAATATTGCTATCGCGCACGCATGTGGCGCGGCGCAAGGATTAAACAGCGACAGCGATATCGATTTTTGCAAGCGAGGGTCGCCGGACCCTTAAGAATAAGACAGTAGAAAAATTAAATAACCTTCTATTCAGTCTTAAGGCCTATTTAGGTCTATATTATTAGTATTAGTATTCGCTACTCATAGCGGTAACGTAATGCGAGTGATTATGCAGTTATGCCACTGTCGTTAATATACTCATTGGAATCCCGTAGCCTGCGCCAAACCTAGCGAAATCCAAGCGAAATATACCTACCCATACCGATCTGCGTAGCGATAACTGCATAGGCGTAGGTCTAAACAGGCCTTTACAAAGTAAAATCGTCCAAATTTGGGCTAGTTCATAGTTCATTTATTGATAACATTTGGTCACAGGTCACATTATACGAACTATGTAAAAAACTACATACCTCTTATAATAATAAAAATACATTATACATTACATTTAAACGTCATAAATTCATTCCTATATATCGATTGATCTATCAGCCACTTCTTTTAGTTGTACCTACCTTAACACTTTGAGTGCTGAAATCACACGGTATGTGTTTTCTACAAGTGACTAATATGCGTAAATCCACACTAGCGCAGCGGCTGAGAAAATACAGATCTTTGTGACTCAGCAAAGCCGTAATATTTTTCGAACGAAACGCATGTGCGGCGCAACACAACCGCTGTGTAGAGCGGCAACACGATTTTTTTAGGTTAAAAAAAAGATCGCAGACGTCGAAAAAAAATCGCAGTCAAAGTGTTAAAAGATTGCTTGGTTTTTGCGCTGGTGATAGAAGTTGGAATACGATTGTAGACAGCCGTCCCCATCACGTGTTGCAGCTTGGACGATTTCTCCAATCGCCGAGGTAGCGCCCTTAGTCGGCGTGCGTGTCTCGTATTGTATCTATGACCATCCCCGTACCTTTCGTATTTGTCCAAGCTGTTATGGACATACAGCGCGGACTGGTTGGTTTATGCCATGTTGGGCGTGCACGCTAAATAAAGTACAAAAATAAACATTGTTGGTAACCAAAATTAGTTCTCAAAATCCTGTAGGCATAAATTAACAAAGTTTAACTTAACGCGCAAACATTAAAAAGTTCAAAAGTTCCAAATTAGGGGAAAACTGGGAGTTACCATTTAGGAAAGAGGTGGTTTAATTAAAGAGAAAATTGCTATAATAAATAAATTTATTTTCCAAGTAGGTACACAGATTTTTAAAGATAAATTAAAGGCACTCGGGTATTTTACGGAGTGCAAATTTTACACCGTAAACCATGAAATCGTAACCATATTCACTTCTTATTTTTATGGCTCGCTGTGTTCATGTTGCCAAAAGTCTGTCAGTGTCCATGTGAAAAGAGTCCTAAGGTTTAGCACCATTTATTTATTATTATTATTTATTTATTTTAAGCCATTACTGTCCCACTGCTGGGCAAAGGCCTCCCTTTTCTTCTTCCACTCCTCGCGATCCAACGCTGCAACAGGCCATGATGGAAGATGTACCTCGAGCTCGTCGCGCCATCTCATCCTGGGCCTTCCACGTCGCCTCTTAGCGTTGGGTGGGCACCACTCTGTGGTGGTCTTTGCCCACAAGTCGCTGGACATACGGCAGACGTGTCCGGCCCAGTTCCACTTCAGGCTTCCGGCTGTTTGACCAACGTCAACGATGCGTGTTAGCACCATAGACAATTTTTTTCGTTCATGTTTAGCACATTATAATTTTACTTACATTCTACTTACTGTTTATTATTTTTATTTAACTATTAATTTTTTTTGTTTGTTTAGAGCATCTCTCTTTCCTTGTCCGTAATGTGACTAAATAAAAAAGGTACAAACTGAAAATTAGCGTTGTTCCGCGCCATGCGTGGTTCAGCACATAGCTGAGTTTGACCCTTTTTGGTCAGCAGGTTACGTGTATTATTATTATTGTTTCCCTGTAGGTTTATTTAATTTAATTTTATGTTTGCTGTGTTTTACTGTTTTAATGTGTTGTTTTGTTAAACCTGTTTTTTTGACCAAATAAAATTATTTTCTTTCTTTCTTTCATATATACTACGGGTCAGTAAAATAGTCCTTTGCCAAGTAATAAGTTTGACGACTAGTTCGACGACTGGTTCCTATTAAGGCGGTATATGCAAGACCAAAAAATTCTCGCCGAAGAATGTGCTGTTCCGGCGTTTTCGCGGACGATTACAGGTCGCAGCACATATTGCGTCACACACGTCGCCGACATAACGTGTTAGTAAATAAATAAATAAATAATGCTGGACAATTCACACAGCATTATCTAGCCCGATGGTAAGCAGAGAGCTTGTGTTATGGGTACTAGGTAACTGATATACATAATACAATACATTACATAGATAGATATTTTTTACTATACATAGAAAACGACCAGAACACCCGGAACAAATATCTGCAGATCTCCTGCGTCGCAGGCGGACCTTCACCCACCGCGCCACATCGGTCGAAGTAAATAGGTTTATTTTATGTATATCAGATTAAGGTATATATTTTACTAGCTGCGCCCGCGGTTTCACCCGCGTGGTGAAACCGTATTTTGGATAATATAATATATATCTTTATGAATTGTAGCATATGTCTTATTGTGATATGTAAGCTATATATCTATTATTGTGACGTTTCATAAAAATCAATTCAGTCGTTTTTGCGTGAAAGAGCTACAAACATACTTACATACATCCTCGCAAACTTTCGCGTTTATAATAGTAGCACGTGACCGCACTGAGTGGAAAAATTTGGGGGAGGCATTTGCCCAGCAGTGGGACGAAACAGGCTAAATAAAAAAAAATTAAAAAATTAAAATTAGTAGGATTTCTACTGCAGTTTTGAAACACTGAACATTTATAAAAACTGACCGCCGCCGCCGCCACCCGCGCCGCATCGCCAATATTCGATAGGAGAAAATCATTAAAGGTTATCAAAAAATTTTTTTTTTTTTTCCTGTTTCGTCCCACTGCTGGGCAAAGGCCTCCCCCAAATCTTTCCACTCAGTGCGGTCACGTGCGATCTCCCACCAATCTCCGAGGAAGGCGTTAAAAAAAATTATTTCAAATTTTAATACAAAGCGGATTTTATTTATGATACATTCCAATTTTAAAAGAATAACGGGTCAATGATAATGATGATGCAATATGACATCGCAGTAATTTTTCATCAATAAATTCCCAATCCGTCGAACTGGAATTGCAAAATTTTGTGTCGAATTCCAACGTTATTGCCATGTAGGTGGTTCCAGTTTTGTCATCACAGACAATAAAATTAATACTATTATATATGATTCATTCGACTGTTATTTTGTAAAGCTTAAAATAGAGAAATAAAGCAAAATTTCTGGTGGGTTCTGCATAAATACTTTTCAACAAAGATAATTGCAATGAAAAAATAGAAACAGATTACAATTAGTATATATTAGATTTGAAACGCAGTTAATTGATACGTTCAAAGGTACATTTTGTGTCATGAATAAACATTATTATACATATAAAATATCCAGAACACCCGAAACAAATATTTTCAGATCGTAAAAACATTAATTTGTCTCAAGGCGGGAATCGAACCCGCAACCTTCTCCGTAGCAGGAGGACCTACGCCCGCTGCGCCTCATAGCTCGTCCAATAGAATAAACAGAAGACTCTAGACCTTCGAGATACATTGTCGACTAGTTATGTGAATTCTTTCCATATAAAGGTTGCTTAGAAGAGATAGCTTTTAAGTGAAAAACCCGCACATTGTACTTGTCTCATGTAATGTCTTTTTTGTAATGATCATTAGTCACATTCCACTGAGTGAGATTTTGGATGATTTTAAATGAAGATCTATTGATTACAAAGAAAGATGTATTACGAGTATTATGTTTGACTTTATATCAATTTAGCACGTCTCATCAAATCAAATCAAGATCATCGGATGAAGTGGTCCCTTACAATGTGGTTTCTTCTACCTTACGGTAGTTCCCTATTTCCCGTTATCTTACTGGTCCCTAAAAAGCCCAAAAAGTCAACAATAGACAACTACCACCCATATAAGGATTTTTAGTGCGCGTAAACAATTCAATCATTCAAATTTGGAAACTGACGTTGCGCAAGAGTCGGTTTTCGGCCTTTGGCGCCGGCTTAGACGAATGTAGTTGCTGACATTCTAATGTTGGAGTAATGTAGACATGGGCATAACGTGGTTTACTAGTTTTTGACCACGGCTTTGCACGCGATTTTACGGTTCGAAAAATATAAGGGAAATAATAATATACTAATACTGGAGATTCCAAACGTTATCTAGACCACACTAAACCCAGATTCATGAATAAAGCGTTTTCCATAAGATAAAAATTTCCTATTGATTTAATTATTTCAGTAGCCAAGCACATGTCAAAAAAATAATGACATCACATGCATTATCATACATTAATATATATAATTAACTAGCGGCCCGTCCCGGCTTCGACCGTGTGGTCATTTGCTTCAGGCAATTTTTAAAATCTCTCTGGCCTTCAACTGCTCTCGAGATTTGCGCTTAGCTTACATTCAGCGAATCATTTTTATATTATAAGATTAAAATTAAATAATGTACACATTTGATGACTAAGTTGCGTTATTTTTTCTCTATTCTACTACCCCAGACAACAATCCCCGAGGTTGCCCTACAGAACTAATAGATGGCGTGGATATTAACGGGAAGTACTCAGATTGTCAATGGAATGCCATCTGCTTATGGTGCGTACAGACTGGGGAAACGTAACATGAAATGTTTCATGCAATGAATGAATTCGCCGTGGACATTGCTGCAATGTGTCATGAAAGGTTCGACAGCCGCTGGGGCAAACGTGTTCTTGAGAGGAGACAACGACGCCCTCTGACCAGGTGGGAAGACGACCTGCGAAAGACTGCAGGTAGATGCTGGATGCGTCAAGCTGAAGACAGGGCGCTATGGCGCTCATTGGGGGAGGCCTATGTCCAGCAGTGGACTAACATAGGTTGATGATGATCATGAAAGGTCACTCTTTGTAACAATTCCCATAGGTTGGAAGTCTCGTGCGCGCGAAATGTGCTTTTCACGCGCACGCTACGAGCATTTTAGGCCGCGCGCGGAGCGATCCATGATATTTTGTCGGAATTATCGGTTTTTCGAACGAACACAGAGGGGCGCGCAGTGTACACATAGTGAATGCGTGGTAAGAACGCGCTATGCGTCCACGCTTGCAGCAAACATGCAATAAAAGGTAGAATGATACATTTGAAATGAAATGAAATGAATTTATTTGTTAAAATAGTACTTACACAGAACATAATAAACTTAAACTTAAAGGTAAACTAAACGTGTTGGTAATCATGTAAGTCCAGTAACAAAATGGCTTTGCCTCAGCATGAGTTGGATGACTAGCATGCTAGCAACCAACGCTGGTCTTCCGGCAAAGCAACATGTTGGCATTTCATGTTACGTTCCACCAGTCTGTACGCACCTTTAGAAGCACGGAACATGCCACTTCAGCGGCCCCACGTAAAAATGTCCTCTTTTCAGTTTGTTCGAAGTAATTTAAAATTTAAGATATGCCTTATTGTGTACAAAAAACGCCGACGTTGGTACATACAAGACTAAAGTTAAGTATAACACAAACAAACTTAACTTTGTTCCTTTTAGTGTAGATTTATTTTTAGATAATAGAATAGAATAGAAAAAAACATTTATTTAGACACAGGTACAAAATACAGGCATAGAATAAACAAACAAAGAAGTTTATCAGTGGGGTAAACGACACAAATAGGTGATATTAAGACTAAAATAAGACTACCTCCATGACCCTGCGCCGAAATAGGGGTTGATTCAGCGTTTGCTGAACATTATTATATTCAGCGCTATTTAGATAAATCGATATTGACGATATTATTGAACAAAATAATAAATTCTAACACATCCACACTAATCCAACATAGATGTAAACAAACATCATAACAGCCTTGCGTTTTTGCGTAGGTGTCAAAAACCAGGTCGCAAGATTACCTGCGATTACGTAACGTTTCTGGTTTTACGATTTGTGCTTTTTGGATTTGATATAAATAAGGTTTAGGTTCGCCATGTATAAAGAAGAATAATAATAATATATATTTATTTTAGCAGAACTTATGGGGTACCGGCACATCGATAACATTTATTATAAATAAATAAATAAATAATGGTGGACAATTCACACAGCATTATCACACCCATGGTAAGCAGAGCTTGTGTTATGGGTACTAGATAACTGATATACATAATACAATTTATTACATAGATAGATATTTTTTATTATACATAGAAAACGACCAGAACACCCGGAACAAATATCTGCAGATCGTACATACAATTGTTCCGAGGCGGTAATCGAACCCGCAACCTGCGTCGCAGGCGGACCTTCGCCCACCGCGCCAAATCGGTCATCGAATATGTATATATTATGACTCATCAAATCCCTCACCGTTGCTAATTTTCCTATGAATCACACAATTTTCCGTGAATGAATAAATACAGGTGATTCTGTGATTCATTATAACAGTAATATTATAAATGCAAAAGTTTGGATGTTTAGATGTTTGGATGTCATTATTGACATGATATCATGTGTGTTACCTCCTTACACCAAAACTGCTAAACTGATTTTTTTGGCGCGTCATGGGCAATGCGAATGTTAAGATAAGTACCTGGTTATTTTACAAGGTGTCGCAAGTTTCATTTCCTTCCACTCTATAATCGCAGGGAAGCTGCTGACCTAGTATACCTCATAAACATCTGCAATGGCAATGTAGACTGTCCTGAGCTGCTTGAGCAATTAGGGTTCCGTACAAATACTGCTGCATTGAGAAAACCGAGTATTCTCTACGTTCCCGTGGTAAAAACTAATTATAGACAAAACGCATTCTTGATACGCGCTAGCAAATCGTTCAACTCATTGGTCAACAAAAATAATGAAATAGATTTATTTAACACATCTGCAAGTAAGCCCAAACGCTTGCTTAGCGATGAATTCTTTTTAAAATAACTAAATTTAATATCGTCTTGTGTTGTGTATTTCATTTTTCTTCTAATTTTATTTAAGTCGTCTACTTTTACTCTTCGTCATTTGTTAGTCTATTTAAGTGCATATCTGCGGAAACTTTTTAATTGGCCCTCAACACACATGCGCTGGTATTTACCGACATGTACTAAGAAAGTAACTATTTTTAAAACCTAGCTGTAAGTTTTTTTGTTTTTTAATAAAAATTAAATAAAATAAGATAAAGATCATTTATTTGCATAAACATATTGTGTTATTGAGATGTTAGAAACAGGTAGGTATCAAATATGTTTTACCGATTACGGTGTACAAATTGAGAGATATGGCATGCAGTCTCTGTTATTATAATTATTATTTAACTTATAGAACTTATTTAAGTTAAGAAAATCAATAGAAATAATATCATAAAATATTTAAAAATTTCCTTAATGCAATAGTTCTATAATATAATATATTTTCATTAAAAAGTTAGAATTTATCATTTAAAAAGTCGTCAATCTTATAATAACATTTGTCAATTAAAAATTTCTTAAATTTAGTTTTAAATTCACAGTTATTATTAAGCTGCTGGTAACTCTTAGGGACTTTGTTATAGTTTTTTTTTTTTTGTTATAGATTTAAGTTTATTATTGCTTATAACCATTTATTGAAAATAAATGTTATTTACTGTTTTATAAAAACAACAAATTTAATAATACCTTTACATATAAACCCAAAACTTTTTGTAATTACGATAAATTTTATATATATGTAATTATCCTAAATAATTACGCCACCGTCAGATTTAATACGTACCGATCCTATCCATCCCAAGGTTGCCTGGAAGAAATCGCTTTCAGCGATAAGGCCGCCGATTGTGCCACTAGTTTTAGTTAGTATTAAGATCCTTTATTATTATTATTTTTTGTATATATGGTTCAATAAAGATATTTTGTATTGCATTGCATTGTATTGTATTGTATTGTATTGTATTGTATTGTATTGTATTGTATTGTATTGTATTGTATTGTATTGTATTGTATTGCATTGTATTGTATTGCATTGTATTGTAATTTTTAAATTGAAAAAAAAAACAAATACCTACAGAATGTGTTGTACAGTGGGCGGCCTTAATGCTATGAGCGATCTATGAGGTATCAAATATCTCAATCAAAAATCTTTCGACTAAAGGTTAGAACAATTTCACCACTTTCTTCAATCGACTCAATTCGAACCGCCAAATCACGTACAAAGTTGTAAAACTCGCTCATTATCAAATATAATTAATTGGAGTTCTGTGCAAAAGTTTCACTTGGCCAGAGTCGTGGAGATTTTGGGAAATGGATGCGGTAACGTATTCTTTTTAATTCGGTAACGTCCACTACTGGCTATCCTGGAGGATCGGGTGGTTGGATACTAATTAAGCCAATGTGATACCAACAAAATATATTAATTATTGAGTTAGATGGATCATTTATTAATTACTAGTTTCTGCCCGCGGCTTCGCACCCATTGTTTCTATGGAAACGCTTTAAGGTTATTTCATTACTCAGGTAACAGATTTATGGGATAAAATGTAACCTACGTTTTAATCCTGGAAACTACCTGTATTCAAAATTTCAGCCCGATCCGTTCAGTTTTTGCGTGAAAGAGTAACAAAGGATTATTGTTATAATTATATGGATTTGTACAACGTTTTGTAGCTTTAAAGCACGCCCCAAAATAAGTAGATCAAGCAGGTAAACAGTTTATTTTAGAAAAAATGGCAATAGCTTATTTATTTTCCAAGAATTCCTAACTCCACATTTCAAACATTGGTCTGTATTTCGATAAAGAAACTTCTCGAAGTTCCTTCGAAGGTTAAATGATAAAATACTTGTCGAAGAACTTCTAATGAATGGTCAAGCACGTGCCGGCAAGTTTAAAGTTATTGAGGTTTCTTTGAGTTTTTGACAAAAATTAACTCCAAAAGGTATTTGAGTAAAGGTATTTATATTGTTTCCATAGCGCGAGAGTTTATAAGAAGCGAGCTAAAGTTGAAATTTTCTTGTGCGTAGGTGTTGTTTTGTGGATAAATATAGTAGGACTTATCATCATCATCAGCCTATAGCAGTCCAGTGCTGGACATAGGCCTCCTCAGAACGCCATAGCGCCCTGCCTTCAGCTTGCCGTATCCAGCATCTGCCTGCAGTATTTCGCAGGTCGTCATCCCATCTGGTCGGAGGACGTCGTACACTATGTTTACGAAGTCGATAGTAGGACTAGTCATAGCGTAAGAATCGCCGGTGGATTACATAAGAAGAATTAAGGGGATCTAAGATAGGAAGGGTAGCACAGTTCTGTATATTTTACACCCCCATTGCGATGACCAATCTTCTTGCCAGTGTGCCATAAAAAGAGCTTTGAAGCTTCCTATACTGTAAGAGAATAGGACAGAAATTATATTTTTCGTTATGATGTGTAGTTTTTTCTTGTCCTTAGAGGAAAAGAAAAAAACTAGGGATGCAAAAAAATCCAGGTAAATTTGATAATGATTGCTTGATTGAAAATTTATTAAGAAAGAAAGTGGAAGTCAGATGTTCCTCTTACTAGAGCAAATGCCTACTATCCCACCGAGCAGGAGGGTGGTTACGAAAAGAAAGTTACAATCAAGCAATTCCATCGTATTTACAATTGAAACAATGAGCTAACTGTTGCAAACAGTCTACAGATAACTCAACTGATCCATATCAATACTAGCCGCTGGCTGCATTGTCCCGTTCTGTGTGGCAGCGATGCGCTGCGCCAAGTAGGTACTCAAAAAGTCTCAAAAGTCTCGGGTTACGCGTCGCTTCGACCAGACGCTCAGATAATTTATTAAAAACCCGGAGAGCCTCGGTCCCCATGGACCTAGGGTCTCGACTCCAAGGGGAGCAAATTGATAGGCTCTGTCGAGGCCCGCATATTTGCGCTTCTTGATATCTTCGGCCAAATCTGCCGCCGCACCAGCCCTCACGGATGTCCTCGGATGATGATAGATATATTTATTTATTGATACAAATTTGTTACATTTTGTTTATAGCATCTTAAATCCTAACATAGGTTTATCTAGACACTAGAGTTCTCTTAACAATAATAAGGTTAAAAATTAAAGATAAATGATGAGGAGGGCGAAAGTATGTCCACAATTAGGCTTCCCATCTCCATCTTTAATATGTATTGCATATAAAACCTATTTGTACGCAATAAATATTGAAGTGTACCTTTGATATAAACCAAATTATTTTCCTTATTATAATATTAACATGCTTCTGATGTTACTGGGATATTCCCATTCAGAAAAAATACGAAATATCTTTTCGAATACGTAACTTATGAGCCTTGATATCAAACGGAAGGTGGAATATTCCTTCTCATAAGAGGTACCGGCTGTGGTGTAGACAGATTTCAAGAACTTACCTTACGAATAGCTTTATGCATAATAGGTATAATAACTTTGTCATTTATGTCCAGGAGAGGACTAACATAGGCTTATGCTGATGAGTACTTTCTTTTGGTATTAACGGGTAGATAGTATATACCCGATTTTCGGCTTATAAGTATTTCAAGAGTATGCTAAAGGAACACTATTAGTCCCTATGTCACTGACCTCACTCTTGTTTCCCTTTATATAATTAAGAGTATGTATTTACATAAGTAGGTAGGTATATCATTAGTTATATGTATTTATATTTATTTTATTTATGAACGTATTTTCATGCAATATTTTATAAATTAATACACAGATCCCCATGTACAATCCAACGATCCTATCCATCCACGGTTGTCTGGTAGAGATCGCTCTTGAGCGATAAGACCGCCAAATTGTCACATGTTTTGTATTTTATTTTGTCTTGTTTGTTTTATTTTATAAGTGTGCAATAAAATAATTTTCTGTCTATCTAATTG
Source organism: Eupithecia abbreviata (assembly GCA_943735965.1). NCBI lineage: Eukaryota > Metazoa > Arthropoda > Insecta > Lepidoptera > Geometridae > Eupithecia > Eupithecia abbreviata. The sequence continues at coordinate 4,016,260 of OX031000.1, forward strand.
TTAAATTACCTTACTATTTTCTACTCCGGGTCACTATTTTTTAGTTTTAATTCAGATTCATTACGTTGATAAATATTATTATAGAAGTAATATTTACTTCTATACTAATATTATAAAGAGGTAAAATTTTTATAGAGAAAAATCTCTGGACCTACTGAACCGATTTTAAAAAACAAATGACTAATAGAAAGCCACTTTATTTGTGAGTGTCACAGGATTATTAATCCGTAAAATAAAAAAAAACTTGTTCCTGCATAAAGATACATTTACTCTACGTTCGAGTTTCGTACGCGAAGCCGGGATGGGCCGCTAGTATTTTATATATCCATAATTACACCAAAATAACTATAAAATATAAAATATTATTACTTTTTCAACTAAATAAAGATATAATATGAAATCAAGAGTGATGAATTTGTTCTACAGAAAAGAGGTAATAACAATATACCATATACTAGTTGCTCCCCCGCGGTTGATAGATACTTTTTATAATATACAATATATCTTTATAAATTGTAGCCTATGTGTTATTCTGATGTATAAGCTATATTATTGTAAAGTTTCATTAAAATCCATTCAGTAGTTTTTACGTGATAGAGTAACAAACATCCATCCATCCATCCATCCACCCATACTTACAAACTTTCGCGTTTATAATATTAGTAGGATTTTGAACTTTCCTAATAGGAATTTTCACAGATAACCTGATAAACGTAAGTAGATAATAACCCACCGTTCTGGTTTCCGTGCGAATATCCATTGTAAAGGCTTGAACAGACATACATACAGTTATTTGTCCGGAATGCTCGCGTGTGTAGACCGTGCTTTGTCCCACATGTATAATTATATCACGATTGCGGAGTTTTATCGGCTAGAGTAGTTTTTATTAATTGTTTATGAGAAAAACCAACAACATATATCATAAAAGGGGTTTATAACTTGATATTTACCTACCATGATGTGATTTTTGAGTTTTCCGAAATTTAAGCTATGAGAACTTCAACTTCAAATATTTATAACAATAACAGAAAACCACAAGGTGAAGAACTAGCGGACATTCCCGGCTTCGCACGGTCTTAGTACGGATCCCTAACTTTTTTGAAAATACAATATAGCCTATGTTCACCGGGGATAGTGTAGCTTCCCAACGGTGAAAGAATTTTTCAAATCGGTCCAGTAGTTTCGGTGCCTATTCATTACAAACAAACAAAAAATCAAACCTTTCCTCTTTATAATATTACTAGCGGACTTTCCCGGCTTCGCATGATTTTAGTACGGATTCCTAAATTTTTAAAAATATAATACAGCCTATTCACCACGGATAGTGTAACTTTCCAACGATGCAAGAATTTTTCAAATCGGTCCAGTAGTTTCTGAGCCTATTCATTACAAACAAACAAACAAAAAATCAAACCTTTCCTCTTTATAATATTAGTATAGATTGGTATAGAAAACTAAAACAAAAACTTCAACAACGTATCGAAAAACGGATTTATAGGATGGGAATCCAATGCTACTGTTTACTTTGTATTACTTAATGTACAAATATATCAATATTTGTAAATGTCGTTGATTCTTTATTAACAAAGAAAATTACAAATTACAATCAAATAATAGAAACAAATTAGAACTAGAAGTTACAGTTGATCTAACTTCACCCACAGTGTATCAATATTTCTTTCACCTCATTATCATTTCGTCCCCGCGACGCTGGCTGCATTGCCCCGCTGTATGACAATGCTGATGCGCTGCGCCAGATACTCACCAGCTCCCGGGTCACGCGTGGCATCGACCAGGCGCTCAGATCATTTGCCTCCCTGATCTGCAGAATATAGGACAGTCACAACAGCATCCTGAGGTCTTTATCAGATAGAATAATGTTCCTCATCGCTCTTGGTAAGCCTTATCCGTAAGGCGATCTCGAGAGGATATACACATTAATATATTAAATAAATTGTACTAACAGATAAGTTAATTTTATTACTTGTTTTATGTGTGGACACTCACGATAGGGCTGGTCCACCAGTTCAAAGTCGCTCAGCGAGCTATGGAAAGAGCTATGCTCGGAGTTTCTCTGAAGGATAGGATTCGTAACGAATACATCCGACAGAGAATCAAGGTTATCGACATAGCTCTAAGAAATAGCTAGCTGAAGTGGCAGTGGCCCGGCCATATCTCGCGAAGAACTGGCCACTGGGGTAAACGTGTTCTTGAGTGGAGACCACGACTCGGTAAATGTAGTGTAGGACGCCCTCCGACCAGGTGGGATGACGACCTGCGAAATGGATGCGGCGAGCTAAAGACAGGGCGCTATGGCGCTCATTGGAGGACTGCTATAGGCTGATGATGATGATGATTTATTTATTTATGATTACCTGATAAGAGTGTTGCAGATTCAATCAGAAAATAACATCATCTACGCCTATGGCCTTCCACTGCTACAACCAAAGATTCCAAAAACAATGACCCTTGAGCTATCTGTTTTTTACCAGGTTTAATTATACTACATTGTTTAAAATTCAATTAAAACCTTAAAAACAAAACTTATTGTCTTCACTAAAAGTAGAATTAAATTCATATCATTCAAAAGTAAACATTTAAATACACTTCGTCATTAAAAAACAAGTAAAAATCTTTTTTTGTGTTAACTGGAAAAATAAATACTTTTTATGCTTAACCTTGTGTTCCAGTGAGAGTGCTAATAAGCACTACTAATAAAACTGTAACAGCGTTTGCACCTAAGCAAACGAGAAAAAGGCAGGAAAAAAAATATATATTGAACTGTCCCACCGTTGGTTGTACCGTTGGATGACGACCGATGTGGTGCGGTGGGCGAAGGTCCGCCTGCGACGCAGGAGGTTGCGGGTTCGATTCCCGCCTCGGAACAATTGTGTGTACGATCTGCAGATATTTGTTCCGGGTGTTCTGGTTGTTTTCTATGTATAATAAAAAAATATCTATCTATGTAATGTATTGTATTATGTATATCAGTTATCTAGTACCCATAACACAAGCTCTGCTTACCATGGGGCTAGATGATGCTGTGTGAATTGTCCTGCATTATTTATTTATTTATTTATGTACATTACATAGAGAGACTACGCAAGCTTTGCAAAAAAATGTGTGTGATAACTCCACTTCAACTCACGAACACGCTATGCACCAATATATGATGAATGACGTCATTGCAACAAGCTACATACATGTGCGCTACAGCGCAGGATAGTTTTGAATTCTTCTTTCACAGTGTTCGTAAGTTTACACTATTTTCAATGTTCATTGGTTGCTTTTTGTTTACGAATAAAAAACTAAAAAATAAACCAATTAACGACAAAATTATTGTACGAGCACTCACGAATACATTCATATTATTTATTTAATTTTTAAAGAAAGCATGTCTGTCTGCTTTTTCTTTAACACCTTATGGTGTTTCCTTTTTGGAAACTCAAATTAATTTGTGTAACTTATATAATAATATTGTATTATAATTTTAAAGCTGAACTTAACGACATCAAGTGTAAGTTGTGTGCCTACGGTGGAAATGAATAAACAAACAAACAAACATATAAATAGACCCGTAGATTTCATCGCCCCATGTCTTTCACTGGCGCGCGGACCTAACGCCTGGCCTGAGGGCAAGCACGTGTCTATGTTTTTTGTACGAAATAACTCAATTATCGAGAGAGTATTGTTTCGAAACATTTCACGTTAATTTTTATTTCGTGACGGAGAGGTTTTATTCATTGTGAAATGTAATCTGGACTTCTCACAGCATCTGGACTTTTCACAGCATCTGTACTTTTCACACCTCTACTTTATTTGTGGTTCATCTAGCCTCAAAGAAAGCAGAGGTTTTGACTGCTCGTCATATCAGATATATTCATGAATGTATCACTCATATTATTTTAGCAAGCATAATTATTATATAATATGATACTGGCTGCGCCCGCGACTTCGCCCGCGTGGAAATTTCTGCGCAATTTTCTTAATTTTTTTAAAGAACAATCTACTAACTTTGAGAAAACATTTTTAAAAAAGATGAATGAAATCGATAAAGCTATTCTCAAGTTATAGCGTGACTAGAGGAAATAGGGTTTACATTTTGTGTATAATGCTTGATATGCTTGAGTTGAGTGACGTTTATTCCATTAAAAAAGCGTCTTTTCTATGGAATAAACGTCACTCAAGCAAAGATACATAAATAAATAAATAGTGCTGGACAATTCACACAGCATTATCTAGTGTAAAACCTTTTACGAACTAGTATCAATTATAAGCAAACATTTTAATAAAAGATGAATGAAATCAGGTAAAGCCGTTCTCAAGTTATAGCGTGACTAGGGGAAATAGGGGTTCAATTTTGTGTATAATGCTTGATATGCTTGAGTGACGCTTTTCTATGGAATAAACGTCACTCAAGCAAAGATACATAAATAAATAAATAGTGCTGGACAATCCAAACAGCATTATCTAGCCCAAAGCTAAGCAGAGCTTGTGTTATGAGTACTAGATAACTGATATACGAGTACATAATACAATACATTACATAGATAGATAACTTTTCTTATACTACATATGAAGGGAAAAAAAAGTGACGTGCAACAGCTTGTCGTGATATCTTTTGTTATATTATATATATGTTATTTGTGCATATTTTAAAAAATATATTTTTGTGATATGGGTTTTTTGCCTGAAATAAACGAATATTAATATTATTATAGGTACATAGAAAACGACCATTAACAAACGGAACAAATGTCTGCAGATCGTACAAACATTTGTCCCGAGACGGGAATCGAACCCAACGCAGGAGGTTGCCCTGCGTCGCAGGCGGACCCTCGCCCACTGCGCCACAGAGGTTGTCATAATATGACTGAGCAAACTTTCATAATACGGACCTAGTCTGTATTGATTGCGGTGACAAAATAAATTAAAATTCAACAAAAGCTAAAATATATCCATTTTAACCTTAAACAATACCCCAGCTTTAAAACCATTTACGACCTTTTTACGACGTAAAAGATACAACCTTTTTACAACGTTATCATCCGCATTCCTGTCTCAAATTAAACTGTACCGAAACATAATTAAATAGAACGTAGTTAACGTAGTAATAGAACGTAGTTAACGTCGTAATTTGCGAACCTCGTATTGCCCGCACCGTAAATAAAGTCTTCCGGTGTTAACGTTAAAACTTTTGTCAGTTTCAAATTATTTGGCTGCCTGTTACACCGAACTGTAATACTAAGACCCGTTTTTACCAACATAGCTTAATTTTAAACGGTTTTTCTGCCATTTTTTTTTGTATTTTGTATTTATTTATTTTTAAAGAATATACATAATTTCTTATATGAACACTCTTTAAACCCGTAGGGGTTTTACCCGAATATTACATTCCTCGGGTTTCAATCTTAAAAGAAAGTGTCCATAATAGTGTACGTAGGTACAAGTGCCACATACTGAGTGCCATACCATACATTTTCAGACAAGTTTTCATACATTAAACGTAAGCTGCCTAATTGTCCGACTAACTTTTGGTGAACACCACTTTAAGGCGACTATACGAGCGTAATTTTTTTAGTTATAAGTCGCGTCGGCCGATGGGGCAAACGTGTTCTTGAGTGGAGACCACGACTCGGTAAACGTAGTGTAGGACGCCCTCCGCCCAGGTGGGATGACGACCTGCGAAAGACTGCAGGTAGATGCTGTATGCGGCAAGCTGAAGACAGGGCGCTATGGCGCTCATTGGGGGAGGCCTATGTCCAGCAGTGGACTGCTATAGGCTGATGATGAAGTCGCGTTAACATGCCACTCTGTGCCCAGAGGCATTGTAAATTAATCTTAGAAATAGATAAATGTTAATTTTTATGTTTCATTTTGGTCACTTGCGCACTCTCCGTTATATTTCTGTTAACCAGGTACTTTGGATGAGGAACTCTGCTACAATAATATAGTCGTCTTGGCAGTTTTCGTTTATTCATCTGACTGTACAAAGCCAGGTTTATCATGTGCACGCGAGTTGACGACAGAAAAAATAGGTAAAATTGGAAGGGTCCAACTCGCGGGTGCCCACGAGTTTCACGCCCGCGAGTTGACCACCAAACAACTCATGTTCAACACAATTACTTTTACAATAAATAACTACTAAATTAAATCGTTTTAAATTCACTAACGGAGACATACCTGCTATATTTTATTAGTTAAAAAAAATTATATTACCAGAACCTATTAAATAATTAAATATTTATTTTTTAATTCCAACTCTTGAAACCTGATGATATTTGTTGCTCTAAATAAAAATAGATTTTTCCCAATAGCGTCAGTATTTTTTACTTTTAATAAAAATGGATATTGTTCCGTCATATCCAGTCCATCCCAAAGTTGCCTGGAAGATATCGCTCTCAGCGATAAGGCCGCCCTTTACTACCTTACCTTTATTCTAAAACAATACAGAAATATAAGTTTGTATTTCTGTATTGTTTTATTTTTAGTGTGGTATAATAAAGTGTTTTCTATCTATTATATATATATTACATTTGACGACCAATGTGGCGCGGTGGGTGAAGGTCCGCCTGCGACGCAGGAGGTTGCGGGTTCGATTCCCGCCTCGGAACAATTGTGTGTACGATCTGCAGATACTTGTTCCGGGTGTTCTGGTCGTTTTCTATGTATACTAAAAATATCTATCTATGTAATGTATTGTATTATGTATATCAGTTATCTAGTACCCATAACACAAGCTCTGCTTACCATGGGGCTAGATAATGCTGTGTGAATTGTCCAGTATTATTTATATACAAATACAAAAAATCTATCTATGGATTTATTTTATTATTGACCATTCTACGGTGTAAATGAGGCCCCGTTTGTTAGTAACCGACAAATAGTCAGAGTGCTAACTTCAACTTTCCAGTTTTAGTTTAGTTAGTTTATGGGACCTACTCACGATTTAGCCTGCTAGTAGGTACTGTCGGGGCAGGAAATTATAAGATTTGTTTTGTTTGAGAACTAGGTGCTAGTATGTTATTTCGATTCGCTGATGACATAGTCTTAATGGCGGAGTCGCTTGAGGAACTGAACCAGATGCTGGACGGCCTAGCTTCAGCCTCCCGATATATCGGTCTTGGCATGAATTTGGATAAAACCAAAGTCATGATCAATGGAGACATTGATCCAAGGCCGGTGGTCGTACATGGTCACCTTCTCGAAACTGTTTCCGAGTACACTTACCATGGGCAGATTCTGCAGTTGGGTAAAAATAGTTTCGAGAAGGAGGCCAAAAGGAGGATCCAGCTGGGCTGGGCAGGATTTGGGAAACTACGTCAAGTCTTCACGTCATCCATACCGCAATGCTTGAAAACGAAAGTTTTCAATCAGTGCGTCCTACCCGTTATGACCTACGGAGCTGAGACGTGGACACTCACGATAGGGCTGGTCCACCAGTTCAAAGTCGTTCAGCGAGCTATGGAAAGAGCTATGCTCGGAGTTTCTCTGAAGGATAGGATTCGTAACGAATACATCCGACAGAGAACCAAGGTTATCGACATAGCTCAAAAAATTAGCAAGTAGAAGTGGCAGTGGGCCGGCCATATCTCGCGAAGAACGACTCGGTAAACGTAGTGTAGGACGCCCTCCGACCAGGTGGGATGACGACCTGCGAAAGACTGCAGGTAGATGCTGGATGCGGCAAGCTGAAGACAGGGCGCTATGGCGCTCATTGGGGGAGGCCTATGTCCAGCAGTGGACTGCTATAGGCTGATGATGATGATGATGATGATGTAATTATGAAATTTAATGTTTCGCTTAGCAGCTGTGTGAACCTAGCAACTGACTTTGAGATATTCATGTTTTTTTGATCATATTCGATTGTACCGGGTTTGTTCCCGATTGTAACGGCAAAATTTTCGTTTGTGGAGGTTTTTCAATAGTGGTTTTTGACCTAAGTGGGTAAAATGAGTAAATAATATCAAAGTTAAATATTTTATAGCAATTAGCCACAGATTTCGTAAGACCTTAAAATTAGATAGATAGATAGAATATACTTTATTGCACAAAAAAGTTGTACATAGGCGAGCATAATGCTAGATAGCATTCTCTACCTGCTAACCTTTGGGTAGTGTGGACAACAGTTTGGTAGGTAGTGCCGTATAATAGAGATAATAAAATATACTACTCATAATGATACTAAGCTACTTATATTATACTTAAACATTAATATATATACCTATATAAATAATTAATATATAATTATAATTACGTACCGAATTATTCTTGCGAAAGAAAATAGTTATAGACTCTAGATCTGAAGACATTTATCGAGGATGCCTCGCGATATTCAATAGGAAGACTGTTCCATAGCCGAGTGGCCTTTACAGCGAAGGTTCTATGATAACCTACTGTACAGGCGTCAGGAGTTCCAAGCTGCAGTCGTTTCGAGTCCCTCGCAGGTCGCTGGGGTCCGTAGAGTGGGCTGAAGGATTCGGAGAGGTAGTTAGGGGATAGTGGGTTAAAATTGACAATATATTCAACTAGCTGTGCATAAATATTGAGTTTTATATAAAATCGCATTATATTTCGATTTAGATAACAAACGTCGATTAGACACGGAAGTGATATGAATGTCAAAACGAACGCAGGTGTGCGTTCTCCACTGCATGGAATGACAACGGCATATAATAAGTACTTCTCTGAAACAGATCCATTTGCTGCTTCACCAGCTTTGTATAAGACAGCCATCAACCTGATATTGTCAACTGATACTATCTTCGATTGTACTTAACTCTTCATGTCAATTACATTGTTGCAAATGCTCACTAACACCACCCCTTGTACAAGTAATAAGTGGATAACGGGGCTGGTTCACTTCTAGAATTACGTTTATTTAATCTTTGTTATCCCTAAGAAAGAAAAATAAAAATAAAATAAAATGTCCAAGAGGTTGCTTCCACGAGTGGACAAAAAATTGAAGTGAAGAGAATATTAAAAACACCTTAATTTGTTAATTATTTATAATATACTATTTGCTGATTGTTTCTATGGAAACGTTTAAAGGTTATTTCTATCCCATGGTAACTGATATAAGGGATAAAAAGTAGCCTATGTTTTATTCCGGGCCTGGAAATGTATGCAAAATTTCAGCCCGATCCATCCAGTAGTTTTTGCGTGAAAGAGTAACTTTAGTAGGATATTATTAGGATAATTTGACTCGTCTAAGTGCTTATCTTGTAAGCCTAAAGAAACAAAGTTTTAAAATCTGGATGGGCCACTAAATTGGTGTCATTAACAATTCAGTCAAGCGACGGCTACTGGGGCTGGCCATATGCATTTGTTTTAGGAATGAATCATTGTGCATTTCATCCTAGCAAGCCTACCGAGAAATTTGCACCGTTATTGTTTATTTATTTATTTCCACCGTAGGTACACCGACGGCCGCTGCTGGTGCAAACGTCTCTTGAGTGAATACCACGACTCGGTAAACTTAGTGCAGAACGCCCTCCGACCAGGTGGGATGACGACCTGCGAAAGACTGCAGGTAGATGCTGGATGCGTCAAGCTGACGACAGGGCGACGTGGCGCTCATTGGGGGAGGCCTATTGTCCAGCAGTGGAGTAACATAGGATGATGATGACACATGACGTTACACTTGATGTCGTTCTATAAATTCAATGTTTTATTATATAACAGACAATAATTTTGACATTGGAAACACCATAGGGGGTTTACGGCTATGTTGGCTGGTTTAACCTTAACACGATGCATTAGAAAGATATATTTGGCGCGCGGGCGAAGCCGCGGGGCGAAGCTAGTTGTATCTATACCAATAGCTAGGCACTTTCTTGGGTCGGAAGCTCTGCTCGCTAATGTAATAATCGTGACTCGGATATCATCTTTGTTGGTCCATTTGTTCTCAATTGACAGATACAATAGAATTAAGACTAAATGGTATATGAATGGTAATGTTCGGGTGTCTCTTTTATGGCATAATTAGATATACAGTATTTAAATTGTTTCGTTTGACTATCCTAAAAACATTTACTGCTAGCTGCTTATTAGGTATCTAGCTTGTTCAGGAGTTTATGCTGTTGACTGTACATATTGTTTTTTTCTGATGTATCTACGTAAATCTTTGTAGTATTCTTTGCATCCTCTTTTGCTCAGAAACCATAAATACAAAAGTTTGGAGTTATGACCTACGTTATGACTTATGATACGATGATATGACATAAAAAATATTCAAAAATAATGCCCTATAGATATTAAACTAATACATTTTTTTTTAGCCCGTTTCGTCCCACTGCTGGGCAAAGGCCTCCCCCAAATCTTTCCACTCAGTGCGGTCGCGCGCGATCTCCCACCAATCTCTGAGGAAGGCGTTAAGGTCGTCTCGCCAGCGCTTTCTTGGCCGACCTCGCCCGCGGCTTCCTTCGGGGACCCAGGGTGTTGCAGCATTAGCCCACCTATCGGGGTGTATTCATAATTATGTTATAAAAATAATACAACATTTATTTAAAACCACATTATGTAATTTATTGATTCAGACATTATAAGTTATATCCATATTATGATTAGTAAAGGTAGTTAAAAATTTAATCACGGTCAAATTACATTACATTTTATATAATAAATTTGTTCAAGGTTCAAGGGTTCATTAGACTTGACATCCAGTACGTTTGCAGGCTACTGCAATGTCTGTCCACCAGAATCCTTAGCAAGCTATTGATGCTGCCCAGCATCCTGTGTCTGACGGATGTCATTTAGTGAGAAATTACAGCGTAGAAGTATTTAGTGTGTGCATCAGCAAACATACCTGACGCACTACAGTGCCTGGGCAGCCCCACCATTGCCCTAAACAAATTATTATAAAGGACTCGTAGGGCACTGAAGGACGCTTTGGTATAAGTAACCCACAGGCCGCTGGTGTAAAAAGATTGACAGTAGGATTTAAATAGAGATACGTTGACATCTACTGAACAATGAGCGAACTTGCGGATCAACTATTTTTTATTTACTAATCAATGTGTTGTCTTTAAATATTAAAAGAGCCGTAAACTGGTTCTAAATAAGGCGCCTTTAATGCTGTCCCACCCAACAAAAATGAAGGCACTTGTTATATAAGTGAAACCGCAGGCATAAGCAAGCTAAAAAGTACTGCGTGAGTGGCTCTCAGATGGGAATTTAATAATTAAGATATCATTTATTTTAATGTTGATTTAATTGATTGCTTTGGAGATAAATCAACGGCTTCCTTTAATTTTTTGTACGTAAATAATTACGAGTATTATGAGTGTCCAAGTACAGGGCCAGCAATCTAATCCCATCCAATTGCGCAGAGGAGTGAGGCAGGGGGATGTCATATCCCCGAAACTGTTCACTTGCGCATTGGAGGATATGTTTAGGTTGCTGGACTGGAAAGGAAAGGGCATTAACATAAACGGCGAGTACATCTCACACCTGCGATTCGCTGATGACATAGTCTTAATGGCGGAGTCGCTTGAGGAACTGAACCGGATGCTGGACGGCCTAGCTTCAGCCTCCCGATGTATCGGTCTTGGCATGAATTTGGATAAAACCAAAGTCATGATCAATGGCCACATTGATCCAAGGCCGGTGGTCGTACATGGTCACCTTCTCGAAACTGTTTCCGAGTACACTTACCTTGGGCAGATTCTGCAGTTGGGTAAAAACAGTTTCGAGAAGGAGGCCAAAAGGAGGATCCAGCTGGGCTGGGCAGCATTTGGGAAACTACGTCGAGTCTTCTCGTCATCCATACCGCAATGCTTGAAAACGAAAGTTTTCAACCAGTGCGTCCTACCCGTTATGACCTACGGAGCTGAGACGTGGACACTCACGATAGGGCTGGTCCACCAGTTCAAAGTCGCTCAGCGAGCTATGGAAAGAGCTATGCTCGGAGTTTCTCTGAAGGATAGGATTCGCAACGAATACATCCGACAGAGAACCAAGGTTATCGACATAGCTCAAAGAATTAGCAAGCTGAAGTGGCAGTGGGCCGGCCATATTTCGCGAAGAACCGACGGCCGCTGGGGCAAACGTGTTCTTGAGTGGAGACCACGACTCGGTAAACGTAGTGTAGGACGCCCTCCGACCAGGTGGGATGACGACTTGCGAAAGACTGCAGGTAGATGCTGGATGCGGCAAGCTGAAGACAGGGCGCAATGGCGCTCATCGGGGGAGGCCTATGTCCAGCAGTGGACTGATATAGGCTGATGATGAAATAATTACGGGGCATAATTTTAACCTGTTATTATTGAGGCTTCGGTTTTTTTTTGACCTACTATTACTTGATAAGAATACATACTTTTAGGCTGCAATGCCGCTCTATTGCTTTTTGCGTTTACAAGCCTCATTATTGTTTACAACACCGTCGTTGTTTTATTTAATTTATTTTAAACACACAAAACACATTAACACTTTGACTGCGGTTTTTTTTTCGACGACTGCGATCTTTTTTTTAACCTAAAAAATTCGTGCTGCCGCTCTACACAGCGGTTGCGTTGCGCCGCACATGCGTTTCGTTCGAAAAATATTACGGCTGTACTGAGTCACACAGATCTGTATTTTCTCAGCCGCTGCGCTAGTGTGGATTTACGCATATTAGTCACTTGTAGAAAACACATACCGTGTGATTTCAGCAATCAAAGTGTTAAAATGTTATCTAAAATAATCATAAAAAAGTAATTTTAATCTACATTGTACCGTAAAGATGTGTGTACAGCTATACTTAGTAAATTTTATTATAATAATTCGTACTAAAGGACTAATATTAACAAAAACAAAAACATTGTGTCAATAAAAAAACTTTTTTAGTTTACATTTTACACATTTTTAAAAATATTTTATAAATAATTCACTTGCTAGGAATAAAAAAGTTTTTGGTAAAAATATTCTTTTTTCATGCTAAAAAAATCCCAATAACTCAAACCCTTGATCGGCCCTGGATTGGAAGCCTTATGTTAGGATGTATCATCACTATCAATCATTTGAAACATAGATTTTCACGAGGGCGAAGCCGCAAGGCGTAGCTAGTTTCTTATAATTTGTCTATACTAATATTATAAAGAGGAAGGTTTGATTTTTTGTTTGTTTGTTTGTAATAGGCTCCGAAACTACTGGACCGATTTGAAAACTTCTTTCACCGTTGGGAAGCTACACTATCCCCGGTGAACATAGGCTATATTATATTTTCAATAAAGTTAGGGATCCGTACTAAAACCGTGCGAAGCCGGGAAGGTCCGCTAGTTGTTAATAAACTAGCTAAATGGTAAGACACTTATTCCAGAAGGTGAGTGATGTCGAAACGGTCAAAAACTTTCGAGTCTCGAATATCCCACAGTGACCGCAAAAGTGAGGCTTCGAATAAAAATAATTTGTCAAACTCGTCTGACGGGTCGGCTACCCGACCGCATCCACATAGATGTGGGATGATTTGGAGAAGGCATAGTGTAGTTAGGTTTAAAAAAAACGTAGGTCCTTTTAAACCAAATATGTAGGTATTTATAGTAATAAATACCTACATGTTTGGTTTAAAAGGACACAGAACAGCGTAGAATCTCAAAAAATATACTTTTATAAAATAATTTGAATACATGAACTTAATGAAAGATGCTTTTCTTTTGATGAAACTACGTATTTATTTTATTTTGGGTTAAATATAATCGTAAGAAAATAAAAGTATACAAGAAGGAAAAATAACTATAAAGTAATGGGGGACGCCTTTGTTTAGTAGTAGCAAAGTATCTTCCCCATCCCTTTGGTCGACACTGTTGGGCCTGGGGAATTAGTAGCTTAGGTACTACAAAGTCAATTAAAAATATACTTCTAAGATTTCAATATCTGATGATGAAGATTTCGATAGATGCTGTGTGAATTGCATTTTTATTAGAATTAAAATAAATAAATTAAAATTAAAAATATTTACGAAAATGTCAAAAGCTATTAATAAAAATAGATAACTCAAAAAGATTTAAAGTATAAACTTGGTTCAAAGTTCACCTTTACTTTCAATCAAGCAATAATAGTGCTTTGTATAATTTCCTGTTTCCTTCTAGCACATCCACATTTTACTAACTCTATGTCGAGATAGTATCACAGTACATAGTCAGTTAACGCGTATTAGCCTCTTGATCGATCTAGGGCTGTAACATGCATGTCGATCGCTACACTGTATTAAGGGGAGGCTATACTGTCATCGTCTATATCAGCCAAACTTCCCATAAGTACAAGGTGCCACGAAGGTAAGTACCTAGGTAAGTTCACTTAAAATCAATAGTTTTTTTGTAATAGTTCATGCACTTGAATTAATAAATAATTAGGGTACCTACCCAATTAATTATTTGAGTAAATGTAATAAAAAATTTATATATTGGTTTTTTGTACGGTTTTGTATAATTAAAAACTAAAAAAAAGAGAATTTTTGAAATATTAAATAAAAATATGTTCGAAAATTTAAATAAAACAATTTAAACTGAAATATAATCATGTATATATTCATCTGTATTTATCTGTATATATGTATAATTCAGACACACACATTCAGGTTTCTTTTTGCTTGTTACTTATAAGCTTGGTGTAGAGTCTTGGCCTCTGACATCAGATATCGTCAGATATCTTCAGTTCCTTGCCATTTCAATCCAGTCGACAGCTCGAAGTTCTTTTACTCGTAGGTCTCGCTTTAGCGGTACCTTTTCATTTATATGTAGAGTACCGTTGCTTTGACGTCAACCAGTTACTTAATCCAATCAACCCCTAGATTCGCCTATCCATCTACGTCATATTTCCATCTCTGTCTATATAATATCTATAGTATAGTAAGTAGATAGGGAGTAATATATAGGGTTATTGGAACAGGGTGCTTAGATTAGCGAAACTATGCAGATTAAGTCGGAATTAGACGGATTCTCTGAACATGTGTACGCAATTTGTGTTCATTTAGCGATTTAGGGTATGGTAATACTGGTGAAACCGGTAACGATTCATAAGGGTAAAATAGTTTTTCAAAGAAACATTATGTAACAATATTTTTCAATGGATGAGCACGAGCACTAAAACAATGTCGATCGTAGATTTAACCAAGGTATTCAAATTAGACTTAATTAGATTAATTATAAAAATCATAAATTGATTAATATTTAGTCAATAGTATAATCCTATAGCTTTACAACATTTTTGTTAGTCCATATCTCCTAGTCCTAGAGTCTTCCTAGAGTTCTAGAGCCCTCCTAGAGTCCTGTGCTCGAAATAAACAATTTTTATTAATTTATTTATACCTGGGTAAAATCATGAAGTTCTAGATACCGATTTAAAATTACCAAAAAAAAAACGAATAGGTACGTATACTTTTTAACGGCACTGAACAGTTAGAATTTTCACAATCACATCACATCTTCTACCTATTATAGTCCACAGCTGGTCATGCTCATATAAGTGCTACGATAAGCTATTTCATTAGTGGGTTACCTGGTGACAAAAGGTATAATAATTTATAGTCAGCCATGCATACCGATATTCGTCTTATACCGGTATATGGTTTAAGTACGCTCCACTGTAAGTAATGCTTTGTTACATGACACTAATGCCTTCGTTAGATGTATTCGTGTTACATTATAATAATGAGAAGTGCTTTATGTGCTTTTAGCTGTTATACATATAGGTATGTAGGTACCTAAATAAACTATTAAAGGTATGTACATATGCTTCGTTATCTGTGTTAGCTGGAAATGACATTATTATTTTTTCCAAATTTTTATGAAGCCAAATACTTCAATACCTACAAATTTTAAACCATCTTGATTGAAATAAAAAAAAACTACATCAGTACTGTTTCGGATCTGTCACAGTTTGTCTTACATGTCAAGTCTGTCAACTGTCAAGCGACTGTCGACCTGTCACTCAGAAGACACGAAAAGTGGATGAATGTATAGTTTCTTGTATTCAATGTAAATGTAAAAATGCAAGACTTATTCACTGCATTGATTAAAATTGATGAAATATAGATTACGTTTTGAATTGATTTTGTATCAAATAAAAACAGACAAGTTGTGATAGGTAGGTACCTACTAATTGTGTTGGATCTAAAAATAAACATGGTACAAAACGTTACATGGAAGTCGGTAAACGTATTATGGAGTTCGTAGAAGATAGACGGACATGATGCCACAGATAGATTAAAATAAAATAGAGAAAAATAAGAACTTGAGGAAATAAGGCTGGCCCTTAAATAAAATTTTAAGAAAATGGTCATTTAATACGCTTAAGAAAGCATAAAGATGAAACAATTTGAACTTAAGATTTAGATCACCGATAATATATAATCTGACCATATTTGACTACAAAACATTCATTCCACTATGCTCAATGACCGAATTTTAATTCTATCTCGTGTACACAATACGATAAGAACTGGTTCAGCAATTTTGTTTTGATGTAATCTTGTGTGAACATTTTTGTTAGTTGATGTTTTTGAGTTTTGTTTATACGTTCAGAAATTATCTACCTAATCTTTTCATCTCATCACACAGTGACTTCCAAAATTCCTTTGGCAAGTCGTGGTGGAAACGGCACTCAGCATCATTTAGCCTCAACCTAAGCTGAGGGCAGGTACTAGATGACTGATATAATTAATACAATATTATTACATAGGTAGGTACCTTTTTATTATACATATAAAAATACCGAACGAAACATTCATCAACAGCCTAGACCTCTATCAAACGAAACAAAAACAAACATTACCTAACCTTGATAACGAAAACAACCTAAAAATACCTTCAAAGCCCTTCATCAGACAATTTCTATTTCCAGATTAAATCCTCTCAAACACCGTCAAAACTAAATTTATCAAAAATAAATGTTTGCAGCGTACGTACCAATTAAAATACAATTCCAAACCGCCCGAGGCTTCAAATTAATTATAGGTCTAATATTAAAATGAAACTGTGTCAGGAACATAATTTTACATCTCGGAATTTGTATAACAATAGTTATTTAGCTATGTATCATTTTATAAAGAGATATCGTACCAAATCTTATGCGAGAAAAAAGTTAACTACCTTTGTCGGTTGTTGAAATTCTGAATAATCTGGTAAGATATCTGGTTTCGTGAAATGTGTTCATGTGAAATGTGCTCATGAAACATGTTTACGCCGAAAGAGGGTAATTCTGGACCCAGAGGTCGATGACCCAGAGGGATGAACGTTTGTAGATATACTAGGATTTTTTGAATTTAGAACATTTTAAAGTCTTTTTTCCTCAAATTCGTGTTCTTTTACGCGTATTCTCACATTATTGTTATAGTTTTATCATTTCAAAGTATATGCATGTTTTTCAATTTTGATTTGATCCCATCGGGGTCCAAAATCAGCCCCTATCGGCTTAATACACGTGCTATGTTTTGAAACTCTTAGCTAGCTAATACAGGGTGCCCTGTATTAAGCTAGCTAAAAGTTTCAAAAACTCCAAGTATGTTTATTTTATCTTATATAATATAAGTATATAATACACGTAAAAGTGTTCTTGAGTGGAGACCACGACTCGGTAAACGTAGTGTAGGACGCCCTCCGACCAGGTGGGATGACGACCTGCGAAAGACTGCAAGTAGATGCTGGATGCGGCAAGCTGAAGACAGGGCGCTATCTATGGCGCAGTGGACTGCTATAGGCTGATAATGATGATGATGAAGTATATAATATATCATAACAAAAGCTCTGCTTACCTTAGGGCGAGATGATGCTGTGTGAATTGTCCAGCATTATTTATTTATTCATTCAAATGAAGGCAACAAAGAAAGTTGATTACTAATTTATTTAAAACAAAAATGGATTACAAAACGAATGATAATTAAACGCATGTGCATCGTTTAAATGGTTCACGTTAGGAGAGAGGTAATTTATTGTAAGTGTTTACTAAGTGATCACATGTAGGTATGTGGTGATACGCGGAAGCGAGAGCGGTTTAAGAAGCTTCGATTAGTAGTTTACGAATTATCATATAATTATCAGAGCCATGTTTGGGTACCTAGGATTAGGTAGATACTTCATACAAAATCAAAGTCAATAGCATTTATTTCTTCAGGCTTACTAAATAAACACTTAGACAAATAAATAAATAATGCTGGACAATTCACACAGCATTATCTAGCCCCATGGTAAGCAGAGCTTGTGTTATGGGTACTAGATAACTGATATACATAATACAATACATTACATAGATAGATATTTTTTATTATACATAGGTAACGACCAGAACACCCGGAACAAATATCTGCAGATTGTGCACACAATTGTTCCGAGGCTAAAAATTTACAAGTCTTTCTTGTAAATTTTTCGACAGTATTGGTTATTACCAATAAGTACCTATAACTTAGTCAAGGGTAACACTCTCTTCAGGAGCTATGTAATGTATTTCAGTCATCTAGCACCCATAACACAAGGTCTGCTTAGCTTGGGGATACTGTGTAGATTTCCCAGGCCATTTAAAAGTATATTTTATTTAAGCAAAACACTTGTTTCTCCTATGCGTAGTTTAAGGTTATTTCTATCCCATGAGAACTGTTTTTTGGGATAAAAAGTAGCCTATGTTTTGTTTTAGGCCTAGAACTATCTGTACTTATGCAAAAGCGCGATTCGTTCCGTAAGATTGGCGCGTATTAAGAGTTTACAAACATCCAAACAATGTTCAGATCGCGTAAGTTTGGATGTTTAGAATCCAAACTTACGCGATCTGAACACATAATGAAAGTATTGATGCATCATTGTATTTATCGCGTTTATTTATCTATTATTCCCGACGTTTCAACAGGTTTACAGTTACACACTGACGTAGTCTCGGGATGATAGAGAATAATATGTAAAGAAACGCGATAAATACCCGTTGTTCTAATACATAAAACTACGTAGTGTGATGTGAATTATGAAGTGATGATTCGATTTCGATTTTCAGAAGTTGTATTTTTGGCAATAGGAATGGCATGTATACCTCCTGGGGCGTTAATCCGGACCCTACACTTACTGTGGACTATACCTTAATCCGTTCAGCTCGATCGTGTGTAAGTTGCATTTATCATTAGCGGTGGATTGTATGGTCTAATCGGCTGGCGATAGTGCTAATGGTCCTTATTGTTTTGGTTGTTTCAAGGTTTGGTTGATACAAGGCTAACAACCATGTTAGCTTTGTATTATTATAGTAGCCCCTTATGTTAGCCATTGCTGGATATAGGCCTCCTTTAATCTTTGTCTGCCTTCACTGTCAGGTGCCTGTCTCAGGCAAAGCTTTGTATGTAAATTCTTGAACTTATCCGTCTTAAAATGCATACTGATTGCATAGAAGAATAGACTTAGAATGATAATAGACACAAACGAGGCGTTGCTAACAAAAATTTACAAATTAGTCTCAATTTCCTATTCGTATAGTGCACTTTTACAACATTACCTACCTACGCAGTTGAGACGTGGACACTCACGGTAGGGCTGGTCTACCAGTTCAAAGTCGTTCAGCGAGCTATAGAAAGAGCTATGCTCGGAGTTTCTCTGAAGGATAGGATTCGTAACGAATACATTCGACAGAGAACCAAAGTTATCAACATAGCTCTAAGAATTTAAGCAAGCTGAAGTGACAGTGGGCCGGCCATATCTCGCGTAGAACCGACAAACGCTGGGGTAAACGTGTTCTTGAGTGGAGATCGCGACACGGTAAAATTTAGAGAATAGGGCGTTGAAAAAAATTTTGCTTTCCAAATTGCCGTGAAAATTTCGATAAAAGCAGTCTACAGTATAATTTTTGTGACAGATCCTGTCATTTAATTTTTACAATACATTTAATCCATAATGCTAAGCTATTTCGCAAAAAGGAAGGACTTAACTTCACAAAATCCACAATAGAAATATGACAGGAGCTTCCACAGATCCACCAACTTATGTGTTCAGCGCTAGAATCGCTTATTTTGAAAGAATCAGCGGGATTTTTGGGGAAAATATCTTAGTTCCAATTTCGTCCACGGGTAAAGTAAACTTGGTAGCGCTTTGGATCCAACAGGTTGAAGATTTATTGCGATCTATGAAAATAGGTCCTTGTAACATATAAATAAGGTTTGTTTTATAAATATGTGATATTTGATAGTGTTTTATGGTGATGAAAAAGGAGTTTTTGCATGTTACCTTTGAGTAGGCGAAAGGTTGATTTGATACCTTGTCCCAACAAAGAGCGTCGATCTAATCACACTGGGGATAGATTCTGCTAGCCAATCGCGTTACTATGACTATGATATAGTCGCAGAATCGTCCGTAGATGAAAAAAAAAACGATATTGCGTGCGGCATGGAGAAAATGAAGGAATGGTTTATACCTTGACACTTATTACACGCGTCCCTCCAATTGTAGTTTTATTCATCAATTTTTTATTGCTTACGTGACCTTAGGACTGAATTTCAAAACACCTTGTCTTCGATACATCTGAATCCCAAAAAAACCTTTTCCCAAAATGACTGAATCCTGTTATGTCCGAAAAGTTAAATGACAGATTGGTATACAGTCAATGAAAAAATTATGTAAATAAGATAAATTTGTAAATCTCTTTATCTATTTAGAAATTTAAACCGTATATTGTTGGTTGATGTTATATAAATTAATAATAGGTTACCTACTTGTTTTTCTTCAAAATTTACCGCTCATGTTACTGTTTTGTGTACTGTACATTCTGCCCCCATTCCGTGACTATGAAATTTCTATGAACTGCGACCTGGCAGAAAAGTGGCAAACCAGACACATATTGCCAAATCAAAGAAGTCAAGTCATTTGGGAAATTCAATTCAATTCAATTCAATTTATTTAATTCAGCTTCACAAAATACATGTTACAGCCATTAGACGACCGATGTGGCGCGGTGGGCGAAGGTCCGCCTGCGACGCAGAAGGTTGCGGGTTCGATTCCCGCCTCGGAACAATTGTGTGCACGATCTGCAGATATTTGTTCCGGGTGTTCTGGTCGTTTTCTATGTATAATCAAAAATATCTGTCTATGTAATGTATTGTTTTATGTATATCAGTTATCTAGTACCCATAACACAAGCTCTACTTACCATGGGACTAGATGATGCTGTGTGAATTGTCTAGCATTATTTATTATTATTATTATAGAGAGTTCAGAGTTAGAGTACATATGTAGGTAATTTAAAAACTAAAAATAAAACATTTTTATTGGAAGGGACGCATCCTGCGTTTTCAGACGCATGGCATTATGAATGTGCGTCCAGTGCTTCATAAAAGCGCAGTCCGTGTCCAGCCTTCCAGCTATAACGTTAAGATATTACGGATAGCTACTGAAAGGCCAAAATGTGTAAATTATCGGACGATACCATTTTTATAATGAAGAGATTAATTTAGTACAGTTAGGGTTGGTTGTAGGTATACCCTGCGTACTAAAAGAAAGGGTTGAAAATGATGACATCTCACACGCTGACCCGCTCAGATCGTATTCACAGGAAAGCAAGAGAGATGACGTCATTCTCAATCCCTTTCCTTTGAGTCTTAATGGAAAGAGTGCGAGAGCTCTTTCTATCAGGTAAGATTTTGGGCAAACTATGGTCTATCACTATCAGTACCTACATAGTATATATACCTATATAACAAAGTCGCTTCCCGCTGTCTGACTGTCCCTATGCATACTTAGATCTATAGTTTATAAACCTTCCTCTTGAATCACTCTATCTATTGTTGAAACTACATTAAAATCCGTTGAGTAGTTTAAAAGACTTAAACGAACAGACAGCGGAAGCGACTTCATTTTATTCTATGTAAAGATATATATGTAGAAAGACGTACACTGCTAACCTCTCCCAGCAGTGTGCCTACAAGCCTGATAAGAGAACATTTGATTTCATTAAATCTAGAATAATCGATGAGCGTCGCGTCGGTTGTGGCTCCATTTTCAGCCATGTCCCAAAATATCTCGGACGAATAACTCCACTATTTGGAGCACTTATTTTTTAACAATCAGCCTTCTTCCTTCAATCCTCCTAACGCCCACATTTTTTGCTGTTGGCAGCCCAAAAACCTTAGCAGGGACGTACTCAGAACTAACACGAAGTTGGTTCTTCGACAGTCGATCTGTCCTTGAAAATGAAAAATATGTTTACTGCTAATTAAGCAGAATAAGTTAAGACAGACTTAGAAAGACTAGGTTAACGTCGTTATAAGTCTGTCTTAACTGATTCTGTTATGTTGTGTATCGTAGGAACCAAGATTTACAGGTAGTAACAAAAATCCTACAAATTAATCTCGAATATCATATTATGAAGCGTCAAAAAATTTGAAAACGAAAAATAAAGAATACAAATAAATAGTTTGTAATTTTCGTACTTACTCTTGGACTTTCAAGTTTGTACCTTTCATCAAGTTTTTGATACATTTATTTAATTTTGTGTGTTTAATTTCGTTTTGTGTTAGTTACTATATCATCCTAAGTTAATATACACGGTGTAACATGAGGGGTGGATCCACCCCTCATGTTACACCGTGTATATTCAAGTAACTTCTAATATCTTCCGTATACATATTGTAACGGTGTAGCATAGCTGTAATGTTGTAATATGAAAAATAAACTATTACAATATAAACATATGTAGGCACCTACTTCATTTTTATAGTTGATAAATCATAGCAAGCGTAGATATTTTAAGCTGTCTCTTATCTTCATATTTTTACCCTAGCACAAACCTTAGCCAAAACTATCTCATCCTAATTTCAACCCTGTTCCGTCGTGTTAAGGCTAAAATTGATATTCACATGAAATTCACACGTGGTTTCCAAGCTTGCCGACGTGATTTGAGTACAGAATTATAATTATTTGCTCGTAAAGGTAACTCCAGAAAAAATCTCGCTATTCAGAAACTGGGTTTTAGGGTTCGTTTGTAAAAATGTACACGCTTTTGAATGAAAAAACCGCTGAATGAAAAGTCATTCAGCCATAAAATAAAAGCGTGTAAATAAATACATTGATATTTATTTTTAATGCATTGATATTTATTTTTAATAATAGTGATGCGAATCTGTCAACTCGAAAAATATCAGGACTAACGAGAGCTGCATTATTTATCAAGCTGACATACATACATACATATTACATGTCACTCAATTATCGCATTCATTAAGTCACAGAAAATAAATGCGTAGACGAAGAATAGTAGAAGACAAAATTCTACTTCTTGTTTAGAACAGTACCTAACCTACATAAGTAAAAAAAACAATTATAAAACACAGATTAATTACGAGTATTTACTAAATTCTTATAATATAGATCGTAGCCTCCCGACATATCATAATATCCCACAAACATCCACTGCTTGTATATTTAATAATTCAAAGCAGCTATATAAGCTTATAGCTTTAGCTATGGAAAGAGCTATGCTCGGAGTTTCTCTGAAGGATAGGATTCGTAACGAATACATCCGACAGAGAACCAAGGTTATCGACATAGCTCATAGAATTAGCAAGCTGAAGTGGCAGTGGGCCGGCCATATTTCGCGAAGAACCGACGGCCGCTGGGGCAAACGTGTTCTTGAGTGGAGACCGCGACTCGGCAAACGTAGTGTAGGACGCCCTCCGACCAGACAGGGTGCTATGGCGCTCATTGGGGGAGGCCTATGTCCAGCAGTGGACTGATATAGGCTAATGATGATGATGATGATGATGATATAAGCTTAGACAGGGTGCTATGGCGCTCATTGGGAGAGGCCTATGTCCAGCAGTGGACTGCTATATGCTGATGATGATGATGATATGAGTTTAAGAATCGTTCCCTTACTTAACCCGTGGATATCGTAAGAGTGGACAAAGATAATCTTCAAGAGGCAAGGCAGCTTTCTTGTGTGTATTTTAACACCTCTACTGCTTTCTCCTTTTTCCCGTCAAGGGGTGGTGATTATAACACAACCTTGTTAGGCTAGTTCGGCAGTGAACGTATTGTATGCCTGTTTCTTGTCGGATAATAGCCAAAAACAAAATCCTTCTCAGAATAAGCTAACTCCCTCTTAGCCATTTCCTTTGAAAGTAAAGGTATTTCAAAGGGAATGTTTCTTTGTGTTTGCGGCTTATTTATATTTTACGGCCTAAATAAATATAATTTATTTGACACGTGTAACTAGAAGAAATATTGTGCCAATTTATACAAGACTAACATGAAAACAAAAAACAGAGTAAAGATAATATTGATAACTACAGGCCTATCTCTCTCATACCGGTGTTCTCTAAGATATTTGAGAGATATTTACATAGTGAGATCAATAACTTCTTCGAGAAAAAGAATATTTTTTGTACAGAACAAAAGGGGTTTCGAGAAAAGAAGACCATCAATATGGCTATCTATGATTTTCTTAACCGTGTCTCATGTAATATTGATAAAAGAACACCAGTCTGCTCTATATTCTGTGACATGACCCAAGCCTTCGATTATGTAGAGCACGGCACTCTACTTCAAAAACTTGAAACTTACGGCGTTAGAGGTCTCTCCCTAAAACTTATTAAATCTTACCTTGAAAATCGAAAGCAGCTGACCGAAATAAGAAATATTAACTATAAGACAAAACTTGAGGAAACATATATATCAGACGAACGTGTTATAAAATATGGTGTTCCACAGGGGAGCGTGTTAGGACCTTTACTCTTCATTATCTATATTAACGACTTGCCAAAGGCTACAAATCAACCAATGTCTCTATTTGCTGACGATAGCACCGTAACAATTTCATGTAATAATATTGACACGTATGAAAATGACATAAATTCAAGTTTAAAATCAATAATAAAATGGCTGGACAATAATAATTTAAAAATAAATATAAATAAAACCAAAATTATACATTTTAGACAACGCGATACTGCTGCACATACTCACCTTGACATTCAATATAATCATAATAAAATCGAAGAAATTGACTATACAAAATTTTTAGGAGTTCACATTGATCAAAAACTTAATTGGAAACCACACATTGAACATTTGTGTAAAAAAATTAACAGTCTTGTTTACATTTTATATAAATTATCCCATGTAGTTAACTTAGAAACCCTTCTCATAACGTATCACGGGTTAATTGCGTCAAATATTCGCTATGCCATAATATTTTGGGGCAATTCAACTGACGTTGACAAAATTTTCAAGTATCAGAAGCGCTGTGTGCGAGCTATGTTTCGTCTTAAGGTAACAGATTCCTGTCAACCTTACTTTTCACAACATAAAATCCTTACTCTACCATCGCTCTATATTTACGAAACGGCTATGTTTGTCAAAAATAACCCTGATTTATATTGTCAGCTTTCCAATGCTGTTCCTCGAAATCGACGTGATAAATACAAAGTCTGCATGCCGAACTCACGCACTGCTTTGATGCGCAAGAGTATCTTCTGCATGGCCCCTTCTATTTACAATAAACTTCCAAAATCACTGAGAGAACTACCTCTCACACTGTTTCGGAGAAAGATAAAAGCCACTTTGGAAGCTAAATGTTACTATACATTAAATGATTTCATGACTGACAAACATTTTTTAGATTTAAGCAAATGACATCCCTAGCTTTTCATTATTTATCAATTTTATTTAAATTTATTAATTATTATATTCGATTTATTTACTAAGTATGTACAAATTTAAATTAAGTGACAATTATTGTAACCAGATTTTGCACGCCACAAAGGTAGAAATACATTGTGTCTTATTTAAACATACACCACCTATGTACCCTATTTACATGTATTTGATGCAATAAATATTTACTTTACTTTACTTTACTTTACTTTATGATTTTGACGTTGTCGTCGGGTCAACATTTTATGTTATCAGCATCTCAGCGTCTACATATATTTTATCGAGTTTGCACCCTTCGTCAGGCTGTATGTTGCTGGCTAAGAATTTGCACCATAACAACTCTTCCCGCGGCTGTCGTAAGAGGCAACTAAGGAATATCCATGGGGGGGGCAGCAGCCTTCTGCAGAATAATTCTACCACCAAACTGCGATGCCCATCCTGCATGGATAGTAAAAAGAATAAAAAGAATTTATTTATAGCCACACAAAATAATAAACAATTACAAAAAAAAAGGAAAACACAAAAAAAATACAAAACAACTTAAGTAGGATTTAAACTTTACATAATGTAGCGTGGTAGTAGAGTCCCAAGTATAAGAATAACTGGTCTTTCCCTATGTGCGCGGCTAATAAGGTCCAATCGGCTAAAAAGGATAGTGTGGAGTTTATAGGCATTACCCCCATGAGATAGAAATATTAGAATAGAAAGACATTTATTTATACCAACATAACAACGAAAGACACACTTATAGAATAGGTACATGTAAAGAGTTGTTATAAAAAGGCTAAGCATAATGCTGGCTAAGCTGCGTAAGAGACCTTCCGTTAGAAGCCGTACAGGTGACGTTACGAACACTACGCAATGAGATATACAAAAAAATACTAAATTAAAACACTGAAAAACGATTACAAATAACAAAGATGTATCACTACATAGTTTAAAACAAAGTCGCTTCGCGCTGTCTGTCTATCTGTCCCTATTATAATATAATAGGGACAGACAGACAGCGCGTATGCGTACAGACGTACAGCATATTATGCTTAGATCTTTAAAAATACGCAAAGGATTTTGATGCTGTTTTTTTAAATAGATAGAGTGATTCAAGAGGATGGTTAATGGTGGATGGATGGAAAGCCGCGAGACGCATCTAGTACTTAATAATAGGATGAATAAGGCGCTTATTAGGAGGAGGCTTGCGTCTAGGAGTGGACCAGTATATCTGGTTGAGGTGTGGGGGGGGGGGGGGGGGGGGGAGGGAGGGAGGCCTTCGATCAAAGCTTGACCACATTTTAAAGGCACCGTTCGCCATCATTATAAAGGCCTTCTCAGACATACGGACTACCGAACGACTACAAAACTATAAAAAAAAAGAAATGATTAGCGAAACTATATAACATTAACAAACATTCAACCGCAATTCGTGTAATATATATATATATGTTTGTAGAGTAAGTATGTGTTTTTAGAATGAGTTAGATTGTCCTTCTCCTATATCACCAGCTTCATATGAGTCAGTAACCGAGTAGAACACCACGATTTAGGTATTTGCGTGAATTTTAAGGCATTATAGCCTCATCCTTTGTACTCGTCCACAATGGTCTCTATTTCATCATAGCTTTTAGTCATCATCCGTTCAGTAAGAAATTTCTTGCATTCATAATGTCATGGATGTTCAGTTCAGTTCAGTTCTGTTATTTATTGATAAGAATATTCAGTAGAGTGCCAGGCAACTGCGACTGCGAATGGTTCGCTTCTACCGCAGGTCAATTAAATCTATTTTATATTAATGCAAATAAAAGCTCCAATACATCGCCGTGCATAGTATATGCTATGCTATGGGCTATGCTCTACCTAAGCACGTTTGTACACAAACGCACAACAGAGTTTTCCTGCATACCTTTCAGCCTAGGAGAGGTCATAAAAAATATAAAACGCAAAAACTCTAAGGAAATTAATGACATGAGTACACGTACATTTGAGAATCAATAAAAATCAGAATTATGAAGTAAATATATAAAGTACCTATATTACAGGCTTAACCAGCACGTAGGTACTCTATTTTGGACAAAGACCACGTCTCGTATTCGGTACTTCATTACTTAAACATTTGAATAGAAATCAATAGAGCCCGTCTCGTTATCAATTCACACTTTCGGGCCAGTGGCTTTACTGTTTTGACACCTTCAGCAGTTGGGAGGAATAGGGTTGCGACGCGAGTGGTAAAAGTCTAAGCCGAATTTTTGCCGAATCAAGCTGCGAATAAAGAAGAGAGATTAGACTTTGAAGATTTCTCCAAAACGATGCAATTGCAAGATAAACTTATATTTTATATAAGAAAGTATTCTTGCTATTATACACAACCTGTATGTATTATAGACAACCTCGGACCTCGGGACAAATGTTTGTACAATCTGCAGATATTTGTTCCGGGTGTTCTGGTCGTTTTCTATGTGTTATAAAAAATATCTATCTATATAATGTATTGTATTATAATGTATATCACATCTATTATCCATAACACAAGCTCTGCTTAGCTTAGGGCCTGATGATGATGATGTGTAAATTATCCAACAATATTTATTTATTTATATTCTTTAAATGAATGAAAAAACTCCCAGAAATCTCGGACACGTCCGAGATTTCTGTAACGACTAAGGGTAATGAAACACTAATTTTTTAGTTTTGCAAAACCCGATACTACGGTTCATAATAATCATAGAGTTTTCAAAAAAATCGTTTTTTACGAGAGCATTAAATTTTCCAAATCGGCTGAAATGGTGAGAGTCCCCTTCATCACAAATTTGTTCAATTCGTTCTCCATTTTAAAAGGATACCGAGTTGATTATTCATTTCATATCCAAAACAAACTCAAAAAATCTATTATCGTTTTCCATTTCGCGAAAGTAAATTAATCATTTCATTCATCATATTCGCAAAGCCAAATCGGTTGAAACGTTTTCGATCAAATTTTCGGCATCCCTAAGGCTGGCTTCGGTTGCATTACAAAATAACGAACCGTGAAGCTAGCCGGCCTTTTAGGGCCAGCGCAAACGAGAAACTTTGCAGTCGCCAGATATTAACCTTTCCTTCTGCTTCGTGAATGTAGTCATCATCATCATCAGCCTATAGCAGTCGACTGCTGGACATAGGCCTCCCCCAATGAGCGCCATAGCGCCCTGTCTTCAGCTTGCCGCATCCGGCATCTACCTGCAGTCTTTCACAGGTCGTCATCCCACCTGGTCGGAGGGCGTCCTACACTACGTTTACCGAGTCGTGGTCTCCACTCAAGAACACGTTTGCCCCAGCGGCCGTCACAGTTCAGTCACAGTTCTGTTATTGCTAAAGATTAAATGTATGGTAAAATAAGACAAAAGAAGTTGTAAATACCATGTCACACAATAAAGAAACCTAATAGTAATAAATAAATAAATAAATAATGCTGGACAATTCACACAGCATTATCTAGCCCCATGGTAAGCAGAGCTTGTATTATGGGTACTAGATAACTGATATACATAATACAATACATTAAATAGATAGATATTTTTTATTATACATAGAAAACGACCAGAGCACCCGTAACAAATATCTGCAGATCGTACACACATTTGTTCCGAGGCGGGAATCGAACCCACAACCTCCTGCGTCGCAGGCGGACCTTCGCCCACCGCTCCACATCGGTCGTCGTAGTTTTACTAAGAGAATGATATCGACGCAGAATAGTCGTAAACTGGCACGTTTGCACCGACCTCCTCTTAATAGAGAAGCTATCTCAAATAATTTTCTATCTCAAATTTATAAAGCGGGCCATTTAGCCTAGTTTTTGGATCGTGTCATGTCTTTATGAAACTTAATTTGCGACTGCAAAATATTAGTTATGTTCCCTTACAAGCCAACATCACTGATATTTTGACGACCGATGTGGCGCTGTGGGCGAAGGTCCGCCTGCGACGCAGGAGGTTGCGGGTTCGATTCCCGCCTCGGAACAATTGTGT
This sequence comes from Eupithecia abbreviata, assembly GCA_943735965.1. NCBI lineage: Eukaryota > Metazoa > Arthropoda > Insecta > Lepidoptera > Geometridae > Eupithecia > Eupithecia abbreviata. The sequence continues at coordinate 4,045,844 of OX031000.1, forward strand.
GTACGATCTGCAGAAATTTGTTCCGGGCGCTCTGGTCGTTTTCTATGTATAATAAAAAATATCTATCTATGTAATGTATTGTATTATGTATATCAGATATCTAGCTCAAGCTCTGCTTACCATGGGGCTAGATAATGCTGTGTGAATTGTCCAGCATTATTTATCTATACTTTTTTATCAAATTGTTGTTATTTTGTCTTGCCAATGTAATGTAACGCTATAGTTTGTTTGAAAAATCTGAACTTGAAATTCGCCTCGGTTTGCGCGCTGATTAAAACTACATAATTAAGTATCTCTATCTACACAAGAATAGAAGAAGCAAGCCCAGTTTACACCTAAACAGGAACACTATAGAAATAGTGCTACTTCTCTATATCCTAGAAGAAGCAAGCCCAGTTCACACTAAACAGGAATACTATAGAAATAGTGATAATTCTCTATATCCTGGAAGAAGCAAGCCCAGTTCACACTAAACAGGAATACTATAGAAACAGTGATACTTCTCTATATCCTAGAAGAAGCAAGCCCAGTTCATACCTAAACAGGAATACTATAGAAACAGTGATAATTCTCTATATCCTAGAAGAAGCAAGCCAGTTCACACCTAAACAGGAATACTATAGAAATAGTGATACTTCTCTATATCGTAGAAGAAGCAAGCCCAGTTCACCCTAAACAGGAATACTATAGAAATAGTGATACTTCTCTATATCGTAGAAGAAGCAAGCCCAGTTCACCCTAAACAGGAATACTATAGAAATAGTGATACTTCTCTATATCGTAGAAGAAGCAAGCCCAGTTCACCCTAAACAGGAATACTATAGAAATAGTGATACTTCTCTATATCGTAGAAGAAGCAAACCCAGTTCACCCTAAACAGGAATACAATAGAAATAGTGATACTTCTCTATATCGTAGAAGAAGCAAGCCCAGTTCACCCTAAACAGGAATACTATAGAAATAGTGATACTTCTCTATATCGTAGAAGAAGCAAGCCCAGTTCACCCTAAACAGGAATACAATAGAAATAGTGATACTTCTCTATATCGTAGAAGAAGCAAGCCCAGTTCACCCTAAACAGGAATACTATAGAAATAGTGATACTTCTCTATATCGTAGAAGAAGCAAGCCCAGTTCACCCTAAACAGGAATACTATAGAAATAGTGATACTTCTCTATATCCTAGAAGAAGCAAGCCAGTTCACACTAAACAGGAATACTATAGAAATAGTGATACTTCTCTATATCCTAGAAGAAGCAAGCCAGTTCACACTAAACAGGAATACTATAGAAATAGTGATACTTCTCTATATCCTAGAAGAAGCAAGCCAGTTCACACTAAACAGGAATACTATAGAAATAGTGATACTTCTCTATATCCTAGAAGAAGCAAGCCCAGTTCACACCTAAACAGGAATACTATAGAAATAGTGATAATTCTCTATATCCTAGAAGAAGCAAGCTAGTTCACACTAAACAGGAATACTATAGAAATAGTGATAATTCTCTATATCCTAGAAGAAGCAAGCCATTTCACACTAAACAGGAATACTATAGAAATAGTGATAATTCCCTGTATCCTAATAGTGAATAATATTATGGACTGCAGATTTAATATTATCCTACTAGTGTTATAAATATTCACGGAGCAGCAAACATATTAATCAATTCTAGAGCATTTACAAAACGTGGAGGGTTGCGTTTCTGGAGGTGAAAGAAAGTCTGGGTTTTTTGTTAGACAGAAAAAGCGTTTTATGTGGGATACTGAAAGAATTAACCGCTGAACGCGCGTCAGTCCGCGCCGCAGTCATCGCATTTTATAAATCTACGATTCAAAAGATATTGTCATTCGTGGTAATAAAGTTCAGTAAATGATATAATTTTAACATTTTTGGACTTGGTATAACTCACATACCTTTGTTTGTTTAAAATCAGATTCTATTTAGGCCAGATTCTATTTAAACCAGATTATGCTTACAACAGATACATTTTATGACAGATTCGCTTTAGGACAGAAGTACAGTAAAAGGAAAATGTAAATCAATGTATCTAAGACCATGCCAATTTTGGATTGGTACCCATCCCGACACTTCGTGCTTAAAAATATGCCTCCAGAATTAATACCTCGCATCTCCGCATAGATATTAGTTGTGAATAGTGAAACGGAGTTATGCTAAGCACACCTACATTAGGAAAGCGCTACACTGCAGTGCTAGTAGCACTTTGCTTTGTTGGAGGTTATATTTGTTATCGCTATGTAGGTACCATAAGTTTATCAGGGTGTTTTGATGTTTGCTAATTCTCGTAGAGGCAGTCAAATGTAATGGGAAGGATTCGAGCTTTACTTTTTCTATGTGTTCAGTACTTCAATTGCGCGTAGAAACCCACCACCAATATTAATATATAATTTATATACTTATAGCGCCCCGCGGCTTCACCCGCGTGGAAATCTATGTGGTTTATTAACATTCCTGTATCACATTATCTATCATAGTATAAAACAAAGTCGCTTTCCGCTGTCTGTCTGTCCCTATGTATGCTTAAATCTTTAAAAGTACGCAAAAACGGATTTTGATGCGGTTTTTAAATATAAGAGGAAGGTTTAGAAACTATTGAACACATAAATTACCAAGCGGGCGAAACCGCGGGGCGCAGCTAGTCTAGTCTATACTAATATTATAAAGAGGAAAGGTTTGATGTTTTGTTTGTTTGTACTGAATAGACTCCGAAACTACTGGACCTATTTGAAAAATTCTTTCATAGTTGGGAAGCTACACTATCCCCAGTAAACATAGGCTATATTAAGTTTTCAAAAAAGTTAGGGATCCGTACTGAAACCGTGCGAAGCCGGGAAGGTCCGCTAGTCTTCAATAATTTGTGTGAAACGTCTCATGGCGTCAGAAAATAGAACTTCTCATCGCATATAAAGTAAAAATCCCCTCTCAAAGCAGAGATAGGGTTATCTCGGCCAATTTTCACGTTATCCCGCAACCTTCAAAACTTCGCCAGCTCTGAATAAAGTTACAAAAACGGGCGACAATAAGGGCATGTCGCACGCAATGCCAGAGTAGAGGAAACGTCTAGTAAGGTAAGTAATTAGCTTGATTTCTTCAAAAAAGAAAGAAAGAAATATCAATTGATTTGAAACCATACATAAGACATAACATAACACAATGCTTTAGAATAATAGGTAAGCCCTCCGGCCATGGGATGACGACCAACGAAAGACTAGGTAAATACGCATCCAGATGCGTCAAGCTAAAGACAGGGCGCTATGGCGCTTAGGTAATAGGGGAGACCTATGTCCAGCAGTTTATAACATAGGTTTATTTGGGTCGAAGGATCAATTTATATACAGCCTATACATCTGTTCCTATGTGGATTAGGAGTAAGGAGTACTTCAATGAATATTCGTATTGAAATTTGAATAAAAATGGCGTATAATTTTTCTTTTCTTTGCATTACATGGCAAATGTTATAACGGTAAGGAACGAAAAAAAAATGAAGAACAGAATCAAAGAAAATGAATGGAAGAATGAGAGTGATACACAGATTAGAAATAATTTTGACAGCTATGGATATCATTGACTCTGGTTCATGTAGTTCCACCGTGATCGGGTAGATGGTGCTAGACGTGGCTTCTGAACACAGATTATGATGATGACGAATAGGGTAGAAAAGTATTAATAAGGAAAGTGGATAAAAAGGTAGGTACACTTACAAATAATTTGTTACTTAAGGGGTCAAAAAGGTCCCTGTCACAACATTATGCTACAAGCCGAAGTTTGTAGCGGCGCTGATTTTCAGACAGATCCACAGGAACCACCTTACCGCCAGGTGGCTTCGGGCGCGAGACTGACTGACATCGTTTCGGATCTCTAATGTCTGAATCATTTTCAAACTCACCTCAACGAAATAACGGATCGGTCATCCTTCGTTTTGTGCGATTCGATCCAACATCATCCGTCAACTTCGTTCGTTTTTCAAAGTAGACCTCCAGGGCCTGACATATCCAAACGCACGCTTTATCGGACTGTGGGTGTAAGGGGGACTCCAACATCTCGTCTCCCAAGCCAACGTAACCTGCACGTGGTACAGCCTGCTAGATAACGAACGAGGCTCTGGTGAAAATATCAAACCATCTTCAAAATTTGATAACTCATTAATTTTACAATTATTTTCCATTACTTGACACTTGCAGAAAAGCGTCCAACCAGACACAGTTGCCAATCATCATCATCATCAAGCGTGCGTCAGATTTAGGTCAGAAAGCTGATGGTAAGCGCGAGCTTTAAAACATCTTAATTTATGTATGTATACTCGCTCTTACCTACTGAAAGAGCTCTACTTTGAATAAGTCGGAAACGGGTAATTTTACAAATGACCGCTCGGACGATATCTGGAGTACTGGAGTTGCCACTCTGTGATTAGCCTTTAGGTGGCAATTAGGAAATTGCTGGATTGCAAAGTGTTATAATGGCAACACTAACTTACGGTTTGAGCTAGATTTTTGGCTAATTTTCGGGAGAAGTAAAGTGCTATACATTTACAAAATATCGTAGAAATGTTGTTCAAATTATTTCTTTTGTTAGAAGTTGACATCATTTTTGGAAGGGGTGAAATTCTTAAGAATAGAAAACACATTTATTTGGACACAGGTACAAAATACAGGCATAGAATAAACAAACAGAAAACAAAGGAGGCTTTCATAGAACAATACTAAAAAACTCTTTGCTTCTTAGCTTTTTTGAAACTTGTTAGAAATATTTGCAGATATATGCAGATTGCAAAAGAATAGAAGGTTAGTAAGGGGCATGCCCTTACTAACCTATATAATTCTTCCACGGCGGAAATCAAACCTGCTACCATTGCGTCTCAGACGTGCCCTTTAAACCACAGGTGTCGTAAAGAGATCTAATGAAACGATTGTTGCCGGAGATATAGACTTAGATATACTTATCATTGGATATCATCAAGAAATGTCTCTATCATTTCTCTGCTAAGCAAATTTAATTTATATTTTAATGATAGTGAGGTGCTGAACCTGGCAAACGAGTCCAGAATAACCATATTTTGGCAGAAGGTACATATATTTCGAAACATCAATCTATATCAGTCACTAAAGCTTGACCGCGGATTCGTACGCCTTTTTCTGAAACAAAAGTAGCCTATATAGATTTAGTTGGTTCACAAACATAAAAAAACATGAAATAATATCAAACATAGACATCTCTAGAACTACATTTCATCATCAGCCATTGGCCCATTGCTGGGTATATAGGCTTCATATTTTACAAGCAAGCTTACTTTGTCCTGTGCGTCATCTAGTATCATCCGACCAGGCTTTGGATATGTCTTCGTACATATCCTCCACTTCATCATCCGAGTGTGCCGAGGTCGACCGTCCAGTGTGCCGAGGTCGTCGGTGCGTAGACCTGGATGACCTTCATGCTGTACCGTTTGGACAGCCGAAGGATCAGGTACGCTACCCTGGTCGACACACTGGAGATTTCTTGGACGTTGTTAGAGAGGGCTGTTAGATGGTCAGATGACTCAGGATGACGCTCTGGATGGTCTCGAAGCAGACCATCTTACATCTGGTAATAGCTGGTGGAGTAGTCTCAAAAACTACATCTTACTTTGTCTCTCTGAGTATCAAACATTTCGGAGCCTACGATTTGTTCAGTAGTTTCGGCGTCTGACAAACATTCAAATATCCAAACTTTGATACATTATTAAAGTGATATTAAAATAGCCTTTATTTTAATATCAAAACTACCCAGCGGCTTACCATGTTGAAATTCCACATTCGACACATCATTTTGACAGCTGTCAGTGTCACAATGACATACCGCTACAATGACAGAGAGCAGTCCGCTTTTAGACCTTTGGATTTAGAGCTATCAGAATACCCGTAACAGAATATAAACCCGGACAGGATTCAGTTACCGGGTATAGCTACCCGGCCCATGCAATTTCCTATGTTACGTTTGCCATAGTGAAGGGGAGGTCAGCTGAGACAGTTTATGAAGAGCAACTTCCGCCATTTTTTACTGTTGTGTATTTCTAAGAAGTAATGTTACTGTGTTACCGCGTTGTGTTAATGTTGTGTGTTCCTACGCCTACTAGGGTCGTCAATGGGGCTCATGTCCCCAACGTTATTCCTCCGTGACTACGATCGCATAATGCGATAGAAATGCAAGGAAATAATAACAAAAACTATTATGGTTGAAAAATTGCGTAAGTTTAAAAAGTGAACTAGCTGTTTTACTCTGAGCTGCTACACAATCAACGACTACCACTATAGCAGGATGCGTTGCAAAGTTTATTCTGACAACCTCTGTGAAGCAGTATCCAATCTGAGATTCATCTGAGTTTATTTTCTATGCAAAAAGACTAACTATGAAACCGCATGAAATAATCAGTAATGGACGACCTCTGTGGTACGGTGCGCGAAGATCCGCCTCCGACGCTGGAGGTTGCGGGTTCGATCGCCGCTTCGGCACAATTGTGTGTACATCGTCATCATCATCAGCCTATATTAGTCCACTGCTGGACATAGTCCTCCCCCAATGAGCGCCACAGCGCCTTGTCTTCAGCTGACGCATCCAGCATCTACCTGCAGTCTTTCGCAGGTCGTCATTGTGTGTACGATCTGCAGATATTTGTACACTAAAAGCTAACAGCAGTGGCAGTGTACCAATGTAGTTAAGGCTGTTGAGGTAATTTAACATGACCATTCTTCATAATTCAAATCCTTTATTTCTGTAGGCCTACAAAACAAGCACATTGACGACCGATGTGGCGCGGTGGGCGAAGGTCCGCCTGCGACGCATGAGGTTGCGGGTTCGATTCCCGCCTCGGAACAATTGTGTGTACGATCTGCAGATATTTGTTCCGGGTGTTCTGGTCGTTTTCTATGTATAATAAAAAATATTTATCTATGTAATATATAGTATTATGTATATCAGTTATCTAGTACCCATAACACAAGCTCTGCTTACCATGGGGCTAGATAATGCTGTGTGAATTGTCCAGCATTATTATATTATTTATTTATAATAATTATAATTATAAAAAATAAAAGCACATACATAGGTACAAGTAAAATTGTATACTATATTAGCTGCGAAATGAAAAAAAGAAAAGCTGAAATTTCTGCGCAAATTTACCATGTTTTCTCACCGTTTATTTTATTTATTTTATTTTGTTTATTTAACGTCAACAAAACACATCACAATCACATTAAATTATGAGGTTACATAAAGTTTGATCAGAACTTGATTGCAACATAAACACATGTACGTGCTGCTATAATATATATATGATCGAGTAGGTAGAGTTATTACTATCTAATTACAGGTTATTAAGTAAAACAAGACAGAAAAAAAGAAAAACAAAAGGTAACAAACAATTAGAATTACGGTTGCTTAAATTAGATTACATGCTATATAATATAAATATGTAATTGTAATAATGTGAATTTCACAATCAGTAGGTATTGTATTGTGTTATTAAAACAAGACAGAAAAAAGGTAACAAACAATTTATAACTACATTGCTTAAATTAGATTACATGCTATTAAACATTATTGCAAAATTGTAAATTCCACTCGCTTACAAGAGAGTAGAATCCACAATCAGTATTGTACTAACTGGAACTTCGTTTAAACCTTCCCTGTACTACGACAAACATTTCAAAACCAAAATCAGCTAAATCGGCCCAGCCGTTCTCGAGTTTTAGCGAGACTAACGAACAGCAATAAAGTTTTATATAATAAAAAGATATTATTATCAAATAAAAAATAGGGTGTTTTAGATTGACCAATTTCTACCGCTTATCAAGACCACTCGATATCTAGTAAAAAAACAGAAATTCTATATATCCTACATATAGTTTGACCGAAACCGCTATACCGCTCCTTAGGAAAGTGCGGCGAGGAAAAAAGAGCAAGAGTACGCGTTGACGGCAGACTGATGGATCGAAGCGGCCGATATTTCCCCCCCGTCTCGCCGCTCGCATACCTCAGGCGCGGTACAGCGGTTTCGGTGAAACTATAGGTATATTATTATTCTGTAGTATTGTTAAATTTGAATAATGCACGTATAAAATCCATCAATCAATAAAAACTTAACCTAATCAGAAATCAAAAAGCCCCAAAATACAGCAACAATAAAACCCAATTAATAATTAATTAGCATAATTTATCATTTCGTAATTACATTAGCTTGTATCTATCTCTCATTATATACTCTATTTAGAACTGCATAAAGTAGAAAGTCGATTGTGCTTAAATCCTCTATTATAAGTGGTTAATTAATTTAGAAGCAATCCTTTTTAATATTACGAATGTGACCTATTATTATTTTCTGTGGCCTCATTTGTTTTTCACATAATTAATAAACTGAACTCTATGAACAGTTCATAAAATTCAATTCAAATGTATAAAATAAATCGGCATTCTTGGTTATAATTAGGTTTTAATTGTATGTAGAAATTTTATAAAAAAATATTTTATTAATTTTATGTAAATTAGGGCGCTATGGCGCTCATTGGGGGGAGGCCTAAGTCCAGCAGTGGACTATTATAGGCTAATCATGATGATGATGTAGATTAGGCCGCTGGTGCAAACGTGTTCTTGAGCGGAGACCACGACTCGGTAAACGTAGTGTAGGACGCCCTCCGACCGGGTGAGATGCTGATAATGATGATGATGTTGTAAGTAATTACGTTTAAAATTTGAAACAAATATCTTACATTTCCATCGCTGTTGCTATTTGAAAAACGCCTGTCATGTATTTTGATAAATACATAAGTTTTTTGTTTCGTTAAAAACACGAGAACAACAGATCGAGAGATATATTTTACAGCCTCCAGGCTTTAGGTAGCTGGCAACACCTATTATTAACAAGTAAAAATTTATGGAGGGAAAAAATCTCACGTGAATATTTTTTAAGCCTTCCATTTTGATAGTCGATTGTTAAAACGTCGGCTTGCTTCCAACAGTCGACGAATGGACTTACTCGTAGGTCTCAATTTATTACAGATACCAAATTTAATATGTGCTGTTTTTGCAGATGTAAAAGTTATTGCGTAATGAATAATCATTTATTTCGTAGATTTAATTAATCTCGTCTCATTTGATTTAACTACATAACACATAGTCGCTCAGCGAGCTATGGAAAGAGAGCTATGCTCGGAGTTTCTCTGAAGGATAGGATTCGTAACGAATACATCCGACAGAGGACCAAGGTTATCGACATAGCTCAAAGAATTAGCAAGATGAAGTGGCAGTGGGCCGACCATATCTCGTGAAGAACCGACGGCCGCTGGGGCAAACGTGTTCTTGAGTGGAGACCACGACTCGGTAAACGTAGTGTAGGACGCCCTCCGACCAGGTGGGATGACGACCTGCGAAAGACTGCAGGTAGATGCGGCAAGCTGAAGACAGGGCGCTATGGCGCTCATTGGGGGAGGCCTATGTCCAGCTGTGGACTGCTAAAGGCTGATGATGATGATGATGATGATGACTTAACATATTGTTTTCATTAGGGAGGTACAGATCAATTCAATAAAAGTCAAACAAATTATACTGAATCAAATCTATATATATAAAAGAAAGTCGTGTTTGTTACAACACTTATAACTCGAGAACGGCTGGACCGATTTAGCTGAAAATTGGTGGAGAGGTAGCTTAGAACCAGGAGTCTAACATAGGATATTTTTATTATTTAATTTGACACATAGATTTCCACGGGGGCGAAGCCGCGGGGAGCAGCTAGTTATACATAAAACAATAAAAAAAGAGTTTATCTACTTGTTCGATATTAGTAAATATTAGTATAGACTAGATATTAGTCACGTTTACCATGCTAAGAATGCCTTATCTGTAAAAGCTACTGTCAGTGAGCCAGTGCCGATCGTCCCGAATCGAACCCGAAACCTGCGTCGCAGGCGGACATTCGCCCACCGGGCCACAGTGGTCGTCAATAATAAGAATATGCAGCCTTTTCTCTGCATAAAAACCTATTTTCATATTCCTTTTTCTATTTGCAAATGAAACTTTGCAAGAATCTGGTTTAATGACGCTCATGAGCCGCCTCTACCACAGATCAGTTTAATGTTGATTTACTGATAGAAGCTCGGGATGAGCTGAGCTACCTGTAGATTGTTTTCAGTAGTTTGCAGTTAGCGCAATTGTTTCAATTGTAAATACTAGTTCTGATTTGTTTCTATTATTTCATTATAAATATGATGTATTGAAATGTCTAATTTGAATACAGAATATAGAAAAAAGGTATTTCAAAATCAATACAAATAAATTGTATTTCACAAGAACAACATCACAGCCGATATAATATTATTGTCTTGTAGAGAAAAAAAAATATGCTTATTTAACTCATATTTATGTGAATTTTGTTTAATCATTAGGTTCCTGAAGTAAAGGTTTTATTATTATTTATAATTATTTAGTAGCCCGCGGCTTCGCATGCGTTGTTTCTATGGAAACTTTTTAAGGTTATTTCTTCTCCCATGCATGCGAACTGATGAATCAGATAATAAATAGCTCAAAATTTCAGCCCGATTCGATCAACAGTTTTGGTGTGAAGAAATAACGTCACCATACATCCAAACTTTAGTATTTTTAAGAATAGTCTAATAGGCCCCTAAAGACCCCACATAATGAGTATTATTTGTTATGGGTATAACTAAGGGTATAACAAATAAAAAGTCATTCATTAAATAAATAAATAATGCTGGACAATTCACACAGCAGTATCTAGCCCCATGGTAAGCGGAGCTTGTGTTATGGGTACTAGATAACTGATATACATAATACAATATATAACATAGATAGATATTTTTTACTATACATAGAAAACAACCAGAACACCCGGAACAAATATCTGCAGATCGTACACACCATTTTTCCGAGGCGGGAATCGAACCCGCAACCTCCTGCGTCGTAGGCGGACCTTCGCACACCGCGCCACATCGGTCGTCAAATTCATTCGCCTCACATGTCACTTATTCGCACAAGTCATTAATTCGCCTCACATCATAATGCATAATAACGGCGTTGTCGCCTATTCGAATGCAGTTATTACTTCTATCGGCTCCACTGCTCTGTAGCCTGCATAGATTACATGTCCATTAGTAGAATGGGAAAAAAATAATTGTCTTGTCTTGATGACTGTCATTTCGAAATGAGCTGCTGCTACACTTTCACAGTCGGTATGTTTGAATGTATGTAGTGCGGTGATTTCTTTATACACGTAAATATAGCTTTGGCTAGTTCATTTTAATATACTGAGGCTTTGCATGCAATTTTTCTGGATAAGTGGTTATTATTAATATAAATAAATAAATAATGCTGGACAATTCACACAGCATTATCTAGCCCCATGGTAAGCAGAGCTTGTGTTATGGGTACTAGATAACTGATATACATAATACAATATATTACATAGATAGATATTTTTTATTATACATATAAAACGACCAGAACACCCGGAACAAATATCTGCAGATCGTACACACAATTGTTCCGAGGCGGGAATCGAACCCGCAACCTCCTGCGTCGCAGGCGGACCTTCGCCCACCGCGCCACATCGGTCGTCTTATTTATTGATGGATAATATATTTATTTATTGATGGAGTTTTGTCACAAAGTGACTATGTCACTCCCATATGAGATCAATTCTTTATATTATAAACATGGCAAAATATGTATACACTTAACAAAAAAGAAACAACAATAACGTTTGCCACATGACATTGCGGAGAAGTGATAGCATTATAGTGATAGCATAATATCTGAAACCTGATCATTGAATACTAGACAGTCAGTCTAGTATTCAATGATCAGGTTTCAGTAACAATAACGTTTGCCACATGACATTGCGGAGAGGTGATAGCATTATAGTGATAGCATAATATCTGAAACCTGATCATTGAATACTAGACAGTCAGTCTAGTATTCAATGATCAGGTTTCAGTAACAATAACGTTTGCCACATGACATTGCGGAGAGGTGATAGCATTATAGTGATAGCATAATATCTGAAACCTGATCATTGAATACTAGACAGTCAGTCTAGTATTCAATGATCAGGTTTCAGATATTTTATTTCCCATAAGAAAAAAATCACTTACCTACATGCCTACGTAAGAATAGACAATAACGTATACATATGTATTGTCTATTCTTATGGTAGTACGTTATGTCAACGCCGATCTCCTGGGGTGTAAGGGTGACTCTAACATCTCGTCTCGCAAGCCAACCTAACCTGCACGTGGTACACCCTGCTAGATAACGAACAATCTAAAATTCTGACAGTGATTGCATTATTTATTTTGAATAGCCTACTAGAAATACATAAGATTAAAGATGAAATACCCAAAAAGAACACACGTGACACATAGCTACAATACAAGAAATAAAGAAAAGTTACACGTACCTACTACTAGACTGGTAAAAACACATAAACAGGGTTTAACCCTAAAGCTTGATTTATATAACAAGTTACCACTAGAACTAACTCTACTTCCTTTTCGGGAATTTAAAGCAAAAATATAGAACTTTTTAGTACGTAACCCATTTTATAGCATTAACGAGTTTTTAACGTGCTCATTTGTCAATTTGTGATAACTTATTATTGTTTATACTTATATTATTGTAATTAAGGAATAAATTTGATTTAAGAGTATTCATTGTACTGTAGTCTTAATTGACATGCCAATATTAGTGATAATGTTATGGTGAATAAATTGAATTTACTGAATTTACTGAACTAGGCTTATGTGAAATTATAAATCCATCTCCATAAGTTGATAACTCATTAATTTTACAATTATTTTCTATTACTTGACGCTGACAGAAAAGTGTCCAACCAGACACAGTTGCCATTAATAAAGAATCAGTTTCAGCATTATTATTGTAATTCCGCTTCCATTCCATGACTATGAAATTTCTATGAACTGGACCCTGGCCGATAAATAAATAAATAAATAAATAAATATTGCTGGACAATTCACACAGCATTATCTAGCCCCAAGCTAAGCAGAGCTTGTGTTATGGGTACTAGATAACTGATATACATAATACAATACATTACATAGATAGATATTTTTTATTATACATAGAAAACAACCAGAACACCCGGAACAAATATCTGCAGATCGTACACACATTTGTTCCGATAAGTGATAAACCATACACATATTGCCAAATAAAAGAAGTCAAGTCCTAGATCTCAATTTAAATTAATATGTCTAGTCAAATAAAATTAATTTCCATGAAAATGAAAATGAAAATTATTTTCCATGTCAGAAAAGCTTTCATCTGGCAGAAGTTCTATGATTTCGTAGTTCTTTCTGAAGAAACTGTCATGAAGTAATAAAATGTATAATTATTCCACTCTGCCCCACCAAGGCGCCCTACTTGTGGGGCACAGTAAACAGGCTTAAATTTTACCTTGTAATCTGCCCCACTAACTCGCCTTAGTGGGGCAGGGTACATAAGCCTAAAATGTAGGTGGACCCTGCCCCACTAGGATTGGCACCTCATAATAAGAGTGGGTAGTATAAAGAAAAAAAAAGAAGGATGTATCTATTGGACGTTGGGTCGATTAACTACATCAAGTACATCTAAGGTTGTGTTTTTAAATAAAAGTAACGAAGTAAATTATTTGCAATTATTTATAAAATTTTTAGGAGTAATCTATAGGTATCAAATAATTAGTATCAAAGAATTAGCAAGCTGAAGTGGCAGTGGGCCGGCCATATTTCGCGAAGAACCGACGGCCGCTGGGGCAAACGTGTTCTTGAGTGGAGACCGCGACTCGGTAAACGTAGTGTAGAACGCCCTCCGACCAGGTGGGATGACTACTTGCGAAAGACTGCAGGTAGATGCTGGATGCGGCAAGCTGAAGACAGGGCGCTATGGCGCTCATTGGTGGAGGCCTATGTCCAGCAGTGGACTGATATAGGCTGATGATGATGATGATGAATCTATAGGTACCTAATCTATCAGGTATCAACAACCATTCGTTGACCACAAAAACACATTACCTTTGCACCGGCAACTGGCAAAATTTTGCTTGGAAAGGCCTACGTTCAGCTATAATCGCTCTATTGTGGTACACACCACAGCAAAGCCTGCAGAGGCAATAAATAGCTAATTCAAATTATATCCACAAAAGTAATTGCCTTAACATCGCTCGGTAAACAGAGCTTGATTACGCAAACTAATCACTGGTAATTTATATTTATGTGGAATTGTAAATAGGGATTATGGTTGTTCAAGAGGTGAAGTGAGCAATCACGTAGTACTGATTACTATTAGGTAAACTTAGGTGAGTTGTAGTTAGTATTTATTAGTAGTAGTGGTAGGGTAAAGTAGAGTCTGCGACAAAATAGCTGAGAACCAATCTTCCAAAAAGGTTTTTACGGTGTACTAAGCATAATGAAGGTTCGGCCAGGTGGGACGACCTGCGAAAGACTGCAGGTAGATGCTGGATGCGGTAAGCTGAAGACAGGGTGTTATGGCACTCATTGGGAGATAACTATGTCCAGCTGTGGACTAACATAGGCTGATGATGCCGCTTTGCGCCAGCGGTTGTCGGTTCTTCGCAAGATATGGCCCACTGCCACTTCAACTTGATAATTCTTTAAGCTATGTCAACATTGATTCTCGGTCGTTTTGATATTTTACTGTAGAAAGTACAAAATAAAATATTCTAAAATTATTTTAGAGTATTACGTTAGTATTATTATATTTTATTGTATTTTCTACGGTTAAAACTGTAACTGACAGTATTTTATAACGAAAATTTAAATAAATGAAGAGAAATAATATAATGCTTTATTTCAGTACAATATTAAGTATTCACCTGAATAAAATAGACCCCGAAGCAATGCAAGCGACCTCGTCAACATAAAGCCAGTTAAAATAAGTTTCGGAAACTTTGAAAGCGAATTAAAATGCGCAACCCCGGCCGAGAAAGTAAATTGTAAACAGACAATTATTCCATTATACTAACGAGGTCTAGAGAATCTAATTTCTCAAGTTGTCTTAGAAACAAAATTTGGGGAAAAATAAAGCGGTTTTTACACGGTGCGGTGAAGTTCGTACGAGGAAAACGATAACATCAAAAACATTTAAAAAACAATTTTGCTTATGAGCGTTGGTTATGAATGTGCCTGTTGTATGAATGTGTATTATGTGCCTTAATAAATGAAAAATAAATAAAATAAATGAGTTTAAACAGCGGCACTTAGTAACCCGTATAGTCTAAGCCTGCCAAGAAATATCGAATAAAAAATCGTCAAAATTTCTATTGATTCAATTCGTATTAACGGTTCCTTGAGTTCCTTTGTCTCCTTTGTTGGATGCGGTCGATTCTTAACTATAGCACCTAGCTGCAGTACGCTTCAAAATTAAATTCATATAAAAATATGTGAAGAAACTCGTACGGGAACAATATTTTAATTCATCATCATCTTATCAGCTGATTAACTACCATAATAATAAAAACTAAATATCGCTGAGGCAGATTTTGCGCCGCCCGCATCCACCGATTTCTCGCGATCTTCTCTCTAAATTACATACTTTATCAAAATCAATATTAAAGATCACCTACGGATATCACGGATCCTTTATAACTATAAAAGAAAACGCAGGTAACGCGACGTTCATTGCGTTTTAAAATCGCACCGCATCACGTCTATAAGCCTAAAACAACAAAATTCACCAGGCAAGCCCCACAAAAGTCCAATCTAAGTTTTCTTTTGGGAAGCTCAAATTTCGGCCAGGCGGCACAGGGGTGGACTTAAACTTTGAATTGTGTGTTTATTTGAGAATTTTGAACAGGTTTAAGACGAATTCTATTGAGGTCTCCGAGTCTCCCTTTGGGAATTCAACAACGGAGTCACGAGCGGGTACCAGTATTTTGTACGGGTCTTTTACTTTTCTGTGAATTTCTGTGAGTTTTTTGTGTTACAGGCTTCAGAGAAATTAAAAGAGGGTCACTAAAGTTTTCAGCTATGGTTTTGTCTAAACTTTTCTCCAATGATGGCAGTCGTAATCTCCAACTTCGGATGTGAGAATTCTTTCCATCACATATCAATAGGTTTCAATAGGAAAGTTCTTGGTTTTTCACTTCTTACAACATTATTTGTTCTTAATTTTAGATTAATTGGCATTACATGCCATGTTGAAAAAAGGCTAAGTATCTATACTTAGCCTTTGGCTAAGTATCTATACTTAGCCTTTTTTCACTCCTTACAACAGTATTTGTTCTTAATTTTAGATTAATTGGCATTAGTGCAGTAAGATTAAATTTATAACTTTCTGACTCTTAATGACACGTAAGTACTTCGATGATTAAGTTATTCAATCTTACGATTCTATCCATCCACTCGCTATATCGCTCTTGCGACATATATTACTAGTATTTTACGACCGATGTGGCGCGGTGGGCGAAGGTCCGCCTGCGACGCAGGAGGTTGCGGGTTCGATTCCCGCTTCGGAACAATTATGTGTACGATCTGCAGATATTTGTTCCGGGTGTTCTGGTCGTTTTCTATGTATAATAAAAAAATATCTATCTATGTAATGTATTGTATTATGTATATCAGTCATCTAGTACCCATAACACAAGCTCTGCTTAGCTTGGGGCTAGATGATGCTGTGTGAATTGTCCAGCATTATTTATTATTATTTATTTATTTTGTAAAATGTTGTTGTTTTTATAGGTGTGCAATGAAAAGAACTATCCATTTATCTTATTCTGCCCCCGTGTTCAGCCTTACGCCGTCCCTGTCTGAACTTCTAGATCTGCTAAGATCACCGGAAAGCTAATAGCATCCGCACTGGGTGGTTATTTGAAAAGTTTCAGACGTTTTGTTTTTTAAACGGTTCAACGCTGTGCGATTTTGATGAAAAGTGGATGGGGAGGTGATAATTTTCGCTTTGGAAACTTTTCTGCTGACAAGCGAAAGGTTTTCTACACTTTTTGTGTTGTTTTTTGACTACTTATTTAAAGGGGTACTTATTTGTAAGTTTCTACCTAATATGTTTGTGAATGTGGTAATGAGTTAAGGTTAAACGAATCGCTCATCTTTACATCCAAACGGAAGGGTAAACCTTACTACAATGTTTGATGTTTAACATCCAAAATTAAGGATGCTATCAATTTATCTCGTTATTTTTTATGTATTTCACAAACAGTAACAATTATACTTAAAAAAAAAGATAGTAAACTTTCGTATTTAATACAGATCAGGGACGAGATAATCCCTGATACAGATCTTAATAACAGCGTACGGTAGAAAACTAAATAGTAAAAACAGTTCCGTTTCGACATAGTTTAGGTATAATTTTTTTTTAAATAATTTTACTTTGAAAAGATACACTGAAAAGGTTTTCTTAAATAACCCATGTGCTCATCTGTACATATATTTTTTACGTGGTTGATTTACGAATTAATATTTGTGCACAACAAAGACCCACTTACAAAAACAAAAAAAAAACTTTAAACAATAAAATGATCTGTCTACATTAACTCAGCTTAAAGAAAACAGCGGAAAAAACCACCTAAACAAAAATACAATAAAATGTCTAGCGCCGAATCTTCGCGGATAAACAATTAATCAGAATCGTTCATTAAATCCAAGATCACGGCTCCGGTTACATTGATTGCCAGTGCACGAACCCCTGGTCTAGGGCACGGGGAATAGCTGGTGCACTACACATTGATTTGTAGTACAAATCAAGAAAGTACAAATGAAGCGTCGCGTCGTTTACAAATTTTGTACACGACGCGCTCCAAAATACGCTTTTTTTCCTTTATTTATGTTTCAGAATAATTATATATTAATCTAAAAGCTAACTTAAACGGTTATTCCGTTTGCTTATTAGTCTCTATTATTATAACAATTCAATAAAATACAAATATGTATCTACCTAGTGAGAAAGAAGACACCTACAGTAGACTCGTACATTTACTAATTTAACTTAAAACAATGTTATTCCTTCGCGTCACTAACCGAATGCTTCAAAATGCCATGGCCGATAGAACCACATGCGACATATTTTGTATCCATCCTAAAATATAAAGGTATTTCTCGGGACGGAAGTGCTTCTTAAGCACAAATTAACAGCCAATAAAATTAAATTAACCTTGAAAACATTTTAACCGACTTCGAAATAAGGTGGATGTTCTATGTTCGGCTGTGTGTACGTTTTTGTGCATGCTCGCGTATTATTCCGTCAATTGTTGGCCGATTTTAGTTTTGTACCAATAGAAAATTATTCCGTTGTGGTCCATTTAAATTGCATTTCCGAGAGCCAAGGGATAACTGTTTTTCCAGCAAAACATAGATCTTTTTAACCGTAAAAGATTGAAACGGCTGTTTCATACTTCACTGTGCATACACAGAACCAAGACCAATTGTCTTAAATTCCACCTAATGAACCCATTTGTTCGATAAACGCGTGTGTGCCCACACAATGCTGATTAGATCACTCGGTGTTTGTGTGGGCACACTTCAGACTTACCCCCATTTGACTTCATCAACATCAGCCTTTAGCAGTCCACTGCTGGACATAGGCGCTATGGCACTAATGAGCGCCAAAGCGCCCTGTCTTCAGCTTGCCGCATCCAGAATCTACCTGCAATCTTTCGCAGGTTATCATCCCACCTGGCCGGAGGGCGTCCGACACTACGTCTACCGTGGTCTCCACTCAAGAAAACGTTTCCCCCAGCGGCCGTCGGTTCTTCGTGAGATATGGCCCACTGCCACTTCAGCTTACTAATTCTTAGAGCTATGTTGATAACATTTTGACTTACAGGACTTAAATTAAGAATTATGTGGCTCAACCTAGGTCTTTACCTAGGCTGCACGGACACTAGTGCGTTAGAAATGTTTGCTGACGCACACGTTTAGGACTTCTACGCTGTAATTGGCCACATCATAACATCTGTCAGACACAGGATGCTGGGCAGCACCAATAGCTTGCTAAGGGTTCTGGTGGACAGACATCGCAGTAGCCAGCAAACGCACTGGATGTCAAGTTTAATGAACACAAGTCGCTTCCCGCTGTCTGTCTGTCCCTATGTATGCTTAGATCTTGAAAACTACGCAACGGATTTTGATGCGGTTTTAAAAGATAGAGTGATGCAAGAGGAAGGTTTATAAATCATGATAGTTTCAAAATTTTTATTATAAGTATATACCTACTAAACTCATAATATGGATGTAAATGTCGACGACCGATGTGGCGCGGTGGGCGAAGGTCCACCTGCGACGCAGGAGGTTGCGGGTTCGGAACAATTGTGTGTACGATCTGCAGATATTTGTTCCTGGTGTTCTGGTCGTTTTCTATGTATAATAAAAAATATCTATCTATGTATGTATTGTATTATGTATATCATTTATCTAGTAAGTACTCATAACACAAGCTCTACTTACCATGGGGCTAGATAATGCTGTGTGAATTGTCCTGCATTATTTATTTTATTTATTATTTATTTAATTGACAGAATTAATTTTAGAACCTATTAAATTACTAGTATTAAAACATGGCTAGATTTCTGTTCCAAGAAAAACTACAGTAGAAACCTCGATATACTTTGCTACTAGACTATTACCAGAAAATTAAAAATAAACGCACTTGAATATCTATAGCAGCCATTTGCATTCAATCTAGAGTACTTATTTCAATTCTTGTAAGTAATTTCAAGTATCTCCCGAACCAGAACCAGTAGTCTTATTCTAATGGGAATAGGGTTTAGAATAGCGACGATAAATTATATTAATAGTCGTTTTATCACTTCCGTTGCTGTTGCTCAACCGGATGTGTAGTTGAGATACTTATAACATTTGATATAGTGCATTTTGTACATCCTCGTTTTGCATTTAAATTATTAAAATCATGCTATGCTTGGATCTTTTTGTTTGTATTCGCCAATGTTGAATGAAATGACGACGGCCGCTGGGGCAAACGTGTTCTTGAGTGGAGACCACGACTCGGTAAACGTAGTGTAGGACGCCCTCCGACCAGGTGGGATGACGACCTGCGAAAGACTGCAGGTAGATGCTGGATGCGGCAAGCTGAAGACAGGGCGCTATGGCGCTCATTGGGGGAGGCCTATGTCCAGCAGTGGACTGCTATAGGCTGATGATGATGATGCTGAATTAAATGATAAAAATTTAAGAATAAGTTGGTATGGTTGGTATGCGTATTAAGCTCAAAAACTGACTTCGAATCCTTAAGTCCTAGGGTCCTAAGGGTCCGGTGACCCTCGCTTGCAAAAATCGCTCCGAATATCGCTGTCCCTGTTAAACCCTTGCGCCGCGCCACATGCGTGCGCGATAGCAATATTAGCCGTTCAAAATTTGGTTTGTTCCCTAATTCCAAAAATTATGACTGAAAACTTTTTGTATTCTTCACAAAGTATTGTTATTCTGTAACTAGACAATATAAAATATGTTCCGTAATAAATAAAACGTAATATATTTATGTTTTTAATACGAAACAAATAGCAAGAAAACTTGTCCATTTTCGCATAAAAATGTGCAAAATGCGATTGGCTTTCATTTAATTTTAGGTAAGTATTTTGAAAAAAAAAACTAGTTAGGAACCTAGATAAATACTATTCAAATACAAATAATACAATATTATAGTGGAAATAATATAATAAATATAATAATGCTGGACAATTCACACAGCATTATCTAGCCCCATGGTAAGCAGAGCTTGTGTTATGGGTACTAGATAACTGATATACATAATACTATATATTACATAGATAGATATTTTTATTATACATAGAAAACGACCAGAACACCCGGAACAAATATCTGCAGATCGTACACACAATTGTTCCGAGGCGGGAATCGAACCCGCAACCTCATGCGTCGCAGGCGGACCTTCGCCCACCGCGCCACATCGGTTGTCGTCAATAATACAATATTATAGTGGAAATATGCTTGAATTGGAAATCATTTTGGTATTACGTTTGTATGAAGAATTCGTCCCTCCGGAGGCCCCTTAAACAGTTGTTGTTATCTTATCATAATACTGTAAAATTATACCTACATCATCATCATCATCATCATCATCATCATCAGCCTATAGCAGTCCACTGCTGGACATAGGCCTCCCCCAATGAGCGCCATAGCGCCCTGTCTTCAGCTTGCCGCATCCAGCATCTACCTGCAGTCTTTCGCAGGTCGTCATCCCACCTGGTCGGAGGGCGTCCTACACTACGTTTACCGAGTCGTGGTCTCCACTCAAGAACACGTTTGCCCCATCGGCCGTCGGTTCTTCGCGAGATATGGCCGGCCCACTGCCACTTCAGCTTGCTAATTCAATTAATACTCATGAATTAGGTATTTGAGAGTATCATATACCTATATATGATACTCAAATACCTAATTCATGATGAGTATCTGGCGCAGCGCATCAGCATTTTTATACAGCGAGGCGATGCAGCCAGCGCATCTTGAGAATACTTCCGACTTGTATTTATTATGGATCCGTTGAGCTACCTGTAGATTACTAACACCAGTCCCTGGTTGCCTGGAAGAAATTGCTTTAAGCGATAAGGCCGCCTATTGTACTGTTATTATGTAAGATTTAGATATAAGGTGTTATTTTGTTATTTTGGGTACAATAAAGTGTTCATTCATTCATTCATTCATTCATTCAGTCTGCAGTTAGCTTAATTGTTTCAATTTAAATACTAGTTACAATTTGTTTATATTATTTGATTGTAATTTTTTTCTTTGTATTTTCCATCTGTTTCAAGCACAGAAAAGCGTTTTTAACCGCGGCCATAGGTCTGAAATAAAACGCACTGAAACACCTGTAAGGTAGAACGGGGACATGTTTTTTCAGAGGGAAAACGCAATATTGCAAAGTGCCGTAAACTCGCTCCCTCTAGCGGCGCCGGCTGACAGGTTTAACGCCGTACCGAAGCAATAAGTCCTTATTTTTATTTGATACATGCATATTACGATGACTATTCGACGCTACTAGCGTAAGGGTCGGTACATATCTGACGGACAATGCGTCGCGTTTTATCGGTCGCGTTGCACCAGAACAGGCAAATTAATAAAACATTCAACCTTTCACATTCTACCGATGATGCGTTAATGCATCGATCGTATAGCAGCGTCTGTTACGTTTCCGTCAACGCATAGTCGGTAGACGTAACGTATCGCGCCAATTAATGCATTCAGACTAGGTGTAACATCGGTGAAGATCGTTTGTATACAGGATGTTTGAATGGATAAAGGTACAAGTCCGAGATGGGCTGCAGTGCAGACTGCAACCGAAGGCGACATTGCGGCTAGCGGCTGCGGTTGACCGCAGTGCTGGCTGCGGTCGCAGTTTATATAATTTTAAAAAGACACCACTGACGCTGCAGTCTGCGGTCGCTACGCGCCGCGGCCATATTGTATATTGTTGCCGCGCTTGAAATCAATTTCATAAAGGTGCATAGAAACAAGTAGTGTCGCTTGCAGCCTGCAGCTGCAGTTTGCGGCCTGCGGTTCATCTTGGAATTGGACCTTTAGACGCGTAGTGACAGGTCTGATTTGACCGAATAGACGCGACCGATGATACGCTCGATGAATTATCCGTCAGATGTGGATCGACCCTAAGGTAACCCAGAATCGAGATGCAGCGAGAAGTCTTGCATCGGGGGCTTGTCAAAGATTGGAGGCTAAGATGCACTTTGGGTGGCTGAGACTAGCCAGAGTAGATATATTAGTATATAATGTGGCTCGACTATAATTAATGCTATCCACTGGTAGCATTTGACATGACATATTTTTTATTTTACATAGAAAACGACCAGAACACCCGAAATAAATATCTACAGATCGTACAAACATTGGTCCCGAGGCGGGAATCGAACCCGCAACCTCCTGCATCGCAGGCGGACCTTCCCCCACCGCGCCACAGAGGTCGTCAAAGTAATAATGTTTATTTTTCAATCAAGTAAAAAAACTGTGGTCAAACTTGTTTATGCCTTGTTTAAGGTGAACCAGCGATCCAAATAAATCACCAATTATAATACCTTAAAACCTTTTTGTACCTTGTGGTCCTAATAACATAATGCGTTGAAATTATCTCATAATTTGCGAAAGCTTGCACTCTACAGCTTTAACGAGAGCAGGTAAATACTAAAATTACTACCTATTGTGGTTTCAGCGAAGCAGAAGTGAAAAGGAAACGGTCAAGGATTGTTTTTCGAGAGTAGGGTGGGTTCCGCAGCAAAATTATAACATCGAATTGAATAGTTATTTATTTTAGTATAAAAACTATCGTAGTTTGAATAATTTATTAATGTAATCAAAGGAGTCCCAACAAAAAAAACATAGATTGATAGATTTAATTGCACACAATGTACGTAAAAGTATAAAAAAATAATAAAAAAAATACCTACTTCAACACAACTTACATTTTGAGGACGTCTCAAGAGGCGCTTTCTTACTGTTTTTGTAGAAAATCTGTGAAAATACCTCATAAATTTACATTGGGTTCCATTAAAATTGATTAAAGTTTTAAAGAAATTTACCTTGTGTCAGATTTCAAACAAGATATTTCAGGCTGTTGCTAACAACAGAAGCTTCTGTTGTTAGGCTGGGAGGTAGGTACTGTCAAAGATTCTTCTCTGTGAAAAAGCCTTGAGGAACCCCAAAAGCAACAAAAGCTTGACCCCTAATTACCGGCTCTGAGCACGTAGCAAAAAAGACCATAATTTTTACAAATAACGATTGCGATTTGACATTTATTGTCGCATTTAGGAGAATAAAACAAGCGGCCATTTTAGCTACGCGTGGAAATTCAAAATGGCGAACTCGTTGACAGTTCTGATATTTTCGTTCCATTTATGAGTTTCGCGGTTTTGTGCTACGTTCGATTTTACCGTTTCCGGATCGGGTTTATTACCCAGAAAGACCTTTTTCGACCGTTTTCTTTTTTTAATTTCCGATAGAGAAGTGAACCTGGCGGTGTTAAAAACTCGTAAATACCAATTTATTGGTTTATGAATCGCATACTTTCATTTGATTTACAACTTACCTACTGAAAAACTCGATACCATTAATGCCTTCATAACGAACATATTGCAAAATCCTACTAAAGCATTTCCCTACATATATCATAAAAGCTTAGGTAGTCCACTAATGGACAAAAGCCTTTAAAAATCCAGGAGATATATAAATGTTTTAGACAAACTAAAACTCGACTTCGAATTCGATCGAACTTAAGGATTTTTCTATTGTTGGTAACACCAAGTAATTAGATCAAATGAAAAGATTTTTCTATTGATGGTAATTTCAGTTAATCGGGAAAAATACTAACCCTCTAGAGTCTAGAATAAAAAATTTAGAAAAATACTAATCCAGTAGTCTAGAATCAAAAATGTATGAGACTACCTCAGAATCATTCTTTATTTAATAGCAAAATTACTTTCAAAATCATACATACCTAATAATATGAGTTGTTGGCGTATATTTTTGTAATTGTAAAGCAAATACTGAACGCTATTTTACATAAAAAAAACATACAAACAGCTACAGCCGTTCATAGAACCTCTACTTTTTCTCAAAGTCAGTAAAAAAGAAATAATAAAAACGACATGCAATATTCCCTTTACAGTAATCACCTCTTACGGATCACCGTGAGCAAAATCTACGCGCGCTCTCAGAAAATGTCGCATTCGATAGCTATCGAATCTAAGTTCGGGTTCTTGAGCCGAAACATTGCGTCATCTAGGATCCAATATTGAATCCGTTCTAAGTGAAGGGTAAATTCTTTAAGGCCTCGCCTTGCTTCGTTTCCTTTGACACGTCTCCAGCTATACTAACCTGTTTACACTGCAGGACAATAGAAATAGACCACTTTTAAAACTTTTGAAACTATAATGGTAATAAACACGGAATATAGAAATACAGAGAAATATAGAGGATATAATAAACTCAAACATTAAATCGTGGTAAATATACCGCTTTTAGATTCAAATATGTAGTTTTTCGCTTGTGCGATATTTCCCCTAGAATCTAAAAGTTTTTTTTTATTTTTGAAACTAGTGTGGTTAACTACTACTAAATTAAAACCTTTTCTAAACATAAACTGCTAAAAATTATGGGGAAACTCAAAAAGAGCAGTCATAAAAAAAAACACATTTATGAATGCCAATTGATAAACTATATTTTTTACTTCTTCACACCAAAACTACTGAACGGTCCGGGCCGAATATTGCTACTATTTTGCATTCAGGTAGTTTCCAGGCCGGGAATAAAACATAGGCTACTTTTTATTCCATAAATTAGTATCCATGGGATAAAAATAACCTAAAAACGTTTCCATACAAACAACGCGTGGAAAGCCACGGGCAGAACCTAGTAATTAATAAATAATGATGGTTTCGCTGCAAACAATGATGTCCAACGACTTTTTCAGTTTTAGCTCGGTTAAGCGTTCTTTTTTAGCAGAATGAAATTCTTTAGTTTAAGATGGTTATGCTTGTTAGTTACTTTTTAATACTTAGTAGGTACCTACGTATTATTAAAGAGTATAACTAAGGTAAAAATATTTATCCAAATAAATTTTCAACGCTTTATTTACAACCGAAACGCCTAACATATTGCATGCACCGCTTTTACCGGCCCTCTGTTCATAAAACACATTTCAAAATGGCCAGTCTAACTCGATATTCACAAACAACCAAGCAACAAATAGTTCCGGAGCAAGAATATAGCCCCAATAAAGCGAAGCGAAATCATCAAACGAAGCTTACCCGATTCTAGTGTCCCCAAGTGTATTTATAATATACTACGGCCGATATTATCGGGGCACCACGTCCCAGATATGCGTTGCACTGCAGTGTAGCTACATTCAACTACATTCAAAGAGATTTTGCATAACGATAAATTTGCTTGACGTAGATGTTTCGATTTGCATCTACTAACGCCAGGTGAGCTGTAGAACTGAGAAGGGGAAGAAGAATTTGGAAATACAGCAATACAGCATCATCAAGCCAAGCGAAGCACAGCTTGTGTTATGGGCACGAAAACTACTAGATGTCTGCTTATCTCAAAAAAAAATATTATTAATTAATATTTAAAAATTAATATACAATATACATATACAATTGTACATAGATTATATCTATATACAATACCCAGAACATCCGGAACTAATATTTGCAGATCGTACAAACATCCAGGGCGATATGGCGCTCATTGGGGAAGGCCTATCTTCAGCAGTGGACAGCAGTGGAGTGTGATAGGCTGATGATGATGTACAAAGATTTGTCCCAAGGCGGGAACCGAATCCTTTAGGCCTTTACCCAGCAGCTAGGGAAAGGCCTCCAAGCTTTCTGTAAATAAATAGAAAAATAGAATCATGTAGCCCTAAGCTTAGCAAAGTTTGTGAATAAACCCAGAAAACCCTGCTGTTAGTACAAACATTCGTCGGGAATCGAACCCACAGCCTCATGCTTCACATAGGTCCATCGTCCAAAATATGTGTCGTAAAGGAGATAAGTTTCTAACATAATATCTTTAACACTACTGACGTACCTAGAATAATTATTGTTGGCATCACTGCTGAACATGGGCTACCAAATCCCTAAGGTTTTTCAAATTTGAGCTAGTTTATATAAAAAAAATGTGAATCTATTTTTGCCAACTCTAAACCTTCATAACTCTACAGTCGTAACTAACCCAGAATAGACAGAACTACAGTGTGGGTGCGAACGTCTGTTCCCATACAAGTAGTTAGCTTATTGCGACACTTCGTCCAAGCGCTTGTTTTGACCTGGCTAACTAACGCTTTATGCTGGTCTTTATGTTGACTCGGCCAATGTAAAGGAAGCTTCACACCAATCCCGTCATCATCATCATCACCCTATGTTAGTACACTGCTGGACATAGGCATTAGGCATCCCCTAATGAGCGCCATAGCGCCCTGTCTCCAGCTTGACGCATGACCAGCCAGGGATGACGACCTGCAAGGTACTGCAGGCAGATGCCAACATCTGTCTTTAGCTTGCCGCATCCAGCATCTACCTGCAGTCTCTCGCTGGTCGGTCAGATAACTAATAAATTCATAATACAAGAACGAATAAATTATTTTATAAGTTCCTAATTTGTTATCTTTATTTTTATTAGTTCTTAATTTGTATTATTTTATAAGAAACACAAATAAATATTTTCCATTTCTAAAAAAATAACAGATTCATCCTCGGGCGTGGAGTTACATATTACGATAGTCAAATCCGTGAGCAACCACTAGTTTCAAGCCTTAGCTTAAAATGTTCGTTGTAACGTGTAAGAAACCATTATCGCAGTCATCGAATACATTAAAATTAGCCACTTGATGTATTGCCTCGAGAAACGACATGCAAACATGGGGTAAATATTTTATATTATGAAGTTTAAAGTTGTAGAAAGTTAAAAAAAATTAGTTGGAAATCCTGTAGTTAGTGTTAACGGTAGAGAAGTTATATTTTTACCTGCTAATGAGTTTAGTTTACATAGTTGAAATAGATATCAAAGTTATGAAACAATTTCGACTTAACATGGGACTTGAGCCTCTACCCTACCCTGAATTCAATTCAGTTTATTCAATTCAATACCTACATTTACATTACACTTGTAATGATAAAAATGAAAATAATGAATAACAATTAACATTCCTACACTTTGACTGCGATTTTTATTCGACGACTGCGATCTTTTTTTTAACCTAAACAATTCGTGCTGCCGCTCTACACAGCGGTTGTGTTGCGCCGCACATGCGTTTAGTTCGAGAAATATTACGGCTGTGCTAAGTCACAAAGATCTGTATTTTCTCAGCCGCTGCGCTAGTGTGGATTTACGCATATTAGTCACTTGTAGAAAACACATACCGTGTGATTTCAGCACTCAAAGTGTTAAATTCAATTTATTCGTATGATTCCAAATATGACGGCTTACGCACTATGTCAAAAAAACTACATAATTATGTATTTCAAATATTTGTAAACATTTTATCGTCATCCTTTGGAAACTCATTTACTAATTTAGCCTACTTATCATTTATAAATAAAAACATTTTTCTAATTAAAATAAATACCTAAGTAAGGACAAAAAGGTACAATATGACCCAAAAACAAATTAATATTTCACTTTGAATATTGCATTAAATAATCCACTTACTAAGACAAGGATTTATATCACCACTTAAATCCAACACCAAGTTTATTTTTAAACCAATGCAAAAACGGTTGTCAATCAGGTTTCGAATGCAAGGCAGTAAGCGTGCCGGTAGACAGAGAGAGATAAACAAACCACACGAGAAAGAAAGAGAGAAAATATATCGCGTGGAAAAATTGCGGGAACAGAACTTGGCTTCGGGGCTGTCAAAGTATAATTACATAAAATTGCAGTGTAGAATTCAAAACGTCATTCCTAGTAATTTGTTCTGCATACGTGTAATTTTATTTTAACATCGAAGATAATAATATATTGACAATTTGATAGGTTTTTAATAAATGATGGTTGTTATAGGAGATGATATTGATAGAAAACGACAGACAGAAGGTAAGGAGTATTTATTCAAAACGGATAGAAAGTAGACTATGTTTTATTACAGGCCAGGCTACGAATTAATTGTTTGTAAGATTTTTAGCCCGGTAACAAACTTCTAAGTAATTATCTAATAGATAAACTGTTGTTTCACATTTTGTACACAGTTTCTACTGTTTTTAATAAATGATGGTTGTTATAGGAGATGATATTGATAAAAAAACGACAGAAGGTAAGGTAGTGTTTATTTAAAACGGATAGAAAATAGACTATGTTTTATTCCAGGCCAGGCTAAGAATTACTTGTTTGCAAGATTTTTAGCCCGGTAACAATCTTCTAAGTAATTATCTAATAGATAAACTGTTGTTTCGTACACAGTTTCTACTGTTTTTAATAAATGATGGCTGTTACAGGAGATGATATTGATAAAAAAACGACAGAAGGTAAGGTAGTGTTTATTTAAAACGGATATAAAGTAGACTATGTTTTATTCCAGGCCAGGCTAAGAATTACTTGTTTGCAAGATTTTTAGCCCGGTAACAAACTTCTAAGTAATTATCTAATAGATAAACTGTTGTTTCGTATACAGTTTCTACTGTTTTTAATAAATGATGGCTGTTACAGGAGATGATATTGATAAAAAAACGACAGAAGGTAAGGTAGTGTTTATTTAAAACGGATAGTAGACTATGTTTTATTCCAGGCCAGGCTAAGAATTACTTGTTTGCAAGATTTTTAGCCCGGTAACAAACTTCTAAGTAATTATCTAATAGATAAACTGTTGTTTCACCTTTTGTGCACAGTTTTTAATAAATGATGGTTGTTATAGGAGATGATATTGATAAAAGAACGACAGAAGGTCTACTATCCGTTTTGAATAAATACTCCTTAGTATTTATTCAAAACGGATAGTAGACTATGTTTTATTCCAGGCCAGGATAAGAATTACTTGTATGCAAGATTTTAGCCCGATCTATTCAGTAGATTTTTTTAATGGTTTGGTTTAATTCTCTAAGTAATTAATAGATAAACTGTTTTTTCACCTAACTTTTAAGATCTTTTTGTACACAGTTTCTACAGTAAATTTATTGATTTTGAATTTTGAAACATTTAATCAACTAAACATCGAAACTTTCGAGTTTATAATGTGGATAATGTAGTGTATATAATAACTATGCCTGCTACCGCTGCGCTGCTAGGGTAAACGTATTCTTGGGTGGAGACCACGATTCGGTAAACGTAGTGTAGGACGCCCTGCGACCAGATAGGATGTCGAGCTGTGAAAGACTGTAAGGAGATGCTGGATGCGTCAAGCTGAAGACAGGGTGCTAAAAGTCAACTGTAACAAAAGTTGTAAAATAACATAGAAATTCTAAAACAGGCTAAGTACAGGTTGGTCTTACTCATAGCAAAAAGCCAATAAAAAAAATTGCCAGTAAAAAAGAAAAAAGCTTATCACTAACCAAATATTGTAATAAAAGTGTTTTAAAATAACATACAAATTCTAAAACAGACTTAAACAAGTTGGTTTTACTTTTACTAATATTATCACTAAAGTATATCATTATACCATTATTTATTATTTGTTTTATTGTGACAAATTATTATAAATGAATTTATTTAATTTTTTTAAGAAGGCATGTCTATCTGCTTTTTTTTGCACAATGTCCTATGGTGTTTCCTTTGTCATAAGTTAGTGTGTGTTATAATAAAAATGTAATTTATCTTTTAAAATAGTATTTAACGACATCAAGTGTAACATTGTGTACCTACGGTGGAAATAAATAAACAGATAAACTGATAAAGCCACCTAAAAGATTTTCCAGAGGGAAAAACAAGTTTTGCACTCATCAAATGTAACAAAAGTTGTATAAACATAGAAATTCCAAACAGTTTTATGTTTATAGGTACAGCTTGGTTTTACTAATAGCACTCAAGCCACTAAGAAGATTTACAAGCATCAAGCTCGAGTAAATACCTAACTGATAGACGAGACGAACAACAGGTTTGCAAACAAACCTCTGTGGACTTTGTCGAGTTATGTCGTAAAACGACGAGAAAATGTCGATTCTTTGGGAGGTTAGGTTTTAGGGTTAAAACTGAAAAATACCCTCTACATTTCCGTATAATCAAAGTTTTCATTTTTTTCTTTAGTTTCTTAAAATGTCGTAAAGTGACGAGAAAAAGACGATTTTTTGAGAGGTTAGGTTTAAGGGTCAAAACTGAAAAACTCACCATTTTACGTAGGTACCTTCTAGATTTCCGAGTAATCAGTGTTAAATGTTTTCTTTAGTTTCTAAAAAAGGAGTTATGTCGTAAAGCGACGAGAAAAAGATGATTTTTCGGGAGGTTAGGTTAAGTAGTTAAAACTGAAAAACTCACCATTTTACGTAGGTACCTTCTAGATTTCCGAGTAATCACAGTTTTAAATGTTTTCTTTAGTTTCTAAAAAAGTTGTTATGTCGTAAAGCGACGAGAAAAAGACGATTTTTCGGGAGGTTAGGTTAAGTAGTTAAAACTGAAAACTCACCATTTTACGTAGGTACCTTCTAGATTTCCGAGTAATCACATTTTTAAATGTTTTCTTTAGTTTCTAAAAAAGGAGTTATGTCGTAAAGCGACGAGAAAAAGACGATTTTTCGGGAGGTAAGGTTAAGTAGTTAAAACTGAAAAGTCACCATTTTACGTAGGTACCTTCTAAATTTCCGAGTAATCACAGTTTTAAATGTTTTCTTTAGTTTCTAAAAAAGGAGTTATGTCGTAAAGCGACGAGAAAATGACGATTTTTCGGGAGGTAAGGTTAAGTAGTTAAAACTGAAAAACTCACCATTTTACGTAGGTACCTTCTAAATTTCCGAGTAATCACAGTTTTAAATGTTTTCTTTAGTCTCTAAAAAATGAATTATGTCGTAAAGCGACGAGAAAAAGACGATTTTTCGGGAGGTAAGGTTAAGTAGTTAAAACTGAAAACTCACCATTTTACGTAGGTACGAGTACCTTCTATATTGACGACCGATGTGACGCGGTGGGCTAAGGTCCGCCTGCGACGCACGAGGTCGCTGGTTCGATTCCCGCCTGGGAACAATTGTGTGTACGATCTGCAGATAATTTTTCCGGGTGTTCTGGTCGTTTTCTATGTATAATAAAAAAATATCTATCTATGTAATGTATTGTATTATGTATATTAGTTATCTAGTACCCATAACACAAGCTCTGCTTACCATGGGGCTAGGTAATGCTGTGTGAATTGTCCAGCATTATTAAATTATTAAATTAAATTAAATATTTCCGAGTAATCACAGTTTTAAAAAATTTCTATGGTCTTAGTATTTAGTTTCTAAAATACGTTTTTTTAATTGTAAAATATAGCTGTTGCTGATCTTACGTTTATTCTGATACTCGATACTAATGAATAGTATAAAATATGCCTTGTCTAAGTGCTTATTCGTAAGCCTAAAGAATAACTTTTTTTATTTTGATTTTTATACTAATTATTTCGTATGACAATGTACAGTTAAATATCATTTATATATATATAGTTTCTGCCGATGGGATAAAAGTAGCCTATTGATTCTAGGCTTATAGCTACATCTATGCAAAATTTCAGTCAGATGCGTTCAGTATTATTGGCGTGAAGAGCTAACAATCATCCATCCATCTAACCTTCTTCTTATATCATTTAACAATTCCCATGGGATAGAATATAACTCTTTACTAAATAATCTTTTAACGTTTCCATAGACAATAGGCGTGCAAAGCCGCAGGCAGAAACTAGTTATATAAATAAATTTGTGTCATCAAGGGTTATTTTCCCCATGATGATACCAAATTTACTTATCTAAAAAAAACATTACAATGATGGAAATTCATTAGTGTACCACGTACCTCGTATATTATTAATAAAATAGCTACCATTTATTTGATAAAAGGTTCTGTGTTGTTCATTTCGATAATTGATTGTTTTGTTGATTAGGTAATTATTATATCAGTCCACCCACACACGTCCACTGCTGGACATAGGCCTATTCCTAATTCGGTTCATTTGTTTTGCGACAATGCATTTTTTCGCGCTTTTTCTAAACTTTTTTGTCGTTTTTGACGGATCTGCTCGAATTTGATTATATGATTTCTATACCTGAGCGTATATTTTGCCTAGGATTTGGATTAGATAAACTAATTAGCTATTAATTATGATCATAATGTACAAAAATATAATTCAGAAGTAAAATATGTAGTTATTGTTATTTGTAGTTTATCTGTTAGGTTAGATTCTAATTTAAGTAGCTTGTTATGTATATAGTTTGTTTATTTTTTATTTATTTTTTGTTTTTGATATTTCTGTATCTGTTTGTGTTTGTGCTCTACCAACTCTTAGTCAAGCTATATCTTTTTCTCCATGCCTAGGTTGCCTGGGAGAAATCGCTGTCAGCGATAAGGCCGCCTATTGCACTTTTTATGTGTTACATTTAGATATAAGGTGTTATTTTATAGTTTTAAGTGCAATAAAGTGTTAATTCATTCATTCATTCATTCATTCAATAATTTACCTTTAAATAAAAGAAAATAATGCTGAACAATCCGCACATCATCATCTAGCCCCACGCTAAGAACAACTTTAAGCTCTTCTAGTGTGGAGCTTACATATGTTATAGGCTGACAAATATTTGCAGGTCGTACCAAGATATATCTCACCCCTTTTTCAATCCAACGATCCTATCCATCCACGGTTGTCTGGTAGAGATCGCTCTTGAGCGATAAGACCGCCAAATTGTCACATATCTTGTATTATTATTGTTTAACTTGTTTGTTTTATTTTTAAGTGTGCAATAAAAGTATTGTCTATCTATCTATCTTAAGGCGGGAATCGAACCCGCAACCTCCAGTGTCGCAGGCGATCGCCCGATTCTGTATTATACATATATCAGTTATCTAATACCAAAGTTATCGACATAGCTCTGAGAATTAGCAAGCTGAAGTGGCGGTGATCCGGCCATATCTCGCGAAGAACGGACGGCCGCTGGGGAAATCGTGTTCTTGAGTGGAGACCACGATTCGGTAAACGTAGTGTAGGACGCACTCCGACCAGGTGGGATGACGACCTACGAAAGACTGCAGGTAGATGCTGGATGCGTCAAGCTGAAGACAGGGCGCTATGGCGCTCATTGGGGCAGGCCTATGTCCAGCAGTGGACTAATATAGGCTGATGATGATGATGATAATCTAGTACCCATAACACAAGCTCTGCTTAACTATATGATGCTGTGTGAATTGTCTAGAATTATTTATTTATTACATACATTTATTATTCTATGCATGAGTCAGTAGAACAATTGTAGTTAATGGAAATATAATATTTAATTTAATATAAATAGATTACAATGCGCACCTTTGTCTTACAGAAAATATTATATTCTAGAACGATAACAAAAGAAAAACATCCTTTGAAACATCACAAAAACACAAAACAGTACAACCTCCTTAGATCGCTGAAAATATTTTCTCTACAAAGAGTTCTATGTTTTATTCACAAATCTACCATTGTACACTATAATATATACAAACAAGAACAAGCTAGGTCGTTTCTTATACTTAGCCGCTTTTTGTCGAGACTTGAACACGCTTTTCCGGTTTGAAACCTTTTTTACATTTGCATTTTTTTAGTTCTTGAACGTTTTTCAAAGTTCTACATAAAATATTTTTTCATTTATTATTGTCTATGGAAACAAAAATCCAACTAACACTGAAAACAGAAAAGTAAAAGATACCTAATTCTGTAAATAAATACAAGCCACAAACTTACGTTCAGATCCAAAACCTACATCAGAAATCATATAATCAAATTCGAACAGATCCGTCAAAAACGACAAAAAAGTTATGAAAACGCGCGAAAAAATGCATTGTCGCAAAACAAATGAACCGAATTAAATTAGACTGTGGCGTAAGGGAAAAATTTCTTATTCCGTACGCACACTTTGATAGTACGAAGCTTCTACCTCGTTTTTGAGGCTCTGCAGTGATGAGGAAAAGAGACGGAGCTACACGGAAACCGCCGGTGTAAGCAGGAAGAAGCATTATTGCACCGGTAGTGAGGAGTGAAAGAGATCAATAATGAGAGGCACGAGGAGTTGAAAAGGGATTTCAGATTAAGGTCGTTGTCGAGTCAAAGAGAAGGTTGTCGGGAAAACTCGTAGATGGGTGGTGGGATTTGTGTGGTAGTGTGCGTGAGTGGAGCATCAGTGAGGCATTAACAAAATATCTGTTGCAATATCACTTGCTGGGAAACGGACATTAGTTCATTGTAATACATAGATAGTTATACAGAATTCAAACTAATTTCAAATTGAATAATATTTGTTCTTTATAATAATAATCATTCTACAGTTACTTTTTCATCCATATCGTGAATACCGCACAATTATGTTAATATACTTGGTTGAACATTGCTATTGTTTACGCTTCTGTTCCTTTACATTATTTTTATTGAACTTCACATAAGTTAAGTTCAAAAGTACTAAATTCGAT
The DNA here is from genome assembly GCA_943735965.1 of Eupithecia abbreviata. Lineage (NCBI taxonomy): Eukaryota > Metazoa > Arthropoda > Insecta > Lepidoptera > Geometridae > Eupithecia > Eupithecia abbreviata. The sequence goes on from OX031000.1 coordinate 4,080,960, forward strand.
AGAAAACATTATATCACACAAAACAGAAAACGATACAGAAACAAATACTTAGAATAGAGGAAGTATAAAGGGCGGTCTTATCACTGAGAGAAATCTCTCGCATATTGCCAACCATCATGTGAATAGTATTCACAATAGGCAGTGGTAAAATTGGTGAGTTCAATTTCGATGCCACAATATTAATAATTATAATTAATTGGTAGCAAATACATTTTACTTCGAATACGAAAATAGCCACATTAAATAAAACCTTAACCAAACGCAGGCCGCAAACATAAGTCCGTAATTATTTAAATCCCACCAAACCGATGAATTACCAAGTCTCGTCAGCAATTTTTCAAGCCACTTTTTCCATAAGTAGCCCATCTGTACCACTCATCTTTGGCCGACAGCCTGGCCGGGGCGAGCGAGCGACTAGTCCACCCCAGTCACTGGCCGGGTCTGAACGCGACGCTCCATAGCCAACCTCCTTGCGTTTTTACGCGGCATTCCGAATTCAAATCGTGTAATTTCAAATGTCGAACAGTGTCAATTAAAAATACAATTCTGACAGTTTTGGTGCGTGACGTTATTTGAAATTAGTTAGTGATTTTTCTTTTGGATTTTGTGATTTTTGACTAGTATTTAGTGAATTTTCGGTGTTGTGACGGATTGTATGTGGATTGACGGATTGATATTTAGCGTTTCGTGACTCTGAAGGTTAGTATTTAGTTAAGGTGAAGTCGTTAATGTATTTTTAAGCTAGACCTGAAAATATACGCCTTATTATCTGATGAATGTTGGGTAAATATTATTTATAGGCGCGTACCTATTTTGATTTCGTGTGTTTATCTTTTACTTTGGTTAGACTCGTTAAGTTTTGAAAATTAACATAAAGACTATAATAGGAAATTAATGAATGAATGAACACTTTATTCTTCATTATGAAAAAATCTTATATCTAATTAAAAACTAAACAAAGTATAAAAGGTGACCTTATCGCTGAGAGCGAGTACTGGATTACTCCCAGGCAACCTTGGGATGGAAAAAATAATAAGATACAGTCATAGAAATAAGGATCAGGCAAGAAAGAAAAGAACCTATCTCAGTTATTTTTCTTTTAGAGATGATCACTGTTGAGATTTGGTGACTTTTCCCAGTTGTGGTATAAGGTATAATAAGTACCTACTAGTTAGTATAAGTACTAGTTAGGTATAAATATTTGTCTATAAATGGATCACGTGTCTGAAATAAATGATAATGAAATAATAAATAATCTGAAATAAATAAATAAATAATGCTATAAATAAAGGTATTTCTATTTCTAAATTATTTTATTTATTTATAACTAGTACCTACTGGTACTGCAGGTACAGTCCACAACAAAAATCGTTGAAAAGGTTGTATCGTTTTCATGTGTTTAGGGGTAAAAATACTCACTATCACATCGCACTAAAATAAATGCGTTCGTTTGGATGAATGTTTGATACCTACTGCTTCACAAAAAAAACACAAAATAATATTTTTTTAGATTTTTGAATTTTTTTGGGTTTGAAATTTTGCATACCTACTAATGTAGTTAGGATTATTTTATTATGAAATATAACATGGAGGGTTTTTAAATATGTATTGGAACTTTTAATCCTGGAATAATTCCGTCTTAGGTTTAAAGAACTTTATTTTCTCATAAAAACATTACAGTTCACTTAAAATGAGATAAACTTAAACAGTAATATGTGTACTAAATATAAGTTAAGTAGGTACAACTCCTGGGCTCTGAGGCTTAACCTAGAGTCTTCAACCATTTATATGGACACTTGACACGAACTTTGTTAAAATGCTAGTTTTTACCAACCTTCTTAAACTGAGGAAGGAGGTTTTGTATTTAGCTGTAAGTTTTTTTTTCATGTTCGTCGATTACAATGACGATTGTCCACCGAATTCGATGATTATTTTGCTGGTGTTTAGAGAATGGTTTGAGATGGTGACAAAAAAAAAATCGTAAAAGTTTATAAAAAATATTCACACAGCATTATATAACCCCAAGCTAAGCAGAGATTGTGTTATGGGTACTAAATAACTGATATACATAATACAATACATACATAGATAGATATTTTTCATTATAGGTATAAAGACCAGAACACCCTGACAAATATCTGCAGATCGTACAAATATTCTTCCCGAGACGGGAATCAAACCCCGATTCATCCGCAACATCGCGTTGCAGGTAGACCGCTGCGAGCCCTTTTAAAAGTATATTACTATGGTATTCCAAAACCACCCATTATTTTACGTTTGAGAGCTTAAAATAGGACCCAGAGAACTTTTAATCCGTACTAATAATTAATTAATTACTGCCTATTGCCTCGGCTTCATTTGTATTGGTTATATATAATTTGATCCACGTTAAAATTCATTGGTGGTTTGATGATTTATTGATTATTATCATCTGACATAATACAACATTGGAGCTCATTAGGGGAGGCCTATGTCCAGCAGTGGAATGCTATAGGCTGATGATGATGATGATAATACCACATGACAGTATTAAGTCAGCTGATAATCATCATCATCATCCTCAATTCAATATTAAAGCTACTTACATGAGTATTGTGAGATTTAAGTCGAAATTTTCACAGTTTAGGCATCATCTGGGGCTGTATTTTGCTAAAGTAATCGTTTCAATATAATAACAATAAAATAATAATGGACAATCCATCATCTAGCTAGCCCTTGGCTAAGCAAAGTTGTATTATGAATAATCTAAGGATTTCAAAAGATTCTAAAATCGTGTCGTGGTCTCCACTCAAGAACACGTTTGCCCCAGCGGGCTTCGGTTCTTCGCGAGATATGGACGGCCCACTGCTACTTCAGCTTGCTATTTCTTAGAGCTATATCGATAACTTTGGTTCTCTGTCGGATGTATTCGTTACGAATCCTATCCTTCAGAGAAACTCCAAGCATAGCTCTTTCCATAGCTCGCTGAGCGACTAGAAAAAAGGTAGAGCAGAAAAAGGTAGAGTTAGAGTCTGAGCGAAAAGAGGTATTTATGACAAAAAGTTCACAGAATGGATTCTCATCATCGTCTTACAAAGAACCTTATTACTTTGTACTGCGTATCATTAATAGTAGCAAGTATCATAATAAAATTACGTTCAGCTATAATCGAAATTGTGTACCCAACCTCAAATGCGTTCAGAATAATTATTTCACCCAAAACTCATTAACATAATCACAACATTTGTACGTTGTCTCAAAACATGTTCTAACTAAAACGTCTTGAGCCTAGTAACACCACGATCTTACGAATTTAGGGGATATTTTTAGACTTTGTCCTTTGGAACTATTAATTATATCGCAAAACAATGATTTTTTTCCTAGCCGAATCAGCCTTCAGCCACACTGGCCAGTCAGGACATTTTATTAATGCACAAGGGTGTGCGCTATCACAAACACCTTATCAATTCCTTCTCACAATCCAAACGGACGGTAGACCGACAACGAGGCGTAGGACCATCGATCGGCTTAAAACACAGACTAATAGGTGCCTTCCTGATAGAAAGCTTTCAATATTATGAAGGGCCTAATAACTTATAGAAACTGTTAGGGAAAAGATTTTCTATGTATACACAGTTATTTTAAGCCTTTTCTTTCATTTTGCTTAAAGCTTGAAAGGTTATGTCTGATCAAATCATCTTCTATCTCGTCTAATCTACAACAAGAAGAAGTCGGGAAAATAAATCAAAAAGTTCTAATTACATACAAATGAGGGTAATGTTTAGAAAACGTTTTGAATGTAGACTATATGATTATATAAGGTAAAAAAGTAATTAAAGTAAGTAAAAGATATATATTATGTGATACAAAATTCGTGACATCAGAAAAGGTAATGTGATTCAAGATAATGCACGGTGCATTATCTTGAATCACATTACCTGACTAACGATGACGCTACTGCGCGCTAGTTTTATGCGACACCTTGAAAAAGAAAAGAAGAAATGTCCCTAATAACTTTGAATTATGGTTACTCTACTAAGAGCGACGCAATTTGTGTAATGTGCAACATAAAATGTCCGTCTGTTTTGATTGGTTTAAAATAGTCTACAAATTATTTGATGGTAACGTTACGGGGTCTTACCATTATCAACTTCTGTAGTAAATAATTATAATATTAAATTTATTTCAGACTAGTATAGATTTTATTTTATTATTCTACGATCCATATTAATATTTACCTTAATTCGAATACACATTAAAACATAGACTCTTCTTTTTTGGTGCGGTATACAATTTATATTTATTTTGTTTGTCCTTTGCTTGTAATTATAATGTATTAACTATATAGAATAAACTTTTACATACATAAAGCTTTATTACAAAATGAAATAAAATGGTACAGGAGACATGTATGACGTAACGATGGCGATAAGGTAGGGTTTTTCCTTACAACGGACTTTTTATTGTATAAAGTCTTTCAGAACGTATTTTTTTTTAATTACATCGTAATTATGGTGTCAGCTGATGACGGTAAGGTTCATCATCATCATCATCAGCCTATAGCAGTCCACTGCTGGACATAGGCCTCCCCCAATGAGCGCCATAGCGCCCTGTCTTCAGCTTGCCGCATCCAGCATCTACCTGCAGTCTTTCGCAGGTCATCCGTCGGAGGGCATCCTACACTACGTTTACCGAGTCGTGGTCTCCACTCGAGAACACGTACGGTAAGGTTGGTCCCAGGTTTTTTGTATTTTATGGGGTCTTTCAGACAGTATAATTTTTTAAAGGTTTTATATTGTTAACTCACAAATCATTATCATTAAGTATTTCTCCAAGCTAAGTCGTGTTTCAGTATTCGAAACTAAGTCTTTCGAGCTTAATCATACAAACCACTCAATCATTTCTTACTTAGGGAATACCATAATTTGATTATGAACTTAAGGCGAATCAATACTCGTTCTATTCGCCTTGAGCTCTACGATGTCCCTTAAGGCTGTGCTGTATTATTTATTCATTAGACTATAACATGACAACATGAATATGGGGTGGTATCGACCCTTATTTTCCTTGGGGATGATTTTATAATAAAAGTTTCCGACAATGGGATGAGCTTTAAGGGTTAACCTGAAAACAAGTGGTACCCTCTTTGGAGGAATTCTGGGAAATGTATACGAAAGATATTAGTGAGATGAGGGATAAGGTGTGAAGAAATTAAGTACTTATCTTGGTAGGGTTTATTTTATGACGACCGATGTGGCGCGGTGGGCGAAGGTCCGCCTGCGACGCAGGAGGTTGCGGGTTCGATTCCCGCCTCGGAACAATTGTGTGTACGATCTGCAGATATTTGTTCCGGGTGTTCTGGTCGTTTTCTATCTATGTAATATATTGTATTATGTATATCAGTTATCTAGTACCCATAACACAAGCTTTGCTTACCATGGGGCTTGATAATACTGTGTGAATTGTCCAGCATTATTTATTTATTTATCTATTTATTGGTGACTTATGTCAAAATAATACTACTTCTGTAACGCCAAAATTAAGGATGTCTCGTCTGGTCTTCAATATTTTGAGTGAAACGCGGTAAGAATCGAACTTAGTTTGTTTCTTTATCAGAAACTGATCACAGTTGCCTAAAGTTTTAACATCGTAAAATGATGTTTTTTTTTTAGGTAAGTAACAATTAAATTTCCTTATCTGATGTTATTTATCCATCTTTTTTTTCAGTTCATTCAAAATTGGTTTTTTCCCGCGGCTTCGAAAGCGTTGTGTTATGGAAATGATTGAAAAGGTTATTTCTATGCATTGGAAACTCTATATGGGATAAAACATCTTAGTTTTTTTGTCTATATCATTCAGCTTGATCCGTTCTGTAGTTTTAGCGTAAAGAAGTAATATAAGACATCCTTCTATCCAAACTTTTGCATTTATAATATCAGCGCGTTAACATAATTATATAATTGTTACCTACATAACAGGCAAGGTAATAATCAGTCTTTTCGTACCTTTTTCATAAAAATTGATGATTTCTTTTTACAAAGAAATATTCGCAAAAATATAAAATACGATGGGGGCGCTAAATAACCTCGGGAAAGGCAGAAAAAAATGCATATTCCTTGCCAATTTACAACAACGCGTTTCTTCCCCTCTCATTTCCGTGGTACCTACTTTCTTTATAAAATGGGCATTTTAATAAATTTGAGAGGGAACAACCGAACCACCTGAAGTTGTACAATAACCAACATCTTTATGGTGGAATTTTGCAAACAATCAGGGGACATGTTAGGCATTCATTGTGTTTAGTACCTACAGTGACCTCTAATGTTTGAACGTGGCGATTCTTACTGAAAAAAATGTAATCACTTCTCAGGTCTTAATGTCATAATTTTAAATTAAAATATGTATGAATACCCTACATAAAAACTTTAGTGAAAAGTTACCAAAACCAAATTGAAGTTTAAGCTTTAGATAGATAGATAGAAAACACTTTATTATACCACACAAAAACAGAAAACAATACAGAAATAAAAACTTAGAATAAAGGTATAAAGGGCGGTGTTATCGTTGAGAGCGATCTCTTCCAGGCAACCTTAGGACGGACTGGACATGAAGGAACAATATATGTCTTTCTTTGGCTCTATACGACGATTGCCACAAAATATAGACTCAATAGATCGCGGGGATCTTTCACGGAGAGGGGATATCATGTTACATGTTACTATTCACGGTATATCTATGTCATTCTAATTTGACAGACTAACACGTCAAATCGCATTATTTTCAAAACTTCTGAAACTATCATGGTTATTTAACACAAAAGTTGATTACTCGCAGTGCCATCAGTTATTCCGTGATCATGGCGCATAGAACTGTGCCGAGATATTGGAAAACTCAAAAATGAAATCATGGTTAATATCCCGATATAAATGACTTTTCCTTTTCTTCAGTTTGTGTAACTATTATTATTATTTATTATTATTATTTATTTATTTTAAGACATTATTATCCCACTGCTGGACAAATGCCAACAGTGAGTTTTGATTAGGTATAGTGTGTATACATAATCAAAACTTTATTTTAATGATACGCCTCATAATTTCTCAAATCATTACTGTAACTCTTTTACACCTTACATACAAGACTGAGCAAATAAGTTGCTATTCAGGGGAGGGCTACGTCGAGTTGTGGACTAGTAAATGTTCATGATGATGATGATATTAAGTACAGTTAACTAAGCCTGACCTAGCTTTACATAAAAACGGTTAACCACAATAGTAGGTCGGTATAGTAAAATAGACGAGATGATGTGGGAAAAAAATACGTTTTTTTATTGTATAACCGTTTGGAATGTGATTGTTCTTGGTGTAGTATATTAGTACTGTGCTCAATTATTAAATGAATGTTTTGTTTCGACCTAGAAAGGTCGGGAATATGCATAAAAACTTAATTTACATAATAATGAGTGAGTGTTTCTAGAGTTGCTTCTCGTTGCGATCTTGTTGCTTTTTACTCAATTTTACGACTTTACAATTTGTTTATGTTAAAAAAGTACATTTCAATGATTTATTACGATAGATTTTGACCTACTTTATTGATAATTATAGGAAAACTACCTACTGTTTCAACACCATCTTCGTCATTTTAGCCGCACGACGTGCAAACGTGGACAAAAACCCCCCTGAAGATTCCCACAATGACCAGGCCTGCGCTACCCGCATCCAGTGGTTTTCTCACCTTTACCATGTCATTCGCCCACCTTGTTGTAAAGTGTTTGTGAACTTTTGCTTCATCATCATCATCATCAGCTTATATTAGTCCTTTGCGGACATAGGCCTCCCTCAATGAGTGGCACAGCGCTCTGTCTTCAGCTTGACGCATCCAGCATCTCCCTGCAGTCTTTCACAGGTCGACATCCCACTTGGTCGAAAAGCTTCCTACACAACGTTTACCAAGTCGTAGTCTCCACTCAAGAACACGATAACCCCAGCGGTTGTTGGTTCTTCGCGAGATATGGCCGCTTTTTGCTTCAAGTAGGCATATTGGCATGTACCAATGAGCTGGTAACCCAGTTGGCTGGAAATTAGTTTGTATTTGTACTCAGTAGGTACTATTCACGGTATATCTATGTCATTCTAATTTGACAGACTAACACGTAAAATCGCATTATTTTCAATAAAACTTTTGAAACTATCACTTTGACTGCGGACTTTTTTAGACGACTGCGATCTTTTTTTTAACCTTAGCTGCCGCTCTACACAGCGGCTGTGTTGCGCCGCACATGCGTTTCGTTCGAAAAATATTACAGCTGTGCTGAGTCACACATGTATTTTCTCAGCCGCTGCGCCAGTGTGGATTTACGCATATTAGTCACTTGTAGCAAACACATACGGTGTGATTTCAGCAGTCAAAGTATTAATACAAAAGTCATTTACTCGCAGTGCCTTCAGTTATTCCGTGATCATGGCGCATGAAACTGTGACGATATATTGGAAAACTCAAAAATTAGATCATGGGTAATATCCCGATATAAATCACTTCTTTCTTCAATTTGTGTAAATATACCTAAACAAAACTTTATTTTAATGATACGCCTCATAATTTCTCAAATAATTACTGTAACTCTTTTACACCTTACATACAAGGCTAAGCGAATGAGGTGCTGTTCAGAGAAGCCCTACGTCGAGCAGTGGGCCAGTAAAAGCTAATAATGATGATGATACAAAGAACAGTTAACTAAGCCTGACCTAGCTTTTTTGGAAAACTCAAAAATTTGATCATGGTTACTTGGTGACTTTTCCTTATCATCAGTTCGTGTAACTATACCTAATCCAAAATTTATTTTATAGAATACGCCTCATTATTTCTCAAATCGTTACTATACTGTCCTACGAGTATTATGTAGTACCAGCCAACAAGAGCACCACAGAGGTTTTTATGTCTCAAATTATATATCTCAGAAAACAGCAAAGTACAGACATAAAAGCGTTTTAATACTGGGCCTTTTATATGCCACCTTAGGTATTTCATCAAGACGAATAGTTTTTTTACGACTAGGACTCGGAACTATTATGTTCCTTTTAGTTGATACAATAAAGGGTAGGATATGGCATTGTCCTCTTTACTCACTTCAATGTTTTCAATCTGGTTAGACACACCCACACTAATGGGGCGTTTATTAAATAATAAATAAATAATACTGGACAATTCATACAGCGTTACGAGCCCCATGGTAAGCAGAGCTTGTGTTATGGGTACTAGATAACTGATATACATAATACAATACATTACATAGATATATATTTATTATTATACTTAGAAAACAACCAGAACACCCGGAACAAATATCTGCAGATCGTACACACAATTGTTCCGAGGCGGGAATCGAACCCGCAACCTCCTGCGTCGCAGGCGGACCTTCGCCCACCGAGCCACATCGGTCGTCTCAGTCACTTAATGTCACATTAGTGTGGGTAATTCTCACTGTTTTGACACTTTCTTGGCCCAAGACGCATATGTCAGAGCGCGCCCCTGCTTGCGGGTCGCACCGCAAGGGCTGGGCAGTCGATGCGTTAAATACATATAACCCATAACACAAGCTCTGCTTACCATGGGGCTAGATAATGCTGTGTGAATTGTCCAGCATTTTTTTTTAATACTAATTATAGTGAAAGACAACAACACGGGTCTTTTATTTCTAAATATCCAAAGAGCTTTTCCATCGGATGGTTCAAGGAATTCCACCTAATCACGACCATGACGGGCACAAACCGACTTTCCCAGAAATTAACTTCACAATTAACTAATAAAAAGTTGGAAACTAAACGTTATCAGCATTGAGTTGCTGGAAGTTAGTTGGCCTCTTTCTGTTTGTTAAAAAGGAGGGTTAAAAAGTTTTTTGTTTAAAATACTTTAGCCAGAGACTATGCGCGCTTTTAACTAGTATAAAATTAAGTAAATGAATAAATAATACTGAATAATTTTTTTTTTTACACAGTAATAGGACACTTTTACTTTGTGAATTGTTCAGATGATACTGTCATATCAGAAACAAAAAAGATTTTTTTTTAAATCCACTACACAGTTTTTTAACTTTTGCGGTAGCCAGCCCACAATTGTAACCTATACATTAAGTTTTATACTTCAAATAATAAAATTGTATTTGTATTTTTGTTGATAGATAGATAGATAGATTATTTATTCATACAAATAGGTTACATCATTAAGTAAATAGTGCCTTAAAGCCTATGTTAGGTTTGTCTAAGCACTATAGTGCTCACTTAATTTAACACTTTGAGTGCTGAAATCACACGGTATTTTCTACAAGTGACTAATATGCGTAAATCCACACTAGCGCAGCGGCTGAGAAAATACAGATCTTTGTGACTCAGCACAGCCGTAATATTTTTCAAACGAAACGCATGTGCGGCGCAACACAACCGCTGTGTAGAGCGGCAGCACGAATTTCTTAGGTTAAAAAAAAGAACGCAGAAGTCGAAAAAAAATCGCAGTAGAAGTGTTAAAAAAAATTTGATAATCTACATAGGTACTGTATTTATCGAACGATCTGTCAACGATACAAGTTAACCTATATTAATTATTATCCTAGATCTTACATTTAAAAAACTCATTTTTACTTATGCATGATAAACACACACACTTACCTAAGAAACATGAGCTGAGATGATTTCTGAGATGTTCCTCTGAAAATTTTATTATTTATTTGTTTTAATATTTTGTTTTAGTGAAATGTATGAAATCAAGAGTTACAAATCGAACAAGGTCAATTCTGTTGAAATACTTTTCCTTGAAGGAGACTCTCAAAGAATTTCAAAGTTAATTATCACCCATCTAGCCTTCCTTGTCTCCAAGTTGTAAAAAAGGTTTTAGTCTTTTATTTCTACCTCGGTACGGTACTACGGTATACGGTCGATTGGACAGAACAACTTGGTTTTTTTATACAAATAACAAAGGTTTACTTTGAATTAGTTTTTGTGGTTCGATGAGCAAGGTGGCAATAGCTTAGTTTGTTACGGACACGTTTTGGTTTACAAAAACAATCTTGGATTATGAAATATTTCTTATATTTTTTGCAGTTGCTTGGTTTTGGTTCAAGTCATTGGGTAAAATACAAACAGTTACCTACAGCGAGTTAACACAACTCTATATAGGCCTCCTCATCGATTTTGATGACGGCGACCCTAGACATCACGGATTTTTTCTATCATGAGCCAAAGAAAAATATCTAGTACTAGCGGCCCGTCCCGGCTTCGCCCGGGTGGTCATTTGTTTCAGGCAATTTTTAAAAAAAAATCTCTTTTTTCTCTCCGTAAGAACCATCCTCATACTTTAAATATTCTAAAAAAATAATTTACGAAATCGGTTCAGCCTGCTCTCGAGATTTGCGCTTAGCAACACATTCAGCGATTCATTTATATATTATAGAAGATATCCATTATACCTAATATATGATATATGATAATGTCGAGTATGTTCTTAGCATGGTGCTTGATAATGATGTGTGGATTGTCTAGCATTATTTAAAATTTTAATTTTTTTTACTCATTGGTTAAAATATTTCCATAGAAACAAACACTTAGGCACAGCGAGTAAAATATACCCTGAACTCAGTTTCAATTAAAAGTTCTCAGAAAATATTAAAACCAAATATGTAGGTACATTGTAATGAGTATGTATTTTTCGAATTCTATCTTTCTAGGTACAGTCAACACCACAAAGTGTTCAACAGATGAGGACTCGTGTTCGCACAAAGTTGTCTGGCGGGCTTAGCGGCTTTAGGGTTGGTGGGGTTTAGTGGTTTCTGTTGCTTTGTGTTACGGGGTTTTGAGGTCTTCGTCTGTTCAGCGCTTTTTGGCGGTGACTGTTCTAACCTTTTTACAATATTAATATCATACAAATTGAAAAGGATATATGTATAAATATATAATATTTAATTCGAAGAATATTTAAATCAGGGAATAGAAACTGTATTTACAATTCATAAATTTACGTCTTTGAATTCGTTAAAAGTTCTATCTACACCTTCTGTTGATTATTTTCCAAGTATTGAAAAGTGTAGTTTTAATTAATTTTCAAATAAAAGTGGTTTTACTATCCTACGGTGCCATATAAAGGGTGTCCGGTGATTAATGGATAACCCCGTAGGTACTTTCACATACATAGATAGATATATAATAGATAGATAATTCTTTATTGCACTCTTAGTTTATAAAAACAATGTAAATAAAAAACTTCAAAAACTAGATACAATTGGCGGTCTTATAGCTCAAGAGCGATCTCTACTAGACAACCATGGGTGGATAGGATCGTGGACAGTACCAGAGACAGGTGAGGGTGGACAGTATATGCACATAGTATTGTTTTCCTGAGTGGCCGTAGTGCCCCCCATATTTACCTGCAGGGTTATCCAACAAACCATTAACATCCTGTTTAAATATGAGCCTGCTGGAGGTAGCTTAATTCACATAATTATAAATCGGCAGTGACCCAAGACTACCTGTCCGTCCGTCTATTTTGTTCCTTCATGTCCAGTTCATCCTAAGGTTGCCTGGAAGAGATCGCTCTCAGCGATAAGGCCGCCCTTTATACTTCGTTTATTCTATTGTTTATTCCTGTATTGTTTTCTGTGGTATAATGGTGTTTTCTATCTATCTATTATATCTATCTACTGCATATAAATAATATGCATATTTTAATCGAATAATTACCAATTGAATGATACCATCTAATATACTTAAGTATATGTTAAGGTATGTACTATTTGACGTGTAATATTTTTGTTTACCAATAAATTGAACTATGTACCAATTTATCGACGACCGATGTGGCACAGCGGTCGATGGGTCGCTTGCGAAGCAGAAGGTTGCGGGTTCGATTTCCGCCTTGAGATAAATATTTTTTGCCGGGTGTTCAGGGTATTTATATTATGTATTGTACGTATATCAGTCATTTAGTACCCACAACACAGCTTGGGGCTAGATGATGCTGTGCATTGTCCAACATTACCAATCACCTATTTAAGTATCATCATCATCATCATCAGCCTATATTAGTCCACTGCTGGACATAGGCCTCCCCCAATGAGCGCCATAGCGCCCTGTCTTCGGCTTGACGCATCCAGCATCTACCTGCAGTCTTTCGCAGGTCGTCATCCCACCTGGTCGGAGGGCGTCCTACACTACGTTTACCGAGTCGTGGTCTCCACACAAGAACACGTTTGCCCCAGCGGCCGTCGGTTCTTCGCGAGATATGGCCGGCCCACTGCCACTTCAGCTTGCTAATTCTATGATATTTCTTTGTAAAATAAAACTACCTACTAAAACTATTAAAGTGCTATCTGCACTAGAAAATTAAACTCTGACATTTCCTTAACAGAGTTGAAAATCATTTATCGTATCTCTTCGAAGTATCCAAGGCTTCCTCTACTTTCAAATTAATGCAATCTTGTTATAGAAATAACAACCTTTACAAGCACCAATAAGGAAGAAATCCGATCAACGCAAATTCAAAAGCTTGCTTTCAATTATAAATGCACCAGCATTTCAAGCCTTGCACTCCAGGTAATAAGGTAGAAATTTTATTTATAAAGCCGGGTACTGAACGGTGTTATGGGGCATTCATTAATAATTAAAATAAATAATGCTGGACAATTCACACAGCATTATCTAGTCTAAAGCTTAAAGCTTGTATAATTGGTACTAGATAACAGATTGTAATTGATCATCATCAACCTATATTAATAGTTCACGGCTGGTCATAGGCCTCCCTAAATTAGCGCCATAGCACCTTGTCTGCTTGCCACATCCAGAATCGGCCTGTCTGGAGAGCGTTCTACACTACGATTCCCGAGTCCCGGTCTCCACTCAAGACAACACTTACCCCAACGGTTGTCGCTTCTTCGTGATATATGGCCGGCCCACTGCCACTTCAGCTTGCTAATTCTTTGAGCTATGTCGATAGCTTTGGTTCTCTGTCAGGTGATTTCACTACAAATCCTATCCTTCAGATACCCCGAGCATAGCTTTTTCCATAGCTCGCTTATACTACATAGAAATCGTCAATCGTCAAAAATCCGTCTCGTTGCGAGCGCCTTCTTTCTCCGTACTGACTGCACGAACGCTCGCTGCGTAACACGTTACGTTACGCCCCGTAACACCAGTCAGGAAGTCTATTTTGACAAACGATTGACGTTGACGGATGACGTCGTCGAATTGAACAAAACGAAGGACGGTCGATCCGTTTTATCGGTGACCTTACTTTAAAAAAGAGATTCCGTCATTTTTTTCTTCGAAATCCGAAACTGAAGGTTTCAGTTAGTGATGCGCCGGAAGCTACCGGTACGGTTATAAGATTGCTAGCTCTACCGACATAGAAGAAACTATCTTGGTTAATGTACTTTTAATTTTCAAAATAAAATAAATAAATAACCATGCGATTGACGTAATCTGTCAACTTCGTTCGTTTTTCAAAGTAGACCTTCCTGTACCCGACTTTATAGGGTCAGTGACGTCAGTATAAGGTAAAGTCACCGATAAACGTCTCAGGTTCCATTTAATAAAGCAATTTCAATACTGATAAGAAGGCATTATGGTAAAGTGAAGTATTTGTGCTCTGTTGAACACAATGCTTATGTAAGATTACTTTGATTTATGGCCCGATGAAATGTTTTAGTGTTTTCCAGTTTTTTATGAGGGTGTTGACGATAATTAATATTTATAATGATTTCCTAATGGCTGTTTATTATTGGCGAATAATTAATTTATTATCATCATCATCAACAACCTATAATAGTCCACTGTTGGACATAGGCCTACCCCAAATTATGCCTTGTCTTTAGTTTGCCGCATCCGCATCTACGATTTTAAATAAACAAATGGAAACAGACAAATCAAATCGAATAGAAGATACAAGTAATTATAAAACACATAAAATAGTTGAGCTATTTCCAGACTATTGCACACAGTCTAGCAGTAGCTGAACTGATTTAAATCAATACCAATCAAAAGCCTCTCCAAGATGCTACCAGTAGCTGAAATACCCCGTTGTATCCCAAATGAAAATGTAAATTGAATTCTCAAATGGTAAACATTATTTATCTAAGAAAACGTATTTTTATAGGACCAACTGTTGGATTAAAACATTAAGGTAGCAGAACATAAAAAGACGTGTAGAAAACGAAATTCAACAACAAAAGTAACCAATTTGGTTGACCCCTTAAGGTAGAGGTATAGTTGAATTGAAACAGCTGATACACTATCTCTGACCTGTTGACTTACTTATACTTTTAATGCTCTCGAGTTAAATCACACTAATATTATAAAAATACACTTGTTAGGATGAATTAGAATTAGTTGTACCTACGCAAAATTTTAAAAATATCCCTAAGTATAATTACATAAGATTTTTAATTCCGTATAAACAGTAATACACAGTTGTACTTTCGGCTGCGGAACCAAACAGACTTGTATAGTCACTATAAATAACCTCTTTAGACCGGGGCAATAATTATGCAAAATCAAAATTGAACATATTAGCCAAACAACCATACAATTTTTATTTTAGCGACTGCTAAGGCCTCATTACCAGACTCAGTACGGAACTCAGTATGTAACCAATTCTGAGAGTTTTACTTAGTCGTACCTACCTACGTACAAAGTTATGTACACTTTATTTTCAGATGCAAACCCGAGGAATGTAACTATCGGGTAAACCCCTACGGGTTTAAAGAGTTCTATTATAAATGCAATTATGTATATTCTTTAAAGGTGTAGCAATAAGGCATTGGGAAACCCGTGCCAGGCCTCACTAAATGACTGAGTACCAAATAAATAAACACAAAAAATACAAATAAAAGCGAATAAATAAATACCCCAGCTGTTTTCACTAAAGCTCGTCACAGCGTGGGCGGAGATGGTTCTCATTCAATGGCGACCTCATTCCGTAACGCAAGTTTCAAGAATACTGATTGCCTAGATGTTATTGCAGTGCTACTTGTTACACAATGTATTTGTTTATTGGACCGCAGATTTTATGTTTTAATCCAGGGCTGATAAAAATATTGTAAAATCTAATTGCACTTTCTATACTCTTCTTTCGAAGACAGTAGGGTAAAGTCTGTATTTATGCCCCAGGAGGTATTCGTGCCCCGACGTAAGTACTGATTGGATCAAAATTAAGCTTATTTAGTAGGTAACGGGCATTGTATTACACTGAGGCGATTATCCAGACTACAGTTACTACAGTTTCCAGCTAATTTCATGAACACTGATCGCCAAGATCTTGTTGCAGTGAGGTTAGGTACCCACTTCTTACACAATATTTATAAGTTAATAGGCCTTAAAAATACAGTTTCGCGTTTTAAATCGATGACTACATAATAAAAGAGGTAATGAGTACATTTTTGGGGGTTAACAGGAGTTCATTTTAGATAGCTTTTCAAGAAAATAGGGTAAAGTCCAGATTTTTGCCTCAGAATAAGCTAAGCCTAGCCTAGAATAAAAGATTGAATGTCTCTTCCCATTACTCCCAAAAGTGCTCCAATATTTGTTGATAAAAAGGATTTTTTATTGAATAAAATATCAGATTTCTTGGAGAGGTCTTAGCTAAGTTTGATAGAAACCCGAATAGCCCTCAAGTTATGATTCAACAATGAGTGATATGTACACAAAACAACCTTTTAGCTACTGTCGAGTAAAATAGAGTCAAATGCCACCATGGTCAAATGGTCCAATCAAGCAAACCAATCACCGATCAACTGGTGGTCGATTGACCCGGTTCCGTAACGAGATTGGTCGAGCCGGTAATGTTAGGTTTGAGACTTATTACTGTGTTACGAAGAAATAACTAACCTACTACTATATTATCTAGTAAAGTTTCCTTCAAGGAAAAGGTTAATAATATCATCCACTTTCAATCGACTGTTATATTATTAAAGACATTTTTTTATCTCGAGCTTCATTAATTTTATTTCTTAGTTTTCGCAAACAAAATTTTACCTCAGATTCATACACAACTCTAAGGATACCAAAACTTTTTAAACTTTCGTAATTTGTTAACATTATAAAACAATTTATCGGGTATCTATTGCGTACCCTTTGTTTTTTCCCCTACGTTTCCATCTACAGCGAGCGTAGGGAGAAATACAACTAATAAGGTACGCGATAATTAAATAGTACCAAAATCTTTATCTTCCCGAGCTGAAAGTGGAGAGGAAGCCAATAGATTCGAATTTAAGTTTTATTTAATTAATTTTATTTCCCTTAACACTTTGACTGCGGTTTTTTTTCGACGACTGCGATATTTTTTTTTAACCTTAGCCATTCGTGCTGCCGCTCTACACAGCGGTTGTGTTGCGCCGCACATGCGTTTCGTTCGAAAAATATTACAGCTCTACTCTAGAGTCACAAAGATCTGTATTTTCTCAGCCGCTGCGCTAGTGTGGATTTACGCATATTAGTCACTTGTAGAAAACTCATACCGTGCGTTTTCAGCACTCAAAGTGTACTTACTTATTACGCAAAATTTGTGTTGTGTGTTGTATTGTGTTATTTTACTTATGTAATTTGAATTATGTACGGGATAGAAATAACCTTGAAACATTTCCATTGAAACAACGCGTGCGAAGCCGCCGGCAGGAACTAGATTATTTCGTAAAACCAATGTCCACATAATCAAACTTAACAACTTTATTGCCATCCCAGTGAAGTCCAAATGACCGGCAAAAATCTCGTAATATTCTGTACGCCCACGATTTTGTGGCCAATATTACTGGGATTCCATCCAAACCAGTTTGGTCGGATATGTAACTGCCAATTCTTGTTAAGTTATAATGATTATCTTTGATTTACATCATCATCATTCATTATATATTTTATTAACAGATATAAACGACAGCACATTATGATGTAAAAGTAAAAAGTAAAAGTAAAAAATCATTTATTTCTTTAGGCTTACAAAATAAGCACTTAGACAAGTCATATTTAATACATTAAATTATTATCACATAAAATTATTTTACTGTTCACTTCAATTTTTTGTCCACTGTGTGTTGTATGTCCTCGTAACTGAATCTTTGGTCACGGCGCGTTGGCCTGTTAACGTAGAGTAGCCAGGTGCGCAGGATATATTGTAGAGCACAAGTGTGTGCGCAAACACAGGTGCACTCTCTATTCCCTTACTCACATAATCCAATAGTAGGGAAGACCGACACGATCCGGCAGAAGTTTTGCTCAGGACCAACAGCTTAACGTGTTTTCTGAGGCATGGGGGTAACAACGCCAACTTCAGCGTATATTATAAGTACATATATTGTTAATGGTCCAAAGCCCGTAATAGGGCAATATTTTTAAGTAAACAATCAGTAAATTTCCTTAATCTAAAACTTCATTTCGATGAGTTTCGATGTATAGGCAAAATCATGGAGAGCTTTTCCGGAGTTAGTATCCACAGGCTGTCAAATTGACCAACAAAAATGTCAGGTTGTTGTTTGTTTAGCACACATTTATTTACTGCAGAACGTGCCTCCCCCAAAACAAGAAAGAAGGTAGTGCGAGAGCTGCTTAGAGAGGCTTCGCTCTGAAGGTTAACACTTTGACTGCGGTTTTTTTTCGACGACTGCGATCTTTTTTTTTTACCTAAAAAATTCGTGCTGCCGCTCTACACAGCGGTTGTGTTGCGCCGCACATGCGTTTCGTTCGAAAAATATTACAGCTCTCTATTTTCAAGATCATCAAAGATCTGTATTTTCACAGCCGCTGCGCTAGTGTGGATTTACGCATATTAGTCACTTGTAGAAAACTCATACCGTGCGTTTTCAGCAGTCGAAGTGTGCACTACGAACGCAGTGTAGGAAATGCGCTACGCGGAAATGCGCCTAAAATTTGACGAACTTACCGAAAAAGCTGCGCAGTTCTACTGACGCGTAGTACGTTCTATCCCATACGATTTCATACAAAGAATAATTGGTTACGTTGCGTCGCATCGTGCCGCGCCGTTCCCAGTCGCCCAAGCTTTGAGTAGGTATGCTTCCCTAGTCTTCCATAAAACTTGTCTCTTGACTTCTTTCTTGTATATGTTTCCTTTCACAAAATCAAGCCTTTATTTTGTTTATATCTTCTTTAGATTCAGTATCACCATTACATATCTGAATTATTACGGCAAAGCAATATGGTGTCTATAGTAACTGTGCTTAAGGTATTATTTCCTTAATTATTTACGGGGTTAGCTGAACGAGTGCCTATGACGATGTCATTATAAATTTAGTTCGTCTCTATTATTTAAGATTTCTATGATTCAATTTCTAAATCAATGAACGACGTAAGGAGGAGTGATGTTAATTATTTTACTTATGGTTATTAATAGAGGCTATTCTTTGAAATTTTAACATTTATTACCATAATAGAGTCTTTAAGTTCTTGCTGAGTTACGAGTTTCAGAGAATGGTAAGGATGTAGGAGGGTTTTATGACTGAAGCGATTTCCTTCAGGCAACTTTGAAATAGCATTTGGAGTCTTCCAACTCGTAACTGAATACTACCCCGAAAATACCGCCTCAATAATATCGAGCCTTCGTTATTCCCAAATTTATCTGCAGAATAATTTATCTTTATAATAAATCTTAACGTCGCATCGTAAAGTTACTAAAGAATTGATTTACCGTGAAATGGGAAATATCTATAAATTTCGAACGAGTTTCTGTGTTTAGGCGCTCGAATTTATTTGTCTCTAAGTGTGCCATAATTTTCTGTGCTTGACACTGGCCCGATTCAAATCACTACTTAAGTTTAATCAATAATTTATTACCGATGGAATTATACCTAGAACGTGAACTTGTGTGGTTACCTGGAAGAGATCGATCTTCTATGCGATAAGGCCACCCATTGTGCTTATCACATGTCATGTTTTTTTTGTAATTATCTGTATCTGGTGTACAATAAACTATTTTTGTATATCACTTCATAGAATAAAATAAAGTCGCATCCCGCTGTCTGTCTGTCCATATGTAGGTACGCTTAGATCTTTAAAACTACGCAACGGATTTTGATGCGGTTTTTATTCGGTTTAAAGAATCTTTATTTTTCTCAAAGAACATAGTATATATAACGTTCACTTAATGAGAAGTATTTACAATATTTCTACTTAGTACCTACATATAAAATACGTACTTAAGTATGTGCTTAAGATTATATTAGCCGAGTGTGCTTGTTTTTATTAATTAATTAATTAATTATACGCAACAAACTAAACACAAGAGGAAGATTTATGAACCATTTGACACATAGAATTCCACGCGGGTGAAGTCGCGGGGCGCAGCTAGTTGTAAATAAAATTTCGCCAACACAAGCATAATATGTACATATAGGTAGGTATATGCATAGCAACAAAGACTTTAAGATAAAGGTAGATTTTCTTATTGGGCAGCTGAGACAAACGAAGGCATTAGGCATGTTTTAACCATTTACCATTTTAGGTCCGGAAAACGAAATCCCCAAAGACATTTGTCAAATGACAACAAAAAGTGGAATCCCCGCCGACACCCACTCAAATGGCAATTTAGATTCCTTTGCGGTTGGAGAATAAAGCTCGTCTCCCACGTTGCTGGAGGAGCTGGTTAGGTATTCTAGACAGGTAGTTTTTTGTTTTATTTAATACAAGCTTCTGCGCGCAGTTTCACATGCGTCATTCGGGATAAAAATAGCCTTAAATGCTAATCCAGGTCGAAGAACTCTATTATCTAGAAATATTGCAGGTAGATGCTGGATGCGTCAAGCTGAAGAAAGGGCGCTATGGCGCACATTGGGGGAGGCCAATGTCCAGCAGTGGACTAAAGATAGGTTGATGATGATGATTTGATAAAAACTTTTTATTTTATTTTATTTATAGTGGTGTCTTTACTCCGAACCTAAAGTAGCATCTCTACGGATGTAACTTCAAACACACCGATACCTACCAATTACGCCAACAGCATGTCCAATTACAGAGGATGATGGTACGCATGTAAAAATACAACATCAAAGGAAAAATACCAGAAAAATAAATTGACTACCTATCAATTATTTTATTTATTATTGTAGGAACTTTCTAAATGGCGTTTCAATGGTTCTTGTGTTGTTATATCAGTTAGAAATAGTATATAGTATATATCAGTAAGATGTTAGAAAACCATTATTTGGATAATCTGACGACGATGTGGCGCGGTGGACGAAGGTCCGCCTGCGACGCAGGAGGTTGCGGGTTCGATTCCCGCCTCGGAACAATTGTGTGTACGATCTGCAGATATTTGTTCCTGGTGTTCTGGTCGTTAGAAAAACGACAATGTATAATAAAAAATATCTATCTATGTAATGTATTGTATTATGTATATCAGTTATCTAGTACCCATACCACAAGCTCTGCTTACCATGGGGCTAGATAATGCTGTGTGAATTGTCCAGCATTATTTATTTAATATTATTTATTTAATAGGTATAGCTAATATGTATTGTATATATTCTAATATCGGTTAGCACCTTTATTCGGATACTAAATTAAATTGTAATGATAAACTAAAAAAAACTGTTCTGAATTGATCATTTTAGCAGTTCTATTGGAATTAAAAAGTTTATTTTATCTTTGAAACTTGTTTTATCCTCGTATTTTTAAAACAAAGTATTTTTTATTACGTCACTCACAGAAAAAAAATGATAAAACTAAAAAAAAAGCAGCCATTTTCTGAGTAAGTCCCATACACTATCGCTCGTATACATGAGTTATTGTCGTACCATTTTGGGAGCACAACGTAAAAAGTAATATAAAATATAATTTACGATAGTTTTTGCGGGCCGTCCAATCGATTTTATCGGGCTTTGTATCGTTATGTATGGTAATAAATACCAATATGGCATGGCAGGGCGATTTTATAGTGGTAATTTGGGTGTAAGTGGAAAGATGAATGGGGAGACTTCCGGAGTTGAGTGTGTGTGAGGCCATGACTTTGCAACATCGTCATCTCCACGATGTCCACTGCTGGGTAAAACCGTCCCCAAAGATATCCACGATAACCGGTCATGAAAAGGTGATAAAAAGAGTAATTCCTCACAAACCTATGGATCAAGGGGCCGATACCCCTCGAATTGACGAGTTCTACAATTTGCCCATTATTAAATTTAATTTCTTATACAATTCATCAATTATATTTATTATAACATACCTACATACATATATTAGTGAAGGACAATATTGTTTTGTATATTGCTTGCCTGTGTGTTTCTCATATCCATGATCTCCGGCCATAAAGTAACCCTAAGGTTTGCGTGGGGCTGAAGCCAACAGCACAGAGGCCCTTTAAGAGAGTTAATCTGATGGCGAGGGCTACGCATCCTTATTACGTTTGACTTGTAACTTGGTGTTATAAATAAAGAATAATATTGTATTGTATTGTTGACACCGGGGTAATGAGGCCTAGCCTCGAGGCCCCTCTCTGTGGCCCCACCAGGGCCGGCAGACGATAGTGTGTCTGCGCTAACCGCATCCAGCAGTTTACTGGGAACTTCAACAGGTCCTTGGTCCACCCTTGTGGATGCCTGTTAATACTGCACCTTCCTGAATGATGAGTTAGAACAATATAAAACTTTTAGCCCTAACCTAGTGGTGATTTTGATGTGGCGCGGCGGGCGAAAGTCTGCCTGCGGCGCAGGAGTTTGGAGGTTCAATTCCCGCCTTGAGACACATATTTTTATGATCTGCAAATTTTTTTTCGGGGTTTCTGGGTGTTTTTTTTATTTTATAATAATTATATATAATACCATCGTAGCTGCAGCAGGGAGTCGATGGATGGAGACGGATCAAGACTGCTCTTTATGGCTATATATAGAGCATCCTATGTCCAACTGTGGACTTATATGGGCTGATTTGTAGCCTGAAAAAATATATCTTTCTAAAGTACCTGTTGTATTAAGTATATCAGTCATATAAGTTCTCATAACACAAGCTCTGCTTAGCTTGGGACTGCATGATGTTGTGAGGATCGTCAAGCATTATTTATTAGGTAAAAAAGAAACAACGATTTCTAATCGTTTTAATAGTACCACCAATTTAATTCTAAAGCTAAGCCTTGAAGGAACCACACATACATGAATCTCGTACGCTTCAAACCACTAATTTCCTGCAAAATCCCGAACATAGTAATTACAATTAAGTGCTACCGTACGAAAACACATTTGTTTGAGTTCACTCTTTGTTCCTCTCTCATTGCAATTAATTTATGTTGTGTTTACATAAAGTCGGAGCGTCGAGGCTTTACTTGCTTAAAGGATAAGTGTAGGGGTTAATCGATTATGTTTTTACTTTTCAACAGAAGAACTGGGGCCGAATTCTGCTAAGCAATCACTTTAATGATATCTGGGTGGTAAAAATTGGGAGTGAAAAATAACTACATAGCGCATAGTATAAAACAAAGTCGTTTCCCCCTATCTGTCTGTCCCTATGTATGCTTAGATCTTTAAAATAACTCAACGGATTTTGATACGGTTTTTTTAAATAGATAGAGTGAGTGATTGACACATATATTTCTTTTTGGCGTAGCCGCGGGGCGCATCTAGTATATAATAAATAAGGCGGCTTAAGTTGAAACAGACAGTCAAATTCTCATTCGAATAATCCCCGCAAATTTTCCCGTTCATTGATAAATAAATTTTATAAATTCCTGCAACTCGAGTATAAAATCTTAAATAAACCCCGACTGGTTTCAACAAAATGTTAATAAATTAAGCAAACAATTCGAATGAGCGGAGCTTTTTATCGAATCGCGTGTTAATCAAGTACGGAATCGATTGAATCGGTTAACCGATTTTTGTGCACGAAAGCTCGATTTGCATTCACTAGTGATGCTCAACGTCATCTTTTGTTGTTCTTCAAAGTATTCAAAGTTATTTAAACTCCTATTACAGTTTGAGTTTGAGAGAACATTACTCTTACTATTTATACATTATTTTTGTTTCTTTATTATTTTAAAGAACTCATCATGGGTACTTCTAATTTTAACACTTTCATATCTCACGACGCTTGACTAGCTCCGTGTAGCATATATCTAATAAATAAATTCTAATTAAAACATTAATTGTCCACGATGCTTTAGCTCGGGCTGGACAATATACAATTAAAATAAATATTAAGTAAAGATCATAGTGAAAATATTGTTAAAATCAGTATTTATTTTTCTAGTTAATAGACCTTTGTTTGACGACAATCTCACGTGATAGAAACTGAAGATATGGCCGACGATGTATCACGAAGGTCTAGATTCTAGACCTTCTTGATACATTCTATCTTCTCGACTATACGATACCTACTCACGTCTTGAAGAGATCCAGGTTGTAGTTGACCTGAAGAAATATTCAAGTAATGCAAGTATTTTTTCTTTCTGACGTTTAAACTAATAAGATTACTTGTTTTTATCCAATATATACATAATACTTATTAGTAATTTTATTAATCAATATTCGATTAAAAAAACTATAACACCGTTGCAACAACATTATCAAGAATGTGATCAAGAGGAAAAGATAAAACAAGATTCTTATCTCACATTTTCACAGCACTATCGACACTTGACAATACAGCTCAATGTGGATAGCTTGCACGCTTTTCAGACATCTACCTGTAATTTTCATTTTCATTTTCATTTTCAATAATAATCCCTGTACCTAGATTTCTGTTATTATTTAGTTAACACCTACATTCCCATGACGCAAAAGCACATATTGTTGCTGCTAAAACTAATAATAATAGGTTAGGGCTAGGATAGGGCTTTATTTCAGATTTAAAAAAAAAGAGGAGGCGCAGAGGTTGGGCATTTGATTTACCAACAAATTGAATAAATTACAGTCTTATAAATGCGAAAGTTTGGATGTTCTCTGATTGATGATAACTTAGATGTAAACTTAAAAGTAATAATCATGAAATATATCCGGCTTTATTGTACGTTGAATGTTAATGCACCTATATACAGAGCTCGTTGCTCGCTGCTTGTTGTTCGCGCTAGGTATATGTAGAGCCTATGCGGCGAGTTTACAGTGTAATTCGAATACCTTGTATAATAGACTCTCACATAATAATATAAAAGTTAATATAAAAATTGTAAGTAAATGCTCTGTAGTACAAAGAAAAAATAAAACTAAACTAAAATGGACAACCGTTTGCGTTACTGTTGCATTAAGATTGAGTGAACCAGCTGCTGTTTTATTACCTATGCCGTTCTTAGAGCGTTGATTGTAAACCGGTTATACAAATAAAAACCGCATTCGTTTGTCGAAGCGTGCGATTTTGATTATTTGCTTTAAAGATTCGAGTGTTGGTAAAAATTAGCTAGTTTATTCACTTCACTTCAGTGTGGATGGTTCAGCACAATATAAATTAAAAGCAATTATTTTTGTATTTCTGATAGGGTTCTGTATAAAGAATAAAACTTTAGCTTTCGTATCACTTCGGTGTGATAGGCCTGTTTTGATCCACTGTATGTATATCGCTCATTGGGAACAATATTGACGAAACTGCATATTTTGCAATTTTACAGCAGAGGGATTTAAAGTTTTTTTAAATTTTTGTTTTCCATTTATGACTCTTGTTTTAGACATTGCTGCGTTATTTTTAACTTAAAATAAGACTAAAGTGTCATTGTATTATTTTCAGTTTAAATCAATGAAAAAGTGCATCAAAGTCATGAAATATTAAAAAAAAATAGGTTTAGTACCTACATTTGCGTCACTATTCCTCCAGAAAAAAGTTAATTGTATGTAAAGCATCCATACAATTTTGTACTATTTTGTCACAAAAAAAACAGTGAACATAAATGTATTTATTAAGAACAGCCAGACGTATAAAAAATCACATTTCAATTGTACATAGTTTTACTTACCTATTATCTTATTTATTAAAATCACTATTAATTATTTATTTAGATCAGTCAGACATAGAAATATCACATTAAATTGTACTTTGTTTCACTTACTTAAAGTTCTCTCTTAAAACCAACGTTAATTATTTATCACAATCAGTCAGACATAAAGAAATCGAATAAAATGTACTTAGTTCACTTAACTTTAATCTACTCTTAACATAATGATAGTAAGAGTATTGTTGACACTAAAATATAGAAATACACAAAAATATGTTGTCTATTAAGTAGTTAAGTACCTATTAACTATTAAGCAGTCTTAAACTTTGACAATTAAACATAACTTACTTAGACAATACTTGACAATTATTAGTCTCAAGAATTATTACAATACTTCTTATTCTAAAATGGCACAGATAATCACAGAAACTTTTATTGTTATTTAAATAACAAGAAAATCTTTAAATAATTAAAATAACGGCCACTTAAGTGCGCCTTTATTAAAAGATACTTTCATAGAAAGCGGAATAATATCGTGGGATGATATTTTTTTGTATTAACTCTTGTAAATCATTTTTTTTGTTTTGTGACAACTCTAACCTAGATAGGTAAGCTGGTTTCAAGGTTAGGGTTTCTATTTCTGGTATCTCGTAAAGTCGTGTTTTTACTCTTGATCTTGCGTTTAAATCCACTTCTTTCCAGTCGTCCTCGTACTTCGTTTTAAAACTATAAGTAGCAGAGTCCTTTTTGAATTTTATAATTTTTATGTCATTTGTTTTAATTGTATTTCTCTGGACGTCTTTGGAAATATTTAATCCGATGTCGTCAGCTAATTTCTTAAGATCGTAAAAGTCGTCAAAGTGTAACTCTTGCACTACAAATGGATTACCGCTTTTCTTTGCAGTTCTTATAATTTGAACGTATTGATCGGGTACGTATATGGGACCCGACTTTTTAGTCCTCTTAATTGCCTTTTCTATGATTGAATGTGCGGTGTCCCCTTCATTCTGTGTATGACCGCGGATCAAGAACTTGTGGGTTATTGATTTAATTCTTAATGTTGTGACTGCGTAGTGGTACATGGAAAAAACGAATCTGAAAAAAAAAAAACAAATTATATTACAGACAATATTCAATGATAGTGAGTTAGTATTGTAAATGGGATCTTACTTATTTTTCTGCTGCCCACCACAATTGTCGGTGTAAAATATAACATCGCTATCAGGGTGTTTTTCAGCAACTTCTTTAAGAAATCTAAAGACGCAGGTCCCAATCTCATTTGCCCCCCGACTGCCTAGAGCCTCGTGCCAGAAATAACAAACTGTCCGTTTGTTTTTGATATCAGTAACCTAAAACAAATTTTATTTTATTAAAAACAGTGTTAGGTACATTAAGTTTATTACCGTATGTAATACTAATTCAGAACTACTTACCGTAAAATTGAGACAATTCAATTTGGATTTGTAAAAGAAAGCTGAGGACTCCCCGATTGGCACGGGCATTACTGCTTGTAAATCATAAATTCCTACTATGCATTCTCCATTCTTACAAGCTTCAATATCATTTTTCTTTTCAATACGACTTAGCTCTTTTTGAGATAGATGTTCTTTATAATTCTCTTCTAGATTCTCTTTGTCAACACCAGTGGCATTTTTATAAGCTTCGCACACGTCGCACTGGTCTTTTTTTGGTACAAAAAATGATATATTAAACTCGTTATTGAATATTCGGCGGTACGTGTCGTAGTTAGCAGCAACTTTGTTACTAGATTCTCTTATTTTCTTATAATCTCGATGTAAATCTGAGATGGTCAGGCCACCATCTATAAATTCACGTTGTGTATGTGCCCTAAGATAATGGCTTTCAATCCTGGAAATGGAGTTGATGTGCATTCTTACCGACTCCAGGACTTCAGAATCCGTTTTGCAATGATTTTCATGCTTCCCACGTTTATCAATCGGCGCTACGCCCAGAAATCCATCGTTTGTTTTGTTTTCGATTATAGTGCGCAAGGTTCTATCTGCAATTCCAAGAGTGTTCAACAAAAAAGTTTTGCACACTCTTAAATTATTGCCATTATTGATAAGGACGCAATAGGTGTTAGGTTTTTTATTCTTTGCCAGTCCTTTTTTTAAACGGCGTTGGTTTAATTCCGATACGCATACTACCGAATTCAGGAAATCACGCTGTCTTTGTAAAGAAGATAGATCCCAATACATTTGAAAGATTTCTCGCCTCTGCTCCTCTGTAAATTTCGATGTGCACGAAAGTCTGCACTTATCTGAACAAGGTGGCTTCATTGATTTAGCAGAGACAATTTTTCCTTTAAGAGATTTGTACTGCTGCCCTGAGTTTTTTAAACGTTTGACCTTCGACTTTATCCAATCCTTTTCGTTCCTCTTCCTTTTCCGACTTTGTCTAGGAGATATAATGACAGTATTTTCAACATCACGAGATGGAGTTGTTTCATTGTGCATGTTACTTTGAGGTTCTGGTGAAACTTCATCGGGAATCGAATCATTATTTTGATGTGCATTTTGATTCAAAATTATTTCACTTACATCCGGTTCAGAGTCAGAAGTGGGAATTGACCTACGACCACGCTTTTGCTTATCCGGGAGGTATTCATCACCACTATCGTCTGCAGAAAAATCTTCGCAATTTGTAGAATCTGAATGCGGATCGAAGTCTATTTTAGATGTGTTTGGTTGCGCAATGGCTTTGTCATGAACTAAAGTAACAGGTAGGTCTGAATTTTCTGGTTGTAATAATGTGCTATCGCCACCTATATCAGTAGGGGCAATAGACTGTTGCTTGGATGAAGATGCACTTTGCTGCAAACTAGTAATTTTTTGAGTCATCAGAATCGTTGGAGCTTTAGAAGTGGCGCTACTCGACGAAGTGCTGGGTGACGATGAGCTTGATGACGATGAGCTCGATGACGACGAACTAGAACTGCTGGATGTACGCTTACGAGTAGAAATCCCCTTTTCTTGACAATCGTCTTTGCTCCCTGTGGCTACCGTGTATTTGGCAATACTCTCCGATTCCAAATTCCAAATCGAACGAGGTATGGATGTATTATCATCATTCGCTAAAAGCAGTTTTTTTTTACTTAGTACCGGTTATTTTGACTTTAAAATTAAGGAGTTGTGGGTATTACAGTGGTGACCTCGTTGGCGCGGCAGGCGAAGGTCCGCCTGCGATGCAGGAGGTTGCAAGTTCGATTCTCGCCTCGGAACAAATGCTTATACGACCTGCAGATATTTGTTCAGGGTATCCTGGATGTTTTCTATGTATATTAATAATATCTATTTATGTAGTATATTGTATTAAGTGTATCAGTTATCTAGTACTCATGACACAAGCACTGCTTAGCTTGGGGTTAAAATGCTGTATGAATCGTCCAACATTATTTATTTATTTATTACTTACCATCTTTACTTTGATCTTCCACGGTATCAGTTCTTGTTTCAATTTTTTTTGTGAAAGGTGCCATTATTTTATTCTCCTTTGCACGATCAACTAACATCTTCGCACGTTTATGCATTATTGTGACTCTGAAATAAAAATAAATAAATTAAAATGAATATAATTAAGACGATGTAAATATTATTTAAGTTAAATCTCAGTTAAGTGGGCAGCGCGACTTAAAAAAGTACAAAAAATATAGGTAAACACAATACTTAGTTAATTATTAATACCATAGATATCAAATAACATACATTATCGTCATTTTTCCCGCAAAAAAATACTAACTTGGAGTAACAACGACGAATTTACGTATTCATTTCCATTTCAAAACAGTTTCGTCATTGTTTCTCCAACAGAAGATAAACAAAATGTCATAATTACCTGTTCGTCGTTGTAGCTCCCAAAACACGACTGCACTTCGCGGAGCCCCCCGCACTACTGTCAAAAATGACAATTTCGACGTTTTTGCTCCAGAATGTTAGTGATTTTGTATAATGTGACAGCGACGTCAACGCCACCTAGCCAAATCAGTAGGAGATACAATTTCGTTGATTTTTCTCCGAACGTAATCAACCTCAACACAACTTTTGACATACTTAACTCAATTTTGTCAAAAAGTGTAAATTCGTCGTTATTGCACCGAATGAGCGATATCTTCGCCTCTAGAGCTGCGGCTTCATACAGTGGCGTGGTAGATAGATAGATAGATAGACAATACTTTTATTGCACACTTAAAAATAAAACAAACAAGGTAAACAATAATAATACAAGATATGTGACAATTTGGCGGTCTTATCGCTCAAGAGCGATCTCTACCAGACAACCGTGGATGGATAGGATTGTTGGATTGAAAAAGGGGGCGTGGTGTTCTTAGTTCGCTATTAACCCTAACAGATGCTATCAACTGTACTGTAAGAACTGTATTTTTGGATCTATTCATGTTGTCTCCATTGACGCTGTCCTTTTTATGGTGTCCCCATGGTAATTTATAAAATTTCCTCCCCGTTTTCTCCTTTGACGTTGTGGGATTCTTCAGGGTGATGTTTCTTAGCTAGTCCGGGCTATGCAGATTAATGCTAAATTATTGTGTCAGTGCTCTGCAGATCTTAAGTTCTTCGATTCTGTTACTAATAGTAGCATCAGTTAGCATGATTAGATATTTGAGTTTTCCAATATTTCGGCACAGTTTCATGATCACAGAATAATAATATCCCGTTTTAAATAAATATGACTGTAGTGTTAATAACCGGCAATCCGGCAAACGTAGTGTAGGACGCCCTCCGGCCAGGTAGGATGACGACCTGCGAAGGACTGCGGGAACATGCTGGATGCGTCAAGCTGAAGACAGGGCGATATAGCGCTCATTGTGGAGGCTTATGTCCAGCAGTGGACTAACATAGGCTGATGATGATGACGAGTGTTAATAACTTTAGTATCAGTTAGGTTCTCTCTCTCAAGTTGTGCTACTATTAGCAACAGAATCGAAGATCTTGTCTCATCTTAAACAGCATTCACCGCTCGTTCAAATATTTACGGGCTGCTAAAGAGCAATGGCCTCGTGTATATTTTCCTCGACCCACCACCGGGCTCGAATTGTTTGGTTTTTATCCAATCACTGAAATGCTGTTTTATTTACCTTTTAAATAAATCCCAGTCACGGTCTCGGAATGAGCACACGGCTGTTGGAAATAATCGAAAAATTTAATGGATGAATGAAATTCAGGGTGGAATTTTATACTGTAGTTATATTTTATATTTTTTTTAATCTGAAAACTGCAGGACTTTGTACATGCACGTTTGTACTGAGAAAAATGTACCCTGTCCTACAGTTAAGACTAATTATAGGCAGAATGCATTTGCTTACAGAGCTTTTTGCTCGTTTAATTCTTGAATAAGAATAAGAATTGTTTTATTTGGCCAAAAAAAAACAGGCTACACAATTAAAGCACACATAAAAAAACACAGTATAAAAAAAAACATAAATAAAAAGCCTACAGAAAAACAAAAACTATAATAATGGCTATGGCATGGCTACCGTGCTAGCCTGCTGGCCAAAAAGGGTCAAACTCAGCTATGTGCTGAACCACGCGTGGCGCAGAACAACGCTGGTTTTCAGTTTGAACCTTTTTATTATTTTGAATAGGTACATGAAATCAGTTAGTTACACACAGCGAGCACATGATGGGTAGACATATTCAACACCAGTGTAAGTTAGCTTGGACTCTAGATCTAGCGATAATCTCCATTGTCTCTTTGCGACTAAGTTTTTAATTTTCCAGGTCTAAGCTAATTACATAATTATTATGTTAGGTACATATTTAACTAAGTTCTGTTTTTTTTAACTTACTGTGTGATACACAGTAACTGGACGACTTATTACATTGCTATTTTTAAGTATATCTGCGGAAGCTTGTAAGACAAGCTTCCGCAGATATACTTAAAAATAGCAATGTAATAAGTCGTCCAGTTATTTTGAATAGGTACATGAAATCAGTTAGGTACACACAGCGAGCACATGATGGGTAGACATATTCAACACCAGTGTAAGTTAGCTTGGACTCTAGCTCTAGCGATAATCTCCATTGTCTCTTTGCGACTAAGTTTTTAATTTTTCAGGTGTAAGCTAACTACATAATTATTATGTTATTATTATTATTTATTTTAAGCCATTACTGTCCCACTGCTGGGCAAAGGCCTCCCTTTTCTCTTTCCACTCCTCGCGATCCAACGCTGCAACAGGCCATGATGGAATTATGTACAATAATTATGTATTATTAATAAAATATGTACCTAACATAAATTATTATGTTAAGTACATATTTAACTTAGTTCTGTTTTTTTTAACTTTAACTGTGTGGTACACAGTAACTGGACGACTTATTACATTGCTATTTTTAAGTATTATCTGCGGAAGTTTGTTTTAAGCCAAACATGCTTTGGTATATTCAGGCATGTTCTATATTTTGTTCTGAAATTCGTAAATCTAGGTTTAACTATCTCCAACATTTTATAAATAAAAAAAATTATAAGCTAAAATATCAAAATATATACGAGTTTTATGTATGTCAGTTAATGTGTTTCGATTTAATTAATTATTTAATAATTAATTAAATTGAAATTACATACATTCCTATATACATATGTATAGAAAAAATCAACCAATGGCACCTATAGCAATATTTACCTTTGCTGAAACTGAATCTAAAATAACTTGCTTGTTTTTTTCTTGTCTCATTTTTTGACATTTTCTCATTTCGCTTTAGGTTTTACTGAATTAAAACCAAGGCTTTTACGAAGCAAAAGGAAACTAAAAGCAAAAGTTCTTTTGAAAGCTCTTTTATAACAGGGTGAAGAAGACACGTAGTTAAAAAATCAGTCTTCACTTTCCCAGCAGCAAAATAATTTCCTTTCTGCCAGTTTTATGTGCCTCATAAACCATGCATTAAAATAACTTAACAAATACAGTATTAACTTAAAATTACTGACATATTAACTTAAAATTACTGACATCTTAACTGATAATTACAGACAAAAGTCCAATAAGTTTCTGAAGGATTTAAAGGTTACTCAAGATATTCATTTGCAAATGGAGCGGGCAACCATCAAATACTAATAACCATAACCCACCACTTTCCGTGGTCGTAAAAGAGAACCTAATCGTAAAAACATACAGTACCAATTTGCGCTCTGTACGTCCACGCTTCTAGGTTTAAGGCGATAGAAATGGTAGCTAAGGTCTGTTTACATAAGACAGTGCTAACTATCATGTAGCCTAAATAGTATGGCTTCACGCTTGACAGCTTTTCAGGAAGCTGTGAAAAGTACGAACTGAAACTGTAGTGGCAATGGGCCGGCCATAATATCGCGAAGAATCGACAACCGCGCTGGGGTAAACATGTTTTTGAGTGGAGAATGCAACTCGGAAAACAAAGTGTGGATGCCCTCCAGCCAGGTGGGATGATGCTATTGCTTATTTTACAGATTAAATACTCTTTTTTTAAACAAGGCCGTACCCCTTCTAGTTTTGATGGCTCTTAGAGAACTTTTTCTACTTCTAACGTGGGATCTTGTAAGTGTCATGAGATTGCGACCATGCGACCTTCAGTGCTACGAGTATATTAGGCACTATACTACACTAACACAAAGTGAAATAAACTAGCTGTCAACTGTGTCACCCTTTATGCGAGTGCCAGTCTCAGGATAGTAACTCTCCTAGTGTAACTAGGCCTTAAGGTACTGAGCAAAACTGGTAGCTAAATGACGCCTCGGATCACAAAACATTGCAGGCCATAAACTAAGACACCACTTTACAAAAATAGTCTCTTCCCCTTTAAAATAAAGTGGATTTTCCTTTGAAAGTTTTGGGAATTTAAGACGATATAAAGCTAGGCTATCGACTTGACAGCCACGCGAACGAATCTGTTTCCGAAACAGCCGTTTTGGTCTTTATGTCTGGGTACTAAGTGCCAATTTCTGTTGAAAGGAAAAAGCTATATAGGGTCTTTTTATAAAGAGATGCTGCGCCACGCGTAATGTACTCTAGCAACTGGTTTTGTTTTTGTTGTTTTCTTTGGAGCATCCTCAGAGTAATAAATAGGTACCATGAGCGTAATATAAAGCATGATCCAGTTATTCAGTACAGAGTTTCAGATTCTAATTAAATAATTAACAAGATCTATAAACCCTAATGAATAGCAATGCCTTGTAGTTTTCGAAGTCAGTATAGGTTAAACGAAAACTAGGAACATCAATAAGTGCCCAACACTACTAACATATTATGCAGTATATTTATTTATATATTGCAATAAGATTACAAAGCAGTTTACAATCTCATTTATGCCCACTTCGACTGCTGAAAACGCACGGTATGAGTTTTCTACAAGTGACTAATATGCGTAAATCCACACTAGCGCAGCGGCTGAGAATATACAGATCTTTGTGACTCAGCAGAGCTGTAATATTTTTCGAACGAAACGCATGTGCGGCGCAACACAACCGCTGTGTAGAGCGGCAGCACGAATTTTTTAGGTAAAAAAAAAGATCGCAGTCGTCGAAAAAAAACCGCAGTCAAAGTGTTAAATAATAGAGGTAGTGAACCAGATTGTAGACCTAGATGTTAACATAACTAGTTTAGAAAAGTGTTGCAAACATAGCCAAAACAATTTCCATATAATTAAATGTTTTTATTAAACAAAGTTGCTTCCCGCTATCTGTCTGTCCCTTTGTAATGCTTAGATCTTTAAACTGCGGAACGGATTTTGATGCTGTTTTTTTTTAATAGATAGAGTGATTCAAGAAGAAGCTTTATAAACTATTTGACACAGATTTCCATGCGAGCGAAACGCAGCTTGTTTTAATATAGACTTGAGCTGTTGTCTTCTTTACTATTCTTGGCAAATATGTACTTTGTCGTATAGTTGGCAATATTATTCGTTTTATTTGCACCTACAGCGAAGGACGCCGATGTGTTTGTCGATTTTATCTCATTTGTTACATGTGGCACTTTTATGGTAGCCTTTGGAATTTCGCATATATTTTAGCAAAGCTTTTTTGTCGTACAAACTCTGTTTTTTACTTCATTTACCGACTCGGTAAACGTAGTGTAGGACGCCCTCCGACCAGGTGGGATCACGACCTGCGACAGACTGCAGGTAGATGCTGGATGCGGCAAGCTGCATGTCTATGTCCAGCAGTGGACTGCTATAGGCTGATGATGATGATGATTACCGGACTATTTGACATCTTCAATCAATCCTTGTTCAAGCTAAGCTAATTGCTTGCATTTAGAAGGGTCTAGAGCGATCATTTAAAATGTTTGCTTGATCATATTAGTCGGGGACTCGGGGTAAATTTACGAACAACATTGTCACACCCCTAATAATTTAAATAAAAAAAAACAAAATCAAATCATTTATAATCAAAATCAAATCGATATGGCGCGGTGGGCGAAGGTCCGCCTGCGATGCAGAAATGAAATGAAATGAAATGAAATGAAATGAAATGAAATGAAATGAAATGAAAGTTTATTTCTTTAGGCTTACAAATAAGCACTTAGACAAGTCATATTTTATACTATTCATTATTATATGTATTGTTGTTCACTTCAATTTTTTGTCCACCAGTGGAAGAAGTGAGAAGAAACCACTAGTATGTTCATAACTTATGTGTCTAGTACATATGATTTGCTTATCTGTAATTTGTTAGATTTTGAGTTGGAGCAAAACTCGTTCCAAGCTTTTTTATCTTCTAGATAATCTGATATTTTGTAATAAGCCTTTTTACAAAGAATATGCTTCACAATTTTTTTAAATTTATTTATTGATAATTTTTGCAACTCACTTGGAGTTTTGTTGTAGAAGCGTATACATGAAGGTTGCGGGTTCGATTCCCGCCTCGGAACAATTGTGTGTACGATCTGCAGATATAGTGCGCAGTTTGTTCCGGGTGTTCTGGTCGTTTTCTATGTATAATAAAAAATATCTATCTATGTAATGTATTGTGTTATGTATATCAGTTATCTAGTACCCATAACACAAGCTCTGCTTACCATGGGGCTAGATAATGCTGTGTGAATTGTCCAGCATTATTTATTTATTTATTTGTTCCGGGTGTTCTGGTCGTTTTCTATGTACCTATAATAAAAAAAATCTATCTATGTAATGTATTGTATTATGTATATCAGTTATCTAGTACCCATAACACAAGCTCTGCTTACCACGGGGCTAGATAATGCTGTGTGAATTGTCCAGCATTATTTATTTATTCCCTCTAGATTTCGTCAAAGTGAAAAAACAAGCTAGTTTTTTATACTCTGTGGCATTCGTTCTCATTTTACGACGCATTCACAGGTTAATATTGTATGAGTTTGTATGTATTGTATGACCATACTGTTCGAGGCTTGCCGCTTATTCGTTATATCTTTAGGATGTTTCCCGCAACATCTTTGTGTTCACGAAAACAAAACCTTTATTTTTTTATCGGTTCACCTTGTGTTTTATCGTTATTGTTGGAGGGAGCGTTCGTGTTTTGGTTTTTGTTGGGATTTAGAAGCTTAATACTTACCCGTATTTGAATGCTTCGTTTTTATAGACAAGCCCAAGTCCGTGGCTTTGAGTTCTTTCGAGATAAATAGCCTATATTAAATAAATAAATAATAAATAATGCTGGACAATTCACACAGCATTATCTAGCCCCATGGTAAGCAGAGCTTGTGTTATGGGTACTAGATAACTGATATATAATGATATTATAATAATAATATCATTTATTTAATGGCATCATAAGATAAGTACAAAGTAAATTAATAAAACTATATTTTATTATGTTACTTTGTACTTGCCATATTTTTATTGAGTACTAGCTGCGCCCCGCGTTTACACCCGCGTGGTGATAGATATTTTGGATAATATACAATATAGCTTTATAAATTGTAGCATATGTGTTATTCTGATAAGCTTTATTATTGTAAAATTTCATTAAAATCCATTCAGTAGTATTTGCGTGAAAGAGTAACAAACATCCATCCATATTTTAAAACTTTCGCATTTATAATATTAGTAGTATTAAGGAATAATAGAATCCTACGAATATTTCTGAATTCTAAAAAAATTGCCAGTTTTTTTCATTGGGTTTGAATTACTTCTTACCCAAGTACTCTTCTGGCTATTTTAGAGAAGAACATAAAATAAATACATATACGGAAACTCTACTTAACTTATTTTTACTTACTTGTTTTTTTTAGGCGAGACGGAGCGCATTCGACTGGTATTGATATAGGTCAATTGAGCTACCTGTAGATTATTTGCATGCCTGTATTAAGTAGAATATAACTAGACGTATTATAAATTGAAGACCTACATTTTATCATATTATTCTGGCAAATAAACATCTTTATTATCTATATTCTCTTATTCGAATAAGATAAACAAAACCTCATCAAAAACAGCGCCACCTATCAACACAATCGAGAACCGAGTGTGGGAGTTATTTTTTTACTAAGGTCGATGCACAGGACAGGTGCAGCGGCGGATACCCGACCGGTTGCAGTCAGCTTTCGAAACTTGCAGCGACCAGTATGGAATAGCTATTTGAAGGATAAAAAAAATATTTATATGTAGATATAGATATATAGTTACAAAAAACTTTATTTTACCGCACAAAACAGAAAATAATACAGGAATAAACAATAGAATAAAGGAAGTATAAAGGGTGGCCTTATCGCTGAGAGCGATCTCTTCCAGGCAACCTTAGGATGGACTGGACATGAAGGAACAAAACTATATACATAATAACAACTATATAACTATCTACGAGTACATAGATGCATGCAATGGTTCAATACTATAAAGATAAGCAAATCTATATTTTGATAAAATATATTCATATGCATCCTGCCTGATCAACCTATCTTAGTCCACTGCTGGACATAGGCCTCCCCCAATGAGCGCCATAGCGCCCTGTCTTCAGCTTGACGCATCCAGCATCTACCTGCAGTCTTTCGCAGGTCGTCATCCCACCTGGTGGACCACCGGAGGGTGTCCTATACTGCGTTTACCGAGTCATGGTCTCCACTCGAGAACACGTTTCAAAATCAAAATCAAAATCAAATAATTTATTTGACCAAGCGGTTGTCGGTTCTTCGCGAGATATGGCCGGTTCACTGCCACTTCAGCTTGCTAATTGTTAGAGCTTTGTCGATAACTTTGGTTCTCTGTCGGATGTATTCGTTACGAATCCTATCCTTCAGAGAAACTCCGAGCATAGCGTACATAAATTTATTATGATTTCTTGCATATAGGTTTTGGAGTAGTATCTTAGTAGATGCAATGATGCAACTCTGAAGATTAACAAATCTAGATTTTGAAAATATGAACGGTAATAAGCAGAATACTTCGTTTTTTTTATTTTTAATAGGAAGGACAAAAAAAATGGTTATAGGCATGTACGTGGTTATAGGTATGTATGCAATGGTGCAATACTCTGATTACATTAACAGGATAAGCTAATCTGGATTTTGATATTATGAATGATGAAAAACAGAATACGTAGGTAGTCTTTAGAGCTAAGCAAAGGTTGTGTTATGGGTACTAGACGACTGATATACTTAATAGAACATTACGTAGATAGATATTTTTTATTATACATAGAAAATACCTAGAACTCCCGAAACAAATACTTTCAGAGACGGGAATAAAACCTGCAATCGCCAGTCCCGTAGGCGGACCTTCAGCTGCCGCGCCACATCAGTCGTTGATATATTTTTAAACTTAGATATTTTATTATATCTACACTAAAGAAGCTCTTTTCATTTAGTTTAGCAGCAGCAGAAAAATGCGACTAAATGAGACATTTTCTTTGCTCTGGCATTTTGTCTTCGTAATAGACTTTTTAATAAAGGGAAAAAAAGTTTACGAGAAACGAGAGTTATTTCAATATGCGACGACCTTAGAGAAATTCTGTTAAATTGGTGTGATCATTTTTAAAATCCTCCTTCTTGTGTCCTGGTCTGGGTACTTAAGGGCCCATACAACCTCAACTTTGTGTGAAAAGGCTAGACATATGATTTTGCGTTCATAAGAGCGGGACAGGGCATTGCAACGCAAGTTCAAAAATCAAGTTTTAGCTTATTACCTATTAATTAGGACATTATTTGAAAAAACCGAAACAAATAACATTTTTATTTATACTTAATTCTATTACCACGCTTATTGTTAAGATCTGAACTTCTGTATTTATTGAGAAATTTAGCTTTTAGTAAAAATTTAGAGGTAACTTTGCGATTTTTTTCTATCGAGAAAATTTTATGGAATCGTGTTTTCGAAACATATGATCGATAGATTAAGTCCTGAACTTTACCATATATCAATTTCAAAGTTAAATATTCAGTAGTTTAGACGATATGGACATCCGGCGGAGTTGATAATTAGCAGTTTGAGGTAATTATACACTCTTAAGTACATAAATAAATAATGCTGGACAATCCATATAGCATCGTCTAGTCCCGATCTAAGCAGCGCTTTGTGTTATGGGTACCTTACCTACTAGATGACATTTAAAACAATTGCATTATAACGAAATATATTTTTTATTATACATAAAAAATACCATGAACACCCGAAACAGAAATTATCAGATCGTAAAAACATTGGTCCTGAATCAGGAATTGAACCGTGTTGTTTCGCCCGCCGCGTCACAACGGCCGTCTAGTAATTACAGTCAAAACCGGTCCAAATAACTTACGCTTCATCATCATCATCAGCATATAGCAGTCCACTGCTTGACATAGGCCTCCCCCAATGAGCGCCATAGCGCCCTGCCTTCAGCTTGCCGCATCCAGCATCTACCTGCAGTCTTTCGCAGATCGTCATACCACCTGGTCGGAGGACTTACGCTTAGTTTCTTACATTTTTCATAAACGAATGTTCATAATCTTTCCGTGTTTTCGATGTAACAGAATAACGTCTAAAAAGTTTAAAAGAAACTCCATAAAAACCTTAACAAAAAGCCTCTAAAAAGTCGCTAAACAAAACACCACCCTGCCAATAAAACCCTCTCAGCTTTATTCAAGGATCAAACCATTTGCTACCTCACTCGTTCACGCCATCTATCTCCTTCACACCTCAGTTTAATCTCCGGGGATGGCTTGATGGGAAAATACCGTAGTTAATCTATTTTTTGCAATGCCAAGGTGTTCTGTGGTTAGGAATACGTATTAAAACTAGATGGAATACGGAGATTGGTTTTATCGAGATCTGTTTAATTAATGTATGTACTCGTTCTAATATTGATTGATTTTTTGACAAATATTTTGAGATTTTCACCCGACTAGTGAGGTCATCAAAATTTTAATTGAAGTTAAGACTTCTTTAGGCGCGTTGAGCACTTTTTGGCTGAAGAACATGGAACTCGCGTCGTCGTCACCGAACGCTTTGATAACTACGTATACATAATTATACTTTTTAGGTGAACAAAAAGCGTGAAACTTGCGACATTCATAATAATAATTAAAAGCAAAAATAATTCTGTTTGTCTCTCTGTTATATTTTTCACAATTCTTAAAAATTTAGTAGGAAGTAAAACGCTTGGGAAGGACATAGGTTGCTTGAAATTTTTACTATGTACTCCCTGAATAAATTTGTTATACAAATATGTATGTTACTCAAACTCATGCTACTACCAAAGACGATAAAATATTAAAACAAGTAATAAATTTTACCATGTATTGAGCCTGAATCTTGTTAAGTTATACATTATAATAGTTTTAAATATGGATGCTTTTTTGTAGATACTAATTGAATTAAAAAGTCAATACTACTATGTTTTCAAATTAATTTTAAGGCTTTTTCTAATAATTAAATTGTTTATTTTTATTATTTAAGATGCACACCTAAGTCTTGTACAATAACAAAACTTAATAATTGTAAGGGGAAGCACTCACTACCAAACCACAAGTTATTCTCAGAATAACTTGTACTTGTACTTGTACTAATAATATTGGTAATGAGAGCCCTAAATAAGTGTCATGTACTTTTAATGCAATAAAGAATTATTAATTTTAAATTTTTTTTTTAATTTTAAAAGTGCGCGCCAAGCAAGGATTTATGATAACACCCAAACGGAGCATAAAAAAATTTAAATTTTGATAAATTAGTCACGAAAAACTTAAAAAAAACTTTTTTTTTTAGCTCCATGGTAAGCAGAGCTTGTGTTATGGGTACTATACGTAGATAAGTGATATACATCATACAATATATTACATAGATAGATATTTTTTATTATACATAGAAAACGACCAGAACACCCGGAACAAATATCTGCAGATCGTACACACAATTGTTCCGAGGCGGGAATCGAACCCGCAACCTCCTGCGTCGCAGGCGGACCTTCGTCCACCGCGCCACATCGGTCGTCTAAACTGTATAAACACAAACGAACTTGAAGCAGGTTATTGGTTTTTTCAACTAATTAAAGAAACATAAAGACACCTTCTCATCAAACATTTGAAAAACTACCAAAACCTCTACCACCGTTTTAATAAACAATTTAAAAAACTACTATCAAGTTTCGTTCGGAAACCAGAGCCATAACCAATTTCCTCTGATAACTATTTATTTTCTATTAACAAAATTAATTACGTTTACATAGATGATATCTCTAAGATGGAGTGTTACAAAATTAGTTGGCTTCCTGTAGACCCCCCATGGGTTGATGACAATTTCGTATCAATAGATAAAAATTACTTTACAAGTAGCGCCATCTAGTCTGTTCTAATTAAACAGACTTGATTTGACTTCAGTTCAGTTCTTTATTAATAAGAATGTTCTTAAATGACAAATATAGTATACATAGGTAACAAAAAAATAGTTCTAAGTACAGGGGTTTCTAATATGTAATTTTATTACGACTTTGGTAATTTTACCAATAAAATTGATTCCAATCAAAATTATAAATATAAGTTATGACGACCGATGTGGCACGGTGGGCAAAGGTCCGCCTGCGACGCAGGAGGTTGCGGGTTCTATTCCCGCCTCGGAACAATTGTGTGTACGATCTGCAGATATTTGTTCCGGGTGTTCTGGTCGCTTTCTATGTATAATAAAAAATATCTGTCTATGTAATGTATTGTATTATGTAGGTATATCAGTCATCTAGTACCCATAACACAAGCTCTGCTTAGCTTGGGGCTAGATGATGCTGTTTGAATTGTCCAGCATTATTTATTTATTTTGTTTAAATTATCATATATCTATCTATCTATCTATAAATAAATAAATTAAATATTGCTGGACAATTCACACAGCATTATCTAGCCCCATGGTAAGCAGAGCTTGTGTTATGGGTACTAGATAACTGATATACATAATACATTACATAGATAGATATTTTTTATTATACATAGAAAACGACCAGAACACCCGGAACAAATATCGTCCCCGTAGAAGGAAAATTAAATAACTGACAAAACCAAAATCGCGAGAAAAACGCGATTTACCGATTTTTTGCGACAAAAATGCAGATAACTTTTTTTTGGCAAATAAATTTAGTGTCCACTTTTTGATATTTTAAAGATTATAATTTTACCTAGGTTATAATTAAACAAACAAAAAATTAAGGTAATTGGTTTATAAGAAAAAAAAACAAAAGCAACTATGTATTTTTCCCTCGCCAGAGTTTTGATTGTTTATGTCAGTTATTTAATTGTGTATGCTAGTTATTCGTTTTTCCTCCGACAATATTCTCCGCTGAAACTTTAAAAGCATACGGTAAATACCCTTATTTAATTTTCCTTCATCAATGAAATCATAAACTGCCTTCTTGTTTATTTTATAATTTGTAAAACCATCCTATTCATTTGAATAAAATGCAAAAGAAAACCAAATTATTCATACTTTGTAATTTCTTTTTATTAAGA
This sequence comes from Eupithecia abbreviata, assembly GCA_943735965.1. Lineage (NCBI taxonomy): Eukaryota > Metazoa > Arthropoda > Insecta > Lepidoptera > Geometridae > Eupithecia > Eupithecia abbreviata. The sequence continues at coordinate 4,123,711 of OX031000.1, forward strand.
GATAACATAGGAATAAAAAAATCCCCTGAAACGGCTACATTTCACTGTCAGACTTATAAAATCAATGTTTACGTTAGGTACTATTTATCAAACTTACTACTATTTCACATAAAATCAACAAAATGAACAACTTTAGAACACAAAAATAATTAAATTATTTAAAAACAATGCACTTGGGTACATAAACTTTAATTAACAAACCTTAAAATAATCAACTCTGTTTCAGTCTCATCTTTATAAAATCACTTCAAATCAAATTGAACTTGAGATCGATTCAATGGCTTTAAGTTCTGTCCTACTAACTATGTAGCTTTATTCAGTCTTACTTACTTAAATTAAAATTGAGATCGGCTCATTAGCTTAATTAAAAATGACGAACAACTTTTCATTGAAAAGACAATAAACTAGAAAATAACATCTAATTCTATTATTCCTGCATAATAGTAGGTAATCCTATTGAACTAACTTTGTTTTGTTGTTGCACCTATGCATTTACTATTAATTAGTGGTTTCTATTCTATTCAGAATCATTTCCAGATTGGAAATCATCAACTATTGTATTTGACGAAGGCAAGCTTTCATACCAACCGTGTAATTCAAGGGGTACTATATATTTTTTGCATAGATTAAGTAGGTCTTTTTTCTTTGCTTCCGTGATTGGAAGATGATTTCCATTAGCCATAGTCAGTACCTGTTGGGCAATGTTATGTTGGGTATTTTCGACGTTTTTTGCCCTCCTGGTCATACGTCCTGAAGAACAAGAGGTGTCCAGTGACTTATATGGGCCATCGTAATCATACCGGAATTTGATGATGTTTGGAGACTCTTTTTCATATCTTAAACATTTTATTTTAAGCCAGTTGACTTTTTCTCCGATGGTACAGATGTTCATGTTTTTATAATTTTGTTCGCCAGTTCCTTAACGTCTATCATGTCTTTAAATGTAAGTTCATGAACATTGTATGGGGAAATACTTTTGCTATGCATTGTGGATCGCGCTCTGCTCATGATACCTTTCCAGTCAATTACTGAGTACACGTTTGTGTATCTCTTTTCCTTTTCTATTGAGCTATGCATGGAGTCTACCTCCATAAAGCTATGGCCACTTTCTAGGTACTTCTGCTCGACTACACTCAAATTTGGGTTTGTCTGAACGAGATGTAAAAAATAGGCAGACATGTATTGGTTTCGGTTTTGGCCTAAGCAAGTATCCGAATAGAGTGTGACATTCGACACTTCTTCTGGGATGGTTTTGACCCATGTATTAACAACGGCTGAAGCTATTTCTGTGCTGCCTCTTTTCCCATTCACCTCGGTCCATATCAAACAATGCGCGTTGTTCCTTGGAGGCTTAAATTCATACACAGATAAGTTGTAAAGATTTAGCTTCCTAGAGTAATACATGAGGCTGTCAGCGGTAGATGGAAATTGCAGCAAGCTCTGCAGATCCATTGTCACGCATAGGAAGGTAGGATCTACTTCAAATCTCTTTTTGTCTGTATCTTTAGACTTAAATGATGCGTCTTTTCTTGCAACGTGTTCGATGTATTCATTTTTGATGGCTTCATTGGGATTTGGTGTCCTAAAGTATTGATTACATAGGGCACATTGATCTTTCTTGGGGTGAAAGAACGATATATTGTAATCCCTTCCGAAAATCCTTTTGTATACATTCATCTCGACTGGCTGTTTTTGCAACTCTTGCATTTTCACTCGGTACAACTGGTACATTTTTGAAATGGACAAATTTTCATCTAGGTATTGTCGAGTGGTCTTCTTTCTGCAGTAATGAGAATCTTTAGTGGCAAAACTCTCGATACACGTTTATCATTTCCTGAAAAAGATCCCATTTCATTCAGATTTTTTACTGCAGTCTCTAATGGCCCAGTTGAAATTGAGAGGGTGGCCATGAAAAAGGTTTTGCATACTTGGATGAATTCATTGTTTTTAATAAATCCGTATTCTCTGCTAGTTGCTCTTTGTTTTTCAACAGGTATGTTTTTAAGAACTCTGCGTACAGGTTTGATAATTATTCGTTTCAGTAAATATTCTTTTTTGTTGCTTAAAATCACATAATTTCCAGTACTCCTTACATATTTTTAGTATTTCGTCATTAGAGAAGTTTACGCTGCATTTGAATCGACATGAAGCATTGCACGAGTTTCTCGGCAATTTGGCATCTTGAATTTTTCTATTTTTAGACTTGTATGGCAGACAATTGTTTAATTTCTCTTCTCAACTTCCCTTTTCCATTTTGCTCTATTTGCGTTTTTCCACCTCTTGATGTTATGTCCAGTGTTGCAAGCATTTTCCAGCTGCTGCTCTTCGATGATATCATAAGTATCAGTTTCACACAAATACTGTCCGTCAGTAGTTCAAGGCCACGCCCCCACCCCGCTAACTCCACCGGGATCATAGAAAAATAGAGGCGCCTATGCATTTCGCGCCAAATTCTTTACTTATTACCGTTTAAAAATCAATTACTTTTGATCTGTGCTTCGGCCGATTCAACGAAAGTTAAACAAAATACTTTATCTAGTTCTACTTGTCCTAAACTTGTAAAAACCAGAGAGCTCTAGTAGACAATTTAAATAAATGATTTTATTTAATTTGTACTTTATTATTAAACCACAATCATAACACACGAAAATTCAACAACTTACCTTATTTCATTTTACCTATTTCATTTGCTCCTGATGAACCATAAATTTGTCGAGGGAAAACTAAATAAGTGATGTTATGGCCTTTACGCTGTCGCAAAGTGATCAATGATTTCACTTATCTATTTATGGCTGCGTTATTTAATTTTCCTTCGCTACTTTTTTGTGTATTCTGAGAAGTTTATTTTTCCATCTGTTCCGACTTGCAAGTTTCAAATACAGATAACTTTTTGATAAATTAAGATAGCGAAACGTTAGTAAGACAGAAAGATGCAGCTTGAATTAGACTTTATAGAAATGCAATAAAGTCGATTTCGCAAAATGTGTTAATTATTTAATTTTCCTTCTACGGGGACGATATCTGCAGATCGTACACACAATTATCTAATACATAGTCGACGTAACACTACTCGTAAACATGTCGCTCCATATTCGGGTATTCATTACCATATTGATTGATATTTCGTTGCCTGGTGGCTCATCGTCACAACATATCAGTCAACGGATTGAAATCCATAGGCCTGATGATGTAATCCAAAGGATGCAAAGTGCTTCAACCTACTTTTTATCCCATACAACTGTCCCTATGGAATATAAATACCCTTTGAAACGTTTCCACAGATACAATGCGAGCGAAACCGTGAACAGAATCTAGTTTAAAAAAAGGATGGGCAATATCAAGGATAACAAACCTGATCTCATCTGAATATCCCTCCCGAATTAAAAGTGTAAGCTCATTTAATGTGTTCAAACTCAAATTAGCTCAACATATCATAAATGATAAGTCACTTCTTATTAAGTGAACACATCAAATGAGCCAGCTATTGAATGACCACAACCTATGTATAACCTTAACCTAAGAATCCTGTTCTCATGTAAGTGACTTTAAATTGTCTTTTTGAGAATAAATGAATATTAAACGTTATATCTATTCTACATCCCCTAATTCGTGGCAAACGATACTCTTAAAATTAAGTTAAAAAATTAGGTGCCATCTTGGATTTTCCTCAAATTCTTTGAATTAACAGGGAAGGAAAGGGGAGGGTACGAAAAATCCAGGATATTGAAAGAATAAAACAAGTGCTTTTATTTATCGGTTTTGACGACATAGGACAAGTTCATTTTTAGTAATTTGCTTTATCTGTCCATCTCTTACTTCTGATTATAACTATATCTGTTTCTGACAAATTCTGTATTCGTCGACTTCTGGATCGGCCGCATAAACTGCAACTCGTAGTTCAAATAGTTCTGGAGCGAAGAGGAATTTAGTGTTTAGTAGAAAATTGGGTGCGCGTTGAAGTCTTTTGTATGCTACGCCGTTCCGTCGTAGCATCGTAGTACGTGCTACAAAGATCTACGTTCCATTCCAATGTGACTTCCTTTCTCGCCAACTCGCCAGTCTATACTAGCGCCAATGTCTACTATTGTATCTCGCGAAATGTCCTGCTACGCTTTAAATGTCTTTTATTATTTTGTATACAAAGTACAGATGATTTTTGATATTGACTTGAAAAAAATAAACCTTAAAACACACCATATTTTTTACGAAAACCGTGTCAAATATCGATAAAGTACAATCGATCGATAAGTTCTGTATTTTGACGTTTTAATTATAATTTTTCCATGCAGATATTGTCGATTATCTTTGAGAGCTACGTGCTATTTAGAAAATCCTGATAATTATATTAATGCTAGTTACCTAAATAAAAGAAACCTAAAAAGTCACCACAATTCTTACGAAAACCGTGTCGAAGATCGATAAAGTACAATCGCGTCGGAATTAGGTAGCGAAACGGAGGAAATTTCATTACGGACAGGTCAATTTAGATATCCGACCTAGGGGTGACTGATGGCAGTGACTGTACAATATTTTATGACTTGATTAAGCGATTGTACCTACTTTATGGAAGTGTTTATTAGGGAGGTCTTCGTGACTTTTGATAAGGATTTTGTTACTTTGGGTTTAGCGGCAAATGTGATGTCAAGTTTTACATCTGAATTTAAAAAAAAACGGGTTCTTATTCAAAATTATATTCTTGCAATTCCTTTCAATTGTAAAATAATGTGTCTCGGAAGCCATATACTTCTATCAAAAGAAATGAACAATAATATTAATTAACTTTGCGTGAAATGACCCAAACTGCAACTTTTTGGATAATTGAGCAGTAATGAGGTTATTAAGATAAGTGTTTATTCTAACCTGTAGGTATATCGCGTTGGGTAACCGACACTTGAGAAAATACATTGGTAACCTACCTGCATGTATGTATATTATTTATCATGGATGGAGTAGGTACATTAGGTACTTAAATTTGACGACCTTTGCGGCGCGGTGGGCGAAGGTCTACCAGTGACAGGAAGTTGCGGGTTCGATTCCTACCTAAGGACAAATGCTTGTATGATCAGCAGATATGGGTGTTGCGTGTTCTGGTAGTTTTCTATGTATAATAAAAAAATATTTTTGTATGTAATGTATTGTTTTATGTATTGCGGTCATCTAGTACCCACAACACAAGCTCTGCTTAGCTGAGGGCTAGATTCGAAGCCACGAAGACATTGTGTTGTGTGAATTGTCCAGCATATTTTTTTTTCACCATAAATCTAAAAGAAAAAGCAAATCCCCAAAAACACTCATTCAATTGAAAGCCCAATCTATCATTAACTTTCAAAGAGAACCTTATTTTTGAAAGGTTACCAGTTTTTGTGTTAGGCACCAATTTGACTCATTTCGACAGAAGCTCAGAAGTTTTAGATTAATACTCAACTTTATATACTAACAAATAAAGTTGATTGTAGCTTGTAGATTTAACAGGTGGTGTGTTTCGATATTAAGCGGATGCTGTGTATCCGTTCCCAGAAGGATTGTAAAAAAGGTTAAAAAGGTGATACACACGGACATTTAGTTATACCAGAAAAATAAATAATTAAAAATGTTTTACTCGTGTTTGACTAGAATAAAGTTAGGCCTAGAATAACATCATTTTCTGATTTTCGTGTAAAAAATTACCTTAAAACTAAGTATGTAGGTACCTATATTGATTTTGGTTAAGACTAAGCAAGACATTTTCTGCAAAATTTCAATTCCATGCATTCTAATAGAAAATAAAATGAAAATGAAATTAAATGAAAAATGAAAAAATGAAATGAAATGAAATTAATTTATTTGATAAAAGACTTACACAGAACATAATAAACTTAAACTTAAAGGTAAACTAAACGTGTCGGTAATCATGTAAGTCCAGTAAATGATAAAATGATATCATATATTTTCTTAATTCTTTCCATCCAAAGGTTGCCTGAAAGAGATCGCTTCTAAGCGATAAGGCCACCCATAATACTTGTATCATGTGATGTCTATTATTGATCTGTAACTGGTGTACCTACAATAAAGTATTTTTGTATTGTATAGTAATTATTTGATAATAGAATTCATGGATTGAAAAATACTCAATCCATTAAAAAGTTTGTATGAGTTTAATTGTAACTTAGTATGCTAATAAATTTTAAAGTTCGTAAAAAAAACTATATCTATAATATAAAAATGAATCGCAAAATGTGTTGGTAAGCGCATAACTCAACAACGCCTGGACCAATTTGGCCAAATCTTTTTTTAAAATGTTCGTTGAAGTTCAAGGATGGTTTTTACGGCGAGAAAAATTAGAATTATTGCTGGAAAAACCCTAAAAATAGCCCTTTTCTTTTTCCCATACAACAATTTGACACATAGATTTCCACGGGGGCGAAGCCGCGGGGAGCAGCTAGTTATTAATACTAAACTTAGACTGCCACAGACACATAGCCTTCTTCAGCGACGCCGCCCACTCCTGCTCCGGGTCTCATCGCTGAAGCTTGGCACTGGACGCGTTAAAGGGTGGCGACTTAAAATGTTCAATGATCATTCATCATTATCATCATCATAAGCCTATAGTAGTTCACTGCTGGACATAGGCCTCCCCTAATGAGCGCCATAGCGCCCTGTCTTCAGCTTGTGCCATTTCGTCATCCCAACTGGTCGGAGGGCGTCCTACACTACTTTTGCCAAGTGTTTTTACGAATGATCATTAAGGGATGCCTGTATGGATTAACATAGGCTGATGATGATGAGTTAAAATGTATAGGTCATTATTGGTCTCACAAAAAAGGTTCGTTCGCTTAAATCTCTTTGTGTCTCAGCCCAGTTATTAAGTACCATCTTACACACGAAAAGCTACTTTAATAACATGATACCTTTAGTAAAGCCTTTTCCTTGTAAAATTACATTCTCTTCACCGAAAGTGGCCGAAATTACCTTTAAACAAATATGGCTAATAACAAAGCGCTGCTTAAACCAGACTTTGAATTATAATCTCTACTGTAATTGATTTTATTTTGTATAAATACAATAATGACGGACAATTCACAACGATCTAGCAGAGCTTATGTTATGGGTACTAAATAACTGATATACATATAATTAACATTAAAAAAAATTACCAATAAGTTTAGATATATATAAGTAGGCACAGAAAAGTAGGGAAAGAACACAAAATTGGGCAGGTAGACGCTTACATAATTATACTTGTTTAAACAATGCCTTATAATTTGTTTCTTGGCACTTTTCGATGCAAACTTTTGAGGAAGAAACTCAATATGCCGAATAAATAACATCCTGTTTTGAAAAGTTCCAAAGTTAAATCGATACAACATAACAAAAGATTCGAAATACAAACCCAAACAGCCGTAATTTTCACCGAAAACGACCTGAATTCGAAATTTAAACGCTTGAAAAACTTGTAATGGCCGAATTCTATTGAAACATTAGCTTTATAACGACCCGATGCTCTAAGCTTCTGAGGTTCGGATGAAGGAGGAGAAAAATATGGACTACGCGTCAATGATCTTGATAAACGTTCACCGTGTTATTGTTAAAAAACTTTAACCTAGTTTTTTCTTAACATAAGCTTTGGTTTACTATCTTACTTGATTACTTAACTACAGTAATGAAGATATTCTGACGGCCGATGAGGGCAAAGGTCTGCCTGTGATCCAATCGGTTGCGGGTTCGTTTCGATAAAGATCATTTATTTGCATAATTGTGTTATTAAGATGTTACAAATGTTTGTAAGATTGCTATATTTATATTTGATGTACCGATGTAAGTGTTAGTTTTGCGGCACTTACATAGATGACTTGTAAGTTATTAGAGCGCTCTAGAGGCGATCACAGCTTAATAATACTAGAACAATACCTTACGTGTTTGTTTGTACGTCTACCTAGGTACCTCATGAATATAACGCCAGGAAATTTGTCAAAATTGTGTGCCGAGTCCACGTCAATATATGAAACATTAGTGCGTACCTACTGAATTATTGCTTTTGATACTAATCGAGAGACTCATTGCTACAAACATCAGTTTTCAACGTCAATTTCGCGTAGTCCTGTATCATGCCCCCACAAATTCAGACAATTCAATTCGATGTTTCCCGTCCCTTTATTTCAGGAACTCTTACAGACAAATTGACGAATCAATCTCAAAATGCACTCTCTCGCATTGAATTAGAACATTAATTCCATCGTAGCACTCTCGTTTAGTTTTAAACGCTCCAAATTTAAACTACTCGTTCGGAAATGGAATGCATTCGGATACCCTACATGCCACAGTGGAGCTTGAAATAGCTGGTTAAGTGGCAGCTTGATAAATTATTTCGTCCTAAATCTAATCCTATAATAGGTTAGAACTGGTTAAAGCTATTTTATGTTGGGTTTTACCTCTGGTTTTAAGGTACAATCAAAAAAAATATCTAAATATTGAAAAATAACAACTAACAGTCTAATGGTTTCTTCGTCGCTTCTTTACTTTAGTCTACATACCGAAGCGACAGAAATAAAAAATGTCACTTTATTTCCGTGTCAGTGTTTAATTATTAGATTTTAGCCTATTCTATGTATGTGTACTATTTTTTTTTTAAAGATTTATCGTTTAACTTACGATATTATTACTTTTTATATAAGTAATATTTGATTGACTGATTAATTGATACAATCATTAAAAGGACGAAGGCATTACATTGTCAAATAAAATGATTATGTCAATCGGCATGATTCGATTTAATAGTCATAATCATAGCATTCCTTTTGGGTGGCTTGGGTGTCACTGCGGCCATAAAAGGCCTATTGTGAAATGGAAATTAGGTACTGTAGCAGCTGTTATAGTTTTGCGCTACAAGTCGATCAGGTTTTTTTTCTAATACAACGGTTAAGTTCGATTTACTTTAGTTAATGTGAGTTGAACGTTTCTTATTTATTTTAATAGGGTATCAAACAGTTCGGGAGTTATAATTTGGAACATTCTGGTAACTAGTAGGTGTTTGCCGACTTCGTATTTGTCGGTTATTTATTTATGAGGCCGTTTGGTAAGGAAAGTAAATAGTAGTTGTGTAAATAAAATTACTAGCTGAAATTGCTGGGTGTTTAGATAAAGACAGAGGGAACCCGTTTTATGAAGCGTTGTTGAATCATTACCATAAATTATATTGAGTACGCTTTATCTTTTAATTTACTTAGAAACTTTTCAGTACCTTATCATAGTTTATCTATTTGATTATGTAACAGTTTTTATGGTATTGAATACACATTATATGTATTCAAATTGGTATTCAATTACAATTATTACATAATGTGACGACCTCTCAGGCGCGGTGGGCGAAGGTTCGCCTGCGATGCAGGAGGTTGCGGGTTCGATTAAAACATCAATGTAATGTATTATATCTAGTACCCATAACACAAGCTCTGCTTATCTTGGAGCTAGATGATGCTGTTTGAATTGTCCAGCATATTTTTAATGTAATAATAATTGTTTTAATACTTACATAATTAAGTCGGTAAATACATGAAAAATACAACATTATTATTGGAAAATTACACTGTGCACTTTATTTTCAACTTCGTTCGACAAGCTAAAAATAATAGTTTTCCTTACAAAGTTCGACGTTGATTCGACTGCACTGTTATTCTAAATTTAAACGAATTCCCGCCATAATGATTCAAGCCCGAGGGGGTAAGTTAAAAATAATTCCAAATCTGAAACGCGCGCCAGACAAGCATGACGGGCGCGCGGGAACCACGTGTGACAGTGAATTTGAAATAGGAAGGTCTGTGATTGGTGGATTTTGGTGAGTTTAGTTTGGATAAGGTTGGTTGTAAAAAGGTTTTAGTTGTGCAATAAAGGCCATAGCTACCCCATAGTTAACCGATATAAGTCAGTCTTTTCCAAAGTAGAATGATTTAGTGTCGTCCATAGGAATTTTTGCTATTATAATTCGATTTTATAAATTACTAGTTTCTGCGCTCGGCTTCGCACACGTTTTTTCTATGGAAACGTTTTAAGGTTATTTCTATCACATTGGATCCATAATTTCGATTCTCCATAATCCTTCCAACTAACTTTATTAGTAGGATTTTATAATAATTTGTAAGTAATCAGGATTTTATCTTTCACTTTTAGAATGTCAACCTACAAAAAATCTCATCGTTTAATCTATCTCTAGGAATTTTAATAAAAACCCCAAAGGATATCTCCGTGGATCAAAGAGTATGTTAACTATAAAATTCACGTGTTCCACGAGCGGTGAATCCATAGAAGCACTTGGGATACTTTGGAATAATTATTAATTATCTTGGAATTTTAACAGTCCAATTCAATTTGCTTATCGGTCGTATCGGGAATAAAATTAAATGTAAGAGATTATGTCGTGTAGTAGGGTTGGAACGGAACCGGGAATTATCGAAAAAGACGGACTCCAGAGAGATCTTTAGTGCTTTTTTACCTGCGAGGCCTGAGTAATTTTTTCAAATTATCAAAAACTAGCTGCGCCCCGCGGCTTCGCGCTTGGATATATATGTGTCAAATAATTTACAAACCTTCCTCTTGAAATTATTATATCTATTAAAAATCGCATAAAAATCCGTCGCGTAGTTTTCAAGATCTAAGCATACATAGGGACAGACAGACAGCGTGAAGCGACTTTGTTTTATACTATGTAGTCAAGACGAACTAGAAAGAGATCTTTTCGTAGTGCTTTTTCACCCGCACCCGGCGTGAGTTATGTTTTTCGAATGTTTCTCTATTGGTTCGCAGATATTCTTTATTTTCTGCGAGTATGCTTGGAAATCAAAACGATTAAAGACCATTTCACATTTGTAGGCCTTCGCTCTCTCATTTTTCGAAAAAAAGTGTAGCGAGAACCAAAACATTTTTTTTTACAGTTTTCAATTATCTAATTATTTGTTGTTTGAGCACTCACTTTGCACGACTTAAACGTCAATCTTGAGCCTCGCAAAAACTTGACTCTCGTACGATGACTCGCGTACGTACACTAGTCAAAGAACGTCAAAAACAAGGATATTTCAATGCCTGTTATGGCGATAAGGCCGTCCATTGTGCATCTGTATCTTTGTTTGTTTGTTCTTTACTGGTTTTTTTTCTGTGTTTGATGTGCAATAAAGCGTATTTGTCAATACAAATTAACAATTTTTGTCAATCAGTCAGTCAAAAAATCATAACAATACAATTATTGTTATGATTTTTTGACTGCGATTTGAAGCCGGTACTCTTACCTACTACCAGCATTTTGAAAAACAATCAATCAATCAAACAAATAGTTAGGCCGCGCCGCACGCGCCGCCGTGATGACAACTCCGCGTTCTAATAGCCAAAAAAACCACTTTGCTTTTTTTATTTCTATTCGAGAGTCACACTCACGCCTTTTAATTTATTTTTATTATTCCTTTACTATGGCACAATGAAAACTAAAAAACTATTTCGCTTGTACCTACATACAAAGTTACATAATTGTGTACACTTTATCTTAAGATTAAAACCCGAGGAATGTAACATTCGGGTACAAACCCCTACGGGTTTAAAGAGTGTTAAATATAAGAAATCTTGTATATTCTTTAAAAATAAATAAATCCAAATACAAATACAAAGGATATAACATAAGCTTAGTGTTATTTTAGCCGGTATTTTTTTAAAAAGACGGTTACACCCCATCACTTACGCCAATTATCTTTCAATCACCCAAAGTGACGATTAAAAAAGCTGTTGATGATAACGCTAAGTTCACACGGAATAATAATTACCAATAAGTAGTTATAGCAGTGGTGTAGAACCACATACTGTGTTCGAATGAGAACATAATACTTTAGCCATAATGAACAGGATATAAAAGAAATAGAAAATACATTATGGCATGTACATATTAGAATAGATTTTGGTATAAGCATAAACGTAAAGGCAAAAATTATATATTTTTTATTTAGCCTGTTTCGTCCCACTGCTGGGCAAAGGCCTCCCTCAAATCTTTCCACTCAGTGCGGTCACGTGCGATCTCCCACCAATCTCCGAGGAAGGTGTTAAGGTCGTTAAAATTATAATTGGAAATTAAAAAATCTTTTGGAATTAATGATTGTAGGTACACTTTATTATGAGTAAATAATGCTGTTCAATCCCATAACACAAGCTCTGCTTAGCTTGGGGCTAGATAATGCTCTAGCCCCAAGCTAAGCAGAGCTTGTGTTATGGGTACTAGATAACTGATCTACTCAATATAAATACATTTCATAGATAGACATTTTTGTATTATACATGAAAACGGCCAGAACGCACGGAACAAATATCTGCAGATTTTACAAACATTTGTCCCGAGGCCGGAATCGAACCCGCAACCTCCTGCGTCGCAAGAGGACCTTCGCCCACCACACCACAGAGTTCGTCAAATAAAATCATAATCCAATTTTGAGAGTAAAAGAGATGATTCAATATTGTAATTTGATAACTCATAATCAGTCAAATTAACAGAAATCCACTGGGAAACCGCGTATCAATAAAATTCAAAATAATTAATCTGATTAATATGGTTACTAGTTATAATTCATATTTCACGGGTATTAATTGAATATTCGTTACCTCATTATCAATCAAGTTTGTATAAAAGAATTTGAATCATAATAATACTTTAAATTAACTTAATGTTATCTCATAGGCATTTACTGTCGTCCATTTTATGAGTTACGAGTTTTTGTATTATTTGTAGCTTATTTCTGTCCGCGGCTTCAGACGCGTTGCATTTTTTATCGTATAGGAACTGATTGATGGGATAAAAAACCCTTTGTTTTATTCCAAAAAGAGAAAGTCAGTCAATTTCTTTAAAAACATGTTTGACTAGACGGCGAAGAAGGCGATTTAGCATGAATGTTACCTACTTTTAATATCACGCCTTATTTTTCATAGAGTTTAAAAACAGAACTAAATAAGTTTTGTATCCATTCGGTCGCGCCCTCTACATCAAAGTGACATACGCATTTACTACTTCCTTCCGACCGCCATGTCAACTCATTTCCTACTCTATTTTCAAACGCCAATCAAGCATACTTTCTTTTGTTTCAGATGGCGCCAGAATTCGTGTCCACGCCGGAAATGTAAACGACAATGTGATTTAAATTTCGAACGAGTTCTACAATTCGAAGCGTCGAATGCGATGAGACAATGTGTGATTTTATATCCGTGCAACGTATGCTGTGAAAATGCGTGTGTTCAGGACAAGTAGGGGGGTGAATTTGTTTCTATTGCTGCGGACTGTGTTTGTGTTTGTGTTTTTTGTGGGTGTGTGTGGTGCGTACGTCGAGCAGAAGTTTGCAATGGAGCCGCAAGACCAGGTAAAATATTGAAATATTGAACAAATCTAGCAAAAAAAATATACACTTATTATGTGTATATTATTTTTGCTAGATTTGTTCACAGTCAAATAAAATAGGATTCGGATCTGATAAAAGAGGATTCCTGGAATATCGGGAATATCGTGAAATCAAATGACCTTATTCATTTGACTATGACTGAAACGTGTGTGATTCACCACAGAAAAAGTTACTTTATAGAGCTTACGATTAACTTTAATTAAATAAATAGTAATTAATGCTGGACAAACCACACAGCTTCATCATGACCCCAAGCTAAGCAGAGCTTGTGTTATGGGTACTAGATGACTGATATATGTAGGTACATTACAAAATAGGTTTTCAAAAGCTATCATAACTTCAAAATATCGATATTTCTAGTTCACTAACTTCCGCGAGTATTTTTATCTCCGAAACATGCCAACCCCTAAGCCCAAGGGGTGAGCAGATGCTACCGACACGTGCACTCGATTATTTTTAGATTTTCTCTTTATTTTCAGCTCGTAAAGTAGGATATTGGATGTGCTGGACTTCGTAACTAGTTTTTTTTGGGAATCGAAAATATGGATCCAGATCTGTATTTCAGAATTTGCTTAACAATTTTGCAGATGTTATTCAGGATCTCTTGACGACCACTGTGGCGTGGTGGGCGAATGTCCGCCTGCGACGATGGAGGTTGAGGGTTCGATTCCCGCCTCGGACAAATGTTTGGACGATTTGCAGATATTTCGTTCCGAGTGTTCTGTGTATTTTATATATATGTTGTACATAAAATATAGCAGAGCTTGTGTTGTTGGTAACTTCCATATACCTACGGAAGTTACCAACAACACAAGCTCTGCTTAACTTAGATCATGCTGTATGGTTTGTCCAGCATAATTAATTTATATCTGTTTGCCTGTGTTCATCTAGGACGTCGTTCAACTCGGATACAGGATGTTTTTTTGAGAATGGCGGTGATGGCCAAGTCCGAACCCACAAGAGTTAGAGAAAAGTCGTCAAAGCAGTCATGCCCTCGAATTATATGAAAATAACTGCACTGCCACCTAGCGCCATTGAACTTACCGCATCGACAAGCAACGTTTCTTCGGTATAGCATCTACCAAGATGATTTCCTCGCTATATATTTATTAACGGTATATTTTTGTTTACAGACGGCAGTAGTAGGATCTAGAGTAACCCTTCCCTGCAGAGTGGAGCAGAAGGCGGGACAGCTGCAGTGGACGAAAGATGACTTTGGACTCGGCCTGAACCGGGACCTGAGTGGATATGACCGGTACAAGATGATCGGGAGTGATGAGGAAGGTTAGTTATATTTATAATGTTTATTATTCGTTAACCTCTGCAAGTTTTCTGAGCATTATAAATAAATAAAAAAATTAATAAATAATGCTGAACAATTCACACAGCATTATCTAGCCCCATGGTAAGCAGAGCTTGTGTTATGGGTACTAGATAACTGATATACATAATACAATACATTACATAGATATATACATATTTATTTTACTATACATAGAAAACAAACAGAACACCCGGTACAAATATCTGCAGATCGTACACACAATTTTGTTCCGAGGCTGGAATCGAACCCGCGACCTCCTGCGTCGCAGGCGGACCTTCGCCCACCCCGCCACATTGGTCGTCATGATATCTCTTAGATCATCTTTAAATTAAAATCAAAGCTTTATTTGTCTTATGCAATTAATTTATCCCCTCTGCATAAAAATTAAGTCTAAATAACTACATTACTTGCGAAGAACCGACGGCCGCTGGGGCAAACGTGTTCTCGAGTGGAGACCACGACTCGGTAAACGTAGTGTAGGACGCCCTCCAACCAGGGGGGATGACGACCTGCGAAATACTACAGGTAGATGCTGGATGCGCCAAGCTGAAGACAAGGCGCTATGGCGCTCATTGGGGGAAGCCTATGCAGTGTCCAGCAGTGGACTGCTATAGGCTGATGATGATGAACTACATTACTTATCCAGAGGTTCTAGGAATCATCACCACTTACCGTAAGAAGTAAGAATAAAAATATCAGATGTTCGAATCAACCTAAGACCTTTGGTAGATGCTACGCAGCTCAACGAGACCCTCATAATTCAAATAAATCATATCATCCCATCTACATACCAAAGAGGATAACTAATTAAAAGTACCATCACGACGAAAAAGCTGTTGGTACCTAATTAATGTCGGTATTATCTCGAGGAAAACCTTTTGCTTTAGAAATATTACATGTCTTTTGGCTGGGGCATGTAATGAATCAACTTTTTGTGCGTGAGCTCCATCTGTTAATAATATCAAGAAGGATCTGTATTTTCTCTTTGACTGTACCTTATGTGGAATGGATCTGAGTGTTTTCTCGATGACAGTACCTTTTGTGGAAATGACGTTTATTCTCTCAAAAGAATGATGTTTTCCTTTGAGATAAGCAGTAGCGAGTTTTAGCAAGAGTGAATGAATGAATGAATGTATTTTATACACTTTATTGCACCTACCAAAACATAAGAAAAGAAAACCTTATATCTAAATATTAAACATGAACAGTACAATAGGCAGCCTTGTCGCTGACAGCGATTTCTCCCAGGCAACCTAGGGATTAGGAAAAAATATAAGTTTACCTTTCTTTCATTACTGATGCAACCGGCAAGGGAAAGGGAAAGGGACGGAAACGGAAAGGGCTAGGCTAGTAGACTATAATGAAAAACTAATTTTAAAATATATGGCGTATTTTTTTTACTTCAATTAGTTCATTATATATACATATATATATAAACATCCGCTATCATAATGTGTAGTCGAAGTTTGGGTGGAAAAGTCGTTCTGCTTTCGAATTTTCCATCCAAACCCTTCATTTGAGTACTCCATTGACTGGGCCTTTGTTAATTTTTCCCCCTTAAAAGGGATTTCAGGGGGAAAACTAGAATGATTATTTTTTACATTCAAGTTTTCCCCCTGAGGAGGCTTTCAGTGAATAACCCTAATAAAAGTATGGTGACAAACAAAGATATCTGTCTACTTATCTCTACGAACACAAATTGCTTTTCTATCAATGCAAAGTTACTTAGACCTAATATCAAGAATACAATTGTATGCTTCTACCATAAATAATTGAGAAAGCTTTCATAGAACGTCCTTAAGTAATAAATCAAGTTCACCTTGCTATGTCCAGACTTTAATAATATATTTTAGATTTTCTACAAAAAATGAATTCGTAACCTTTTCGCCCTAAACAATACGAAAGTTGAAGAATTTTAAGTAATAGTTTCAAACCCTCAATTAGAATGAAAATGGGTTATTAATTATTAATCAAAATGTAATTTCAGTTATAATACTCTAATGGTAGTTGTTATTGTTTTAGAAATTGTGGTGGAATTAATTTTAAAAGACATTAACTTAAAATTTTAATAGGCGAAGCCTGGCAGTAGACGACTAAAGATTTATTAGAACGGAATAACTAAGGATTTAAATTGAAACTATAAAACAAGGTTAGATAAATTATTGAGTTCAAAGTTCCCCATTTATTGTCACTCCGACACATAGGTAATAATTTTCAACTATTACATACATAATAATGTCATTCACTGTACAAGCTACCCGTCTATGGAATGCTCTCCCTCTGGACATCAGACGTGCAAAATCACTCCCTATATTTAAAAAACTGCTGCATCAGCATTATTTATCCATATGAAATATTGATAGCCTTATCTTATGTCTATGTAAGTTTATTATAATGTTTGTAATGTAGGTATTTAGTGTTAGTTACCAATTATTTATTAAAGTGCCACCGTCTATATTGTTCGTTCATGTCCAGTCCATCCCAAGGTTGCCTGGAAGAGATCGCTCTCAGCGATAAGGCCGCCCTTTATACCTTTATTCTTAGTTTTATCTCTGTATTATTTTCTGTTTTTGTGTGGTGTAATAAAGTGTTATCTATCTATCTATCTATCTAATAATTTAGCCATTTATTATCAAAGAATAAATTACATAATAGTTGAATTATAATCAAATTAAATTATTGAACATTAACATAATATTAATACTTAGCTTAAGTTTCTCATGTAAGTAACATGTATGTATGTTGTAAATGAGAAATAAATATCTTTGAACTGAACATTGTTAAAAAAATAAGAAAACTTTAATTATTGAGCATTATTAAAAAAGTATTTTTATAATTCTTTGATCTCTATTTGAGTAAAGGCCTCCTCCAGACTGTGCCATTTCTTTCTATCCTTCGCTATGGCCGCCCAATTATTTTCTGTTTCCAAAATTTCGTCGACCCATCTTTCAAGTGGTAAAAATAAAAGGGGACGTGCCCCTTTTACTTTTACCAGGTAGGCCCCTATTACATACATAAATAACATCAAATATGTAACTATTGCATAAAAACACTCACACTTTTTATCTGAATGCTGATGATTCCCGTGTTCCCCAATTTCCCCAAACGTGCTTATATGATTTTCTCATGGATATCATCGTCAGAACTGGACCAAATTGAAATGGGACCACATCTCAATTTGGTCCAGTTCTGACGATGATATCCATGAGAAAATCATATAAGTCTTAAATTTGCATTCAGTATGTGCGCGACAAATGAACGAATAACTCAATATCACGCGAACCGATTTCGATGATTATTTTTATAAAACTACGTTTTAAACCCATTTTCATTATTTAGGACTGTGAAATCAGTTTAAAGTTTTTTAAAACACGCCCAATTATTCTATTTTATTTTGAGACTGCATGGCACGGCCATATTGACCCTCTTGCAGTCGACGTTATCTTTTACCACGTTGTTGGAGACGCCGACTTAAGCAATATTTTTTGTTGTTCCAGGAGATTATTCTTTGGACATCCGTGACGTCACCCTGGATGATGACGCTAAATACCAATGTCAAGTCAGCACTGGACTAAAAGGTAAGACATTATAATTACATGGAAATTTTAGCCGATTCAACCTCTACTGAAACGCGTTTGGAGTTTCAGTAGAAGTTGAATCGTGGTCGAGGTAACGACTAAAGATATGGCGATTATTCTTCTTCCACAAGTGAACAAAAAATTTAAGTAAAGAATCAATAACACCTTTTTTTTATTAATTTATGGTATAAATTTTGATTCCTTGAATTCGATATTTTGTAAGCCAAAATAAAACAAAGCAAAAATTAAATGAGATAAAGATAAAGATTTTTTATTTGCCAAAGACATGTGTTTGTAAGGTTACAGGTAATAGGTATACATTTCGTGGTTCAACATGCTTGACCGTTAATGTAACTGGATTTGAAATCTAAATCACTTTGAATAGAGTTTAAAGGTAAATATTTTTTTTCTGTTAAAACACACCTCATTGCAAACTAGCTAAAGTACACTTTACACTCAAAGACAAAACTCTCTAATAGCTACACGGACGCATTTATCATGACGTGTCGTTATACCCGTTTACATATTTATCTAACTAGGTCGGTCCTTGACGTCAAACAGGAATAGAGTATCTTTCTTCCTGTCCGATAATAACGTTTTAGAAATAATTATGTTCCTAGTCAAAAGGGAATGCTCATCAAAACAAAAGATTAGCTTTAATTATGCACTGCACAGAAATAACATAGGTAAAATATTTTGTTTAGTTATTAGTTCTAATTTAAAACTTCTGAAACTATCATGGTTATTATATTAACACTTAAGTCATTTAAAACGGGATATTCAAATCAAATCATGGTAAATATCCCGTTTTAAATGACTTTAGTTCTAATTTGTTTATATTTGATTATAACAGAGCAGATTGTAACTTTCTTTGTTATTAATTAAATCATTTTTTTAAAGTAACAAGCCAAAAATAAATAAATAGTTGAGGCGTTAGAATTCAAAGATAATATCTTTATTAAAAAAAAAAAAAATTGATTTCGTTTTAAAATTAAGTAGTTAACAAGAAATACTTAATTACTTTTTTGGTTATGTATTAACATAACCAAAAAAGTAATGAACCGGGTTTCAGATATCATGGCAAAATTGAACAGCTATAATTTAAAAAGCAATAAGGTTCAAAATTAATGATCAAATATTAGCAAGAGGATGTTTTTCCCCAATATTTTGAATTATAAATCGGTTCTTGAAATTACACTCCCCTTTACAAAGTACCTCGTTTTATTGGAGCCAGGAACGTAGTGAAAAAGAGATGTTCGTGTTGCAAGTACAATTTATAAGCGGTAGCGGTTAGCGGATTCAGCAAATTTTTTTTTTTTTTTTTTTTCGAATGGACTATTATGCTGTTGACCTCAGATGGCCATGACAGCGTTACCGGACTTTTGGCGGGTGCAGAGGGCGCCTCGCCGGTAAAAATTAGGTTGAGGCAACACGCACAAGGGCCACCACTTAGGTGCGAACCTCGGCTTGGGCTGTTGCCAGATGCTACAAGAGGGTAGGGAGGTAACGCCTAGGTGCACGAGTGCACCTGAGGGCGGAAACGGGGAATTCTTCGACCCCGCGTCCGGCGGGGTCGGTTATTGGTCGGGTGTGTAGTGTGCGGAAGCTGAGTTGTTGCCGTCACTTCCGGGTTAGCGTCAGTGAGTGGGTCAACGGGGTCACCAAGAACGTGTCTAGGTCTACGGAGGAGAGGCGGATTCAGCAAATCATTATTAAGCCAATAAATAATGTTGCACACAGCATCTTCTCCAAGCTAGGCAGAGCTTGTGTTATGGGTACTAGATGACTGATATAAATAATACAATACAGTACATAGATAGATATTTTTAATTATACATAGATAACGACCAGAACACCCGGAACAAATATCTGCAAAGGAAAAATATATTTATTACTCACGACTTACTACTGCCGACTTGAGTGTGTAGGTACATATACTTAACTTCAACTTCTTATTTCATGCCTCGCTGTATCTGTGCTGCCACAACTCTGCTAGCGTCCATGTCAAAAGAGTCATAAACTTTTTAGAGGGAGATAATACATAATAATGTTTTTATATGATAACATGTCTATCCTCCATAAAATGTGACGAATGATTTTCGTAACAGCTTTACCAGCTTGACTTTTTCAGCCTAAACTAGATGACAGTATTTCACTATCAAATTAGATCTGCCGAGCAGGATAATAGTGATTTTCTAATAATCTTCCACTTTGATTCTTTCTAAATTCGGCAGGTCTTTAATTACAAAATGAGGCCGGGAACTTCGCTCTAACAGATTTCGGCTTTTTTCGGTTCCTTGCCAGCAAAATGTATTCACTTGTACCACATCGATTTCTCCTACAAAACGTACAACTATTGTTTTCTCACTGAACTTGGGAAATTGGGTTTGCCTTTAATAAATTGAAAATCTTTGCGAGTTTTGTTTCTACGTCCGACTTGTTGAGTAATCGATTGTGTACTCTGTTTCATATAACGGAGTGTTTGATTGATTCGTCCAATAACGGCATGTTATTTGTTATTTCTGAATTTGTATGCTCAGATTTGTTTCAATTCTTTATGAATGTTGTTCGTCATTCACCGTTTTTATACTATTGCATCTTACTTTCGTTGGTTTTGCTCTACTGTTCTATACTCGTACATAGCAAATTTATATGAAATATTAGACTTAGCTCATTGTAAGATGTTGTTACATCTCTTTGGTTAAATTATCTCAAATGTTATTGGATGTTTGTTGTGTAGATGATAATATACAGTACTAATAATAACTATTGTTTCACTTTGAAAAATATAGGTTGTAGATGAGATGCCATATTTGACAGTTTGCATTTTTGGCTACGTAGCGGTGACATTTTTGTTTACCTACACTTATATGATATAATTGCGAATCAATAATGATTTTTGTAACCTTAAATCAATGTTACTTATTACCCGGCCCGGCCTGCCTGGAATTTAGTTTTACTTTTTTCATATACTTGGCATCCATTTAATATGGAAAATATAGGACGACATTTTGAAAACAACAAATATTTTAAGCACGTATTATGTACTTTACATTATTTATATGATATTATAGAATAATCTAAGATGGGGGACTTGATTGTTTTTTTGACAATAAAGTGGTAGAACTTGCAAAATCAACATTAATTGCGTCATTTACGTTACTATGCAGACCTTTTGGAATGCCCCAACACCACTTGTTATTACTAAGTTTCAAAAGCTCTCGAATCAATCCTTTTATGTCTCAAAAGGTTCAAATTAATTTACATAGCCCTTTTGTCCTACGTCTCGTGAGATCTCTTTGAGCGTCTTTAGATTCGCTTATCTCAAGTCGCCGGGTTCCGTAAGCCATTCAGCCTTTGTCTACAGGATTTAGGTTAGATCTACGGATCTCTAAAGGTATTAGTCTTTGGTCTTTGTTTAGCCTTTTCGCTTTGAAATTGAGATGGGAGAATTAAGTGTTGGGTAGAAATAATAACTATGTATTGGTGCGAGATTAAATGTTGTTGAAAGACAGTAATATCTTAAATCGGTTTTCTTTATTTCTCAAGTTTTGTCATATAAAAAGATTAATGGCGGTTCAATAGTATCTGAAAGAGAAAATACTTTCATCCTTGGTGTAATGAATTAAAACTTATCTAATACCTACCTATATAGTGGTTGACATAATACCAGCGCAGTAGGTATCTATATTTATCTACCCAGCAACATGCTGAGTTGACACCTTTTTGACTCGACACCAAATGGTTTGCCAGGCAGGTTGTGGAGTTTATTAGTTAGGTACCTAGTAGTTTTTTATTTTTCAATTATTAATTTTTGAGCTCTGAAATAATTTGGGGATATTCTGTTTTCTCTTTGTTTTGTATTTTTAAGTACTTTTATAACTGTTTCACCTCTATTATTTTAGTAATAAGTTTGTGCCTAGTTCTTAGTTATCCTTTATGTTTTTAAAATGTACCATTTGTAATGTGTCGTGTCAAATCAACCATTTCATTTCATTTGATTTCACAAAAAAATTATAGAAAATTATCGAAAAGCTCTTCGTTGTTTATGGGAAAAAACCACGGTTTTTCTTTAATTACTTTTCACCAAAAGTATTTTTTGGTTAAAACAAAACAAACATGTTATGATAACTGTAAAATCTTTTATTACAAAGGATGTAGTAGCTATACGTACGGACCACAAAGTCTTAATTTTAATCATTCATGCTTTCATTCAAGACAATGGCATTATGTCCCAAAATTAAGGGAACAATTATCGTTACGCTAACTTTGTGTTGGTCCATTTGATATTCTGATTGTGAAGTTAGATAACATCAAAAGGCTTCAAGTTGAAAGATTTATTAGATTTGTTTAACCCAGTTACAAACATCCCTGTATCAATATGAATTGGAAAATGAGGCCATCGATGGGTTTGTGGTGTTTACCTTATTAATAGTTCAAAGCTTTGACAATGCTTGATTTAGACGTATAGATAGACCTACTAAAATAATGATGCTGGATTTACGCAGCGCCATCTACATTATTAATGCAATACAATATGCTGTTGCATACATTTTGAAACTCGGATAGAAATAACAGATTAATTAGTAAGTAATTTTCTTAGCTAAATTTCCGACTAAAGTGAATATTGTACGTATTTAGAATAAATATGTAAATATATGGCTAAACTGCCAAAAGCTGGCTAATTAATGTAGGATACGCTGCTTTGTTTGATAATGATGGAGATTACACTGAAAGATGTGGTAAACCCATGAATAAAGCAATGAGAGAATAATACGACCTTTCTTGAGAAATCCTTTCTTCTATTTTGCAAGCTTTTAATGATTTGTGTACTTTGAGATGTTTATTCAATTAACCATTTTCCAAGAAGCAAGCTATTTATTTTCCTACGATGTACCAAGTTTTTAGAAATGGTAGAATTTCAAGAATCCTGTAAAAAATAACAAAATGATTCAAAGTGACGTTTCAAATTAAATGGACCCAAAAGTAAAGGGAATATTTCAAAGAGATCCTGCGGCTGTGGAATGCAAATTACAATGGAAAAATTAAAAAATAAGAAAAAGGAAATGGAAGGATGAAATTAAAAATAAATTAAGATCCGACCAGTGAGGTCGAGACAAGATGTTCGAGAATATTTTAATACGAAAATATTTTTGGACGACTGATAAAAAAGTAGGACGGGGGACCTCGACTCAACCCATCTCATGGAAATTCACAATGATTAATTCATCTGTACACGTGTTCTAACATCCGTTAGGGCTTATGCGCTGGCAAATTTATCCGAAGATCTCAAGAGCCGCAAATATGCAAAGGTCTCGACAAAGCCTATGTATTTGCTCCCTTGGAGTCTCTTGGAGACCCTAGGTCCGTGGGGTACCGAAGCTCAAAAATACTGAGCGTCTGGTCGCGACGTGTGACCCGAGAGCTGGTGAGTATCTGCCGCAATGCGTTAACATTGCCATACAGCGCGGGGCAATGCAGCCAGCGTCTTAGGGACGCTTCCGACTGGATATGGATCAGTACCAATCGGAGTTCATCAGGTCATTATAGTCACCTATAATCAACTAATGAACTCGGATCATGAAAAATAAAATCATGAGCGAGTATCATATGGATAATTAAATATAATTTATTTTTAGATTTTATTAACACGTTGAACGCCGACGGAAATTCTGCGATTTTCTGTTTGGGCCATGGGGGGCACCATTTGGGCGACACTAGAATGCCCCGTTCAGGCCATGGGGGACACCATGTGACCGCGATCTAGTGTTGACTTCAAAACCTTCTGCCAGGCCAAACGGAGATGCTAACTTAGCTTTTTCAATACAATGGGACCCCCGCGGCCCTGTAGACTAATATGTTCTGAATTATGTATATTGATGAAAATCATGTTTTCCGGTTCGGCCCTCAGGGCTAATGTACTGTCGGCCAAATGGTGACCCCCATGGCGTTCAGCGTGTTAAGTTAATTTTTAAAAATATATTAAATTCGCTAATTTATTTTATGACTAGTTTTTGTCAGCGGCTCAAGCGTTGTTTATATGGAAACGTTTGAAGGATATTTCTATCCCATGGGAACTGCTTTATGGAATAAAAAGTAGCTGATAAGTTTGATGCCAGGCTTATAGCTACATCTATGCAAAACTTCAGCCTGATCTCTTCAATAGTTTTCGCATGAAGAAATAACAAACATCCATCCAACTAAACTTTTGCATTTATAATTTCTGTAAAACAGGAGCAGCTAGGTATTGCGCTTATCTGGAGCAACCACAAAAAAGCTTATTATAATCACATGTTAGGTCAATACCTAGCTTTTTTGTGGTTGCTCAACCACAAAATAGCTTAATCACATTAGTGTAATTATATTAAAAAGCTTATTATAATCACATTAGTTTCTCTGAAGGATAGGATTCGCAACGAATACATCCGACAGAGAACCAAAGTTATCGACATAGCTCTGAGAATTAGCAAGTTGAATAACTATTTCTATTTCCATTTATTGAATCGTAACCAGACAAAATTTAACACAACAGAAAAAATATTGTACAAATTACACAAATTTCTCTTCATATTGTGCCGACCCCTGTTAGAGTCGAATAAGTGGCAGTGGGACGGCCATATCTCGCGAAGTACCGACGACCACTGGGGCAAACGTGTTCTTGAGTGGAGACCACGGCTCGGTAAACGTAGTGTATGACGCCCTCCGACCAGGTGGGATGACGACCTGCGAAAGACTGCAGGTAGATGCTCGATGCGTCAAGCTGAAGACAGGGCGCTATATTAGACTAGATATATTAGAGTGTAAGCCGTTGCCTTCAGCAACCAGTGTTTTCAAACGGAGCTTATGACAACTGATCCTAATATGTCAACGATGGATCTTACTTCACCATGTCGCCATGGTCATAGCCAAACACCCGTCATAAAAGGGAGCAATAAAATTAAAAAGTATGTTAAATTAAGTAATTTCATCAGGAAGTCAGAGAAAAAAATTAAGAAACAAAAACAATTGCTCAATAATGCTAAATTGAGCAAGGAAAAGTCAAATTGTAACCTACAAGTAGAATTGGACTCCTGTTATAATTTATTAGGGCGTAACTCAAAAGATTTGAACTATATGTCTGAAGAAATAGTTAATTTAGAAAGGGCACTTCATGATGTAACGTGTAAATATAACCAAGCCCAAAAACATGCCAATGACCACTATCTAAAAATGCAAGATACTGTAAACAATGACAGTTTATATATTGAAGTACGGCATAGCTGCACTCAAACAGATCTTGAGACAGCCACGGCGAAGAGTAACACTTTGACTAGAGACTGTGCTGCAGATGTAGTGCCCCCCTCATCACTGATGTTACCATCCGCGCTCCTAGCGGTGTCGCCATCACCCTCGCTGTGTGATAGCTCTGCAGTACCAAGTGCACTCACTGAGGGTCTATCAGTGCGAGCTGCACCATCTCCGGTTAAGGAATTAAATCTAGACTGTAGTCAATATACCCGGAAAACTGTGATATACTCAGATAAGTTGGGTGCTGGGGTGGGTATTATACTGAGTGACTTACTTGCACAAAATGTAGTCAATCATTGCTATCCAAATTGTAATATAAATATAATTACTGATCGTATTCAGCAAGATAACTCTTTGAATAAAAACACAACTTTAATTGTTCAGCTAGGTGAAAGTTGTGTCAAGCGGTCACAGTTGATAAGGCTAGTTGAGGTAATTCTAGGAAAGATAGAAAATGGACTAGGGAAACTGATTATTTGCTCCTTCCCATATTCTAAGTCATTGACATCAAAACAAAATGAAACTCGATGTCAAAATAACATGATGATGTACAATATTACATGTCGTCATAGTGACGTATTATTCTTTGATACTAATAAATTTATTAGTAAAACTTTTTTGACTAGAGATACAATGTACCTTACCAAACAATGTAAATTGATAATTGCTAAATTGTTAGCATATAATATTTTTGATCCCGTTATAAGTAGTATAACGCAGTTACCTGACGAGCCTGTATGTGTAGTTAGTAATAGTACTAATGAGGGCATCAAAGCGACTGTGTCAGTAAATACAAATTTAAACTGATCACATCGACAATGGGAAAGCCAAATACATTTCATATAGTCCATCAGAATATACAAGGCTTACCCAGCAAAGTTCTAGAATTAGAACTATTTTTAAATTATTTAAATGTAGATGTTATGTGCATAATAGAACACTGGATTGTGAAAAATCAGTTACTTCCTTTTTATCATAACTATTGTCTTGCAAGTTCCTATAAAAGAAAAACTGCAATACGTGGTGGCTCTCTGATTATAGTTAAAAATAGAATTAAATGTAAAGAACGGAAAGATATTGTTAAACTTAGTATTGAGAGAACTATTGAACTTTCTTGTGTGGAACTGGAGCGACATATCATAGTGTGTGTATACCGCCCTCCCGACGCAAATCAGGTAGACTTTGAAAGTACTATGGAAGAAGCTATGCTAAAAGTATTTACTTGTAGGAAGGATCTCATTGTTTGTGGCGATTTTAATATAGATATTTTAGCAAATCCTCTCGCTGATAGATTGATAAATTTATTCAAATGCTTTAACTTACAACATCTTTTTAATGATCCGACTAGGGTAACCCTAACTTCTGCCACTTGTTTAGATAATATTTACTGCAGTCAATCTCCAACTAACAAAGCTGTAATTAAGCATTTCAAATCAGACCATTATGGTCAGAGTGTTAATTTTATTAATAATTTGAATGATAAAAAAACAGTTGAGGAATATACCTACAGGCCTATCACAGAGAGCCGTATTAGTAAATTTAAATGTAAAGTAGATCTAGCAGTAGCTAATATACCTTATTCTGATGACCCTAATGGTTTATTTAACAGACTTTTTAATGTTATAAACAAAGAACACAATGAAGTATTCAAACTTAAAACATGCACAGTTAGAGATAGGGTCGGGTTTACTGATTGGGCCACTCCTGGCATTTACAGAAGTAGGAATAGGCTATACGATCTATATGGCGCTAGAGAAGCTATGTTACATGACCCTGCATTTCTTTTGTATGTAAATAACTACTCGAAAACATTTAAGAATGTCTGCAACACAGCAAAATGCCTATTTTTGAAGAATAAAATAACAAACTCATCTAATAAAATTAAAGAGACATGGAGACTAATAAATAACGAAACTGGTAAATCAAAGCCACGTAATAGAGAAATAAAATTAAAAGTTAATAATTCAATTCTTATAAATGAAAAAGATATTGCAGATGCTTTTGATGGATTCTTTGCTGATATCCCTAAAATTGTAACCCGGTCTCTCAATTCCTCAGCTTTAAAGGCGGTTGAATTATTAGAATCATCTGTTGAGAAATGTAAGGAAGTCTTTATCTTTAGTCACGTAAATGGTAATTACATTGTAAAAACTTTTAAATCTATAAACATAAAAAATACTGAGAATCTCTGGGGCATTTCAACGAAAGTACTAAGTTTAATTATTAAGGAAGTGGCTCCCTGCTTGGCCCATATTTTCAATAATTGTGTAGACGCAGGAGTTTTTCCTGATCTTATGAAATGTAGTAAACTGGTTCCTCTTTACAAATCTGGTAGCCATACTGATCCGGCCAATTACAGGCCAATTTCAATACTTCCTGCAATAAGTAAAATTTTCGAAAAAATTATCCTTACTCAGTTGACTTCACACTTCAACCTTAACAGGCTGTTTCATAAAAATCAGTTTGGCTTCACCAAGGGTAGATCGACAACCGATGCTGGCACAGTTCTATTAAAGCATATATTAGATGCCTGGGATAGAGCAAAAAACGCTATTGGTGTATTCTGTGACCTTTCTAAGGCTTTTGATTGCGTGGATCATGGTACACTAATTAGGAAGTTGGAACACTATGGAATTAATAACAAGGCACTGGACCTTATGCAATCATATTTAGCTGATAGAGTTCAAAAAGTAGATATTGGTAAAGAAAGATCTAGAGGATCAAAACTTGAACTAGGCGTCCCGCAAGGATCAATATTAGGTCCTTTTTTATTTTTAGTATATGTAAATGATCTTCAATTTTTAGCAAGAGATCTTTGTGATATAGTCTTATTTGCTGATGATACTTCATTGATTTTTAAAGTTGATAGAAATAAATATAACTATGACGATGTAAATAATTCGCTTTCACAAATACTAGATTGGTTCACTGCCAATAACCTACTACTCAATGCTAAAAAGACTAAATGTATAAAATTCATGCTACCGAATGTAAGAGAACTCCCAACAAAAAGAATGCTGAAGGATGAGATTGTTCACCTTGTAGACTCTACTGTATTCCTAGGGTTACATATTGATTCTTCTCTTCAATGGAGGTCGCAAATAGAGGCTCTGGCAGGTAGACTTAGTTCAGCAGCTTATGCAGTTCGAACAATTAGATATATTACCAATGAAGACACAGCTAGGTTAGTTTATTTCAGTTACTTCCATAGTATTATGTCTTATGGTATTTTACTTTGGGGACAGGCAGCTGACATCCAGACCATATTTGTTCTTCAAAAAAGGGCGGTACGCGCTATTTATAAATTAAAGCCACGAGATTCTTTGAGGGAATTATTTAAAAACATTAATATTCTGACTGTAATATCGCAATACATCTATGAAAATTTAATGTATACCCACAAAAATAAGGATAGCCTTATGAAAAAGTGTGATGTTCACAATAGAAATACAAGAAACAAGAACAAGTTACACATCCCATCATTTAGATTACACAAGGTAGGGAAATCATTTATGGGCAATAGCGTGCGCTTCTATAATAAGCTTCCATCTGAAGCAACTGAGCTCCCTATTCGTAAATTTAAAAATTACATAAAACTAAATCTCATCAAGAAGGCTTTCTACTCCATAAATGATTATCTCAATGATGTTAATGCTTGGCCAGATGTCGCTCAGTTTCGCACCGACAATAGTATGTAGTAAGTAATTTGTTGTTGTGCATAGCTTTACTTAAATATTGACATGTATCGAATCATATTATATTTAGACTTAAATAGGCAAATAACCATGTATAACCATGAAAGAAACCACTAGCATGTTCATCTCTTATATGTCTAATATAAGAGATGAACATGCTAGTGGTTTCTTTTCACTTCTTCCACTAGTGGACAAAAAATTGAAGTGAACAGTAAAATAATTGTATTTGATAATAATTTATATATAAAATATGACTTGTCTAAGTGCTTATTTTGTAAGCCTAAAGAAATAAATGATTTTTTACTTTTTTTTTTTTTACTATGGAGCTCATTGGGGGAGGCCCTATGTCCAGTGGTGGACTAATATATAGGCTGATGATGATGATGATGAATCACATTAGTGTGATTATAATAACCTTTTTGTGGTTATTATAATCACACTAATCAATAATTGTGTGATTTATTTTGTGACATTTATTTTTAATTTTGTATGTTTTTATTTTTAAGTTTGTATATGGATTGAGAATCTGATAATAAATGAGTTAATAATAATAATCTGCTCCAGATAAGCGCAATAACTAACTGCTCCTTTTTTACAGAAAGTTCGTCTCTGAGTGAAATACCCCGGGGTTTATAAAGCTTCATTTAGTTTAAGTTATATCTTGAATTAGGGTTGACTAATTTTAGGGAAAATAATGTTAAAATTTGTTAGTTTCGTTACTTATACATTAAATATTCGGAAATCATTTTGAATGTTCTTGCCATGGTTTAGTCTTGTAAAAATTGCAATATATAATATAATGCTGGACAATCCACACAGCATTATCTAGCCCCATGGTAGGCAGAGCTTGTGTTATGGGTAACTGATATACATAATACTATATATTACTATAAATATATATCATAGATAGATATTTTTTATTATACATAGAAAACGACCAGAACACCCGAAACAAATATTTGCAGATCGTACACACATTTGTTCCGAGGCGGGAATCGAACCCGCAACCTCCTGCGTCGCAGGCGGACCTTCGCCCACCGCACCACACCGCGACGGCGCCACGGTCGTCTACAGGTTGAAAATAATAATTACAATTGCAATTGTATTTTATTTATTTATTTCAGATAATAAAATCTATAGTATAGTTACATTCAATAAAACATTATTACATTAAAATAAAATAAATAAATAAAAATAAAATACAATGCTGCTGTAAAATAAAGAAATAAGTTTGAAAAACGATGTAGCAATAATTAATTTTGCACAAATATTTGCCCTGATATTATTTATACAGGTCTCTATTACACGGAAGTAGGTAATTCAATGTAATGAAAAAAGGAGAATCGTCTGTATATGTATATTTTGTACATGTTCGTCGATTTCTCTGTCATTTATTGAGAGATGGATGATTCTTTTACAGTTATATAGATCACGAGGTAGACGTATTGAAAAAATATTCCCGAATGATTCGTATTTCTCCTGCAAAACTTAAAAACAGTTTAAAACATTTTTTTTTAAACAATTAAATTATTCTTCCATCATGGCCTGTTGCAGCGTTGGATCGCGAGGAGTGGAAGGAGAAAAGAGGGGCCTTTGCCCAGCAGTGGGACAATAATGGCTCAAAATAAATAAATAAATAATACTTAAATTATTCTCACCTGACAACCCTACCTACGTAGATACTAGGATGATTTTGTCTACGTAGCATGCAACTTAGCGAAACCGCGAAACGGCAAACTTCTGACTTATTGTGTTGGCGAATATTAATTTTGCTGGATAAAACTTTATCTTTGTCACTGCATTGACGCTCTAGTTTATCTAGAGATTCATCTAAACTTAGCAACGTGGCACACCATCGTATAGGTATCGTTTTCGATCAACTTCCATCCGTCGACTACGAAAAAAATGACCATTTCCAAATTCAAGATGGCTGATATCTCTATATCGCAGTTTATACTCGCTTTGAGACGGACACCCACATCATTTATAGGGTATCGTTTTCGATAACTCGAACTCGTAGATTCCAAAAAAGATGTCCATTTCCAATTCCCTGGTCCTGCCCTGTTTTCGCATGTGCTTTAATTGACATACTATGGATATAGATGAACTCTGCGGTGCAGTGGGCGAAGGCCTCGCAGGAGATTGCGGGTTTCTTTTTGAGACAAGTTTACACGTTTTGCACAATTTGTTCCGAGTGTTTTGGGGGACTTCTATACTTAATAAATAATTTGATTATAAAAAAAAACTAATATTAAAACCGACTTTATCTGATCCTTAGTATTTAGGGCGCATTAACACAGTCCGTTTAATATGAACGTTTTTTACTGACCGTTCGTTACTGGAAAAATCGTTTACACACCAGTGTAGGTGTAGGTATATATTATGTACCTAATATATTACGTATATCAGTTATCTAGTACCCATAACACAGGCTCGGCCTGCTTCGAAGCTAAACACCAGTGGGTATCAAAAGCACCTTAGAAAGATTGAATTGAGCGCCTATTTAATTTGAAGCTCCCGCCAAACGCCAGTTACCGTGGGCTTAAGGTAGAGGCGCTAGTGTGCTCTAGTGTTGGCTTTTTTACTCTATGGAGTCTTACTTCTTTCCGTTAGGATATTTTATTGTTCTGTGCTAAACACCTAATGTTTAGATTGTCCAGCATTATTTAGTTAGCTATTTAGTTTAGAGGAAGGTAGATGTTAGAAACACTTCAAAAGAAACGAGAGAGCTAAAAGCCAAGATAACCATCACACACAGTTACTTAGAGAAAATACTAAATTGTTTTAATGGAGTGAAGTTATCAACACATCTACTGTAACTTCATCCATGCCATAACTTCATTCTATTCCCAACTTTGTACAACTACTCGCTGCTTAAAGGATATTTAACGTAATTACGTCTTGATGAGTTTCAAAATCTCTTGGCAACTTCGAAAGAGAAACTCTGAAGGATTTTGTGTTCACTTCGAGAGATTTTCAAAAGTTTGTAATAAAATCAAAAACGACAAACGACTCAATCTTGTTTCCTAGTTGTGATTTTATGTTTCAAAGATTTTACAAAGCTGAGATCAAATTATAATTTATTTAGAATGGGCCACAGTCTTGTGTATTATCAGAACTAATGGGAGAGTGAACTTTAGGCCGAATTAAAATGGCCACTAC
Organism: Eupithecia abbreviata; assembly: GCA_943735965.1. Classification (NCBI taxonomy): domain Eukaryota; kingdom Metazoa; phylum Arthropoda; class Insecta; order Lepidoptera; family Geometridae; genus Eupithecia; species Eupithecia abbreviata. The sequence goes on from OX031000.1 coordinate 4,156,151, forward strand.
ACAGAAAGGTAACTTTGAAACACAAAAGAGGTGGTTTAAAGTTACCTCCAATTAAACGAATCATTTTGATATCAGCAAAAAAAGCATTGCAGGTAAGGTCAAAGACAAAAATCCTACTAATATTATAAACGTCAAAGATTGTAAGTATGGATGGATGGATGTTTGTTACTCTTTCACGTAAAAACTACTGAATGGATTTTAATGAAAGTTCACAATAATATAGCTTACATATCAGAATAACACATAGGCTACAATTCATAAAGATATATAGTATATTATCAAAAATATCTATCACCACGCGGGTGAAACCACGGGGCGAAGCTAGTTTACAATAATTATATCAACACTTTTGGAAAAGTTTATCGTTTATCGTTTTCGTTATTGACTGTAATAACAATGTAATTGTAATTACAGCCTGAAATAATAATTATGTAGAAAAACATAATTATGATTATTTCAGGCCAAGTTCCTGATATCTAAATAATAATAACTAATTGTTGGGATTGCCCCGCTTCTGCAGTGCATCCTCCATGTTTGCTGAAGCCCAGGTTGATGGCTTTCACGCCATCATCCGCAAGAAAACAGCCTCGCTGCTGCGCAGAACATGGAGCAGTACCAACTCCAACCTGCAGGTTGTGGGCAGCAAGTTTGCCTCGCCCATCATGCAGACATTCAACAGAGTCCTCACTCACTAGACTCCATGGGTTGGGTGGGAGTCTGTTGAATGACTGCTGCAAATCTAATTTTAATCAAATTCTAATCTAATTTTAATTTAATTTAAGGTCTTATGTTTTATTTTTGTAATTTTTATGTATGTGGACAACCTGTCTGAATAAAGAAACTTTTTATTTTATTTATTTTTAAAATAAGTAATACAAATTCGATTAAATTAACTTTTTCAGGTTAGCTTACCCTTTTTCAGCGTATGAATTAAAACATTCGCAGCTCACTCAAACTAAACCTCTCTTGTCCAGGTGAACCGGCAATCAGGTCGCGGTACGCTCGCCTCACTGTCCTCGTGCCACCGGAGCCACCTAAAATACTGCAAGGCAGTTTCTACTCTACCACCAAGGACAGAAATATCAGATTGGAGTGCATCTCTGTTGGGGGGAAGCCACCGGCTGAGGTAAGTGTTGAAAACTTACCCTCTTACTTACCTATTTATAAATCTCTCTCAATTCTAACTTTTAACTGAAAGTTAGGTATCTTCTGTTGACCTATCCATAGACCGTGTCAGAATATGAAAACAAACTGCTTAGCAATTTTTTTTAAACACTAGCGTAGGTTTTGTACGAAAACGAATAAAGAAAGAAAATACATTTATTGATTCACAAGTAGGTACAGCTTGTGAATACGATTTATCTGCTTAAGTTTTCCGCGTAGACCCCATGATCAGTTCTTAAGAAGCTTGATAAAATGCACGAAATAAGAAGAAAGCTAAACGCATAACTCACAGAGCTCAATGCGTGGAGGAAGCCATAGCAAAACTCTAGAGAAACCATGATCTTTTTACTCCTAAAGGAGTTTTATACTTCTTTATAAAATTACTGCTATCCACGTGAAAATCTGTGGTTATAACCAAAACAGCTTTATATACAGCGTATATATCTTTACCCAGAAAAATAAACCCACCACAAAGATTTTAACTATGGACACCAAAATAACAAAGAGATCTTTCTTTATCTTAAAAATTCATCCCTCTGAATAAAAGTTTAATAAAAGATTTCCAAAAACCTGTGTCACGTCGCCTCAATCATAATAATCCCCAAAAAAATCTATAAAAGTACAAAAAATCCATAAAAGAACAAGCACTAAGCGCGAAAAATGGAGGTCATTATTATTCACTCCCGACAAAGCTCTAAGAATATCACTTTGTCATTCAAGAAAAGCGTGATTCGGGGGAAATTGTGAAAAATATGAACAGGGCGAGGTAAGCATAGATAACCTTATAGCAGACGTGGTGGGGAGAAGGTGGGTCGCAGAGCGACGAGCGTTTGTAGCTCCTTCACGCGATTCTTTTATTTTTTCGGCATAGGTAGTGCCAGGCAGTTTGGTTTTCCAGCCCAGTTTTCATGTGCTGCAAGAGAGAACCTATTGAAAGTATAGTTCAATCGTTCAAATATACTAAATAATATAATAATAATAATAATAATGGATGATACCCGCTATGTGTAGCCATCGCCTTTAGATTAACTTATCAAAGGGCCTCTGTGCTGTTGGCTTCGGCCCCACGCAAGCCTTCCAAAGGACCGGGTCACTTTATGGCCCGAGATCATGGTAAATGAGAGACATAATAATAATAATAATATATAATAATAATACATTTAGCTAATAGTCCACAAAATATTGTGGACTACAATCGTTTGCCATATTTCATGTTTACCTTGAAAGCCGATGGCTCAGAATTCTATAGTAACTGATCGGCAATAAAAGGGTTAAATGATCAAACATCTTCCTCAGGGGAATCCCCTACGTAATCCCCAACTCATGTTAAAAATTTAGTTTATGTTACATGATATATGTTTATGATCCCGCTTCTCTTATCGCTCCGCTCACCACAAACATCCCCTTGGGACAAGCCTGCGAATTCCATTAGGCCATGACATTGATTAATTAATATTATGAGTCCCTCTGAAATGGGACAAAGAGGGACCACTCCAATTAGTGTATTGATGTCAATGGAAAATAATATGGTTTTATGAATTAAGCTTTCAGTTTTAAGTTGCATTTTTGAACCAGATTCATTAACTACTTTTCTAAATAGCTCAGTTTACATACACAGACTGAAATGTCAATCAACATCTTAAAACATACACAAAAAACATTAAAGCATTTAAATCTATACCTATTTTACCTTTAAAACTATGTTAAAGGAGCACTATTTTTCCTGCTGTCTCTAACGCATAACTATGTATATAGTATAGGCCTCCTCATCGATTTCGATGACGGCGACCCTAAGCAATCACGGATTTTTTCTATCATGAGCTCTAATATGGCTCGCTAGACCGAACTTGGTCTTGAATACCCTACAGCACGCATGGCAGTAGAGTTGGCCCGATGAGTTATATGTATACGTGTAGGAGGGCTTAGGTCTCTGTTTACGTATCTGGCGTCTTGCGTCCATTGCCTCGATGCGATTTTCCTCAAACGCTTTGACTCTGTTGTAAATAGGAGATCGCCAAGATGACCTACGAGAAGCAAGCTCCTCCCAACACCCCGGGTCAATATCGCAAGCGGTGAGGTGTCGTTTGAACACATCCTTGTAGCGCAGATGCTGACCGCCGTGTCTCCGATTACCCTCTGCAATCTCCGAATAAAATACAGCTTATGTACCCTATGTATATAAGTAGTATAAGTATATATATTTTATTATATGTCTGTAGTATTCCATGTAAGTATTATAAGTATTTTATTTTATTTTATAATGTATAACCTGCAAGCACACAGATCCCCTGGTACTGTCCACGATCCTATACATCCATGTTTGTCTGGTAGAGATCGCTCTTGAGCTATAAGACCGCCAATTCTATACCGAGTTTTTTAAAGTTTTTATTTAACATTGTACATGATACGTAGTGTGCAATATAGAATTATCTATCTATCTAAAGCACTAACGAATAGGCAATGTCAAATGTTGGTTCCCTTAATACTCGTAGGTATGTTTTTTTATTTTATTTTTATGAACACTAAAAAAAATACGCTGTAAAACTATTTCCAAATTGAACCTGTTGAAAATCTGATCAATACTACTAACTTTCTACGCCATAATGGTCGTCAAAACAAAAGCTAAATGAATAGCGATGACGTCACGACGAATAACTGAAATTGATTAACCTGTGATGAATAGGATACGTCCAGCGGAGGTATTAATTGCTTCAGCAAAATCGATCCTATAATTTAAAGGATAGGCACTAGTTTAGATTGGCTACAAATCACTGTCAATTCGTTAATGGGAAATAATTTGTCTTAACCCTTTTGAAATGCTTTCTAAATAATTAATTCATGAAAAACTTTGGCCTAGTTTGGAGGAACTTGTTTTTTCCGGTTTTATGTAAAGTTATCGAAATAGCTAAACGTTTTTTAGTTAGAAACATTTTAATGTCGTCCAATTTAGCTCCATTAAAATGAGGTACCATACCAATGTCATGTCGACCTTAAAGGCAATAAAGACACAACTCTAATTTTCTCATTTTCAAAGTCATAACCAGAATGATTCCCCGAAATACCCAAATCAGAAATCCATAATCCTCAAACCTTCGGGGCCAACTCTCGAAGAGCAATCTAAATTCTAATTCAGCCCGGACCAACTAAATTTTACCGAAACTTAAAATTTGCATCGCAGAATAAATGATACTTGCTTACTTTCGGACGTGCCACTTGACATGAAACCACCATTTTGAAACTTTTGCGATTTGTTAACATAACCATTTGTTACCAGAGAATATGCGATAAAATCTATTCTGTAACGATTTGCATGCTTTCTTGATTTCATGCCATAGTAAAACTTTAGACAAAATTATACATATTAAGCTTGAAATTACAACAATCACAATACACTTTGAGTGCTGAAAACGCACGGTATGAGTTTTCTACAAGTGACTAATCTGCGAAAATTCACACTAGCGCAGCGGCTGAGAAAATATTCAGATCTTTGTGACTCAGCAGAGCTGTAATATTTTTCGAACGACACCCATGTGCGGCGCAACACAACCGCTGTGTAGAGCGGCAGCACGAATTTTTTAGGTAAAAAAAAAGATCGCAGTCGTCGAAAACAAACCGCAGTCAAAGTGTTAAAAATTACGATACCTATACCTAATAGCCTTTGCGTAAAGTTGAGAGAGATATATATTACATATAGGTTATGTAAATTTTAGACAAAATTGTAAAAATTACAGCTATAGCAATATTTGAAATTTCGACAAGGAAAGAAAATTAATAGTCTGCGCAAAGTTGAGAGAGATGTATATTATTGGAACTTTACATACATTTTAAACAAAATTGTAAAAATAAAGCTACAGCTACTAAATATAAAATTTCAGCAATCACAATATTTGACGACCGATGTGGCGCGGTGGGCGAAGGTCCGCCTGCGACGCAGGAGGTTGCGGGTTCGATTCCCGCCTCGGAACAATTGTGTGTGCGATCTGCAGATATTTGTTCCGGGTGTTCTGGTCGTTTTCTATGTATAATAAAAAATATCTATCTATGTAATGTATTGTATTATATATATCAGTTATCTAGTACCCATAACACAAGCTCTGCTAACCATGGGGCTAGATAATGCTGTGTGAATTGTCCAGTATTATTTATTTATTTAAACTTACTACCAGGAAAAAACCTGTATAGCCTGTCGATGTATACTTAACATGTACTTTATGTAGAGGAAAAATATTCTTCAAAATAAAATTATCTTTAAGAATAGTGACTAGATATCTCGTAGAGTCTAGACCTTCGTGATATATCGTCGGCCACATCTTCACTTTCCATCAAGTGAGATTGTGGTCAAACGAAAGTCTATATATTCTATATTGTCATGCATTATGGAACCCTAAATCCCCAAGTCTCTAAATGAAAAGCCAACAAGCTCATTCATCATTGAAAACACTAACAACAAGTTTCAAAATCCAAGTGATACAGAACACTCTGTCGAGAGACTTCAATATTGTCGCAGATTCATTTTCAATTTGAACCCTAATTGTATTTAGTCTCTCGGGCAGTATATCTATTCACTTCCTGATGGTAGCTGATGGATGGTATGGCTAGTCACTTTAGACAGATCATCATCATCATCATCCTATAAATAGTCCACAGTTGGACCATATGCCTAATGAGTGCCATAGCGCCCTGTCATATCCAGCATCTGCTTGCATTCTTTCGCAAGTCGTCATCCCCCGGCGTCCTACACTACGTTTGCCGAGTTGCGGTGTAGATAGATAAATAGTAATAATAATGCTGGACAATCCACACATCATTATGCAGCCCCGAGCTAAGCAGAGCTTTTTGTTATGGGTACTGGATGACCCTATTACCCATTTCCTAACTTCATCATCATCAGCCTATGTCAGTCCACTGCTGGACATAGGCCTCCCCCGATGAGCGCCATTGCGCCCTGTCTTCAGCTTGCCGCATCCAGCATCTACCTGCAGTCTTTCGCAAGTCGTCATCCCACCTGGTCGGAGGGCGTCCTACACTACGTTTACCGAGTCGTGGTCTCCACTCAAGAACACGTTTGCCCCAGCGGCCGTCGGTTCTTCGCGAAATATGGCCGGCCCACTGCCACTTCAGCTTGCTAATTCTTTGAGCTATGTCGATAACCTTGGTTCTCTGTCGGATGTATTCGTTGCGAATCCTATCCTTCAGAGAAACTCCGAGCATAGCTCTAACTACATATACTACATATATTCCCTAACTTACATACTTCTAAACATGATGATAAATTTGTATGAATGACAGTTTTGTCTGGTTGGACACGTTTCTGCCAGTGTCAAGTAATGAAAAATAATTGTAAAATTAATGTGTTATTAAATTATGAAGATTGTTCGATATTTTCACCAGAGCCTAATTCGGTATCTAGCAGGGTGTACCACGTGTAGGTTAGGTTGGCTTGGGAGACGAGATGTTCGAGTCACCCTTACACATCCACACAAAACACTTACAGATGACTGAATTATCACTATGGAAACCGTTGATTTAACACCATTCACTTATAATTTAAATTTTGGTTTTGTTGATCTTCCGAGGTAACGATCCATCGACAAAACGTATCGTCGAGTTAGAGACATCGAGGTAATAACCATCGAACTAACGTCATTCGAACTAGAGTACGAGATCCGAATTTCACGGCGAGAAAACCGTGTGTTAACAAAGGCTCTTTCATAAACATTGTCTTGTGTAGTCTTTTGTTTGGAATAACTGACCATATGGACAACTAGAACAGCCTTAAAAAATATCACCTACAACGCATGACAAAGCTACCTGCTTCTGGTCTGTGGCATTGCCAACTCAAATGGAATATTCTAGTGATTTTCCAAGTAGAGACGCTGAGTGAAATGGAACGTGACGTGTTAATATAACACGTCGAGTATGAATACGACACGAGTAACCTAAACATACGTTATATATTACATAGCTTTTAGTTTTAGGATAAGGACATAAAGCTCTCAGAACCGATAAAGGCATAATGCTCACTGATGGATGTTGGCAGGGCGTTATTAGGCCAGTGTGGCCAGCGTCAGCCATTTGCATCTGGATCTTTGCTCCGCTGTACATCGTGCAGAACCCAATAGGAGGCTCTTACCCCAGCGCACATTATAGTCAACATAAGGCAACATAATATGTATTTTACTATTAAAACTTTTGTAGTTTGACGAATTCATTATTACTACATAGTGTAAAACAAAGTCGCTTCGCGCTATCTGTCCATCTTTTAAACTACGCAATGGATATTGATGCAGATTTTTTTAATAGATAGCGTGTTTCAGGAGGAAGGTTTATAAACCATTTGACACATAGATTTCAACGCGGGTGAAGCCGCGGGGCGCAGCTAGTTCATTATAAATGTAAGTGGGTTTACCATGAATCCCGTTTGTATTTGAAGAACACCAATGTTTCATTCCGTAACGAGGGACATACGGCAAAATGTTGGCCAAGCTAAATCTATATTTACAAAAGAGAAAAATTGGACTGACACATCGACAATCTCTAGAACTACAAGAGCTACAAGGCTGAAAGTATGCATAAAGGTTCTTAAAAAATTACTCGCAGTGCCTTCAGTTATTCCGTGATCATGGCGCATGAAACTGTGCCGAAATATCAGATGACTCAAAAATCAAATCATGGTAAATAACCCGTTTTAAATGACTTTATTGAACAAGTTGTTGCAGAAGCTATCTTGGAGATATCGATATCCGCAATAAAAAAATGCAAAACCTCTAGAAGTCCTCATAGGAAAAAAAACTGAATTCAATCTAACAACGTTTAACACTTTGACTGCGAACTTTTTTTGACGACTGCGATCTTTTTTTTAACCTAAGCCATTCGTGCTGCCGCTCTACACAGCGGTTGTGTTGCGCAGCACATGCGTTTCGTTCGAAAAACATTACATCTGTGCTGAGTCACACAGATCTGTATTTTCTCAGCCGCTGCGCTAGTGTGGATTTACGCATATTAGTCACTTGTAGAAAACACATACGGTGTGATTTCAGCACTCGAATGTTAACTTGATTAATTTTGTGTTTTTTGTTCTAGATCACATGGGTGGACAGCAACGCTGGTGTTCTAACGCAAGGAGTCACGTACTCTGTGGAGGCTTTACCAGATGGACAGCGGTTTAGTGCCAGGTATAGTCCGTAATCATTTAGCACTTAACTCATGGATCATCATCATCATCAGCCGAGAGTAGTCCACTTGCTTTCCAATCCCAATGAGCGCCATAGCGCCTTGTCTTCAGCTTGCGGCATCCAGCATCTATCTGCAGTCTTTCGCAGGTCCTGGTCGGAATACAATAGCATCCACAGGCCGTAATTATGGTCTATGTCCAGCCACGTAGACACTACTATACTATATCTTTATTTTGACGACCGATGTGGCGCGGTGGGCGAAGGTCCGCCTGCGACGCAGAAGGTTGCGGGTTCGATTCCCGATTGTGTGTACGATCTGCAGATATTTGTTCCGGGTGTTCTGGTCGCTTTCTATGTATAATAAAAAATATATATCTATGTAATGTATTGTTTTATGTATATCAGTTATCTAGTACCAATAACACAAGCTCTGCTTACCATGGGGCTAGATAATGCTGTGTGAATTGTCCAGCATTATTATTATATTATTATTTTTTTATTTTTCTTGGTAGATGTGCCAAAGACAAAAATAAATATATATAAAAAAAATATAAATAATAAATATATATAAATATATTGTATAGGTATAACAATGTTTCGCGTTATTTTTGTTCAGGTTTTTTATAATAACAAGGTCCGTTTCCACAGGTCCATAATCGACATGACTCCAAAAGAAGAGCACCACAACCAGACCTTCACCTGCCAAGCGCAGAACACAGCTGATAGGGCGTTCCGGGCGGCCAGTATTCAGATTGAGGTAAGGTATTAACAAGCTGAAGTGGCAGTGGGCCGGCCATATCTCGCGAAGAACCAGCGGCCGCTGGGACAAACGTGTTCTTGAGTGGAGACCACGACTCGGTAAACGTAGTGTAGGACGCCCTCCGACCAGGTGGGATGACGACCTGCGATAGACTGCAGGTAGATGCTGGATGCGGCAAGCTGAAGACAGGGCGCTGTGGCGCTCATTGGGGGAGGCCCATGTCCAGCAGTGGGCTGCTATAGGCTGATGATGATGATGATGATTAACAGCCATCAGTCATACTTTTTATCCCATAAATCGGTTCCCATGGGATAGATGAAATAACCTTAAAAGGTTTCGTACGTTCATAGAAACGACGCGTGCGAGGCCGCGGGCAGAAACTAGTAAATAAATAAGGCATCCTAGATGACTTCACTCGCATTTACCAACATTTCTTTAAAACAAAGTCGCTTCCTGTATTCGATAACTGCCCTGAAACAATACAAACGCAGCTTAATGTGTATTTGAAAAATACTACCGATTCAGGGCAAACTGCCGAGTGCTGAGTAAACAAGCGGGAATAAAAATCTTTGTACATCCACTGGATATTAGAAGTCGGGATGTGCAGTCGGCTGTTTGGATGTTAGGTTTGCTTGTTTATATAAAGGTTTCTAGGGCTTTTGGCTAACGTTGAAAAGCTTTAGTTTTTCATGACAAACTATAGGTACTAATATTATGAAGAGGAAAGGTTTGATTTTTTGTTTGTTTGTTTTAATGAATAGGCTCCGAAACTACTGGACCGATTTGAAAAATTCTTTCACCGTTGGGAAGCTACACTATCCTCGATGAACATAGGTTATATTATATTTTCAAAAAAAGGGGAGGGGGGGGCCGGGAAGGTCCGCTAGTTCTTTAAAAATGTAGGTTCATTTTAATTACGATCAGTATTTGCAAACGAATTCCAAGACTTGCTGTGTTACTAAATAATTATGTGCGTCATATCCTGCGAAGGTCTCTTAATCTTTGTTGCCTGGAAAAAATCAACGAACCTTACGAAACCCACGGTAATAAAACATAGGCTACTTTTTATGAATAAATTCGTTCCTATAGGATAGGAAGAGTGGAGACCACGACTCGGTATACGCCCTCCGACCAGGATGACGACCTGTGAAAGACTGCAGGTAGATGCTGGATGCGGCAAGCTGAAGACAGGGCGCTATGGCGCTCATTGGGGGAGGCCTATGTCCAGCAGTGGACTGCTATAGGCTGATAATAATGTTCTGTCAAAATAAAAATATTTTTATTTTACTTTACTACTCTCAGTTGAGATACCACCGTGGTCGAAATTCGGTTAGGATCATTTTCATTGAAAACTATAACGAGCGGGAATTTTGTTATCTTAAAGCGGTGTTTTTGAATTTTGCATTCACATCACTTCCTCTTCTCTCACTTCGTCTGTTGTCTCTCATCGGATCCAAAGATTTCCTTTTTGCTTATGCTGCTGACTGTACAGGAATACTTGATCGATGATCGCGATTGAGTTGGCTGGAGTTTTGTTCTTTCCGTATTTTTGAGCTTTCTGAAGTTTCCACGTAATGGATGACGGTTTGGCATTTGAGATATTGGAAAACTTGCTTTTGTGTGGATTTATACTTCAGACAAAGGTGATATGGCTGATTTCAACAAACATAAAGTTTTAGGACGACATCTCTCACGGAATACGTCACGGGATTCAAACATGAATTTGGACGACCTCTGCCGGCGCGGTGGGCGAAGGTCTGCCTGGCGACGCAAGGAGGTTGCAGGTTCGACTCCCGCCTCGGGACATTTGTGTGTACGATCTGCAGATATTTGTTCCGGGTGTTCTGGTCGTTATCTATGTATATAAAAATATATATCTATGTAATCTATTGTATTAAGTACCTATATCAGTCATCTAGAACCTATAACACAAGCTTAGCTTGGGGTTAGATGATGCTCTGTGGATTATCCAGCATTTTTTTTTTTCTGAAAACAATCGTAGTCCATCTTCAGTGCTTATACAATTTTACAGAGCATTGAATCCATCAAGAGAAATTCTATTTTCCCCTTCAAAAGCCACCTGATTTTCGACCCACTACCCTTGTCATAAGGTTCATTCCATCTGAGTAATTAGGGTACCGTAACGTCACGCAGTGTCAATTTCGCATTGTTTTCTGTCGGTTTATGTATTCCGGTCGCGAGTTCCGTGGACCCTTTTCCAGGGGCTAAGGTGTCCCTTTTTTAGGGCCTAACGTGTCCTCATTGGATTTAATGTCGTTATTTTTGTTTCCGTGTTTTAACTTGCCCAATAGACGTGGACAATGTTTGAAAACCTTATACGGGCAGTGAGTCAAGGCCAATATAGATATTGTTGGGTACGTTAATGGACCATTTTTGAGCCAAACTGGACGCGGACTAAGGAGTACAAAGTACAAAAAACTACGTATATAAAAAATAGAACATTCATGGTTGCATGTTAGCAGAATTAAACAGCGAGGAAAAATGAGGGCAAAGGCCTTTCTTTTTCCTGAAGTTAAAGCTGAAATTAATGATAATCGATGATAAAAGGGAGGGTAAACCTTCCAGAAACTGATGTGACGACCAATGTGGCGCGGTGGGCGAAGGTCCGCCTGCGACGCAGGAGGTTACGGGTTCGATTCCCGCCTCGGAACAATTGTGTGTACGATCTGCAGATATTTTGTTCCGGGTGTTCTGGTCGTTTTCTATGTATAATAAAAAATATCTATCTATGTAATGTATTGTATTATGTATATCAGTTATCTAGTACCCATAACACAAGCTCTGCTTACCATGGGGCTAGATAATGCTGTGTGAATTGTCCAGCATTATTTATTTATTTATTTATTTAAACTTTTCCAACTACAAGAGGAGGATCTATATTTGAATGTATGTACATTTTTTTATGTACGCTAGTAGATTTTTCCCTCAATTAAGACCGATATTAAAAATTATTTTGCTATGGTATAGATATAAATACTGATTTCGAATAAACACATAAAAATGATTCCCAAGGAATTTGTATTTATTCAAGCCGAAAAAAACAACATAATTCTTCTAGCTACTATTATAAAGAATGAATATTGGTACTTACTATTTATTTATTTATGTATTTAAGTAGTGTATTATTTATTTTGGAATTTGTAATATTTATTATTTGTTTTTTAGTATTCTTATTTAGATAAACTGTGGTACACCCCCTGCCTTTTCTTAAATTCATATAATTCTTTCCATCCAAAGGTTGCCTGGAAGAGATCGCTTCTAAGCGATAAGGCCGCCCATTGTACTTGTGGCATATAATGTATTTTTGTAATGATTAATTTGATTATGGTGTACAATAAAGAATTTTTGTATTGTATTGTATTGTATTATAGCGATATTTGCGGTGCAGTACATTTCGTCGTTAACGGTACCAAGTTTGATAATTTCATATTGAACAAACTGTACTCTTCACTGAACGGAATTTTTAAAAAGAAAGGAAAAGAAACATCCACCAGTACAGCGCCTTAAGGAAATAGGAAAAATCGACACGGAACGTAAATAATGAAGGCGAGAGAAAATTATGGAGCCAGGCAAACAAACGAGGTGCCTGTTTTTTACATTTCAATACATAGCTACTTGTATTCTTTGAACGTGCCTTACGGAATGGGTTTTGCTGCTATAGGTACAGTCATTGCCTAAAAGAGCTAAACAGATAAAGTCTTTAAACCCCGTTTACTATTGTGAAGTGCACTGGTACACGGGATTTTGTAGTCTACAGAATCCATTAGACCACACCACTCGCAACATTCAGCTGAGCAGGAACCTGTTCTGATAGAGTAGCAACACGGCACTGACCATCACACACGGCTTGATCTACACTAAATTAATTTAGATATATGTCTAATTATAATAAAATATACACATAAATCAATGCATATTATCAATTATATACTTTAAGTCTTTTTAAGTCGTGTGCTGTATTTGTTTACTATAGTTAGATAATTAAGTTTTTTGCTCTATCAGAATAAATATATTTTCATTTCATTTATATTTCACTCCTAAGGGTCGCCAGAGTGATTCAGTAGAACAGGCAAATAAATAATTAAACATTCAACCGATTATTTAGATTTTTCTGATTTATTTCGTTAGTGTGTCAAGCGTACAGCGTCTGTTACGTTTCGGTCGACGTAAAGTGTCGCAATACGTGTATTTTATAAAAATCATTCAAAATTTCAGACTACGCGTAATATCAGCGATCGAGATCGTTTGTGTATAGACCACAGTTCGAACTGACTTAACGCGTATGCGGCAGGTCTAGTTAGACCAAATAGACGTGACCGATGATACGCTCGACGCATTTTCCATCAAATATGTACCGACCCTAAAGCAGCTAAACCTGCTCAACTTCTGAAGACGCTAAACCAAAACTACGTCAATAAAAAATCAATGATCTAGTATCCAAATCAAAATTGAAGCCAGGAACGAACAAATGAAATGGAGCGCACTCAGACCCGGCCATTCAGTAGTGATGAGGTGAAATTAGCGTTCCTACTCATTGAAAGTTCAGCACCTTCTGAAGTCGAGCGGTCTTAGCGAATTGGTGCGATTTAGCGGTTTCTGGGGTTTTGTATGTGCATGGTTTTTTTGGAAGCTTTATCTGTATATTTTAGGCGGTGACTGCGTTGGATATAAGATAATTATTATTGTCAAAACAAAACAACACTCAACTGAAAATTCTACATACAGCCGGGTGATTATGCCGAGCGACCGGTTTGCGACAGGCGTAAATTAAGCAATCATTGCTGTCAAACGTCAATTTTGTATTAGTTTGACACCAGCTACAACGTCAAAATTGGCGTTTGACAGCACTTGCTTAATTTACGCCTGTCGCAAACCGGTCGCGTGTTACATAATCACCCGGCAGGTTTGTACGAGTAGATAAGTATATTATTATAATGACAGCTCATACTTTCGATATGATATTCCACTTTTCACTAAATAGGTAGGTACAAAGATACTCAATGCATTGTTTGTATCTGTGTATGTATGGGTGTGTGACTGCTCTCCCGAGGCATCAATCGAGTTTTGGTGTGAAGAATTTATAACATCCATCCATTAAAACATCCAATTTTTTTTGGTACCTATGTATATTTTTATGGACCGTATAATAAGTTAAATAAGATCTCTTACTTTTCTATAGTCTGAAGTAAATGATAATAGGTCATATACCTATTATTTATACTTATTATTATTTATAAAATTTGTGTGACAAGACTACACTGTGCATAAAAAAACATACTTAAACATATATATAGATACTGTGCCTTCGGTATCTGTTTCCTGTTAACCGTTTTACGTTTTAACACGAAACCGTTTTAAAATCTAAAACCTGACCACCAACTTATTATAAACAGTGACATCGAAAAACCATTAGAGAGAATGAATGGTTGAACCAATTATAGCGATCGAACATAATAAATGATTTCTCGAAGAACTGAACCGTTATTAGAAGAAAATACGCTGTCATGATATTGTGATGGAGGATATTGTGCTTTGGTAGGTTTAGGAATAATGTACGAGGGTGGGAAAAGTGTAGTAACACAAAAGAGGTGACAGATTTTGATAAAGAAAAATATATTTTATTTGCCAAAAATGGATAATATCTCTTTTAGCAAATAAAAAATATTTTTCTTATACGTATTATGTTATGAAGGTAAAAGTAAATACATTTTATCAATAAACAAGCTTGACGGTTAGACGTTATGCAAAAATATTCGAGAGAGAATGGAGAGAATGACTTAATTTTGCAATGGAAAGTGCAATAACTTAACATTTACTGTTTATTATTGAAAAAATCTACTCTTTACTAAGGGAAGCGTATCTCTTTATGTAAGATTATTTCTAGGAAAACCGAAAAATATATATATATATATTTAATCCTAAGTTAACAGTGATCTGTGCCATGCTTGAAGCTTATCAAACCTTTATTACGTTTAGATAATGGATTTCCTGTAGAACTTAGAAATCTGAAAAAATCTGTATGCTTTTTATTTATTTTCACACAAAATCTAACCAACCTTCTTACAAAGGAACAAAACATTTTACTAAAAACAAGTATCTGCCCAAAGTCGATATCAAAATATCCTTCATCGAACTCTCGCATTTAATACGTCATTCGCTCGGTACTACTACGTCTTTCCGCATCTTTATCAATACAGTCGTGAGTTATAAAACGGTTGTCCTCCCAAGATTCAGAAGGAAATTACTATTCCGCTCTCGGATACATTTTACTGGATGTGGCATTAATATTAATATTTTCTTTATTACTTTCGTTATTTCTGGGCATGGTAAAGGTCGGGCTTGATGTGGATTTGTTATTAATATTGACGCTATCAATGGGTCTGATAGAATTGATAGTAATATCTATTTTCTATTAGAAATCTTGGTGAGGCTAGCGTAACCCAGGCTATATGAAGCGACCTTCGTAAGATGTAAAAAAAATATCATTTTATGGCTCAAATAGTTTTGTTTCTATATTCCTAGGCACTTAGATGCATTCTGGGTATACTGATGGAACCTGGCCGACGAGCGCGATTCTTGAAAGATTCTGAGGAAGACTTTTACTCATCAGTAGAAAAATATAGATTAAAGAAAACCTTTGGCAGATAATTAAAACCCAGCTGCCATGGAACACACTGACAAACCGTAACCTAAATAAAAAAATCCATATCTTTAAAAAAGCGTAAATAGTATTAGAAACACATTTAGCACATTCTTTTGTTATTTTTGAAATGACCTGTAAAACTTTACGCCACTTCAATTATGAAAACATACCAGCTCCATAAACTCTACCTCCCTGCCCCAGCCCAAGCATGTTTATCATGTATTTTTCTTCGGTCGTAAAATAAAAACCCTTTTTACTAGCGACCCAATTACATTTTATGATCAGATGGCCGACAATGCTGCTTGATATCGAGAGTTGCCATTCATACACGTAATAGAGACCCTGCCCATTTTTTCGGGTATAAATTTTGATGGCACTTCTACGAACGTGTTGAAAATTTTTGATGTTTCATTCGTTGTTTATTTTTACTGCCAGCTGATTAAAGTTTAATATTCTAATGAACGTGTATATTGCTCTAAACAGTTTATTATATTATGCCTATAATAAGCGTTTTAAAACAGACAACTTAAGAGTTCATTAGCTGTCTCTTTTGTGAGCATAGAATTTTTATGGAATCTTGTATCAAATTAAGCACAATCTTTGGAGGGTCTATGCCACATTAATTAGACGGCCTCAAGTACTTTCAAGTTTACCTGTGTAAAAATATGTGGAAATAAATAATATTTAATCTATTTTACTTGATTACTTACCAGGTTCTTTATTTAGCATCATCCATCAATATCCATTCCCTATCCACCAAATATAACTGAAGCAACATCAATCTAAGCTCTCGAACATTCCACAAAGCTCTTCCCATTTTACAACGTGCAAAACAAAAGTTAAATCTATCGTGAGTTAGTGGCTGTCAAATGCGTTTGAACATGGAATGAACAATTGAACATCGGAAATGTACGAACGAAGAATGAAGTGAATATAAACGTTTACAATGCCACAAAAATGTACCTTACCTACCATCTACTACTACATCTTTTTGCCTTGGTTATTGCTTTTTCTCCTTCTTTGTTATAGAAAAGTAAATAGTGACGCTTCGATATAGTATCATAGTTTAAGTGAAACTTAGTTTACTTTTGCTAAAAATATACAACGTGTCCGGTAATTACTGGATAACCCCGCAGGTACTTGTGACACCTAGGCCGTGGTACTTGGGGAACCACGGCCAATCAGGAAAAAAATATATAAAAAATCTATCTGCAGCAGTCGAGGATTTATTTAGTTTTTTTCTTAAGTACAAAATGTGATACCTTTGTTCACGTCATTGGGCACTACGGCTACAAATTCAATGATAATGCGTTTATTTTTTTGGGGACAACCGTGAATAATTGGCCTTGCCATCGCGCATTAAAATTTTTTTCTAGCTGCTCCAGTTTTTTTTCTTAAATATTTAAAAATGAAAATTAGTGTTTTCGATATTTTAGAAAGTTTGAGCACCTGTGGTATAAAAAAATGTATGGAGACCTGGATGGCCCATAGCTTAAAAAACATGCCTACTTTATGAAAATTTTTAAAATGGTATTAAACAATTTTTTTTTATTGTCAAATTATCAAGTTATTATCCTTCTCTACCCGTATTTTTCTTATAACAAAAATTGTTATAAAATAGGAAATTTATTTCGGAAATCTGTGGCAGTATATTATGGGGTGGTTAAGGTATTATTTATAATTAAAACGACTATTCTAAAACGTGAGAGAAAATAGAACACGTTCAAAAAATGACAAACAACCTCAGTATTTTATATCTCTAAATACATACCTACTGAATGCATGCTCGTACATATAGGAAATTTTATTGCTTCAGAACTTTTATTGCATTCAATGAAAATTGGTCACTGAATTTTTACTCGGCTGTAATTCCACTGAAAATATTAATAAATAATGTTCGTAAAATTCGGAGTAGTAATTTAAAAACAAATTTACCGTAGGACATGTGCGATTGTTAAAATATTTTTCGTGTTGGAAATTATTTTATTGTTGAAAGAGTTATATTAGAGGACGGTATATTTCCGATGATGAATACTTATTAACATGTTTTCAAATTATTTTCGTGGCGCGGCGGCCTACGACGCATAATGTTGCGGGTTCGATTCCCACCCTTAGGACAAACGTTTATACGATCTGAAATGATTGGTTCCGAGTGTTCTGGCTATTTATAATAAAAAGTCTATCTATGTGTATTGTATTATGTACATATATCAGTCATCAATCATAGTACAAGCTCAGCTTAGCTTGGGGCTGATGATCCAGCAGCATTTATTATTTATTTTTTTTATTTTATTAAAATTATGGCTAAGACGCTGCACTGAAAAGAAAATGGCATTAACGTTACGGCGATAACATATCACAACTGCAATTCGCTGATAACATAACTTGAATGATGAAGTCGCTAGAGGAGCCGAACCAGATGCTGGAAGGCCTAGCTTCGCCTCGCAAAACATCGGTTTTGCCATGCATTTTTATACTATGTAGTGATGTTTACAAGAAATATCCCATACTTTGGCCAGGATGAGATGGCGTGACGAGCTCGAGGCACATCTTCCATCATAGCCTGTTGCAACGTTGGATAGCGAGGAGTGGAAGGAGAAAAGGGAGGTCTTTGCCCAGCAGTGGGACAATAATGGCTCAAAATAAAATAAATAATAATAAATAAGCTTCATACTTTAAATTAAAATCTCTTTTTTGTTATTAATTGATTATTTTTCAAGAATGTCTCGAGTAAAGACTGAATTGTTCAAAAGCCTAAGTTGTTGCCACTCTTATAACGTAGAAATTTACATAGAAAAATTATGTTCAATACAGTGATCGAAAAAAGTGCCAGCCGTTAGTTGCATAGCAATCAATAACAAAACAGATCTATTCAAACTAGTGTCGAATAAATACGAAACATTTATGTTTAAATAGTGGAACCATAAACCAAATTCATAGCCCTAACTGCCGTATAAAAATACTCGTAAATAATCGTGATAGGCAACGAGCGAGTCGTTAACTAGCATGGCTATAGATACGGCGATGGATTGGGCTATAGATACGGCTCGTTTAGCTCTGGGTAATCAGTCTATTGTTAAGGTTTTTTCAGCTTTTGTTGCGAAACTAAATTTTCAGGCTTTGAAATTTTGAAAATTGCGAGATGAAGATTATCTAAGTGTATTTAGGGTTTACCCATTCTCTGCCATGCCTAAGAATGAATCACTTCGTATGCTGAAATCAATGATGAAAATCTTTTGTTACGCCTATAATTTTTATTAATATAATATGCGATGCAGGAGGTTTTGCGGGTTCCTTATCCGCCTTGGACTAATTTTTTCATTGATCTGCAAATGGTGTTCTGGGTATTTTCTACGTATAATGAAAAATGTTTATCTATGTATTGTATATGTATATCCTGTCATCTAGTATTCACAACACAAGCTCTGCTTGGGGCTAGATGATGCAGTGTGAATTGTCTAGCATTATTATTTATTATATTTATGCCAAAAATATATCAATTTTTACCAAAATCTAGTATTCTATGGATATGTCGGTGTTTGTGAATTTAAAACAATGTAATTTAGGTGTTTTTTCTTAACACTTTGACTGCGGTTTTTTTTCGACGACTGCGATCTTTTTTTTACCTTAAAAATTCGTGCTGCCGCTCTACACAGCGGTTGTGTTGCGCCGCACATGCGTTTCGTTCGAAAAATATTACAGCTCTGCTGAGCCACAAAGATCTGTATTTTCTCAGCCGCTGCGCTAGTGTGGATTTACGGATATTAGTCACTTGTAGAAAACTCATACCGTGCGTTTTCAGCACTCAAAGTGTTAAAGTAATTGTGTTGAAAATGAGTTGTTTTGACTACTATGTCGCTGTGACGTCAACACCCTCTCAACGAGTCAGGTATTGGGGTGATCGGAGTGGCGCGCGGCAAATAGTTTTTAAACCTTCTTGAATTAGTCTATCTATTAAAAAAACCGCATCAAAATCCTTCGCGTAGTTTCAAAGATCTAAGCATTCATAGGGCCAGACAGACAGCGAGAAGTGACTTTGTTTTATACTATGCAGTTATAGCAGGAAGATTTGGTTGAACTCTCAAAGAGTAGGAAGTAGGGTGATCAGCGGACGAACAACCGGTGGCTGTTAAGGGTTCTTGATAAAGATGTATGATGATTATAAAGTGCTTGTTTGTTTGTCCGCAGGTGAAATACGCACCAAAGATAAAGATCCAGATCAAATCGGGATATAATCGACGAGTTCCTGAAGGACAAAATGTTGTCATAGGTAAGAATCATGATATTCATCATCCATCTTAGGTCCAATTTCACCGTTGCTTTTAAACGAGTTTACGTTTAGCGCTTTAGTGCAGGTACTGCAGGCAGATGCTGGATGGGTCAAACTGAAGACAGGGCTGATGGTGACGTTTAGCGTTTTAAATTAAACGAGTTTAGTGCATTTTAGCGACTTAAGTTGATCTGGTTCTTGACAAATGGGAACCAAATTCTGCTAACCAATCGCTAATTGTGTCATCGCAGAATCGTCCATACATTCACACCCCAATATATAATAATAATAAAAGGGTCTGGTCTAATTACCAATAACCCTGTAGATGTTAGGGCCCTGGGGCCGAATTCAACGAATGGCTTTAACATAACAATGGTATCGTCTCTCAATGACACACCTTTCAAGACAGAAACTACAGATGTAGGGGCGCATGTCAAAAGTGTCAGGTTGAAACCAATATCGGATTATCTAGACGATAAGAAAGCTTGGGAAGAGCTTTGCTGCAACTCGAAAACTCTAACAGGTCACTTTATTTTCTAGTTTAACTTAGGCAATAGATACCTAAGCAAATCAAATGTATTAGATACATAAGATGAACATACTAGTGGTTTCTTTTTCACTTCTTCCACTGGTAGACAAAAAATTGAAGTGAAGAGTAAAATATTGTTAGTTGATAATAATATAAAATATGACCATTCTAAGTGCTTACTTGTAAGCCTAAAGAATAAACTTTTTTTTTTATTTTGAAAATCTTTAAATCTCTCCGTGCAAATAGCACTAAACGCACTATCCAGACTTCTAGAGTTTTTTTTTATCTGTGGACGATTTTGCGATGATACCTTCATAGTTAAACGATAGTTACCAGAATTCAGCCTCAGTTCGTCGCAATATCGTTTTAATGATCAGAAATAGAATAACACTACAATTCACCGAAATCTTGATAATAACAAAATAATATTTTCTTTTAGTGTGCAAAGCAGACGCGAATCCATCCAACCTCACATACAAGTGGTACATGAACGACGAGCTTATCAGCGGGAATACTACGGAATTGGTGAGTCTTCAGACTAGTCACTATTCCCATAGGAGTTGGGGGAGGTGGTATATCGCTAGGTAATGAAACGTCCGTCTTGCTCGATAGCCAGTTTATTACTAACTAGCTGTTCTCCGCGGTTTCACCCGCGTTAAACTCGAATTTCCCTTTATTATGTAGGTCATTTTTTTGGGTTATATTATTGGAGTTTTAGTAAGGATCCCTAACTTTTTTGAAAATTAAATATAGCCTATATTCAACAAGACTAGTGTAGCTTCCCAACGGTGAATGAATTTTTCAATTCGGTCCAGTAGTTTCGGAGCCTATTAAATACAAACAAACTAAAATAAAACCTTTCCTCTTTATAATATTAGTATAGAAGAGCTACCAGGGACCCTCGGTAGTTATATAATACATACACTTCATCCCTCCAACATTAATTTGGGAACTTGTGACAAGGTAAAGGTTCCTATATACTAATTTATTGAAATCTTACATACATCCATATCAGGAGGCCCATTGTGTGTGACGCTACATGCGTCGACACATTTGCGCATTCCCATCTGCTGAAAACATTCGTGAAAAATTTCGTTGTAAGGTATAATACATATATATAGTTTCTATTATTTGACACATTGTTTCATTGTTTGTTTGTAATAATAGTCATCAGGCATATTTTTTTCCGTTTTTCTGTTGGTTGAAAATCGTTGGTCTAGCGGTCGCCTTTAATCGGTAACAAGGTTTCGGGTTCGAATCCCGGTCGGGACAAACTTGATGACTTTTTGGACTTTCTAGCAAGAAAATTTCACAGTAGCAGTTGGTGACAGCTGGAGGCTTGGCAAATAATATTATGATTCTTCATAAAAAATTTGGTCTCGAATCTATTTCTAAGCAATTTCCCAATGGCTTTATAGAGCCTGAAGTCATCATTCATCAATTAATACGCTTACGAAGTGGTTCCATTGAGTGACCGTTTACTAAGTCTTCCATTAAATGTAGGTCGAGTTAATCATCATAACTGGGTCAATTATGAATAAACTTTTCAATGGATCAACGCATAAAAGCTGAATTCAGTTTAACTGATTGATTGACAAGCTTGCTTGATGGATTGACAAGCCTGCTTGATTGGTCTGTTAATTAGGCGTGAATGTTGGTTTTATTACGGAGTTGTTTTTTCTAGGAAACTCGAAATTCGTTTCGTAATGTAATTTGAGACTTTATTTATAAAGTAAATGAAAAGGGAGTAAGTAAATACTGTGAACTGGGATTGTTTTCAACAAAAATGAGTATATATGTATTTATACATATATATGAGGAGCTGCCTAGACATTTTGACATTAGCTTTGATTTTAGTGCAGTTTATACTTCCCAGTTTAAGTTTATTATTGTAAGTCTTATAACATATAAAGTATATTCTTCTTCTTCTTCTTCAGTCACGGGTAAATACACTTACCCGCGGTCAAACCAGTTATACATCTGAGTTTGACCACGGATCGGATTTATCATCAGACTAGATTAGGTATGTTAGTTCACTGCTGGATTTGGCCTCCCCTAATGAGCGCCATAGCGCCCTGTCTTCAACATGAAACAGATTAAAACTAGTGAATTCTTTCAGAAAATCCACAACATCACAAGAAAATACCAGTACTCCATCATCAAGTGCGTGGTCTTCAACGATGTGGGCAAATCCGAGGAGACAGAGACCTTGGAAGTTACTTGTAAGTTGATCTCTATTTCATAGATGTTGAAATACGATAGCTTTTCAAATCTGTTGGCTACAATATAGATAAAATAAAATACATAAAGCCTAACATAGAACCTACTCCTATTTTGAGACTTCCTCTTCCTCCGACGACCTACGAGTATGTGGCGAGGTGGGCGAAAGTCCGCCTGTGACGCAGGAGGTTGCGAGTTCGATTCCTGCCTCGAGACAATTGTGTATACGATATGCAGATATTTGTTCCGGGTGTTCTGGTCGTTATTTATGTATAATACAATTATCTGTCTATGTAATTTATTGTAATATGTATATCAGTCATCTAGTACCCATAACACAAGCTCTGCTTAGCTTGGGGCTAGATGACGCTGTGTGGATTTTCCAGCATTATTTGTTATTAATAGATAGATAGATAATTCTTTATTGCACACTAAGTACAAAATGACAATGTAAAATAAAAACTTAAAAAAACTAGATACAATTGGCGGTCTTATCACTCAAGAGCGATCTCTACCAGACAACCATGGATATTATTAATTATATAGTTCGAACTTTGACGACATTTAAAATCCACTACAACACGAATTATTCCTAGATAGAAAGACCTGTAACACAAAATAAAGCCAGTTAATATGGACAAACCCAATATTATATAAAAAAGTATTAACATGAGTCAGTTTTCATCTAAAACCGATTACCTCAGGCTAAACAGATGTGAATTCAAAACGACGTTTTCTAAGATTAGTAGCTTATTAGTTTTAAAACATATTAATTTACAAGCTCGTTTATTTTGAATCATTGTTTTAATTGCCAAAGGCACCAGAACCATTTATCATAAATTATTTTCTTGCATCCGATAATTTTATCTTCATTAAATTGAAGATCTTCTTAGATTGAGATAAAGATAAGATAAAGATCATTTATTTGCATAAACATATTGTGTTATTGAGATGTTAAAAACAGGTAGGTATCAAATATGTTTTACCGATTACGGTGTACAAATTGAGAGATATGGCATGCAGTCTCTGTTATTATAATTATTATTTAACTTATAGAACTTATATAAGTTAAGAAAATCAATCAATAGAAATAATGTCATAAAATATTTAAAAAATTATATAAATATATATAAATAATTGAACTCTGTAGAACGGGTATTGGAAAATCGGGATTGTAATATTGATTTGAACTCATGATCATCATTAGAGGTTTTTTCCATCAATAGTATGAAGATGTAAATACAATTTTATATTATTATTTGAGTTTTTAATGAAATAATGTCATAATGGGCATGTTGTTAGTAATGGAGGTCCCTCAAACGGCCGTGTGGAAGTGTATTTTGTGTCATAAATTACTTTGAGCCTGGGACTCGGAATTGTTCTTCTGGAACATAGCTTTATAGCTCCCATAGGACACAAAGTACCCAAGTAGCCCTATATGAAATAATTTTGAAAATACTCGTTTGTATTTTTGAATTAATTCGGTACTTATTTACTCACAAGCTTCTTTCCGCGGCTTCGCGCACGTCTTTGGGAACAAAAGAAACCATTATGTTATTCGAAGCCTAGATCTTTATGTGTACAAATTTCAACCCAATGAATTCAATAATTAGTAGTAGTTTTTATGTAAATAATTTGTATAAGCTGAGTAGTTATTTATAAATAGTACCCAAAGTACCAGGAGAGCAATTGATTGGAGATACAGAGAGTTGATAAGAGATAAGCTAGTGAAATGAAATTTACCAAGTTCCATCAGGTTTATGCAACCCTAGTAGTAAGTGTTTTTAAGTAGGTATTCATAATGTTATGTTCGTATTTATAGCCTTTTTAATATTAGTAACTAGCTGCGCCCCGCGGCTTTGCCCGCGTGGAAATCTATGTGTCAAATAATTTATAAACCTTCCTCTTGAATCATTAAAAAACCGCATCAAAATCTGTTGTGTGGTTATAAAAATTTAAGCATACATAGGGACAGACAGCGGGAAGTGACTTTGTTTTATACTATGGTAGTGATGATATCGCTTCGTACAGAAAAGTAACTCTAGCCTTTGTTCTAGACCCACCATCCTTCAGAACGTATCCAAAGGACGTGGAAGGTGAAATCGGCTCCAGTGTTACGCTAAGCTGTGACGTCGACGGATATCCAACCCCAGAGATACAGTGGATGCACTTTGAAGAGGACCAGAATATTGTAAGTCAAAAGTTATCACATCAACCTTCGATACAGAAATGCAGTGTGGCACTGTGACACAGAAATGATTACCAAGTTCACAGACCGTGTTCTTGAGTGGAGACCACGAGTAATAACGAACGTAGTGTAGGACGCCCTCCGACCAGGTGGGATGACGACTTGTGAAAGAATGCAGGTTGCGTCAAGCTGAAGACAGGGCGCTGTGGCGCTCATTGGGGGAGGCCTATGTCCAGCAGTGAACTAACATAACACAAGCTCTGCTTAGCTTGCGGCTAGATGATTCTGTATATATTGCCCTACACTATTTATTTAACTCACTTAACATATTTTTTTTTCTTGTAGCGTGTCGGAAAAACACCAAATCTAACCCTCATAGTGGACACTCATACGACGGGCAAGTACCTCTGCAAGGCAAGCGTGGATGGATACATGGAGATAGAAGCTGACGCATCTGTTTATATCAAAGGTAAGGCTTTTACATTTACAAAACAAGTACAACTAACAGTTACAATTATTGGGCCGTGTGGGCATTGGAAGTCGCAGCGTAAGAATCGACCCCTTCAACTCAGGTCGAGGATGTCCCGAATAGAGCTTCCTTATGATATGTCAAATCATCAGTAGAAGTGGATATGTGTGGTAAGGAGGAGGTAAAGTCAAACTGGTAAAATTTGTTTAACACCTTGACTGCTGAAATCACACGCTATGTGTTTTCTACAAGTGACTAATATGCGTAAATCCACACAAGCGCAGCGGCTGAGAAAATACAGATCTGTGTGACTCAGCACAGCTGTAATATTTTTCGAACGAAACGCATGTGCGGCGCAACACAACCGCTGTGTAGAGCGGCAGCACGAATTTTTTAGGTACACTTCGACTGCGGTTTTTTTTCGACGACTGCGATCTTTTTTTTTACCTAAAAACTTGGAAGGTAAGTGTTTCATAAGGCCTAATACAACACGTAACAAAACTAAAACGTTCGATGTTTTTATTGAGCTTCTAGCTTCATTCGATCAGTGTGTGGGTAGAACGAAATAAAAAGGCTTATTTATAAGGATTCTTTATAAAATCCGTCCTTTGTTTATGAAAGGAAAGGTACAATAATAATTAAATATTGTTTATCCCATTCGCCCACTCAAGTAGCAGTGGGACGAAATAAATTAATATTATTAAATAAAATTTTATCGCTTTCACAGAATACCTAAACCAATAGAACCAATTTAAATACAGTTCTAGGTATTCAATAATGGACAAATTCCCTTGTTGTGTGTCTTTATTAGGATTTCTGCTTAGAAAGGATTTTCCTGGTAGTCAATTGTTTCATTTTCCCGAGAAAGGTTTATTTTGCTTTCAGTTTATATGAAATTTAGACTCAAAAACAACAATACTATATAAAAGTAATAATTCAAAGTAAATAAAAATCTATAAAAGTAATAATTCAAAGTAAACAGTAAACTAAGTCTAAAACACATTGTACCTAGTACATACATATGTAGATATGAAAATACTTTTAGAATTAATCGACTTTTTTATAAAACTTCTCAAACTATCATGGTTATTAACACTAAAGTCATTTAAAACGGGATATTTACCATGATTTGATTTTTGAGTTTTCCAATATTTCGGCACAGTTTCATGCGCCATGATTCCAGTTATTCCGTGATCATGGCGCATGAACCTGTGCCGAATCATGGTAAATATCCCGTTTTAAATGACTTTGGTGACTTTTTTATAATAAAGAAATCGGCCGGCCTGCTAATTCTTTGAGCGCCATATTTTTACCATTTTCGTTGAGAACGGTTTTTATAAAACAAAATTTATAATTTTTTATTTTTATTTAATGCTGGACAATTCACACAGCATTATCTAGCCCCATGGTAAGCAGAGCTTGTGTTATGGGTACTAGATAACTGATATACATAATACAATATATTACATAGATAGATATTTTTTATTATACATAGAAAACAACCAGAACACCCGGAACAAATATCTGCAAATCGTACACACAATTGTTCCGAGGCGGGAATCGAACCCGCAACCTCCTGCGTCGCAGGCGGACCTTCGCCCACCGCGCCACATCGGTCGTCAATTTTAAAATTACTTTATTTCCTAGTTTAGACTAGGCTATTCGAAACTTCTGACGTATTCAAGATACTTCTGACGTAATTCAAGATTCCTTTACGGAAATAAATCACTTTTAGTTTCTCGAACGAACTACGATTTTAGTTTGATAAGTAATTGCTAGATACACTTATTTCTAAGAAACTGTTACCTGGTGTGGAATACGTTTAATAATGTGACTATTTTCTTTTACGTGTCTTTCAAAAACTATTATTACACAATGTCCTCGTACCAACCTTGAGTTTATGAATTAACAAAAACAGTAATTAGGTAAATAAAATAACGTGGACTAAAAAACAAGCTTTGTCATTGTGGGTATCGAAGTCTTATAAAGCCCTTTTCATACCAAGGTTATCGGTATTCGCTACCCAAAGTCGCAGCATAAGTCGAGTACCTATGAGAAAAACAATAAATTTTGGTTTGATAACGTTCCGTCTCAAATCTTGTTCTGAGTAATTTATTTCTTCAAAGCATTTCATCTATTGACGACCGATGTGGCGCGGTGGGCGAAGGCCAGCCTGCGACGCAGGAGGTTCCCGCCTCGGAACAGTTGTGTGTACGAACTGCAGATATTTGTTCCGGGTGTTCTGGTCGTTTTCTATGTATAATAAAAAATATCTATCTATGTAATGTATTATATTATGTATATCAGTTATCTAGTACCCATAACACAAGCTCTGCTTAGCATGGGGCTAGATAATGCTGTGTGAATTGTCCAGCATTATTTATTTTATTTTATTCTAACAGGTCCTAAGAGTAGTAAACATAATAAATCATAAGCAACGAATAATAAAATAATAATAATTGAAGGTTTTAAGCTTCAAAACATAATTACCTACTACATACGAGTATTATAAAACAAAGTCGCTTCCCGCTGTCTGTCTGTCCCTATATATGGATTAGATCTTTAGAACTACCTACGAAAAACATTTTGATGTGGTGTTTTTAATAGATAGAGTGAAGAACAACGTTTATCCATTTGACACATAGATTTCCACGCGGGCGAAGCCACTGGGCGCAGCTAGTAAATCAATATAACCCACATACTAACTTAGTTCCACACGTTATTGTCTAGTTTACCATCTAAAAGTAGTTCTCAGAAACCTTCATACAAACACTAGACACTCAATTGCTTGTTTAGGACAGAAGTAAAGGGCATGTCTTGAATAGAAATTTCCGAATATTGTGTCTTAGTATTTATTTACTATAACTTTGTAGGTCAACCCAATTGGCCGTAGGCGAGTCTATACAGACTCAGACCAGACATAACAGTCTGGTTAAGCTCTCACATCAATGGAAATATTAATATGTATCATCATCAGCCTATGTTAGTCCACTGCTGGACATAAGCCTCCCCTAATGAGTGCCATAGCGCCCTGTCTTTCGCAGGTCGTCATCCCACCTGGTCGGAGGGCATCTGACACTAATTATACACAATTAATATGTATAAAAATTATTAATAAAAAAAAAAACATGAAATGAAAACGTGTCTGTAGAAGAAAGTTACAGATATAGCTCTCAGAATTAGATACGCTGAAGTGGCAATGGGGAGGTCTTAGTAAGCAGAGCTTGTGTTATGGGTACAACATAACTGATATACATAATACAATACATTACATAGATAGATATTTTTTTTATTATACATAGAAAACGACCAGAGCACCCGGAACAAATATCTGCAGATCGTACACACAATTGTTCCGAGGCGGGAATCGAAACCGCAACCTTCTGCGTCGCAGGCGGACCTTCGCCCACCGCGCCACATCGGTCGATAAAGATTTAATTTATTATTCAGAACTTTATCGTATATTGATTTTTACTATAACACAATCTCAGCTTACTTTGGGGTTTTAATAGATGCTGTAATATGGATTGTCCACTGTTATTGACGACCGATGTGGCGCGGTGGGATAAGGTCCGCCTGCGACGCATGAGGTTGCTGGTTCGATTCCCGCCTCGGAAAAAATTGTGTGTATGATCTGCAGATATTTGTTCCGATTGTTCTGGTCGTTTTCTAAGTATAATAAAAAAATATCTATCTATGTAATGTATTGTATTATGTATATCAGTTATCTAGTACTTACCCATAACACAAGCTCTGCTTACCATGAGGCTAGATAATGCTGTGTGCAGCATTATTTATTTCATTTATTTTTACCCACTATTTGTTAGAAAAATCTCTTTAACACGATATTCCTTCTAGCCACACCCAATTTCATAATATGACCATCATAATTTTATTGCCAACTATTAAAAAGTTCCTCCACGCGGAAAGCCCCACTAAATTCCACCAAAACCACGGGTCACAACTATTAAAAACCTACATGAATATGTGTGTTTGTTAGAAACTAATTTGTAATTATAATACCAGGTTGGGGTATCAAACTGGGTTACAAAGGGTTTGATAGGGGCGACCTTGTACATTTATAACGGAGTCGGAACAGTTCCACCCTACTTATGGGTGTGTTTTGGGGAGGGTAACGTATCCGGCCTTTTTTGGAGCGATCCGGCCACTGATGTGTACAATAAATTCAATTCTATGCAACACGTTTATTTCAGACATCAATAAACAAATGATACAAAAACAATTAACGTGTCCATATTCGAGCTAGCATATTTACATATTAGGGGTTAAAGTATGAAATTGTCGATTTGTACTGAAAAATTGAAATTGTTTTTTTTAGTTAACTTATTTATTGAATCAAAATAATTACCATTATTATCTATATAGGTGCCATATGAAAATACTTTCACTCAAAAATCTTAAACCATGATGGTTCTATGTCAATTCGAAGTACCTATTACAATAAAACGTCAATTTCATACTTAAACCCCTATTATAAAAAAATATAAAAAAATACTGGACATTCGACACAGCATAATCGAGCCTTAAAAAAAGGGAGATATTCATCTGTTATGGGTAAAAAAGCAAATTGATAAAATTTTAAACAATGCTGGGTTCATAGCACCCCGTCTTTATCAGCACACATACACACACAAGTTCTCTTTTTTTTTTTTTCAAGTTCTCTGCTGAACAGCCTTCTAAAGCCATAATCTAGATTCTTGAAATGCGGATTTAATCTCAATCAAGGTGAGCTAATTTCAACAATGATTTGAATTTTGCAATTCAATTAGCAAAATAGGACATAATAATTAATCATACATTTTTTATATTTAAAAACAACAAATTATACAGCCACGATTGACTTTATGATTTTAGATCGCTATTGCAATTTTCGATACAAATATTTGTCATATTCAACGAAAATATGAAAAGCGTAAAATATTCTTTCATTTTAACAATTATACTACAGGTTAAAGATGGTGCTGTTGACCGTTCCAGTTTAGCTAAAACATCGCCAAAACGACTGGTTAGATAAAACTGAAGTTTTTCACTCATAAAATATCTCGACCAAAAATAAATTTACTTACTTTTACTGAAGAAAAGGTGCAAAGCTGCATGCAGAAGCGACGAGTACATAATTAAATAAAAAATGCTAGACAAGCCACATAGCGTGTAGCCCCAAGCTAAGCAGAGCTTGTATACGAGTACTGGATGACGATAAATACTTAGAAAATCTGTAAGTTATTGGTAATTTATTGGTATTTGTACTCCAACTAGGTAATTAACAATTTTCCAGCCGATTTAATCATTGGAAGGCTTTATTTTGATATTTCCGGCGTTTTCCCTGATAGTGGCGGCCCCTGCCTAGTTAATTAGGTGGAAAATATGGACGGAACTTTCCAGAGAATTGTTAAATCGGTGTATTTAATTTGGTGGTAGTAAATGCTAGTTGGTATTCGTTGCTAAGCGTTTTGATGTTGATGGCTATAGGCAGGCGTTAGACAGACTATAATTATGATAAATCAAATAATAAATGGATTGATGATGGTTAATATTGCCGGTACTTATCAAACTTATCAACAAAGACATTTTTCAATGCAATGGCAGATGAAGTTGATTTGTTCAATACCTCTCCAAGTAACTTCAAATGTATTTGTAGTAATCACTTCTTTACTGTATAACTTCACATATTCATATTATTTGTCCACTACTCATTCTTTTTAATTATTATTTCTAACTACTTGTGAAAACTTGTAATTGGCCGTCCTTATATATATACTTAATCTTTCTTGTTATATGTTAAGCCGTAAGTTTTCCGAAAATTAAATAAATAAATAAATAAAGCTCTAAAAATAAGCAAACTGAAGTGACAGTGGGCCGGCGCCATATCACACGAAGAACCGACAACCGCTGCTGGGGTAAACGTGTTCTTTAGTGGAGACCACATAGTGATGACCACGGGATGACGACCTGCGAATGACTACAGGTAGATGCTGGATGCGTCAAGCTAAAAACAGGTCGCTGTGGAGGTCATTAGGGAGGCCTATGTATAGCAGTGGATTAACATAAGCTAATAACGAGGCACTGACCGGTTTTACGGGGCGTATCATTCAACGCGAATATGTTATGTTACGCCGTGTGCTAAAAACATCTCCTTGCTCATTCGCCAACGTTCGTACCACGTTACATTACGCGCCGTAACGCCAGTTAGGACCCATATTAAAAAAACACAAAAATATATTAGCAGGTTCCGAATTTGTTTATTAAATATGTGCTCTTGCAAATTTTTTTCGGGTTGGGAATCAAACCATTTTTCATCTCAAACAAACTTACACCCACAGCCAAAGTCGTAAAATCAATCTAGCTCTTCTATACACTCTAGGCCAGGCTTATGTTTCTAGTTTAGTGCTTCCTATATTTCAGTCCATTAATGTCCGGCTTTGTTCTAGGTCCTCCCAAAATAATCTCGAACCAGACTCAATTCGGCTCCCAAGGCGACACTGTAAACATAGAGTGTGCTGCGTTCGCCGTGCCCAGGATAGACAGTATCGTTTGGAGCTTTGATGGCAAGGAGATTGATTCTATTCATGATCAGGTGAGATTTATGGCTGAATTTTATTATTATTATTATTTAATTATAGACGAGCAGCTGAGAGCTGATTTAAAACTTTTGAAACTATCATGGTTATTAACACACAAGTCATTTATAACGGGATATATATCATGATAACAATAGTGGTAACGTTTGTAGGATAAGATAAAACATGAGGGTAGATCGGTATGTCTGCCAATAAAATCTTACTCGCAGGGCCTCTAGTTATTCCGTGATCATGACGCATAGAACTGTGCCGAAATATTGGAAAACTTAAAAATCAAATCATGGTAAAATATCCCGTTATAAATGACTTTCGAGAGCTGATATGTCTTATATCACAGTGCTTTTAAAGTCCTTTACTACACTAGTTTGTCTCTCTTATAGTGACTGTGCGTTCGTAACCAGCAGTTGAGTCTGTTTTGAAGCTGTTCACAGAGAAAGCTGTTACAGCTTGTTCAGGAAGCCTATTCCAATTGTGAACCACTCGGTTAATGAGCAATGTTAGTATTTGATGGTGTACGAGTCACTTTAAGCCTATGGCCTCTAGTTGGTTTTAGTTCCCAATCGTAAAATCATACAAGCGAGATAAATTTTACAAGGAAGACCCAATAATGGGAAACAATTTTTGACAGTTTCCGCGAGAACGTCTATAAGCATATCGATAAAGAATGGGATTGAAGATACAGCAAGACAACATGCTGTCACACTTAGATCACATTTGGTGAAATGTGATTTTCACTTCATTCCTTATCAACATTACTTATATTAAAAATGTTTTATAGAAAGCCGTCAAAAGCTAATTCTCTCACACACGCTTACCAAATCATTTTCCCCTAGGACTATGCCTTCTTAGAAGACCTACAACCCGGTGGTATCGTCAACTCAACCCTGATCATCCGTGAGAGCCAATCCCGACACTTCGGTGCCTACAAATGCAACGTCTCCAACGATTACGGCAGTGATGTAATGGAGATCGTCCTCAGACCGAACAGTGAGTAATTTTAGTTACCTTCATATATTTTCACTTTATATCCTAGTTGTACTTGTTACTTTAGAGAAAGATCTCTCAGACCGAATACTACGAACTAAGTATAACAAAATACAATCATCTGTTTACATATACATATTATACTCTCCTATTATTCTACTTTTGTTTATTTGTATCAAATATTTTTCACTTTGTTGTCACCGAATTGTCGTCCGTGACTTCAACTAGTAATTAAGGTCTTTGGTTGAAAAACAGCGCTGAATATAATAATGTTCAGCACTCGCTGAGCCAACCCCTATTTCGGCGCAGGGTCATGGAGGTAGTCTTATTTTATTCTTAATATCACCTATTTGTGTCTTTTACCCCCCATGATAAACTTCTTTGTTTGTTTATTCTATGCCTGTATTTTATACCTGTGTCTAAATAAATGTTTTTTCTATTCTATTCTATTCAATGATTTTGTAATACTTGGTTCGTTTTTAAACTTTTTGTTAAGAAAAATGGATTCTAGTAGTTTAGTTACCTAAGACTACATGTCGCTTTGTAATAGCTAAAGTAGTCATCAAAGCACAGAAAAAAGGTCTTATCGAAGGTTTATGTCTATCACTATACATAGATAACGCTGAGATAAGCGATTGATCTTATGCCAAGAAATATTGGTCAACAATGACATTATATGTATTTGCTTTACGGACTCTATACCTACGCTAAACCAGATAATACCACCTACAAGTTCAAATATAGCATTTCGTATTATATTACCAACGTCCTTTTAATCTTGTTACCGGTATTTCATTTCTGTGGGTATTTTCCATTGAAAGAATCAAAAATATCCTGTGAAAGGAAAAACTACCGAGAAGAATCCAACTAAGTGACGCTCACGTAAATCTGGCCTGTATATCAAGTTCTTTTAGGAGAAAATAGAACATTTTTCAAGCCAAATCCCTTATCCAATCCACAAAAAGTCTCAATAAGCATGTACAGTACAAGTCGGAAGATGACGAAAGACATTTACTCCCATGATCGCTTTTATTAAGCACTTTGATACTTTTTACGATACTTTTTTTGAGTTTACGACCCTTCCGAGACGTGGCCCTGTGGTACTTTGTAGGCTCTTGGTGTAAAAACAACTTTATGGTTATTTAATTACGGTTCAATATGGCTGAAAGTGAATAACGTAAGTGAATGGGGTCTTGCCCGGGAATGGGCATTCTCAAGGTAAAAGAACGGAATAACTTCGCTGCTAATTTCAAATCAAATCAAATTACCTAAATCAAATGCGTTTATTAATTTGTACTATAAACATTTTTTTTATAATAAAATAGACCGTTACTAACTAAAAGCAATACGATATAAACGATAGATGATCGAATTTGTCATTTATTCACATCATAAAAAATAATCTTGATTCTGGAAAAATCAATCACACTTCACACTTTTTCTTTAAAATGTGAAAACTTAGATTTTTTTTTTAATCTTTTCACAGCAAAACTAATAAGGTACTAGACGGACCGAACTAAGATTTTGCATATAATAATCTAGTTCTCATAATATACCTATGCCACTTTTTATTCCGGAAAAAGCGTGTCGCATAACCGCGCTGGCAGAAGTCGGTAACTAATCTTTATACTATCTATCGTTACCTTTTATCAGAGAAAGCTTACCAAACTTATTATCCAGCTTAGCTCACCTAAAATAAAACATTCTACGCTGTAAAAGTTTTATTCTGTGAAATTGGGGAACCCTTATTTCATGCCCGCGGCCTTATCTCTGAATAGATTTTTTTATCTAAATTGCATGCGTTATCTATTCGAGGTATTTTCTTGCCAGCAGTAAATATTTCCACCTTAATCTGGTGTTTTATTTTCATTTTCATTTTGTTTTGTTTCTCGCAAAAGTTTAGATCTTGTTTAGGGATTTTATTTACCACTATCATTTTGGCAAATCAACAAGTCAACCAAGATTTTTAATTTAGTTTCTATGTGGATAAATTTTTATTAGGTTTATCTATATTAACCCAGATAATCCTGAAACAATTTTTCAGCTTCGATCATAGCGAATTTTTGATATGTTGCTTAAAATGCTCGATTGGAAAGTCCTCTCTAGATCGCCTTCCAGATAAGGCTTACCCAGAGCGATGAGGATCATCTATCTGATAAAGTCCTCAGGATGCAGGTAATGACGACCGATGTGGCGCGGTGGGCGAAGGTCCGCCTGCGACGCAGGAGGTTGCGGGTTCGATTCCCGCCTCGAAACAATTGTGTGTACGATCTGCAGATATTTGTTTCGGGTGTTCTGGTCGTTTTCTATGTATAATAAAAATATCTATATATGTATTGTATTGTATTATGTATATCAGTTATCTAGTACCCATAACACAAGCTCTGCTTACCATGGGGCTAGATAATGCTGTGTGAATTGTCCAGCATTATTTATTATTATTTATTTATTTATTAATGCCACAATCCCCGCGCTGAGCATGCGAATTGAGGATCGTAGTTCAGTGGTGGATCTGTTCTGCAGAAAGTGCGGCTGCCCGCAAACTATAGTGCCACTTATCACTAGTGCTTATGCCTACACTACCACTTATGTCTTGCGCTAAAATAAATATCTATTTCGCTGAAAATAAATGTCTGCAATGCCCTAAAACAAAACCTTCAATTTGGTTATCATATAATGAGATTTTAACAATATAATTACGTGCAAATAAAAAGGCAAAAGCTCGTACATCACCATAATAAATATAAAGTTGACAGGATCAAAGTACTATGCTCAACCTCCATTACTTTGCCAATGGCCGAACATTATCCTAAATGTATAGGCCGTTTTAACTTTATAGCCCGCACATAAGCACGGGCTATTCGTCTCTACCTCTTTTATAATAAATTCTGCTCTCTTCTAACGTTTTATTATGGTTAATGTTATGTCATACATTAGTATGCTGTGTATATTTTTATTGAGTATGGAAACTAAATGTTCGAATTCGATAAAAATACATGAAACATGTTCTATTTAAATTGCACTCATTTATTGGATCTCTTGTACAACAGTTATTCTGTTATATTTGCGGTTTTCTACCTCACTTTTGTTTATTATAGTATAAGTGTGCAATTAAGTATTTTCTATTTCTTTATATCTATAACTAAATAACAATTTCCTCCCACAGAATCCTTCCCTCTCCTGCTGATTCTCTTCGGAGTGACTTCGGGTACTATCATGGTTGCTGCTGTTATCATGCTCGTGATACTATGCCAACGGAAGCAAAGGAAGAATAAGCTGACCCAGGTTAGTTCTATATAGTTTGAAATTTCATTTTAACTTAGATTTTAGCGAAACTATAGGATGAACTTTTTCAAACAAATTTTGGGTGGTGTTCTTTAAAAGATTTTTTACAAAAAAATCGTCGTAAGATATATTTTTGTGTATTCAATGATTCTTGATTCATTGAAAACAGCCCTTAAGTTTGTGCCTTACTTTTTGATAAATTTCGTATACTTTTCCATGCACTTGATGTTTTTGTGAAGCTTCAGAACAGCGCCATTGCGCCCTGTCTAGTACCTGGACAGGGCGCTATTGCGCCCATTAGGGGAAGCCTATGTCCAGTCCAGCTGTGGACAAACATAGGTTGATGATGATGAGGTACTTGACCCCAATGAAAAAAGAAGACCCCCTTGCTTATACATAGTTAAAACTCACAGAAAAAGAAAAAACACTTCATAAAAACCTATACACAAGCCTATTTTGCAGGTGACAGAAAAACCCGACGTGACAGTGACAGCTGAAGATCTATTCAAGGAGAATGACAGGAATAGCAACATTAGTGATTTGAAACTAGAGCTGCGGCAAGCGAATGGGACTTGTGAAGTGGTAAGTACCGGCCCAGTTGTAGAGAAATATTATTTATCTTTTTACTAACATTATGATTTAAAATCACACTAATATTATAAAGGCGAAAGTCTAGATGGGTGAAAACAAAACTACTGTTCGGACTGAAAATTTGCATAAATTTAGGTCATTAACCCAGATAAGCCTGAAACTACTTTTTTTTTGAAAACTTTGAAAACGTTAATATTTTTTAGTTATATGGGTCCTAAATAGAATACAGAAAGTACTGAAAAAAATATCGGCTGTAAGGTTTTCACGAAAACAGCCGTTCTTTATGTAGGACAGTAGGATAATAGGTAACTAAAAAATGTTGTTTGACAAAACTGCATGTATTGATTCCTTATAAGAAAAAGGCTTACTAAGGGTTAACATACTTTACCCTAATTAATGTTTATGAAAGATTATGCGATGTTGGAGTTGTGTCATGCGTTTGGAAGCTTGAGACAACTCCAACATTGCATTTCCTACAGCGGATCAAACATATTTTTATGCGACAGATGGTAGCATGTCAGTTTTTTTTGTGCTATAACGAAATTATCTTCTTCTATCAGCGTGTCCATGCTGAGAAGGTCGACTTGGCCCTCTTTTCAGCATTTTCCTATTAGATTCAATCCTAGCTATTGCTACCATCCTGCGAAAGCCTAGGAGATCAAGTTTTCCATGGTTTGTTTTGTACACTTGCCATGTATTGTGCTTAGTAAGATCTATCATGTGTAGAGAATGGCATGTACCATTTCTTCCTGTAATACTAATTCGATAATGAGATATATTCTCATCAGACCGGTCTACTCCTCCCATATGTTTGTTATAGATTGCATCCATATAGGGTTCCTCTAAGATGTTCCTCTTTTCGCTTTGTAAAAACCGCCATGCAATAATAAATATATTATTATCATGCCATTTAGCAATGATGAATTGGTTATCGTGGAACGTTCTGTAGTCTGAAGCTCCTCGTTCTTTTTTCTTGAGTAACTTTGATGAGATAAGAGGACAACTAGACGGTCTGTTTTTACGAACAGTTCCAGTGCACCATAGATCTTTTTTTGCTTTTCCTCGTGAAATTAGTATGTCACAAAAGGCTTGCACCTGGGCCTAAGTCTGTGTCCTAAGTGGTAGAATACATAATCACTCTTTCCCTGTTATCCTCTTCATCATCAGTTATATTTTTCAAAACTTCTAAAATTTCATGCGCAGGTAACGGCTATCAATAAAAAATTACTCGCATTATCCTACTGTCCTGTATGTAGAACACCCCTATTTATAACAAATTATCTCCATTTTCAAATTCCTAATTTCATAAAATCATTGTATATCGTACAGAAGAGTTTATAAACAACATATAAATACAATAAAATGTAACTATTTCACAAACACCGATTTTTTATGCATACCGGTAGCTAGACATATCTGCAACTTACTTTTTTGCACACTTATTGATCAAATATTTCGTAAATAACTTTAATTTTTTTATACAATAGCACATAGTCTCCACATTTTAAATCACAAACAATAATATCCGTAAATTGAGAGGGTAAACGTAAATATTTTTTTATTTTTACCGACCTATATGTAGGACGGTAGGCTTATCTGGGTTAAACGTTTCCATAGAAACAACAAGCTATACTGTTGGTGTTAAAACTTATCTACAACTGAAAAACAAAATTACAATGGCCCCAAAGCTAACACAAAGCATAAGGCACGAATAATGTACGACTGTCTCACTCGCGAAAAGTAAATTGTAAAAACAAAACAGTAAAACACACGAAAAATACAAAATACGGTAGCAACATCGGACATTTTAACCGACTACATAAATAAAGTTAAATATGTTTTATGCGTAATGAAAATTGTATTTACGACATCTTGAATATACATGACATTTGTATAACCCTACTTTGAAGTATGGAATCATATTTTCTTTGCAAAAAAGCCGCTGTATTTTGCTATTATAGACCTTTTATGTCGATTGTGGAGAATTTATTAAACTATCGAATAAACTTTATAGCGAAATGTCGGAAAGTGATATTTTATGAAGACATTTTGTGGCAATACAGCTCAGAGTTAAAAGCTGGTTCTTATCCTTAAATTCCATAAACGATGACCTTTTTGGCTCGGTGGGTGAAAGTCCGCCTCGGGACAAACGTTTGTACGATCTGCAGATATTTGTTCCGGGTGTTCTAGCCATTTGCTATGCACAATTAAAAATATCTATCTATGTAATGTATTGTATGATGTATCAGTTATCGAGCACCCATAACACAAGCTCTGCTTAGCTTGGAGCTAGATTGTCTGTGTGAATTGTCCAGCATTATTTATTTATCTTTAAACACTAGATTACAAAAAAAAAAACAGACAGTATGGGCTATTTGGACGTATTTCACATGACGAGGCAGCTAAAATTACGAAAACCATCTAGCAAGAAGTTGAAGTTGAAATTACGAAGCTATTCAAAAACACGCCAGAAGCGCAAATGTCTAGCCTTTCTGACACCGACAGGCTAGCGCGAATAGTTCCCTTTATGGCATTAAACTGCATTCACACAGAAACCAGTTTCTAACTAGTTTAAGCAGGTTAGTCTTGTCGCTATTGATTTGCAATTAAATGTCTCTGCATTTTTTGCATTCTCGATTGCAGATTCAAATAACTTTCCTCTAGTATGATTCACACTAGTAGGCTTTAACAACTTATTTGTTAATGTTCTTTGCATAAAGAAGATGATTTAGATGCAAAAAACACAAATAAACGCTATCAAAAGAATTTAGAACATTAATTAGGATCACCATCCAAGAGCTTTTGACGATTATTTGAAGGCT
This sequence comes from Eupithecia abbreviata, assembly GCA_943735965.1. Lineage (NCBI taxonomy): Eukaryota > Metazoa > Arthropoda > Insecta > Lepidoptera > Geometridae > Eupithecia > Eupithecia abbreviata. The sequence goes on from OX031000.1 coordinate 4,195,871, forward strand.
TAATGAGAAAATTATTATTAAAATTAGAAAACATTATGTTTTTGCTTGCTTGGACCTAAGATAATCCTAGATTATGTCTTCAAACTGAAAAGATAACCCAGAATCACTATAATTATGAGCTCAATGACATGAAGTATTTCAATATACTCTTGATGTGTTTGACTCATCTTTCAAAGTTAAAAAACAATCAAAAACCATTTTAATAGACGGTTCAGTTCAGTTGTTTATTGATAAGAATTTCTTATAAGTCAAATATAATATACATAGGTAAAAAATACATAACGAGTTATAGTTACAGTAGCGCCCCACGACTTCCGCGTGGAAATCTATGTGTCAAATGGTTTATAAACCTTCCTCTTGAATCATTCTATCTATTAAAAAAACCGCATCAAAATCCGTTGCGTAGTTTTAGAGATATAAGCATACATAGGGACAGACCGACAGCGGGAAGCGACTTTGTTTTCTATACTAATATTATAAAGAGGAAAGGTTTGATTTTTTGTTTGTTTGTTTGTAATGAATAGGCTCCGAAACTACTGGACCGATTTGAAAAATTCTTTCACCGTTGGAAAGCTACACTATCCCCGGTAAACATAGGCTATATACATATATAATATATATTATTTTCAGAAAAGTTAGGGATCCGTATTTAAACCGTATAAAAATAAAATTTATTCATGAAAACTAGAAGCTAGATAAAACATAAAGTACTTAATAAATAAATATAGCTAAGTATAACAATTTAGCTTGAACTAAATCCTGTGTTTCAAGCGACAATGTAGTGATAAGACAGTTTTCTGTCTAAATCCATCCTAACAACACACCTTTTACAGGACTACCCAAATACAGGATCGGACAGCACGCTCTGTTCAAACGCGAAGCTTGGCAGTGGCATCCCTTTGGCGGGCAGTGTTCCCATGTCATCCATCAATCAGAGCGGTTACCAGCCGTATAGGTATAGCAACGACTATACCGATCCCACCTATGCGGATTGTTATAAGGTGAGATGTGTTTAGATTATACTTACCTATTTGTATGTAAATTGTATAATTTGGACAGCACGCTCTGTTCAAACGCGAAGCTTGGCAGTGGCATCCCTTTGGCGGGCAGTGTTCCCATGTCATCCATCAATCAGAGCGGTTACCAGCCGTATAGGTATAGCAACGACTATACCGATCCCACCTATGCGGATTGTTATAAGGTGAGATGTGTTTAGATTATACTTACCTATTTGTATGTAAATTGTATAATTTGGACAGCACGCTCTGTTCAAACGCGAAGCTTGGCAGTGGCATCCCTTTGGCGGGCAGTGTTCCCATGTCATCCATCAATCAGAGCGGTTACCAGCCGTATAGGTATAGCAACGACTATACCGATCCCACCTATGCGGATTGTTATAAGGTGAGATGTGTTTAGATTATACTTACCTATTTGTATGTAAATTGTATAATTTGGACAGCACGCTCTGTTCAAACGCGAAGCTTGGCAGTGGCATCCCTTTGGCGGGCAGTGTTCCCATGTCATCCATCAATCAGAGCGGTTACCAGCCGTATAGGTATAGCAACGACTATACCGATCCCACCTATGCGGATTGTTATAAGGTGAGATGTGTTTAGATTATACTTACCTATTTGTATGTAAATTGTATAATTTGGACAGCACGCTCTGTTCAAACGCGAAGCTTGGCAGTGGCATCCCTTTGGCGGGCAGTGTTCCCATGTCATCCATCAATCAGAGCGGTTACCAGCCGTATAGGTATAGCAACGACTATACCGATCCCACCTATGCGGATTGTTATAAGGTGAGATGTGTTTAGATTATACTTACCTATTTGTATGTAAATTGTATAATTTGGACAGCACGCTCTGTTCAAACGCGAAGCTTGGCAGTGGCATCCCTTTGGCGGGCAGTGTTCCAATGTCATCCATCAATCAGAGCGGTTACCAGCCGTATAGGTATAGCAACGACTATACCGATCCCACCTATGCGGATTGTTATAAGGTGAGATGTGTTTAGATTATACTTACATATTTGTATGTAAATTGTATAATTTGGACAGCACGCTCTGTTCAAACGCGAAGCTTGGCAGTGGCATCCCTTTGGCGGGGAGTGTTTTTTTTTTTTTTCTTTCTTTCCAGTGTGTGAGTGTTTTATACCACCAGAGTATACCATCGAGCGATGGATTATACTTACACCGCCTCGGGACAATTGTATGTACGATCTGCAGATATTTGTTCCGAGTGTTGTGGTCGTTCGGTATCTAATCTACATGTATGTACCTACTTGAGTCGCCTCTATCCGTCGACTCCCTACGACCGCTACAAAGTCATCGGTCCATTGAGCTTATTTAAAATTAAAATAGGTAGTTATTCTAGAGTTTAAAAAATCTTTTATTTGACAAAACGCTGCATCAAAAAGTTTTAAGTTAACGATTACAGTCAATATAACATAAAATCTGTCATCTGACATCTCCGTAACATGAACTAATCGAGAGTCATAGTGACTCTCGGTTAGTTCATGTATAAATTAAAGACTTTAACGTGCCCCTATATTCTATTTTTGGTTACCTTAATTATGCTGAGGTGTTTTGACGACTCGTCAAAACACCTCAGCATAATTAAGGTAACTTTATTTTGTACACTTTATGACAATAAAGAAACCTGTATCTGAATCTGAATCGAGTGTATGGTGCCTAAACACTCCGTTTCGCATTGCAATAATCTTCTATCACCTTTATTTTGATCAATCCGTCATCCCATAGGTAAACGGGTTCGGCAACGGGTATCAAACCTACGTTCACTATGGGCATGACTATACGCCAGGATCGCTGCGCGTCCAGTCGCCTAACAGCAGTGATAAATTGACGCCAAACCGGTAAGTGTTTATACTTCGATCTACAAGTTGGTATCACAATACAATACACTTTATTGCACACTAGCTGCGCCCCGCGGTTTCACCCGTGTGGTGATAGATATTTTGGATAATATACAATATAATCTTTAAAAATTTTTGCCTATGTGTTATTCTGATGTATAAGCTATATTATTGTAAAGTTTCATTAAAATCCATTCAGTAGTTTTTACGTGAAAGAGTAATAAACATCCATCCATCCATATATCCATCCATCCATTACTTACAAACTTTCGCATTTATAATATTAGTAGGATCAAGACAGATAAAATAAACAGAAAAGAACAAACAAACAAGGATACAGATGCCCAATGGGCGGCCTCATCGCTAAGAGCGATTTCTTTCAGGCAACCTTTGGATGGACACGTAGCTATGTATATACTATACATAACAAATACTCATTTATATGTACGTTATTGTAAATAAATACTTTTTATAGACACTATATTAACTACTTTATAAATTATATTTATATTAATTACTTATATTGAAGATCTTGTACATAAGAAAGTTTTTGTGATTTTGAATGTGAATTGGCATAATTTTTGATACCTCTGAAAATACGGAAAATTTATTTATCAGTTGAAAATTTATTCCACTTCAGAATTAAATATTGGTGTTTGATAAACTCGAAACGTTCTAGGATATATTCGTCATCATCATCATCAGCCTATAGCCAGTCCACAACTGGACATAGGCCTCCCCCAATGAGCGCCATATATTCGTAATTTTCATTAATTACATTGCAAACATTTTTAAATATTTGTTACGTAGGCTTAAAACCTTAAAGCTTCATGTAATTTTTTTAAACGATTATAGATGTTGTTTGTTAAATATATGTTAAAATATGGAATATTTTTTTTTACATAATTTAAATTACTTACATTACAAACATTTTAAATATTTCCTTTGTAGGTATCTTAAAGCTACATTTTAATTCGTTTTAAACGTTTTTTGACTTATCTTTAATAATTGGAGTTTATAATTGAATATTTCTTATGATAATATAAGCTACATTATTGATTATTTGATTGTATTTTAACTGTATTTATAACATGTGTTCTTAGCTTTTATATTAAACCTCTTTAATTAGTATAATTGGCCTAAGGTCGTTCTGATTACATTAATAAAAAAATAATAATAATAATAATACATGCTTAGGTTACTATTTGTGAAAACTTTTATTGGCGTCCTTATACTATACTTTTTTTTTGTTTTGTTATTAGCCGAAGTTTTTAAATAAATAAGTTGAAATACAATTTAACATTTTATGTCTTCTTTTTCCTAAGGTCAATAAACGGCAGTCTACCACGAAGCGTGGACACACCGTCTACAGTACAGTCTCAAAGCAACTCTCTTCAAAGGAGGAGGCAGGATAGCAACAGTGCTCTGAACAGCTTAGGACTGCCTAGTAGTGAAGGTAAGTTAAAGGGAGTTGTCATAAAGGCGCTGTCCCACGGCAACTGACGCTGTGTACGGCCACGAATACATTTTATTTGTTTTTTTTTGTTTGATAACGTGGTTCCAAGTTTCTATTGCAACACATTATGATATACAGTATCCTGGGAGTCAGACTTACAGACCGCGTCAGAAACACGTTACTGCGCTCCAAAACGCAAATAGCCGATGCTGCCCAAAAAGCCGCCAAACTAAAGTGGGACTGGGCTGGACATGTGTGGCGTATGTCAGACCAGCAGTGGGCGAAGATCGCCACTGACTGGGTCCCGGACGGACAACGGCCACGTGGAAGGCCTTGGCGGAGATGGCGGGATGAGCTCGACCTATACAAGAAGGAGTGGGTTCTCCTTGCTGAGGACCGAGATGAGTGGAAGAAGGGGAGGGAGGCCTTTGCCCTGCAGTGGGACACCCCGGGCTAATATAAATAAATAAATAAATTTCAGCCCGATCTGTAGTAGTTTTGGCGTGAAGAAATAACAAACATCCATCAATTTTAAGTATCCACATCCAACCTTTCGCAAAGTACACGCACGCTGTGCATGGCCACAGCGTAAGAGCGATTTCGCACTACGTCCGATCCGAATCCGATCCGAATCCGTGAAAATTGTGCCGTGATATTTGATTCACAAAAATAGACAGCACGAAACAATATCAAACATAGACTTAAAAATAAATGTTGGTAGTAGCCTTAAGCCTACTACTTACATTTATAAATAAAACAATAAAGTACGGTACTGTATCAATAGAAATATGATTAGTTTCGGACAACAAATAAAACGTTTATTCAAACCGCTCATTCAGCCAAGCGGCTTAAATAATTGTTCACATCACAAATATGTAGTTCCGCTAGGAGCCAGAAGTGCCCTAAGGTTCTTAAAATAGCTTGGTGCAAGCACATCTCAGAGCAGTTAATAAATTACAGACGCGACTTTCGGACGCAATTTTAGACCTATTTTGCTGAATAATGACTTCATTTTAGACAATTTTGAGAACTTAGAGAAGAAGGAAGTTTTATTGTCCTTACGATAGTAGTAGTAGGCATTGCCTACTTAATACAAAAATACTGAACAGATCAAAGTTAGGCGGTGATGGTACATTTCTGTATAGAAAAAACCATTAACACTTTGACTGCGGATTTTTTTCGACGACTGCGATCTTTTTTTTAACCTAAAAAATTCGTGCTGCCGCTCTACATAGCGGTTGTGTTGCGCCGCACATGCGTTTCTTTCGAAAAATATTACGGCTGTGCTGAGTCACACAGATCTGTATTTTCTCAGCCGCTGCGCTAGTGTGGATTTACGCATATTAGTCACTTGTAGAAAATACATACCGTGGGATTTCAGCAGTCAATGTGTTAAACTACCTGCTAGGCTGCGTCCTAAAACACGAAGAAACTTAAAAAAATTAACAGATTTATCGAGTACCAGTAGACCTAATTATTTTGGAAAAAATTTAAACCATGCACATATAATATAATGAGTTTTAAATTAGTTTTGCTTGTTTAATGTCTACTTGAATATAAATGTCCAAAAATGCTAAGCATATTCAAAAAGCTACTTTTAATCGCAACTTGCAAAATATTTCTAGCAGCGAGTAAACGTTGAATAATTTAAACTACCCTACAAGGTGAGGCGACTGAAACAAATTCGTAATATCAGGCGGATGCTACTTCAGAGCATTTTTAATGCACTAAAGTGGTCTAGAAAGGCTGCAGTTTTTAGACTTGCTGTATTTTCTTGTTGCATTTTGCTTGGGTATATTTTTAAAAGATATTTCTGAGTTGCTAAGTCTTCCTCTAGACGCGGAGGACCATTGTTGGAATGTCTTTATTATGGAACAAGATCCTGATAATTAACTAGCTTGAACCTAATTAGATATTGTGTATTTTAATAAAAGTTGTTATCGAGTCGTCTTTGCCCGTATGTTATTTTTGAAAAGAATAAAATACCGAAAAAAATAAACATTACATTTTGCAATTTTGTCTCTTTTCTGAAAGATTTCTTTGTGAAAGACACTACTAATACTATCATAGTTATACTTCTATAAAAAAAGGATATTCAATTTTCATCTAACAAGAACCAACTCAAAAATTGTTGCGCTCTGACAGGGTATTTATGCATTGTGTACCCACACTAAGATACTACACCTAAGAACAATTACCTGTATGCATAAAATCACAATTTACTAAAAAATACATTCCTTATAATCGAAATAATGCATCTTTAATAGCTATTTTAATATATTACCCTTTTTCTTTGTCTTCTCACTAGCCATAAGCCGAGTGCCCAATGGCCTCATACACGGCGTCGACGTGAGATACGCAGCTACGTATGGCAACCCACACCTCAGAACTGGAGGAGGTTTCACTGTCAACACGGCCAAACCTGCGTCCACGCCGGCCCCGCCGCCTTACTCCTCTGTTCGGAATTCTGTGATTATGCCTTCAGGTAAACCTTCTGCTGTTTTATATGTATATAATTATGTCTAAGCTTACGCAACACACAGAGTGTCCAATGACAGCAACCTATGATACACGCACACAAAAAAATTCTTTCGGTGGCACTATCTATAGTGTCACTGACAAATTAGTTTCGTAGTAGTATTAGTTGCTCCCGTGTAGTTGCTCTACTATGCTCCACTATATGTATAATACTCTGCAGGAGTAAATGATACTTTAATTAAATAGAAAAATAACATAAAAATCAAAATCTTGTACAGGTACATCCTCACATTCAATAACATCACCAACAAGTGTGGCATCGCCGCAATGCGCCACAAGTCCAATCACGACGTCGACTATGTCCAACGATAGCACACTGCCGCTATCCACAGTAAGTTTTATCACTCTGTCATCTAAATCTACACTCCTGCTAAAAAAAATATCATTATAAATTATTTAATATAATTTTTAATCAGAAATTAAAACCATGTAATTTTTTTCTTTGTCTTTTCACTTGACGAGTGCTCAACGGCCTCACACCATATATTTTTTTGACATTTTCTTTAATTGCTACATCATGTTTATCATTATTTGCATCTAAGAAATTCAATAACATCCTTAAAAAATTCGATTTCGGCGGGACTTGAAGCCGCGACGACGTTTCCCTCTGTACGGGGATGCTCTAACCAATCAAGCCACAAAATCAAGTAACCGACGCGACGAGTCGAAAATCTTTGGGACTTCTTAGGAATCTTTATAAATTACCTTCACTTTTTGTACAATTCTAGTAATGCATATCATATAACTAGGTCTTCAAAATATATCACCCAATGACCGACTTCATTCACCAAAAAGTTTTTGTGTTATTTTTTTCTTACAATACATTTTTTGGCCCAGGTCGGTGTTGCCACATCGCTAGCAACGCCTCAGTCACCAGGTGCGCATTACATACTAGCGCCTTCGAATAGAACCATAAGCAACGCTACTGTTACTAAAAAAGGTAATTTCTACAGAAACAACCAAAAAATGTCGAAGTAAAATTTACTGAATCTTAGTTTGACTAGCTGACTTGCAAATCTAGTTATTTTTAAATTGAATGCCAATGATTTTACTAATATTTATTCAGTAACATTAAATTTTTTCGACTTATCTGATATTGTACTGACGTCATAAAAAAATGTATGTAGTAAAACTGCACTGCACTCAAATGCAAGTAAGCACTTTTATGCGGCATACATTAAAATGATGCGTACGTTGTATTAATTGACTAACGATAGTACGACAGAACGATGAGATTTCGTAGCGCGATGAAAATGATCGTGCGATGGTCCAACAGGTGTCCTAATAGGTCGCGCGATGTCCATCGCGATTGCATTTGATCGCGATCGCACGATCAACCCTCGTACGATCATTGTCAAGCATTTCCTGTGCCCGCACAATGACTTTACTTCAATTAGGACACTTAAAATAAATATGTATGTAGATACGTTGAATCTCGTCGTGCGACAAATTGGATCGTTTTCTCGTATGATCGTTGCCAATTGGGACGCCCACCTTAGTTGACAGTTAGTTGTAAAGTTACCTTGGTAAATTAACTTCTTTTTATGGCGTATTTATGTTGGTCGAGTCATGGTGAATCGAGAATTGATCTCAATTATGAAAAAACAAAACAGGGCGACATGACATAGGTACAGGATGACTCGGCCAATATTTTGGATTGATCAAAAGGTTTGAATTTAAGTGAAATTTTTCTTTCAGGTAATGGTCTGCAATCACCCTTAGCCACGCATGTATAGTACCTGCAAAACCTTACCTTAGAAGACTTTCGATGCATTTTTATAAGAATGTTTTGTTTTTATTACGATGGAAGGTAAAAATGTTATATGGCCTAAAATGATAATTTTGCCTAAACTCGTCAATTGGTTTAAATTCTGTCAATTTCAAAAAATGTTTGACTGATACTATACTCTTGTTATGTACATTTTGTAAAGTTAATAGATACATAAATTAGTATTAGTTGAAAGTTTCCTTAGTCGCTTGCGAAAATTTTTATTGCTTGACGTAATTTTTTCACTCTTTGGAATGATATTGTCAATTTTGTAGATAGTTGAATAAAGTTTAGTTCTCAAATCGTCAATTTTAATGATAGTTATCATAAACATCCAGTTTCACTAGTATTGTTTGTAAATTATAGAAATATAATTAGTTAATAGAAATGTTTAAATATTTTATACGTTTTATAGGAAAATAGAAAAGACAGCATTAGCCGTAGGTAAGTACAGTTGGTAACATCCGTAGACACTTGTACTGTACGTTATTACATATTCAGGGCCTTATAAACACTAAAAGAAACTATTTATCAAATTAATAGAGGTCCGTAAATAGCAGTAACGAAAAAAAAAATAGTTGTAGCCCCTTGATAGCCCATCGATCAAAAAATTAGATTTAGCTTTAGAATAATATGACAATTTCGTGCCATTCGTCATATCTCCTACATATCTCTTCTTTATGGTAAAAATCATTAGAATAAACATATATCTTATTTACAATTTTATCAATTTCATCTAGATTAAATTTTCAAGGAGCACAGATCTTCCATTTCTTTTATAGCAAAATATTATAATTTTTCATTTATATAGTCAAATTTATATCAATACATAATATAGATAGTGTACGGCTTATCATTATGATGCTCAAATACTCTGTAGATGGTGAAATTGTTTTAAATTTTTCAATCTAAGACTGATTAGACTTACCTACAAAAATTCTTGAGACACTTGACGATTAAAATAGTAACACTCTTGAAAACTTATTATTTTACACTGTTATTGTTATTTATTGGCATTTTTATAAAGCTAATGTAAAACACCATTAAATACACCATTTAGTTTATTAAGTCTTCATAGTCTATGCCTTCGATTTCTTGTTTTTTATAAAAATTAAAGGTTGCCAGTGTGTTTTTTTTTGTTTTATCTTACTAGTTTTATTATACACAAAATAAACCAATTATATTTCAACTTTCACTTTCGAATTTATAAAAATAATAGTTAATTTAAAAGCTTCATAAAAAGAGTTTTTAATTTTCCTCTTTATCAGTTTTGTTACGCCTTATGATTGGTAAAGTAAGTTGCCAGTCTGGTTGCCCTTATTTAATTAAATTTCAAACGGTTTTCCAGTTAAAACGATGGTTATTTTTATAACGATATTACCTACTGGACCTTTTTAAATTTCACGCTTTAAAAAACATTTTTAAATATTTTTAGTAAATTAATATAAAATCTGCTTAGAATCACCTCATCCGTCTGTAGATAACTGAATGTATATGTAAATGCATATTTTTACGGTTACTCTTCCATTTTCGAAGAAAAACTAAATGAAATGCTATTGCTAACTTTAATTACTGTCATAATTTTGTGAAATTCTAATTTAATGTTTTGAATCGCATTACTATATCTTGTAAACTATTATGCTAGAAATAAAATTATTTTTTCTGTGATACATAGAGTAAATTTTTGTAAATACTAATGCTACTACGAGTGACTTGTTATTAAATGTAATATTATGTAAAGCTTTTAAAACTTAACGCCTTTCTTAAAACAATGTTTCAACTTAACGTGCACTTAAATTAGTCGTGTTTAGTTTTAAGTTTACTTGAATTAAGTTAAGTTTTAGCATTGTTTTATAATAGGTTAAACTTTAATTAGTAATAGAGTGTTGGGAAGCTGTTTTGTCGTGGCCACATCTCAAGCTTAAAACAAACATTACTAAAAATGTAAGCAATTACTAAGTTAACTTAAGATGTGGTTACTAAGAATTATAGCAGCCAAGTCGATGAAATACTTGTTTTAAGGAGTGAGAGTAGATAGAGGTTGAATTGAAAAAGCATTGTAAATTAGTGTACAAATACTTTTCTAAATAAAATGGAACTTTGGCCTATGTACATGTTTATTTTATTTATGAATCTTCCCGTATTGAGACATATCTATTCAGGTACCGGTGAAATTTTCGAAAGATGCATTTTTTGATCTGTAGGGTAACTTCTTCATCATTCGTACCGCTAAGGTTAGGAATTCGCTGCTTGCTACTATTTTTCGACTAACTACCACCTAGGTCCTTTCAAGACAAGAAAGAATAGGCTTCCTTGAACCTTCGTTAGAAGTTCAAGTAATGTGGGATTATACAGAAGTTCGAAGATGAGACGTGAACAGGATACTCACGGTAGAGGTGGTCCACCAGTCACGGTCAACTAGCGAGCTATAGAAAAAGCTACTATGTTTGGAGTTTCTCTGAAGGATAGGATTCGTAACGACTAAATCTCACAGAGAACCAAACCTATCGACATAGCTCAAAGAATTAGAAAGCTGAAGTGGCAATAAGCCGGCCATATCTCGTGTAAAACTGTCAACCATTGGGGTAAACATTATGAGTGGAGACAAACGGCAAACGTAGTGTAGGATGCCCTCCGGCCAGGTGGGATGATGATTTGCGAAAGACTGCAGACAGATGCTGGATGCGGCATGCTGAAGACAGCGCTATGGCGATAAGTAGGGAAGGCCTTGGTTCTACAAAGTAATTATTTAGATAAACCAATAACCCTGTTTTTCTAAAGAATTACTTGTTCAGAATGCTCACAGAAAAAGTAATCATCAATGTTCTAAAACACGTACAACCACTAAATCGTCTATCGATCTCTACAACCTAGGTCAAAAGACGACCTTCAAACTAAGACGCTAGGGTTATAATTCGCATTGTAAGTTTACCTCCATAGGTTCTACAAAGTTTACTAATATGAAATCCTTGTGTGAAAGTTATGACAGTGAAAAGCTTTGCGTACGTAGGAAGGTCTACAATAATAATTATGAAACTACACATACCTAATCGATAAAGCTTAGACACACGCTGACTAGGTTAGGTAAGACTATGTACGGACAGTGTACACATTAGACCGACATATTTGCAGACGAGTGGAGAAGTCTGATGGTTACATGTTTAGCTTTTTGTGAATGCCATTTTTGACAATGTTTTAATCTCTATAAATTAATTTTGACCTATTTTTGACTTACCTATATATAATTCTTAATTTTATGTTGGGTCTTTTTAATTTATTATTGATTATTTCTTATGATAATATAATTTAATTATAAGTATTAATACAACGGGTATTTATCGTGTTTACACTCTGTCGTGGTCACGGGATGACATCCCGTGACCACGACAGAGTGTAAACCTGTTGAAACGTCGGGAAAAAAGGTAAATAAACGCGATAAATACCCGTTGTATTAATACTTATAATTATGTGTTCAGATCGCGTAAGTTTAAAAACATTTAATATAATTTAAGCTGCATTATTGATTATCCCTCGGCATGCCTGGTAGTCTCTCAGACCCACCAACGCAGAAAAACCGTTGTATTGTATTCGATTGTGAATTTCGCGCTTTACCACTCTCAGTAGCTGTCCGTTGTGAACTCTTGACACAAACCGCTAGATTTCACAGTCTGAGGTGTGTTTCTGTATTAAAGAGCCACATTTACCTGGATCACGCTATAATCCATTGTGCAAACTGCTTCAAAATGAGGCCCTAGAAAACGATGTTTTAAGTGAGGAAGACTAGAGATTTTATTATTAGATTATAATTTTATAGAAGTGTCTAATGTTTCCTGAAGTCTGATCCAGATCTCTTTTGTTTCAAGTTGATTTTGCATGTTACTTTAATTTCACGTTGAAAATAGTATAAAAGATTAACACTTTGACTGCGAACTTTTTTCGACGACTGCGATCTTTTTTTTAACCTAAAAAATTCGTGCTGCCGCTCTACACAGCGGTTGTGTTGCGCCGCACATGCGTTTCGTTCGAAATACATTACAGCTGTGCTGAGTCACACAGATCTGTATTTTCTCAGCCGCTGCGCTAGTGTGGATTTACGCATATTAGTCACTTGTAGAAAACACATACGGTGGGATTTCAGCACTCTAAGTGTTAATAACAGTTTTTATGAGTAAAGCTATTGGCTTTAATTTTTTTTTTTACTTACAGGATGTAAGTTAAATATAAATTAAGTTTCAATAAAAAGCAATAAATTATGATAATTGTCCACAGCATATACCCCAAAGTTAATTTTAAAATCCGGGTCCCACAGACCCACCAGGCATACATACCATGTAACTTTTTACCACCAGGCATGCCAAGGGTTATTTGACTGTTTCTTAACTGTACATAACATGTGTTCTTAGCTTTTATATTGATACTTATAGATATTTTATGTGAACCTCTGTAATTAGTATAATTGGCCTTGGGCCGTTCTGATTACATAAATAAATAAATAAATTAGGGGTTTTGAAGCAGGCGTTTTTAATTCGTGTATCACTGTCATACTCGTTGTATAAAACAAAGTCACTTCCCGCTGTCTGTCTGTCGCTACAACGGTTTTTTATAGGTAATATGATTCAAGAGGACAGTTTATAAACCATTGGCAAAGCTGCTATAACTTTACCGCCAGCAAATTATCTAAATATTGTTTAGTGTATTATTAGAAAAGTTAGATTACCTATAATAACTTAACCATCCATTTGACGACCTATGTGGTGTGGTGGGCGAAGGTCCGCCTGCGACGCATGAGGTTGCGGGTTCGATTCCCGCCTCGGAACAAATGTGTGTACGATCTGCAGATATTTGTTTCGGGTGTTCTGGTCGTTTTGTATGTATAATAAAAAATATCTATCTATGTAATGTATTGTATTATGTATATCAGTTATCTAGTACCCATAACACAAGCTCTGCTTACCATGGGGCTAGATAATGCTGTGTGAATTGTCCAGCATTATTTAATTTAATTTATTTAATTTAACCATCAGTAAGTCGTCCTGTAACTTTGTTTAGTATTATTTTCAGTATTTTTTGTGGAAATATTTAACTAGCTGGTATTTAGTCACATACCTACTCATTAAATTAGCTGTTCATTGCCAGAATATTGGTAAAAAAAAACACAATACTCTTAGTCTATCCAATACTATGACTACATATGACTTGTCTAAGTGCTTATTTGTAAGCCTAAAGAAATAAACATTCATTTCATTTCATTTCGTTTCATTTCGTTTCATTTCGTTTCATTTCGTTTCATTTCGTTTCATTTCGTTTCATTTCGTTTCATTTCGTTTCATTTCGTTTCATTTCGTTTCATTTCGTTTCATTTCGTTTCATTTCGTTTCATTTCGTTTCATTTCGTTTCATTTCGTTTCATTTCGTTTCATTTCGTTTCATTTCGTTTCATTTCGTTTCATTTCGTTTCATTTCGTTTCATTTCGTTTCATTTCGTTTCATTTCGTTTCATTTCGTTTCATTTCGTTTCATTTCGTTTCATTTCGTTTCATTTCGTTTCATTTCGTTTCATTTCGTTTCATTTCGTTTCATTTCGTTTCATTTCGTTTCATTTCGTTTCATTTCGTTTCATTTCGTTTCATTTCGTTTCATTTCGTTTCATTTCGTTTCATTTCGTTTCATTTCGTTTCATTTCATACTCTTTTCAAGATCAAAACAATCACGAGATCTTCCTCGGGAGATTTTCCCCGTCATTAAAATACAGTTAAACGCTCACGTTAATCTAAATTTGTTTTTGGGGAGAACAAGATTCAAGATTTTCATTCATTCAAATTCATTCATTCGTTCTTTACAAACACTTCAGTGGTAGCATCTAAAGCTAAACTTCGCTAAAATATTGCCGCAACAAAAGTATAATCAACCACACAATATGCTCTACGTTCTTTTATCTTAGCTTTGTTAGGGTTGCCACTTGCTTATATTTCCACTATTTTTGTCTGTATTAAAGAAATTAAAACACATTTAAAATATCTTTAATATTAATGATTCCAGTGATTCGTATTGATATTGGTTTAGTTTTTTAATCGTATATTTAACCTTATTTCTATAGGACTGTAATAATAATACATATAAATAAAAAAAGAGATACCTTTATTTCGAGCAGAGCAGGTCACAGATTTAACAATGATGCCTTCTGTCTGAGCCTTTACAGTTTTTGTGATGTTTATTATTTTCGAGTATGTTTGAACTAATCAAGGGTATGTGGGGTGGGCTCTTATTCCCTAGTTTTTATCCATCGTCTTGGATATCGCGGTTTCTTCGTTAGAATTGTCAGTATTTTGTCTACCTACTTTTCGTGAAAAAAAACAGATGATAGTTCGAACAGGCGGCCTTACGTGAAACAGCTAATAATCTGATGTATACCATATAATAACTTGTTACCCAGTAAATTTACAAAGTAGGTACTAGATTTCTGTGTTAGGGTCACTAGTGTGGTGGACAGCCCTAGGTCGCTGGCAAATCGTAAAGTTCTTTTTACGTCCAAAATACGTCTACCTATAAAGGAGCTACGTGATATTTTTTTGCAAACGCTCAGACATACTACTGTATTCTTTTATATTAATATTTGCTACTAGACACGATGTTCAAGATATCACTTTTGAGACGCTTTTATAACAACGTTCATCGTTTTGGGTTTTACGAGTACTATTGCATTATTTATTTATTATTTTAGTGTAGTAGTACCCTAGAATATGATCCCTAAAAAAGAACTTGAATCGGGATACTTCTTATCTAGATTCATCGTTGTCATGATCTCGCTACCCGTATCCCACTCAAGTTTGAGTATGGTATTTATTTTGTATGCACATTTTGTAATAGACCGTATAAATTACTTATTTTAATGTTTAACACTTTGACTGCGGTTTTTTTTCGACGACTGCGATCTTTTTTTTAACCCAAAAAATTCGTGCTGCCGCTCTACACAGCGGTTGTGTTGCGCCGCACATGCGTTTCGTTCGAAAAATATTATAGCTGTGCTGAGTCACACAGATCTGTATTTTCTCAGCCGCTGCGCTAGTGTGGATTTACGCATATTAGTCACTTGTAGAAAACACATAACGTGTGATTTCAGCAGTCAAAGTGTTAACGACAACCGTGTAGGGCAACTACGATCTTGAAGATAAAGCCTCCTAAGTATTGACTAATTGTTAGAAATATTTATGTATGGTAAAACCAAATAAACTATCTATCTTTGTCTCTGGTTCCGGTTCTGTATGAACTTCCAATGTCCTTCAATAAACGGCTGCAGCTTTTACCTACACAGAAATACATAGTTTCATTATACCTAATAGGTTATGGACCCAGCTAGGTACTGATTTACAAATGAAGGTTATAAAAAAAACCTTATATTCAAATAAAATTGCGCCTACAAATTTAAATACTACACGAACACGTAATATACAATAATTACAGATAATTAGTAAGTCAACGAGTTTCTAAATATTTTTTTTTACATCATCAGTAAAAACGTGTAGAGACCTATACTTTACCAATATTTTTTGAGACAACATATATACATACATACATCCAGCCCCGCTAACACACATCACAAAAATATGTAATACATTATCACAGTGACAGGTTTCCGGAAGCGTCAAGCGAGTGGCCCGCGAGCTGCCATCAATATAAAGACCATCTAATATCACGAGTTAAAACTCATTATTAAATGCACATTTTTATGCTGTATGGCAGTTGTGTGGTCCAGAACTACGTCACCTTAATCCCTAAAAGCGTACCAAGGTCGTCTTTAGAACCTTTTCTCGTAAGTAGTACCTACTACCTAAGTAGATTGTGTGAAATCGCCCCAATAAGGACCCAAAACTGTGCCAGGCGGCCTATTTTGGATTCAACGGCCTTCTAAACTAAAGTAGTTTCGAAACCTTACGCTGAAAACGGCAAAGAGTGAGTAGAACTTTAGATAGAGGTTCCGATGCACCGTGAATAATTTTGGATAGACACCATGACGAAATTGTGTGTCCATAACTCAATCTCTAATATAAATAATAAACTGAGCGCGAAACTTGCACAAATTGCAATCAATTACTATTTTCTAAAATAACTACTACAATTTTTTTGGGGTTTAGTTTGAGCATGAAACCCTTATAGTCTCGTTGTAGAGCGCACAAAAAGGCAAAAAAATGTACCTACTGAGTTAAAACACTTTCCCATTCACAGTCAGTGTCTAATATGTTATAATCGTCACAGGTAAATGGCCCACATGAGGAATAATTATCAGTAGAGTACTTTATGTTCTGCTTGATATTTGTAGGATGTACTTATTATGTTTTCTGTTCAAGCTACGGAACCCATAAGGTTCCATTTCCTATATAAATTCATAGTTCCAAGGATCACAGGACTAAACAATCTGGCCACCGTAACATTATGCAAAAACCTGGGAAATCCTGAGGGAAAGAACTGTCAAAAGCAGTTTCAGAAACTATGTTTAGCTATTGGTTCTTGGAAGGTTGTGTTTCGGGACGCGAAATATTTGGCTTCCGCACAAATTAGTGATTTGAACGTGTAGGTATTGAGTGGTTTGGGAACACACTAGTGGAGCTGTTGCTTTGTTTCGAAAATATTTGGTAAACTTTTACGATTCGGTAGAATGTTCCTCATTTACATGATCCATAATCTAGCAATAAATCAAAGCACTAGCAAAAAATTTGTTTTATCTACCATAATTATCATTAGTGTTCTGACATGTGGTTCTGTGTAAAATACTTTGTACCATTACTAGTTGTGAGCTGATAAAACTAGGTACTAATGTTATACAGGTTTATCCTAACATTAATTAGAATGCCACGAGGGATGTCGACCTGCGAAAGATTGCAGGTAGATGTTGGATACGTCAAGCTGAAGACAGGGCGCTGTGGCGCTCATTGGGGTAGGCCTAACATAGGCTGGTGATGACGATGATTATTTGAATGCTATGTTTAACTCCAAAAGCCCTTGTTGTTTTGCAAAAGATGTCTCATTATTGTTTACTCATTAATATTTTTTACTTATTGTATCCATCACTCTACAGACTTCTGTTTACGTCATAAATTTGAATCCATGACTGTAAAGAAAAGACAGTGCTTTCAAATAGCCTGATAGGTAGGTTAAAAAGGTCATATGTAAGCGGAGGGTAGGAGACATGGCTTCGGGAATGATGGAAAATGGTGAAACTAGGGATCGCAAAGGAAAAGGGAAATAAAAAGAAATGGTTTGTGAAGAGGCAGTATTAATCCTACCCACTCTATACTAACTCTATTTTGGAAGTTATACTAATATTTCGTTAGGATACTGCTGTTTAATACTAGATATTGAAATTTAGTGTTTTTTATTCATATTTTACCTAGAAGTTAGGTAGTTTTCTTTTTAGTATGCCAAAGTATAAAAATGATTTCTTTCCCGTGGCAACTGATCTATGGGATATAATGATTTTATTCCAGGAATAGTTCTAACCTATGTCTATGTACATTAATTTATATATAGTTTCTAAATTTGAGTCCGATTCGTTCAGTAATGTTGGCGTCAAGAGATGACAAACAATCGAACACCCCTACATTTAAACATCCAAACTGTCGCAATATAATAATTCATGTTATGTGATTTCAAACCTAGTCTCGATGAACGCCGAGTCTATTTCACAATAGTATCGAGTCTTCATCGTCATATATTTATTTCTATGGTATTTGCGTAGTTATCTGAATAAAAAAAAAAGAATAATAAAAAATTATTTATAGCCGAACACACACACAATGTTAAACAGAGTTACAAAAAAAAGACACATAAATACAGAAAAACATAAGTAGTAGAGTAGTATCTGTCGATAGAGGCGCTGTCGTACCAAAACCTATGAAAAAGAAGACACCACGATCGCGTTTCATTACTATAGTGGTAAAATTACCTAATATATGCTATCATCATGACTTCACCCCTCTGAATTCTGAATGCCAAATCAAGTCTTCATTCACCACTAGTTATGAACAAGAAACTAATTAATTAGATTAAATTAGCATGCATTAAGTGCGCCATTTCTCTCCATTGCACTTCAAGTCACTTGCAATTCCAACAGAAACTGACAAATTAAACTTCCTCCAATCCAAACGAGCAGGAAATCAGTCTTCAATTAAACGATCAAATGTCACTTTTGAATTCTCAGTCAATGCAGCCGTAACGAGCCAAGTTTGAGTGCTGAATGCTATTTTCACTGAGAGCTAAGCGAGTCAGAGCTAAATAGTAAAAGTAAAGTAAAGTAAAAAGTAAATAGATTTTTATTTTGTCAGAACAGATACACTTATAAATTAAACTTAGATTAACAGAAGACAGAAACTGACAAAATCGGTCTCCACTCAGCATGTGCTATGGTAGAGGAGATCGTACCATAGCGCTGGTCTTCCGTGGAGACCGTGGTGCGCAAGATGGCCTAATACAAATAAGGAACAAAAGTTTCATTGCTTTGTGCTAGTCTCGCTGCGAGTCAAATATAATATACTAGCTGAGCCCCGCGGTTTCACCCGCGTGGTGATAGATGGTTTAGATAATATACCATATATCTTTATAAATTGTAGCCTATTTGTTATTCTGATGTTTAAGCTATATTAATGTGAAGTTTCATTAAAATCCATTCTGTAGTTTTTACGTGAAAGACTAACAAACATCCATCCATCCATCCATACTTACAAACTTTCGCGTTTATAATATTAGTTACTTGTTACTTGTTTCTGGACTGGTTTCCGCAAATTGGCCGCCGTTGGGCCTTTTTTGCGTGTCGGGTGGGGGGCTGCTAGTCTAACCACCCGATGTCCTCCAGGAAGGCCAGCAGCTCGCTGATGCCGGTGCATGCCTCCCTAGGCGTCCTCGGTGTCCCAAGGTGATGCAGTTATAATATTAGTAGGATTAATTGAAAAAATTTTAGCTAATTAAAATAATACATAGGATATTATTACATAATTGGTACATTAAGTGCTGTCTGTTGGTCTCACTGCAAGTTATACGAGTCGAAATACCTAATGCGCTAATCACATTTTAATGTCCATAAATAATATTAGTGAAACTCAATTTTTACAACGCTTAATTTGCTAAATTCCTTCAGTCGCTACCTACAGAGCTCATTCTAGGGGACTTCTATCATAGAAAGCACTATATGTTTAGAATTGAGAGGTCAATTTTCAGAAAGGTTAACTTTGATCAATTCAATAACATATTTTTTAGAAGAAGACACTCTTTAACTTATTCATAGATACTTTCGTTTCTTCTTTTCATTTTATTGCAAAATAGGATCAGAAATAATACTTATTCTACGTCTGAAATTTTATCAATTCGAAATGCCATTCAGTATTCGAAGAAAAATTCCCATATAAATTGCGACTTGAATATTTGATACCTATTTTTAAGGCTTTATTTGTCTGACAGCAACAAGTGATGCGTACCAAATTATAAAATAAATTATGCATGTTTTTCTCTTTTGAAACAAATTAAATTTAAATTTGAAGTGAAATGTTGAAATGATGAAGCGCGTGTAATTTACTTACCCGTGGTACAAATACAACCATTCTGACCATAGAGACGTAAACAGACTAAGTTACAACTAGCCAGATCATAGAGTGAAATACTTTCCCTTTACATTTACATTTGGACCGTTACTCGAGACACGACGTCACCCCAATTTAAGGTCCAGCCTGAAAACCAGTGTCATTATCGTCCTCGGTCGATAATGACAACAAGATGAGATTGGTCCTTATTAGCCGCGCACATAGGGAAAGACCAGTTATTCTTATACTTGGGACTCTACTACCACGCTACATTATGTATAGTTTAAATCCCTAGTACTTAAGTTGTTTTGTATTTTTTATGTGTTTTCCTTTTTTTTGTAACTGTTTATTATTGTGTGTGGCTATAAATAAATTCTTTATTCTTTACATCAGTCTGATTATTTATTGGACTGCAGGCAGATGCTGGATGACTATAGGTTGATAATAATGATGATTATTATTCAATAGAATACTTACCTGTAAATAATTATTAGCGAGACCGCGGGTGGGCCTTGTATTGTAAATGTATTTCGACGAGATCGGATATTTTTTTCAGACTTTGAGCATGCTCTCATGAAGTATCGATGTCACTCCTCAACCTTTTTGGATCACCCTAAATTCTAAAAAGGCTATCTTAGATTCAATTTTGTATAAAATCTTTCAGATTATTCTGGAAAGCTAAATCGAATGGAAAAACACAGTTCGATAAGAAAAGGGCAGAGATAAGGTCTTTTTACTGCGGTCACTCAGTTAAGGACCCTTTTTAACAGGTTTTTAAGGGTTCAGTGAATATCCTTTGCCAAATCGAATTTGGGTTGGGGATAGTTTCAATATTTCTTTGTGATCTATTCTGTTTTGTTTGGGGATGACTTTTTTGACGGGACCTATCGATATCGCCGCGGGTATCGGGCCTTTGGCGTGTAAAGCTTAAGACGAAGAAAAATGTTTGTTAGTATTAGTTTGTATTTACCTTTAACAGATCAGTGCGAATAAAACAAAATTTTAATAAATAACATCTGCATCAGTTTGTTTGAAGCTGAAGTGGCAGTGGGCCGGCCATATCTCGCGAAGAACCGACGGCCGCTGCGCTGGGGCAAACGTGTTCTTGAGTGGAGACCACGACTCGGTAAACGTAGTGTAGGACGCCCTCTGGCCAGGTGGGATGACGACCTGCGAAAGACTGCAGGTAGATGCTGGATGCGGCAAGCTGAAGACAGGGCGCTATGGCGCTCGTTGGGGAGGCCTATGTCGAGTAGTGGACTGCTATAGGCTGATGATGATCAGTTTGTTTACATGATTTTTAATTGTCGGAATTTAGATGGGCAAGAATGGATTCTGAGTAAGAATTTATTTTTAAAATTAAAATTGAAAGTTATTTTTAATTTGGCTTCCATTCTCAGTGCCTAACGAAAAAATTCTGGTAAGACTTGAGACATTCTGCGATGTACTTTGCAATGCAGTGTTTATAGAATTAATGGCCTCAATTTCACGTCAAGTATAGCCAATTTACTAACCATAAAAAATAATAGCCAACGAAAAATGTTCTCATTTTCTAGAGCATTTTCGGCGCAAATCATAAAAATGAACAAAGCACTAAAATAACCTTATTTGCGTTGCACTTACTGCATTCATAAATTTGGAAAAGGCGTGAAATATTTTGTTATTTTTTCCATTAAACTTAATTTTCCAACTATTATTTAATCGTTCGAGAGATCGAGGACACTTTCATTGGAATCGAAATAAAACGCAAAGTACGTGGTAGGGTTTGGTTCTGATAATTCCCTGTTCTAAATTTCTCGGGAATCCTCTCAATTTCCCTTAAATTCCCGAAATTTTAGGCCGATTTGGTAACTGGGAAATAGTTAAATAATTTCCAACATCCATTACAACTTTGAATACGAAATGATTTAATCATTAATAATTGTTTCCTCATAAAATCTACACGCCTAACATCATAATTGTGTTTAATGTACTGGCAAATAATTAATTATTATTATTCTCACATCGGCTTAATATTTCGGGAATTCCTCGAAAATACCGGGAACCGAGAATTTTCGGGACCAAACCCTATACCACGTACGATTTCATGAACGCGTGTTCATTATGCGTGTTTTTTTTCTAGCATAGCCAGTCTAACTCAGTCCAGAAGCGCAGAATCTTCCTGAGATCTATACAGGCTTTACGCTGAGGATTTATGTTCGTTGTGCTGTTAATCCCTCACACTCCAGGAGTACGTGGGCAGCTGATTTGCGCTTTAACACTTTGACTGCTGAAATCACACGGTATGTGTTTTCTACAAGTGACTAATACTATGCGTAAATCCACACTAGCGCAGCGGCTGAGAAAATACAGATCTTTGTGACTCAGCACAGCCGTAATATTTTTCGAACGAAACGCATGTGCGGCGCAACACAACCGCTGTGGAGAGCGGCAGCACGAATTTAAAAAAAAAAAAAAAGATCGCAATCTTCGAAAAAAAATCGCAGTCAAAGTCTTAAACCCATTTGTCAACAAAAATAATTAAAAAAGTCTTTGAGAACTGCTGATAGAAGTTAAAACTAAGTAATTCTATATTGTATTTATACTGGGAAGCGTGCGGTGATGGTGTTTCACGCTTTTAGTTCATCCAAAAAGTCCTCAACTCGTCTAAAAAAGTTTTCAATTCAAAATTCTGTCCCAGTGATCGAAATTAATAACATGAAGTTGAATACTATCAAATTAATAAGATGGTATTATTTTTTTATGCCATCTGACTAGAAAGCATTAAGTCTTCTATTTACGTAATCAGCAAGCAAGCGAAGCTGGGGGCATTAGCCAGTAAATAATAAACAGATTGTAAGCAAGTTCAAAGGTAATGTCCTCTCTCATTAAGTTCCCTCAGCTTTACTTTTTGCTTCATCTTCAAGATAAAGGCATTTTATGCCCTAAGGCTGGCTTTTTATTGCTTTGCCTGATTACTTAGATCATCTGCTTTGTGGTTTTCTCACAAAATGACATTTTACTTGCGTATTTTTATATGCAACGGTTCTTAGGGAAGTTAGCTCTGCTCACATTAATGCAATACCGCTATCACCTAGCACAAAAATGTGCATTCAAATATGGGATAAAACAGTGAAATTTTATATATAATATAAAAATCAATTGCTGTTCGTTAGTCTCGCTAAAACTCGAGAACGGCTGGCTCGATTTTGCTGATTTTGGTTTTGAAATGTTTTTCGTAGTCCAGGGAAGGTTTTTATAATACACAATATTTTAATAGGCAACTCAATAATCATCCCATATATGTAGTTATGTAACAATTATATAAATCGTGCAATCGTGTTTCACTTCCATAGTTTGACCGAAACCGCTGTACCGCTTCTTAAGAAAGTGCGGCGAGGTGGGGGGCGAGGAAAAAACAGCAAGAGTACGCGTTGACGGCAGACTGATGGATCGGAGCGGCCGATACTTCCCCCCCGTCTCGCCGCTCGCATACCTCAGGCGCGGTACAGCGGTTTCGGTCAAACTAAAATTGCAAACTTTTGATGCGTATTAAAATTATAAAATTCAGTTTTTTTTTTTGCCTCAAATTTGATTGTTCGTAAAGTCAAACCGGTTTTTGGAACCACTCTACCTTAAGAGTTAAGGTAACATACAAATTGTGTAGTAATTTTGTTACTTGACTGACGTATGCGAGTCGCATAAAATATTTTCGTATGAAAGCTTTCCTGAAACAGAATAAGTAAGTATCTAAGTTTGTACACGCACTCATCTCGTTTTTCACTCGCACGAATAAATAAGTAATTTACTCGAAGGGTTCTGAATTTCCATCTTATGTAATGGCGTGAACTATAATTTATTGCTTTATTGTTGTTTTGATGGAGTTCGATGAAGGCGGTTCAGGACGAATTATTCCACTCTGCCCCATAGAGACCGGTGGGGGAAAGTAGAATGGCTTAAATTTTAACGTGTCATCTGCCACACTAACTCGCTTTAGTGGGGCAGGTTATATTAGCCTAAAATGTAGTTGGATTTCTTCCCCACTAGGGTTAGCATAGCACCTTAAAGTATGAGTAGGTAGTATGAAAGACAAAATAAAGAAATATGAAACGGTTGTATTGATTAGTTATACATCTGAGGTAGTGTTTTTAAATAAAAGTATCAAAAACCTTTTGTGACGTCGTGTCCTGAGGCCCTATGGGTCCTGAGGTGTAGTACGCCCTCCGACCAGGTGGGATGACGACCTGCGAAAGACTGCAGGTAGATGCTGGATGCGTCAAGCTGAAGACAGGGCGCTGTGGCGCTCATTGGGGGAGGCCTATGTCTAGTAATAGACTAATAAATTAAGTAAAAAATCTAACAAGAACGAACCGACAAATGTTTGCGCCCTGACAGGGTTTTTATTCAATGTACACTAAGATACCTACACCTACACCTTTAAGCATAAAATCACAATAAATGGTAATGAA
Source organism: Eupithecia abbreviata (assembly GCA_943735965.1). Taxonomy (NCBI): domain Eukaryota; kingdom Metazoa; phylum Arthropoda; class Insecta; order Lepidoptera; family Geometridae; genus Eupithecia; species Eupithecia abbreviata. Next base: position 4,220,522 of record OX031000.1, read on the forward strand.
TATCAATGTAGGCTGATAAACAAATGAAACCAATTCATTATTGACTGTTTTTAAGTAGACCTAAACATCTGTATACACCTTTATTATTTAAATTTAGTTTAGTGTAAGTAGCATAAGTTATTATCATAAAGTATACATGTTCGTCACTTTGTATAATAAGCAAGTTCTAATTGATTATTTATTTGTTGTTAGCACTCTTTCAGCCTGAAAAACAGTTTTCACCTAGTTCAGGCACCCGCATTGTTATTTCCATCAGAATTTAAGTAATGTACTTCTTGTTACTCTTTAGTCCTAAGATATTTTTGAATAAATTTTTATTTATTTATTTATTAATATATCACTTAGATGTCTCATCATCATCATCATCATCATCAGCCTATAGCAGTCCACTACTGGACATAGGCCTCCCCCAATGAGCGCCATAGCGCCCTGTCTTCAGCTAGCCTCATCCAGCATCTACCTGCAGTCTTTCGCAGGTCGTCATCCCACCTGGTCGGAGGGCGTCCTACACTACGTTTACCGTCTGTGTCGACTTAGGTGTCTAATACATGTGTTTTTAGTAATAGGTATTTTGAAAACTTGAAGAGCTTACCACGCACTATACCACTATATACATATGTATGTATATATATAAACGTAGGTCGTCAGCCTGTCTTCTGTTCAAACATTTCTCTTTAACTATGTAGCTAGATGGGTCCTTTGAAGCTATTTCTTTAAAAGAATATTCACAGAACAAAGTCTCTGAGCAGGGATCAGTCAAAGAGTAGAAATTATTGGATGTGGTATACATACAAATTTACAATAGACTACAGAACGAAAATAAAAAAAATTTGAAGATATCCGTTATAGCATAAGGCCAAGTGAAGAATATCCTATTTAAATCAGCAGGCGGAATCAGTAATACATATCATCACACTAATATTATATATGCGAAAGTTTTGTTTGATGTTTGGATGTTTGTACTTTTGACGCTTAACACTTTGACTGCGGTTTTTTTTCAACGACTGCGATCTTTTTTTTTACCTAAAAAATTCGTGCTGCCGCTCTACACAGCGGTTGTGTTGCGCCTCACATGCGTTTCGTTCGAAAAATATTACAGCTCTGCTGAGTCACAAAGATCTGTATTTTCTCAGCCGCTGCGCTAGTGTGGATTTACGGATATTAGTCACTTGTAGAAAACTCATACCGTGCGTTTTCAGCACTCAAAGTGTTAAAATATTGCGCGATATTTTTTAGATACACATTTACTGTGGACGAATTATGTCCACTACGGAGGTCGGTTGAAAACTTTAAACTGTATCTTGTATTCGTAAGTACGTAGAATACAAAATACATACGTTATTCAATATATTAAGTAACAATAAATATGGTAGCTTAAATATTGTTAGATATATAAGTCTATATATGTAGTAAACGCGTAGGCACGGTTGCACCCGTGCGAGCGACCAGGCTCTGGTGTTTGTAAATGATGATGATGATCATCATCCCCAAACACCAGAGCCTGGTCGCTCTCTTAGAAATAGGCCAATCGTAGATTATAAGAAATACCTTTAAATTTCTCATGTTATCTTTATAAATATGTTTATTTCCTCCGAGGGGGAAAAGTGTTAGATATATAAGTCTATATATGTAGTAAACGCGTAGGCACGGTTGCACCGCGCCTCGACAAGCAATAAACTAGTGTGCAGTAAGCCGTCTTTCATTACGCATGTCCCGTAGTCCGCTCCCCGGTCGAATATAAAACAAATATAAAAAAGAGATGCATCCAGAGGGCGCCTGATCTGAAGCTAACATTTTCTGAAAAACATCAATTCCAATTAATAAACCGCATCCAAAACTTTTCACATGTCTTGGCCATGAGAGATTGTAAGAGAAATGTCATTCTTCTTAATTCAGAAACTGCACAACAGAGGGAGTAGTTATGTGGTGGATACAATACCGTTGCCTGTTTGTTTATTATTAGGTTTGTAGCTATGTACGTACATACAGCATTTTACACAAAGACTTTGATGCCAATCGATCCTGTTTCTTATAATACAAAAAAACTAATTTGGAACCAATTGAGGTTGAATAACCAAAGTTTTCTACATACCTCTAAAAGTTAGCAAGCTGGCAGTGGGCCATAGGTACATATCGCGAAGAACCGACAACCGGGTAAACGTGTTCTTGAGTGGAGATCACGACTCGGTAGGACGTCCTCCGACCCAGTGGGATGACGACCTGCGAAAGACTGCAGGGAGATGCAGGATGTGTCAAGCTGAAGACAGGGCGCTATGGCACTCATTAGGGGAGGCCTATGTCCAGCTGTGGACTGACATAAGTTGATGATGATGAGTTTGAAGAAAAAAACACAGAAGTAAGTTGTAGGCTTAACATTAAATAAATAATGCTGGACAATCCACACAGTATCATCTGGTCCCAAGGTAAGCAGAGCTTGTGTTATGGGTACTAGATGACTGATATACTTAATACAATGGATTACATAGATAGATATTTTTTTTATTATACATTAACGACCAGAACACCCGGAACAAACATCTGCAGATCATACACACAATTGTTCCGAGGCGGGAATCGAACCCGCAACCTCTGGCGTCACAGGCGGACCTTCGCCCACCGCGCCACAGAGGTCGTCAAAATTACGTCCCATTAGGGGCGTTCTTTCATTCCCCCCAAAATAAATAATTTAATGTATCATCCTTAATTTAATCTTAAAACTGGAATCAAAGCAGACGCACTCAAAATATGAGGGAAACAGCTATCCCATGGGAATGAAGAGGGGAACAACAACAAACATCTTTGGAGTGATGGCATTTTTATAGGGAACCTACCTATCATCATTATCAGCCGTGAAGTCCAAGTCAAAGGAATTTCAATACTCAATACTCATCAAGTACATTTTTTTTTTTTTTTTTTTTTTTAATGGTTTTTTATTATAAATAAATAAATAATACTGGACAATTCACACAGCATTATCTAGCCCCATGGTAAGCAGAGCTTGTGTTATGGGTACTAGATAACTGATATACATAATACTATATATTACATAGATAGATATTTTTTATTATACATAGAAAACGACCAGAACACCCGGAACAAATATCTGCAGATCATACACACAATTGTTCCGAGGCGGGAATCGAACCCGCAACCTTCTGCGTCGCAGGCGGACCTTCGCCCACCGCGCCACATCGGTCGTCTATTATATATTATTAAAATGTATGGATGTTTAACAATGCTTTCAGGATGCTGTTGGGGCTCCCACGATTTTGCAGTGCCTCTGGCATGTTTGCGGAGGCCCGCGTAGACGGCTTCGCCGCCTGTATGAGGAAAAGAGCAGCCTCACTGCTTAGCAGAGTACGTGGGAGTGCCAACACCATCCTGGCTGCAGTAGCCGGTAAATTTGATGGAGTAATATACATAATATATATAATTAATTAATGTATATATTAATTAATTAATTAATATATATATATATAATTTTTACAGATTTTAGTCGGTTCGATTCCCGGGTGTGGCAAGCGAATTTTCGAAAATCTTTGAATGCAGTTTTCTTTCTTTTCAAAATTAAAGGAATGTTTTCTTTGAGTACAATTTTCTATCTACAGTATTAAGAGTACTTTCCCTCCAGGTGGCATTACAAAATTCCACCCTGTATAAGCACTCCATCTCTGTATTAATTAAATAGTATTATGATAATTAAATTAAAACTAACTTAGTCTAAGATTTTGTTTTTATTCTTACTAACATTATGGATCTATTGTAATCTGAAAAATAAATGAATTATTATTATTATTTAATACTCTTTCACGCAAAAACAACGACAATACACTAGGAAAACCAATATTAATAAAACACAATTAATTAAAAAAACAATGATATTATTAGAATCCAGGTAAAATCTCTGGGTGCACACACAGAGATGCTGTGTGCACTATATAATATACTAGCTGCGCCCCGCGGTTTCACCCGCGTGGTGATAGATATTTTGGATAATCCTACTAATATTATAAACACGAATGTTTGTGAGGATATATGTATATATCTTTATGAATGCCTATGTGTTATTCTGATATGTAAGTTATATTATTGTGAAGTTTCATCAAAATCCATTCAGTAGTTTTTGCGTGAAAGAGCAACAAACATACACCCTCACAAACTTTCGCGTTTATAATATTATTAAGTAGGATAATAGGTTAAGTATGTAATTAAATATTTTTTTTGCACTAGGGTTTACTACTCTTCGAACAACACTGCAAAAATAAAAAGTCATGTGAATTTACTTGTATTTTTTGTAGTAGTACTAGAGATACAAAGGTGTGTTATTTGTACTACCAGTTGTACTTCGTAGTTGTACTACTATAACGGAGGCAAAAAAATCGTTCGTAAAAAAACTTGGGGTTGAAGTTTTTATACCGTTATTAAGAATTTAGAAGGAATCGCGGTCAACCCCCTACCCCCTCAATAACCCCTGCATATCCCTTGAGAAATCATTGCCCGTACCTGGAGGATATTGCAAATACTTCTTGTGTTGTAGCAAGAATTATTGTTTTCATTTGAAGGTAAATTAAATAATAAATAAATAAATAAATAATGCTGGACAATTCACACAACATTATCTAGCCCCATGGTAAGCAGAGCTTGTGTTATGGGTACTAGATAACTGATATACATAATACAATACATTACATAGATAGATATTTTTTATTATACATAGAAAACGACCAGAGCACTCGAAACAAATATCTGCAGATCGTACACACATTTGTTCCGAGGCGGGAATCGAACCCGCAACCTCCTGCGTCGCAGGCGGACCTTAGCCCACCGCGCCACATCCACATCGGTCGTCAAAAAATTGTTACCTGTATTTTTCTTTGCCAATAAGTTTTTAAACCTTTTACTTCTAGCTGTGTTAATCAGTTTTATTCTAGAGGTGTGAATGTGGTGTAAACCAGCGCATCATCATCATCATCATCAGCCTAAAGCAGTCCACTGCTGGACATAGGCCTCCCCCAATGAGCGCCATAGTGCCCTGTCCTCAGCTTGCCGCATCCAGCATCTACCTGCAGTCTTTCGCAGGTCGTCATCCCACCTGGTCGGACGGCGTCCTACACTACGTTTACTGAGTCGTCGTCTTCACTCAAGAACACGTTTGCCCCATCGGCCATCGGATAAACCAGCGCACAGTAGCGTCATTACTGGGCATTGTGCTGAGCTACCTTTTTGATGTTTTTTGAAGTGAAAACTTCCTTAGGCGCGTTGAGCAGTTTTTCGGTGAACAAAAATCACGGAACTCGCGTAACTGAACGATTTGGTAACTGTTTATGTACCTATGTGTACTTTTTGGGTGAACAAAAAGACACATACATGCATCATCATCATCATCAGCCTATATCAGTCCACTGCTGGACATAGGCCTCCCCCAATGAGCGCCATAGCGCCCTGTCTTCAGCTTGCCGCATCCAGCATATACCTGCAGTCTTTCGCAGGTCGATATCCCACCTGGTCGGAGGGCGTCCTACATTACGTTTACCGAGTCGCGGTCTCCACTCAAGAACACGTTTGCCAGAGCGGCCGTCGGTTCTTCGCGAGATATGGCCGGCCCACTGCCACTTCAGCTTGCTAATTCTTCGAGCTATGTCGATAACCTTGGTTCTCTGTCGGATGTATTCGTTACGAATCTTATCCTTCAGAGAAGCTCCGAGCATAGCTCTTTCTATAGCTCGCTGAGCGACATACATCTATATAGATATATATTCAGTCGCTCCGTGACCACTATCGCTGTAAAGGGATTGAAACGTAGGGGATAATAAAATAATACATTTCTTGATGCATTATCTAGCCACATGGTAAGCAGAGCTTGTGTTATGGGTACTACATAACTGATATACATAATACAATACATTACATAGATAGATATTTTTTGTCATACATAGAAAACGACCAGAACACCCGAAACAAATATCTGCAGATCGTACACACATTTGTTCCGAGACGGGAATCGAACCCGTAACCTCCTGCGTCGCAGGCAGACCTTCGCCCACCGCGCCACATTGGTCGTCAAATACAAAAAATAATACAAAAGGTAACGCGATAAATACTCGAAACATTATCTCTAATATGTTAACAAATCGCGAAAGTTTAAAAATTGTATTAAACACTGACACGGAAGTTAAGTGATATTTCTGAATTCTGTCGCTTCAGTAAGTAGAGAGTTTATTTAGTCGTTGGTGAATGAATGAATGAATGAATGAACACTTTATTGTACCCAAAATAACACCTTATATCTAAATCTTACATAACAACAGTACAATAGGCGGCCATATCGCTTAAAGCGATTTCTTCCAGGCAACCAGGGATGGAGAAAAAGATAGGTTATACAAAGAGTTGGTAGAGCACAAACAAAACAGTAAAAGAGAAGTAAAAACAAAGAAAACAAACTTAATACATTGCATGCAAAACAAAACTACTTAAATTAAAACTAACCTAAAAGAAAAAATAGAAATAAGAATAACTGAAAACAATAAGAAGGTACACTAAAAGAGTTACCATAGAACGTTTGGGAATGAGAAGGAAACTTGAGTAGTAAGTTATCTGATGACCTGAGATTGTGAGAGTTAGAGGAATGAAGGAACTCAAACTTTTCTTTTAGGTAGGCAGGAGAAAAGGGATAGGGATAGTGCTGCCAGTTTTCCATCCACAATGATAGCACTGGGCTCCTACAATGTAGGACCCAAGCTGTGAGCATCCTAATGAATTCTTGGACATTATTAAGCAATGTCTTACAAACAACAGCAACTAAATAAATCAGTCATTCTTCTGGCTCGCAGCCAGTGTTGCCAACTTTTAACATCTGTGCCTTTATCAAGAGTTTTCACGTTTATTCATCTTGAAGAAGAATAAACATTTATTTCGAATCAAAGACATCATCATCCTCATCATCATCAGCCTATAGCAGTCCACTGCTGGACATAGGCCTTACCCAATGAGCGCCATAGCGCCCTGTCTTCAGCTTGCCGCATCCAGCATCTACCTGCAGTCTTTCGCAGGTCGTCATCCCACCTGGTCAGAGGGCGTCCTACACTATGTTTACCGAGACGTGGTCACCACTCAAGAACACGTTTGCCCCAGCGGCCGTCGGTTCTTCACACACAAGGACAAAGAACAGAGATTTAAAGTCGCGTGGTCACCGCTCACTTCGCTCGGAATAACTGTGTGATGCAGGCGTCACTGGCGTAGGTACGGAAGTCAATAAGAAATAAACTGCCGCGAATAAAAAATGACAATAATAAATACCCGTGCGAAGCCGGGGCGGTCAGCTAGTAGGTATTTAATGTTAAACTAAGACAGTCAGTCCCTTTTTTAGTGGTTTTTTACTCTTTATCAAATATAACCAAGTAATAAGTGGATAACGGGGCTGGTTCTTCCTACCTTCTACTTCTAGAATTACGTTTATTTAAGTTTAATAGTTTATAGTTAATTTATAAGTCATAATGTTTGTTATCCCTAAGAAAAAAAATAAAAATAACCATAATACATACATAACCACACATCTTTCGTATATTTGTTTTGGGTTGCCCGTTTTGTTTTTTCAAAATCGCGGTGCACAATAAAAGTTGTGGTATAAATAGATGGCACTAGTTGTCTCTGATTTACGGCGGGGGATCATTTGACCTCCAGGGATCGTATTACCCCACCTTCCCCTATATTTGTATATGGGACTTGGACAAATAAAAACTGTTGCAACCTTATATCCAAAAGCGTCAAGTTTCTGAGATAATCATAGATGAAAATAACCATAGGTCTATTTCTTTGACGACCAATGTGGCGCAGTGGGCGAAGGTCCGCCTGCGACGCAGGAGGTTGCTGGTTCGATCCCCGCCTCGGAACAGTTGTGTGTACGATATGCAGATATTTGTACCCGGAACAAATATCTGCAGATCGTACACACAATAATAATTACATTTTACACAAAAGTTCTGGTTGTTTTCGATGTATAATAAAAAATATCTATCTATGTAATATATTGTATTATGTATATCAGTAATCTAGTACCCATAACTCAAGCTTAAGCAGAGCTTGAGTTATGGGTACTAGATTACTGACTGCTTGGGGCTAGAAAATGCTGTGTGAATTGTCCAGCATTTTTTTTTATTAATTTGTATGTTACATACGTAACCCAAATAAACTATTGAAATTTTGCAATCAACTAAAAACAAATTACAACAAGTATTTAAAAGTGAAATAATTGAGGTATTTTATTAAGTAGGTATATCAGTCATCTATGTATTACCCATAACACAAGCTCTGCTTAGGTTGAGGCTAGATGGTGCTGTGTGGATTGTCCAGCATTATTTAGCATTATTTTTTTATCACGTCGGGGTCACCACTTTGAGTGCTGAAAACGCACGGTATGAGTTTTCTACAAGTGACTAATATGCGTAAATCCACACTAGCGCAGCGGCTGAGAAAATACAGATCTGTGTGACTCAGCAGAGATGTAATATTTTTCAAACGAAGCGCATTTGCGGCGCAACACAACCGCTGTGTAGAGTGGCAGCACGAACTTTTTAGGTAAAAAAAAAGACCGCAGTCGTCGAAAAAAAACCGCAGTCAAAGTGTTAGAATGGGTTTGGTATGTGTGCTTGAGGTAGTAGGTAGGTTGGAGTAATATTATATACATAAATATAAATAATAGTAGGGTAACCTGCATTTATTAAATTCGAGTTTGTAGGTGCTCAAATTCCCGTAGTAGAGGTTCAATCTAACACAGTAAGTTTGGCTGGCATTCAATTTTTTTTTAATTTTGGCACAGGACAGGCGAGTAAAAGCATACAAGTTAATTGCTCTGACCCAAATAACAAAGAATCTGGGTATAATAGTTTGGAACGAATTTTTTGCGTGTTTTTAGGTTTTAAGGTTAGTTACTTAGTTGGTTTTTTACATTGGCTGCCTAAGCCTACATCCAAGAACGTTTATTTCTGTATATATATGTATATTGGCTGTAATTTTTTTGACTTTTTTTTGAAAACTACCAGCTAGGTAAGCTAGTGGCATTGATTGATTAAAAGCTTTTTTCATCATCGTCAACCTATAATAGTCCACTGCTGGACATAAGCCTCGTAATAAGCGCCATAGCGCCCTACAATATTTTATGAAGGAATAAATAAAATGAAAATGAAAAGTTTTTATTTCTTTAAGCTATAAAATATGACCTGTCTAAGTGCTTATTTGTAATAAGCACTTAGACAGGTCATATTTTATACTATTCATTATTATCAATTAAAATTATTTTATAGTTCACTTGAAATTGTTTGTCCACCAGTGGAAGAAGTGAAAAAGTTGTTGTATGTTCATAATCATAACTTATGTGTCTAGTACATTTGATTTGCTTATCTGTAAGTTGGTAGATTTTGAGTTGGAGCAAAACTCGTTCCAAGCTTTTTTATCTTCTAGATAATCTGATATTTTGTAATAAACCTGTAAAGGCTGTATTAAATGTATTTTATTTTTTGAAAACTGACAGCTAGGTAAGCCGCTGACATTTCTTGATTGATTGCTAATTTTAAAACAAAAATCAGCATGATGATGATGATTGATGGTGAATTCATGAAACATGAACATGAAATCACCATCAACCTATAGCCAACAGCACAAAGGCCCTTTAGGATTAGGTAATGAGGTATTGTTATTAACACTTTGACTGCGGTTTTTTTTCGACGACTGTGATCTTTTTTTTTACCTAAAAAAGCGGTTTTGTTGTGTTGCGCCGCACATGCGTTTCGTTCGAAAAATATTACAGCTCTGCTGAGTCACAAAGATCTGTATTTTCTTAGCCGCTGCGCTAGTGTGGATTTTCGCAGATTAGTCACTTGTAGAAAACTCATACCGTGCGTTTTCAGCACTCAAAGTGTTAATAGCCTGTATGATCCCACTGCCAGAGCAAAGGCCTCCCTTTCCACCTTCCATTCTTATCTTGATCATCATAGATAGATAGATAGATAACACTTTATTACACCACACAAAACAGAAAATAATACAGAGATTAAAAATAAGAATAAAGGTATAAAGGGCGGCCTTATCGCTGAGAGCGATCTCTTCCGGGCAACCTTGGGATGGACATCATCATCATCATCAACCTACATAATGTTAGTCCACTGCTGGACATAAGCCTCTTATTGCGCTCATTGGGCAATAGCGCCCTCCTATATTTTATTAGGGAATAAATAGGAATTCAATTATTCCTTCAAAAAGCTAATATACAAAAAAAATTGATCAATAAATGACAAAAATTAAAAACTTATAAAAAACTTAACTGTATAAAATATTTGTCTACTATAAATTCGTATATTATCTAAAGCTAATAACATGTGTGTGGTCTTTAAAATTATCTCAATAATCAAGCACCACCTATCACTGTATTGATTACCAACATCGATCGAAATACCATCGCTCTAAAATAACATGAATAATAACAGAATCGTCATAATAACAGTAGCAAGGTCAATAAAACGTAATAATCATTATAAAAAGTGTGGCTGTCGGTTTATTATAAGTTATTACACATTAGATGCGGTAGCTACGTTTTTACTTGCCCCTGTACTTATTTCCTGGGCAGAGCAGGTAGGAAAGTGTTCTGATTTGATAAAAAAACAAGCAAAGCATCCAGATAAACCGCGTCCTACCCGTTATGACCTACGGAGCTGAGACGTGGACACTCACGTTAGTGCTGGTCCACCAGTTCAAAGTCGCTCAGCGAGCTATGTAAAGAGCTATGCTCGGAGTTTCTCTGAAGGATAGGATTCGCAACGAATACATCCGACAGAGAACCAAAGTTATCGACATAGCTCTGAGAATTAGCAAGCTGAAGTGGCAGTGGGCCGGCCATATCTCGCGAAGAACCGACGTCCGCTGGGGTAAACGTGTTCTTGAGTGGAGACCACGATTCGGTAAACGTAGTGTAGAACGCCCTGTGACCAGGGATGACGACCTGCGAAAGACTGCAGGTAGATGCTGGATGCGTCAAGCTGAAGACAGGGCGCTATGGCGCTCATTGGGGGAGGCCTATGTCCAGCAATCGACTAACATTGGTTGATGTTGTGATTAGATTTTTGTAAATATTTTTTAGTTGATGTACAAGAACTAAGGTAAGAACTAACACTTTATTTCCCCGTACATACCATAGATACCACAAAGTTATTACATCGGACCTATCTACAATTGAATTAAGAGCATTAGGCTTGCGGTCGTCAAAACACGGAAGGTACATGGAGAAACACTGACGCATCATCATTATCAGACAGAGAATGACTTTATTAAATCAAGGAAGATATTATCTAAGAAAGCATTGGAAACCCGGTAGATAGAGACCCTATTTGGTGAAATACATATACATATACATATGTATATGAAACTATAACAATATAATTAAGAATAAATAATGTTTTTAGCCGGTCATATCTCGCGAAGAACCTACGGCCGCTGAGGCAAGCGTGTTCTTGAGTACGCTTACGTAGTGTAGGACGCCCTCCGACCAGGTGGGATGACGACCTGCGAAAGACTGCAGGTAGATGCTGGATGCGGCAAGCTGAAGACAGAGCGCTATGGCGCTCATTGGTGGAGGCCTATGTCCAATAGTGGACTGATATAGGCTGATGATGACGATGAATGTTTTTATAGTTTCTGCCCGCGGCTTTGCACGCGTTATGTCTATGAAAACCTGTCTATATCTATCGAAACAGGAAAAATTATTCTCTGTCCGTCTCCTATTTGTAAGTTTCCTTACCAATTTTCACCCAAATCGGTTCAGCCGTTCTTGAGTTATAAATAGTGTAACTAACACGACTTTCTTTAATACCTATTATAGATTTACCAGGCCTTTAAGTTATAACCGCTAATAATAGCTATTTACAAGTACTATTTCAACGGGTATGTATCGAGTTTATTTACCTATTTTTCCCGACGTTTCAACAGGTTTACACACTGTCGTGATAACGGTATGACTAATCCCATAAATCAGTTTCCATAGGATAACTATAGCTATTAAATAAACATACAGAAAATCATATTATATACAAAGTAAAGCTGAAACCTAGTCTTATATTCATTATCTTGCCTTACTTGCTTTGTTCTAAACAACTGAAGTAATTTTTTTTCAAAGTTAGGGGAAGAAAGTTTTTTTTTCTGTTAAAATTCTGATATTTTAATTTATCTTACTTATCCAATTGTCAGAATTAGAAGGAAATGTGTACAGTTCGTTTTTGTTGAACCACAAATTTATCTCTTGTTCAGCTGCTGCTTTGGAGTCTGAAGCATGGACTGGTACCAGCCCCCTGCTGGTGCAAAAGTCCCTACGTATCGTCCCCGGACCTGGCCCTCAAGTTACCAGCCTTGACCTTCAAAACCTCCCAAACACAGAATTAGCCAAAAGAACTCCAGTCCAACAGAAAAACACAATCGCTCCAAACTCCTGAAGTAATTTAAACTATCTTAACCTAATCCGATTTAGACGACCCATATCCTAAAGCTCGCTCTAGCCTCTATTGTTGAGGGAATAGGGGAGAGTTCCGCTTGGCGAAGCGTTGTGACCCTTTAAGCCGTCACAAGTACCTGACAGACCATAAAATGGATAATACAGTATACGTGGGTTACTGTAGCACCTTATAATAAACGATTATTTCTAAATTATGCTTAGTATGCTGGGGTATACGTGTTCTTGGGTGGAGACCACGACTCGGTAAACGTAGTGTAGGACGCTTTCCGACCAGGTGGGATGACGACCTGCGAAAGACTGCAGGTAGATGCTGGATGCGGCAAGCTGAAGACAGGGCGCTATGGCGCTCATTGGGGAGGCCTATATCCAGCAGTGGACTGCTTTAGGCTGATGATGATGATGATGAATTCTAAATTATATAATTATTACGGACACTGGAGATTTCTTAGACGTTGTATCGTGAGGGCCTTTTTGACGAGGAAACCTACGCCACTGTTATGTTTTATCATTTCGTCTTGGCTGTTGTCATGGAGGGTTGATGCCCATAATCCCCACGCTGGGCATGCGGTTTTAGGATCGAAGTTTGTTGGTTAGGTTTTTCTTTAGGGGGCGCTGCTGTCCACCCCAGGTGTATGTCCCTTAGTCGCCTCCTGCGACACCCACGGGAAGAGTTGGGGTGGTGCTGTTCTAGGCCGGCACCACTCTGCAGCTTTGCCATAACAACAGGACAGTGCATCCAGCGTCTTGGGGATGCTTTCGACAGCATTAGGCTCAACTCACACCAAAAGAGCGTCGAAGCGTTTCAGTGTCATATGAATTTTAACTTTATTTTCATAACAATAAAACTTATTATCGCATGAGAAACTCGAACGAGTCGCGCGGATGCCCGCGGCGCCGCGGGAATTTCGGCGAATTCGACTCTTTCGTTGAGTTGAGCCTTAGTTGAGTTTGTCTCGAGATTTTTGTACCTGTTGGTGAACCAATACTAGCTCTAATTATAAGTATTAAAACAACGGGTATTAATCGTGTTTATTTACCTTATTTTTCTCGACGTTACATACGATGATAAATACCTGTTGTATTAATATAATACTTATAATTATTTATCTATCAATTAATACCTATTTATATTCTCTTGTAATTTATAACTCTATAGACACTATTCTAGCTGATGGTGTTCCAAATATAAATAAATAAATAAATGTGTTCGGTATGGTGATTATGTAACTCGCGACCGGTTTGCGACAGGCGTAAATTAAGCAATTAGTGCTGTCAAACGTCAATTTTGTATTAGTTTGACACCAGCTACAACGTCCAAATTGGTCAAAATTGACGTTTGACAGCACTGATTGCTTAATTTACGCCTGTCGCAAACCGGTCGCGCGTTACATAATCACCCGGCCGATCGCGTAAGTTTAAAATATCTATACAAGTTCTAATTTGTTTTTATTAATTGATTGTAAGCTTTTTTGTTCAAACAGTACCTACTAAAATAATATAGCGTAGGCAATAATGCCGTATACTGCACCCACATAAAGATGACATCCAATGTCCTCCATAAATGAACCGTGGTTCAACGCTCCTATAGCGCGGCAGTGTGGTAAAATTTAAATGGTCTTGTAGGCACCCTTGTGAGCTTTAGGGTAACTACTGAAACAGGGTGTATTTAAGGGAAGCACAGCGTAATAAAAGAAATAAAATATATAGGTTAATATAATACAAAAAAAAAACAAAGTAAGATTGAATTATGTGAATGACATGGTATATTATTAAGGGTCCGGCGACCCTCGCTTGCAAAAATTGCTCCGTATATCGCTGTCCCTGTTTAACTCTTGCGCCGCGCCCCATGCGTGCGTGATAGCAATATTAGCCGTTCAAAATTTGGTTTGTTCCGTAATACCAAAAATTATTTAATTAATTATTAATACAAAGTATTGTTATTCTGTAACTAGACAATATAAGCTATGTTCCTTAATAAATAACACGTAAGATATTGATGTTTTTAAAATGAAACAAATAGCAAGAAAACTTGTCCATTTTCGCATAAAAATGCGCAAAATGCGATTGGCTTTTATTTAATTTTAGGTAAGTATTTTGAAAAAAAAAACCGTTTTAGGATTAATACTATTGAAATACAAATAATACAATATTATAATGGAAATATGCTTTAATTGGAAATCATTTTGGTATTACATTTGTATGAAGAATTCGTCCCTCCGGAGGCCTCTTAAAGCTTTGTATAACAGAAGTTACGAAGTTTTTGTATGTTGAAATAATATTTTAAAGTTAAATGTTGAAAAGTGTTTGTCTTTGTTAACTTTGATTGGATTATTGATTGTATGAAGTTAAATTTTCTTGTTAGTTTTTTGACCGCTAGACCAACGAGGCAGTTAAAAATAATCAGTCTCAGTAAAGTCTGTATATTTATTTAGCTTTAGATTTAGCTTATCTATGTATGTATATGTACAGAAGTATGTAGCTATTTTTTAATTCTGCATATAATTAAAAACAAATAAATCATTGTTAAGATGAAGCGAAAAATTTAGTGCCAGATCCAGATCATGGAATGAACGACCTCTGTGGCGCGATGGGCGAAGATCCGCCTGCGACGCAGGAGGTTGCGGGTTCGATTCCCGCCTCGGAACAATTGTGTACGATCTGCAGATAATTGTTCTGGTCCTTGCCTATGTATAAAAAAAATATCTATCTCTGTAATCTATTGTATTAAGTATATCAGTCATCAACACAAGCTTTGCTTACCACGGGGCTAGATGCTGTGTGGATTGTCCAGCATTATTATGGAATGAAGGCCCAGATCTCTTGTAACTTGTCCCATCACAAAAGTTAATCTTGTTGCACTAGCATTAAACTGAATGTGACAGAAAGTGCTAGAGGTGTCCGTACAGAAGTTAATAAGAACAATGTACCGTACGTTCCTTTTAATGCACTTTTATTAGGAGTTGATCCTTATTTATTGATATTGGAACGTATGAACGGACTAGTCGTTAAGGTTAAACGAGGCTCGTCTTTCCATACAAACGTAAAAGGGTAGATAGAAAGATAGATAGAACATTCTTTTATTGCACACTTCCAAAATAAAACGAACAAGACAGAATAAAATACAAAATACACAAGAATTGTTAGAATCCGTCTTATCCGTTGAGAAAATCCATCATTATCGAACTGACAACCATAAGGGTAAACGTGTTCTTAGATGGAGACCGCGACTCGGAAAACGTAGTTCACAGTTGCACGTAAACGCTGCGCATATTAATCTAACGCCAACGTGACTACGCACCAAAAAGATTTGCATTCAAATATGGGCTTAAACTATGTTACCTTTAGATACATATTACAGTAAAAAAATGGCTTCACACAAGCTTTAAACGAGTGGGCCGCTTAAATTACCTACCCTTATTTTATTTATTTTATACTGTCATAATCCGATGGGACGGCCGATCAACGCAACCGGGGAGAGGTCATGCGCAGGTCCAACGGCTTAACGTACTTTAACGTACGGGGTTGTAACACCGCCAACGTCATGACTCCGAGCTGCTACTGTGAGTTTTTAATCAGGTATAGGCCTTCCCCAATGAGCGCCATAGCGCCCTGTCTTCAGGTTGCCGCATCCAGCATCTACCTGCAGTAGAGTAGAGTTTTTAGTAAAATCCCAATAATAACCTTTTGTCCGAAGCCGTCAGAATAATCAGTCTCAGTACAATCTGTATAAAATCCTGATGAATAGATACAAAGGCCTTGCTATGTACTTCTATCAACAAAGAGGATGAATGTAGGACATTTAACTTGCAAAGGATTCGTCTATATCCATTTCCTTACTTTGCCAACTCTCATGAACGTGGATTTATGAAAAGGCAAGTAATATTGATGCGGTATTATGATAATTCTAAGGCTCATTTACGGAGACGCATCGACGAATTCAAACGTTATGGCGTTTACGGAAAAGCGATATGTTTGTGTTAATGCCTGTGAAAGATTATTTAAACATGTAATAAACATAAAGTCAAGCTGTGTTTATGCTCCTAAATAAAAAAAGTATTAATATTGTAAGACATTAACCTACTTTGATTGTATTGTTTAGTTTTATAATTTAACCTTGTTGTGCAGATAAAACTGTATTATATACGCTGTTTTATTTGCCAAATTACTATGTACCTATTATTTCGAAGTGAATATTATATAAACTTAGCACAACTCCACGCGACGCGCGATGCCCTGTGTCTCTGTAAATGAAATCGAGTACAAACCGGTGTTACGGGCTGTAATGTACCTACCTATTGCAGCGAGCACAAAACTTCAAAAACCCGTGTCGTTGCTCGTTGCGAGCGCCTTCATTCCCCGTACTGACTGCACGAACACTCGCTGTTTGAAATAATGAGACAAACCTAACATAGCCTATTTTAGGTTAGGCACTATTAACTTAATGATGTAACCTATTTGTATGAATAAATAATCTATCTATCAAATGTAACATTACAAACCGCGTAAAACCAGTCAGTTCAGGGCTTTATATGTCAAGTAAACATTAATACCGCATCCAAACGCTGTGCTCACTCGCGTTACCACATCCAAACCCTCGCTTGCATGATTGTTTCGTAAATCTCTTTTCTTTGTGTCGCATTATTTAAGCTCAATGCGTCTTCCATTCTCCCAGCTTGAGTAGCTTGTCTCTTGTATAGTCTAGCTTTGACAGTAGCTTGCAGCGAAATGAATACTAAAATTACTTAAAACGGTATATTTTCCTTGATTTATGTTGCCATCTTTCCAACATTTCAGCACAGGTGCATGCGCCATTTCTAAGCAGAATCATATATAGATAAAAGAAACTCTACATAGTGCCTACGGATATTTCTACTGATATTGATAGATTGATTTCAACTTTGAAACTTTAGACACGCCCTCCATCTGCAGTTTCTTTCATGAAAGGTAAAATGTCTTTCTGAGATGATGCATTGGTTATTGTGTTGTATTTATTTATTTTCATATAATAAAATCCATACTTAACATAAAATTAATAAGCAATTCTCGAATCTATTTCGAAATCTCTGTGCCAACGTGGAGAGATAAGGCATTGTTGCCATGACTAACGTTGGCACTAAGACTACATCCATTCAGGGGCTGGTTTCCACTAAATAAATTGACAACCTCTGTAGCACAGACAATTCACACAGCATCACTTGTTCCAAGCTAAGCAGAGCTTGTATTATGGGTACTCGATGACTGATATACTTATTACAATAGATTACATAGATAGATATTTTTTATTATGCATAGATAACGACCAGAACACCCGGAACAAATATCTGCAGATCGTACACACAATTGTCCCGAGGCGGGAATCACCTTCGCCCACCACGCCACAGAGGTCGTCAAAATACTAACATAAATAAATACTAAACATTCTTAATCATGACTCTCCTACGAAGCAATAACGAATTCCCGATCAAAATAATCACGTTCAATCTATGAACGCATGCATAGCACATTCACTGCCGATAGGTAGGTTCTCTCCTCGGCTCGTATTGGAGGAGGCAAGCAGGTGCATCGGTGGCACCAAATGAATCTATTGCGACGGTATACATGGTGATTCAAATTTCAATGTTTATTACGAAGTTTTGAATGAATGAATGAAGGCCGTCCATTGGACATGTTGCATGTAATGTATTTTTTTGTTTTATATTGCATTGTATTGTATTGTAATAAATGAATGAATGAATTTTTATTTGTTATAAGACTTACATAATAAACATAAACTAAGAGGAAACGTGTGTGTAAATCTAGTAACAAAATGGCTCCTCATTTTGTTATATTATTAACTAATTAGTTACTTTTAATTTGTTTCATAATATTTCAAATAATATGTAATCAATGTTTAATTACTTAAAAATAAATAATCAACCAAATATACGATGGATAGTTTTCGCATAATTACGCAGCAAGAAAGCGAATTAGAGTAGTGTGTTGTCAAAAATATAATTGTACACATTAGTATTCAAGATTTTAAAAATTGATTTTTACTACCTTCAAATCCGCTAATCAAATTTATTTAAAGGGTTACACATCTCCACTCCAATCATACATAAATTACAGACAAAAACTTACGGATATATTTTAAAACGCACAAAGAATTACTTAACACTTTCACTGCGGTTTTTTTTCGACGACTGCGATCTTTTTTTTACCTAAAAAATTCGTGCTGCCGCTCTACACAGCGGTTGTGTTGCGCCGCACATGCGTTTCGTTCGAAAAATATTACAGCTCTGCTGAGTCAAAAAGATCTGTATTTTCTCAGCCGCTGCGCTAGTGTGGATTTTCGCATATTAGTCACTTGTAGAAAACTCATACCGTGCGTTTTCAGCACTCAAAGTGTTAACAGATGGCAAACCGTACCTAATAGCACATTATAGGCAGAATACAATACAGACGAATTGAGAACGAGGAGGCCTTTTTTATGTCAGTTATAAGAGAATATTAATGAATATTCTTCATCTTTTAAATATTTTCTTCTTACAAATAACAATAAAATATGGGATAATAATATTTTGCTGAATTTTTCCGTTTCGTTTTAGAACACCCTGTATTCTCAGAGAGCAGAGTCAGTAATCAAGTTTTATTTTATGTATGTGAATGCGATGGAGTAACAATATTACGCAGAGCTCTCATGACTCTCGACTCGTATTTATATGGATCAGTTAAGCTACCTGGAGATTGTTTGGACCGGTCTGCAGTTAAATTTTTTTCGATTGTAAATTCTAGTTCTAATTTGTTTTTAATATAATGATTGTAACTTTCTTTGTTAATAAAGACTTACAATACAATACAATACAAAAATTATTTATTGTACACCATAATCAAATTAAACATTACAAAAATACATTATATGCGACAGGTACAATGGGCGGCCTTATCGCTTAGAAGCGATCTCTTCCAGGCAACCTTTGGATGGAAAGAATTATATGAATTTAAGAAAAGGCAGGGGGTGTACCATATGTTATCTAAATAAGAATACTAAAAAACAAATAATAAATATTACAAATTCCAAAATAAATAATACACTACTTAAAGACTTACTTTCTGATAGTAATTAATATTTACTATATGTTTCGAAAAGGCATTTGAAACATATTGATATAAAGCTCTCGTAGTTTGAAAAATTCATTACACACCCATATTCACTCACCCTGATTAACACTTTGACTGCGGTTTTTTTTCGACGACTGCGGTCTTTTTTTTTACCAAAAAAATTCGTGCTGCCACTCTACACAGTGGCTGTGTTGCGCCGCAAATGCGTTTCGTTTGAAAAATATTACAGCTCTGCTGAGTCACAAAGATCTGTATTTTCTCAGCCGCTGCGCTAATGTGGATTTACGCATATTAGTCACTTGTAGAAAACTCATACCGTGCGTTTTCAGCACTCAAAGTGTTAAAGAATGAAACTTAGGTGTACTTTCAACACAAACTAGGTTCGTAGTTAACCATCAAATAAGTCGTGTATCGTGAAGAATGGGGTTGAAAATGACAGCTGAAAAGCATTCTATTTCTCAACCTTATATCTCGAAAATAAATTGTGTGAAGCCACGAGTATAAACTAGTGGGTTATATAAGTAACAACTTGCCCACAAAACATTATTTTTTTATAATGAATGATCATTTTGCCTATTAAGTCAGTTCATACTTTCTTATAGACACAGTTTTTTATAAAATAATTTTAAAATGAATGATGTATGATCATTTTGCCATTTAATTTATGACTTTAAAATATAATGTATTTTTATTATTATAATATGATGTATGTAGTTTTTTACATATTGCATATAATATGTAACCTGTAACCAAAAGTTATCAACAAATGAAATATGAACTAAGTCTGTTCATACCTTGTTATACCTTTATGGAAACATATTTTTATTACTCTTTCTATTCGACGATACGTGGTATATTAAGACTCCTTGGAACCACAGTATTGATTTTCTAGGCAGGTTTAAAGCACCTTTTATGATACCTTCCTAAGTCATCTGGAAGATATTTACCTTAGGGGAAAGACCACCTACACGTTTCTTGGTTATTTAATATCAAAATGGTCTGATTTTTAATATATTTTCACATTTATTATTATTATATTTATTCACATTTCTTTTGCAGGTCTCATACAAGTTCTTTCATTGATGATAAATAAATAAATAATGATGGATAATCCACACAGCATCATCAAGCTCCAAGCTTAGCAGAGCTTGTGTTATGGGTACCAGATAACTGAAATTATACATATTACATTACATAGATAACTTTTTTTTATTATACATAGAAAACGAACAAACGCGATTGGACAAAAACACTGAAATTCTAATGACACGTTTATAAATAAAAAGCACCTACCTCTTTTTTATAGTGTCATTGAAATAAATTTAACAAATCTGCCATTTATTACTTGCAACAAAACAGGATTAAATAATTCATTAAAGAGAGATCAAGTTTGTTCGAACTAGAAAACGTTAATCAGATGCCTATTCATCATCAACCTATAATCGTCCACTGATTGAATCTTTTCCACTCTTAGGTAATTCAGTAAGTTTTTAAATACTTAACTATAATATTTTATTAAAGTTTAACTTTAGAAAAAACATACACAAAAACAGACTTAAATCACTGTATAAGTTGATTCTATTCCAATTTATGGATGGGATGGAGTTGGATGAATTAAACTTTTTAAATTCACGCACTTGCTTTATTCTTCGACTCATAGATAGCCACAGAGAAAGGGTAAGTGAGAGCTGGCCACAGACAACTTAATTAGTGTTGCCAGCCCAATCACTCAGGTATGTCATAGACAATCACTCAGAATTTTTATAGTTATTACCGTTTTATATTAAGAAAACCCAAAAAATACGTTATGAATATCCTCACCATGTTTTTTTGTTGTATTCAATAATCAATGATCAAATCATTTATTTGCTGTAATATAGGTACAAAAGTTCTTAATTAAAAATGGTATTTCCAATACATTACTACCTCATCGAGGCGTGCCAAAATTAAGATAGCATGCAAATGTCACAGTTCCTAATATAAAAAGTCGAAAGTACTTCATCATTCGAACCAGTTTAGAATCCTGTGATATAAATAAATAACAATTTTTCACACATTTAATTGAGACAATTTGTACCAAAAATAATTAGGAACAGATTTATTCAGGAAGCTGTATATATTTATCAATTAGACTTACTTAAACACATCGTGGGACCTCTAGAATTATAAATTATATTTATTTCGAATTGTTTTGGTCGAGGTCTTGAATTTGTGAACACCTGTATACAAGTCTAATTTTGAAGACATTCGTTTTTCTGTGACAAGCTGTTACTAAATTTATCAATTTAGACGAATAACGTAAATGATGTTAATTTTTAGAAACCTACTTATAACTATCTAAAAATTATTATTATTAAGACAAAAATATTATAATAAGGCATAGTTTTTAAAATTCTAAATGTACAAATTGCAATAAAAAGGCCTTATAATTATTAACAAATATATAATTTCAGGAAAATAACGGTATTTAAAATGAAAATGTATTTTTGTTTCTTTAGGCTTACAAATAAGCACTTAGACAGGTCATATTTTATACTATTCATTATTATATAATAACATTATTTTAATGTTCACTTCATAATTCCTACAACTGTATGTCTGTACGGAATGAAAAGATATTTTTTTTATAAACAAAATACAACCGCGCCAGCTTTAAGTATGTAGTATGTTCGCGGAGGCGCGCACGGACGGCTTTCATGCGATTATTCGCAAGAAAGTCGCTTCCCTACTACAGCGTGCGCGAGCCAGTAGCAACGGCATCCTGAAAATGATTGTTTCACGTCTGGACTGTCCCTTCCAATACAAATGGATGAAGATATTGATGGGGTCTATATCCTTATAAATGTCCATTAGGTTAGTAAGTTTTCATTTTGTATTTTATTATTATTATTTTTTAATTTCCCTAAGTTATATTATTCTATTTTTATTTAATTTTATTTGATTTTATTGTGTGACATTTATTTTTAATGACAATAATTGAGTTAATCATATTTATTTAGTTATTAACATTCAGTAATTAAAAAGGTACTGGTTGGGTCCTATCATTTTATTAACTGAATTATTTTTACATAAAGAATAATAACTGTTACATGATCTGGTTCTAAATATAAAATTACCCATTTGTGTCACTTACCCCCATGATAAACTACTTTTTTTTTTCGTTTGTTATTCTATGCCTGTATTTTGTACCTGTGTCCAATGTTTTTCTATTTCTATAAAATATCATTGAACAACTAACTCTAACACACTGGTTCTCAAATTACATACCTCAACTGACAGCATTTCATTATCTCCAAAACCAGATCAACTTTTGGCGCCATTAAACTATGTAACGGTTGCTATCGGTTAATTAAAAATTTATCATTTTTGGTCCATCCGCGTTGGGTTAGAGTAGACCAAACCGGTAATGATTGAAACGCATTCCTCGATTTGATACGGTGGTTTAAAGAGGGCTTTAGACTGGACGTGCTTATTAAAAAAAAATCTGTGAATTGTCTCCTATAATGTATTACTTTTTATTCTTGTTATGTTCATATTTAGATTATCTGTGGTACACCCCCTGCCTTTTCTTAAACTCACATAATTCTTTCCATCCAAAGGTTGCCTGGAAGAGATCGCTTCTATGCGATAAGACCGCCCATTGTACTTGTCGCATCTAATGTATTTTATTAATGATTATGGTGTACAATAAAGAATTTTTATATTGTATTGTATCGTTCTTACTAGTTTCTGCCCGCGGCTTCGCACTCGTTGTGTCTATAGAAACGTTTATAATGTTGTATCTATCCCATGAGACCTGATTTATGGGATAAAAAGTGTTTTATTTCGGGTCCGGAACTGTATGCAAAATTTCAGCCCGATATGTTCAGTAGTTTTTGCGTGAAAGAGTCACAAACATTCATAAAATACAATACATTTATTGCACATCAAAACAGACAAAAAAAAAAACAGTAAAGAACAAACAAACAAAGATACAGAAGCACAATGAGCGACAACAACAACATAGAAACTTTCCAATTTATAATAATAGCGTATTATTTTTTTTAATCCAATCTTTTTTCCGTAAACTACGAGTATAATGAGACCTTTAGTACCTACAGGATATTGTTCAGAGCCCCTGTCTAGACTACAGTGTAGTGGTGCCAAGTGAGTCGCTAAGGGCGATCGAGCGAAAACTAACGATAAGGCGATCTGAATGAATTTACTAGAAAAGGAGCTTTTGCGCTTCCAAATTATTTACCTCTCAAAAGCGCTTATGGAAAACAGAAAGAAATCTTCATCGATTTCATAGCATAAACAATATATTATTTATTGATATTTGAATCAATAAAAAACGATGACGACGTCCCCCGGCCAGGCGGGATGACGACCTGCGAAGGACCCAGGCAGATGCTTGATGCGGCAAGCTGAAGACAGGGCGCTATGGCGCTCATTGGGGGAGGCCTATGTCCAGCCGTAGAATGCTATAGGCTGATGATAATGATGATAAAAAACTATAAAAAAATAATTTACAAATGTGAAAAGTTAAATGCTTAAAATTAATTTAAAAATCTTGTATAAATTAACTTTTTTTTATTTTTATTTAGCCTGTTTCGTCCCACTGCTGGGTAAAGGCTTCCCCCAAATCTTTCCACTCAGTGCGGTCAGTGCGAACTCCCACCAATCTCCGAGGAAGGCGTTAAGGTCGTCTCGCAAATAAAAAACTAAAAAAAAACTAAAAATAAAATAAAAAATCTTAGATAAAGGATATTTTCTCTGATTTATAACAAGGTAAATCACATTTTATGTTGTTTTAGGATTAATTATTAATAATTTCTGCGCGCGACTTCGCACGCGTTTTTCTATAGACACGTTGTAAGCTTTTTTCTATCCCATGGGAACTGATTTAAAGGATAAAAAGTAGCCTGTGTTTTATTCCGGGTCTGGAACTACCTGTGTGATATAATTCGAAGTAAAAATACAGCGGTTGTGTTGCGCCCTTTGGTTGCGCCGCACATGCGTTTCGTTCGAAAAACATTACATCTGTGCTGAGTCACACAGATCTGTATTTTCTCAGTCGCTGCGCTAGTGTGGATTTACGCATATTAGTCACTTGTAGAAAACACACACCGTGTGATTTAGACGACCGATATGGCGCGGTGGGCGATGGTCCGCCTGCGACGCAGGAGGTTGCGGGTTCGATTCCCGCCTCGGAACAATTGTGTGTACGATCTGCAGATATTTGTTCCGGGTGTTCTGGTCGTTTTCTATGTATAATAAAAAATATCTATCTATGTAATGTATTGTATTATGTATATCAGTTATCTAGTACTCATAACACAAGCTCTGCTTACCATGGGGCTAGATAATGCTGTGTGGATTGTCCAGCATTATTTATTTATTTCAGCAATCAAAGTGTTAAGACGGTATTGACGGAGGTTGTATCATAGGTTTTGTAAGTATGCAGTCTCCTTTAAATTACTCATACAAACAAATCAATGCACTGACGTGTTGATAGTTAAATTTGTTAATTAGTAAATAGAGATTTGACTGAAACAAATAGACATCATGAAGCCTAAAATTTTATGTAGGTATATAAACTCAAATCCTACTAATATTATAAACGCGAAAATTTGGTAAGTATGGATGGATGTTTGTTACTCTTGCACGTAAAAACTACTGAATGGATTTTAATGAAACTACAATAATATAGCTTATACATCAGAATAACACATAGGCTACAATTTATCAAAATATACAGGGTTTGTCAAGACTACTACCGAAAACTGAAGGGGTGCAATCAGACCATGATTTTGAATGACCATGTTTTGGGGTGCTGCGCCACCCCCCTTTGTTTTCGGTAGTGGTCTTGATACACGCTGTATTGTATATTATCCAAAATATCTATCACCACGCGGGTGAAACCGCGGGGCGCAGCTAGTATGTAATACATTTGTATGGGTTTAGAGATTGGTTTAGAAACCCTTATAGTCTCGCTACATAAGATATCAACTAGAAAATCGATTTAAAAGCTTTTCTTAATAATTTCGTAATTTTTGTATTTTGTATTCCCCTCCACTTGTCCGTCGCCACCCTCCTTCATCATCATCATCATCATCATCATCAGCCTATATTAGTCCACTGCTGGACACCACCCTCCTTAATAGAGGGCAATAGCATAGAATAACTGTACCATAGTTATTCTAACTATACAATTTAGTGTATAGTATTTTTTTGCTATTTATATAGTACTAATGTAACAATAGTTCCACATCTAAGTACTTATTAGGTACAAAAAACTTGCTAACATCATTGGGACCTTCAAAACTTTGCACTCACGAAATTGCCCAAGAAATGTGTGTAGTGCAACAAAAGAGGGCCAAGAATTCTTGGGAAGGCTTCGCACATTCGCAATGAACACGTGATATGTGTTTGACTTTGAATCAGTAAACTTTGACTGCAATTTTTTTATAATAATTAAAATGTCTTGCGAACGTGGCTGAGTAAAAGTAAAGTAAAAAGTAAAAAGATTTTTATTTTGTCAGAACAGAACAGAGACTCTTATAAACTAAACTTAGATTAACAGACGACAGAGACTGACAAAACTCGGTCTCCACTCAGCATGTGCTATGGTAGAGCAGATCGTACCATAGCGCTGGTCTTCCGTGGAGACCGTGGTGCGCAAGGTGGCCTAATATAGTGAGGAACCAAACAAAAATATAAATTAATCAACAGAAACTAAAACTGTACATATGTACTAAGTAAACAATATTATTTAAAATAAAATACGTATATAAATTTTAGAATGATCTTTGTACATTTAAAATAAATGTACAAAGAGTGTATGAGTGTATTTAGACTGATCGACGCGAAGTGGCTGTAGTTCCCTCGATGGTTGATAGGAGGGCATTATAGATCCGCAGCGAATTTCAGGTGGTTTCTTAACTTCACAGTGATGTGGCACTGATCTCGCATGTAAAAAAAAATCCTACCACACTGCACAAAAATGTGCATTCTACTAAGAAAAAATAAGATACATTTTATATTGACGGCATAAGATAACAAATAGTTCACGGGCATTTTAGATTCGCAGCGAATTTCAGGTGGTTTCTTAACTTGACAGCCTGTACCGATAGGGATAGAGAGCCTTAGGCTCAACTCACACCAAAAGAGCGTCGAAGCGCAGCGAAGCGGAGCGCAGTTTCAGTGTCATATGAATTTTAACTTTATTTTCATTACAATAAAACTTATTATCGCATGAGAAACTCGAACGAGTCGAATTCGCCGGAATTCCCGCGGCGCCGCGGGCATCCGCGCGACTCGTTCGAGTTTCTCATGCGCTGCGCTGCGCTTCGACGCTCTTTTGGTGTGAGTTGAGCCTTACGAGGTGTGGTACTGCTCTCATGTAAAAAAAATCCTACCGCTCTGGACAAAAAGGTGCATTCTATTATGGATTTTAACTCGGAAAAATTAAGATACATTTTATATTGACGGCATAAGATAACAAAATTAGCTCACTGGCATTTTAGATTCGCAGCTAATTTCAGGTGGTTTCTTAACTTCAGGCAGTACCGAAAGGGATTAAGAGCCTTTCAATGTGTGGCACTGCACTCGCATGAAGGTTGACGATTTGTTAGAATAACAGCTTAAAGCATCAATAAAAGTTTCTGCAGCTTCACCCCAAGTGTGACAGACGTACAAAGGATCGCATTATTTATGTTGATTGATGGAACTACGGAGAAGTTTGGGACATAGAGGAACCGCGGATAGGTGTTTGGAACTTTTGGTTATCACTACATACATACTACATGGTTTAAAACAAAGTCGCCTACCGCTGTCTGTCTGTCCCGTATGCTTAGATCATTAAAGCAACGCAACGGATTTTGATGCGGTTTTTTTAAAAAGCACCCCACGCTTTTTTAAATCAAAATAATTTCTTTTATTTATCACTCTTAATTTGAATTATTAAAAAAATATTATCTACTTTTTAGTTCGGTTTATTTATGAAATCTTGGTTTTTTAGTTTTTATTAGCATAGTTATTTGAAAGGCTCCATAGGCTCACGCAATTGTCCCGATGCGGGAATCGAACCCGCAACCTCCTGCGTCTCAGGCGGACATTCACCCACCGTGTCACAAAGGTCGTCTACTTACTTACATACAATATGCTTGTAATTAAATAGAAGCTGGGGCAAATTTAAACAACGTTAATAATGTAAGAAAGGGAAATATAATAAAGCAAATTCAAATGAATTCTCTTTTATCTCACAAAGAAGTTATAAAGTCCATTGCAGCTTCAGTTTAAATTATGAAAGCTAATTTCATTAATTCCAGAACTCCAGTGTGTCCTTACCTCATTTTCGTTCGCTATAGTTAATTAGAACCTTTTTGATTACTTTATGGAATACTAGCTGCTCCCCGCGGTTTCACCCGCGTGGTGATAGATATTTTGGTTGTCTGGTAGAGAACGCTCTTGAGCGATAAGACCGCCAAATTGTCACATATCTTGTATTATTATTATTTATCTTGTTTGAGTTATTTTTAAGTGAGCAATAAAAGTATTGTCTATCTATCTATCTATCTATATTATTATTATTATTGTTAAATCCATGTATTTGTACGGACGAGCAGGACATAATGGCACAAGTAGGTATACTTATAGGATGTCCTAACAACTTTCTAGCATGTAGAGTAACATATTTTTATACGAATAAGCGACACACTAGGTTGCCTGGGAGAAATCGCTGTCAGCGATAAGGCCGCCTATTGTACTTTTTATGTGTAATATTTAGATATAATAAATAAATAAATAATACTGGACAATTCACAGCATTATCTAGCCCCAAGCTAAGCAGAGCTTGTGTTATGGGTATTTACCAGATAACTGATATAGATAATACATACAATACATTACATTACTAGATATTTTTTTATTATACATAGAAAACGACCAGAACACCCGGAACAAATATCTGCAGATCGTACACACAGTTGTTCCGAGGCGGGAATCGAACCCGCAACCTCCTGCGTCGCAGGCGGACCTTCGCCCACCGCGCCACATCGGTCGTCATGTTATTTTATAATTTTAAGTGCAATAAAGTGTTCATTCATTCATTCATTCATTCATACTAGGGCTAAGCGACACACAATCCTGCAGATTCTGCGAGGAGGCGGATGAAACGCTCTGCCAAGTGAGCTCCAGCTCATCTGCTATGTGAGTGTGGAGCACTGATGCACAAATGCAGCATCCATCTGGGCAAGCATCTGCATAGCCCAGACGAGCTGAAAGACATCACCCCGAAGAAAATCCTACAGTTCCTAGCAGCTGCAAGGGTTAGTGGCGAACTATGAACGCCACGGCTTCGGGACTGAACGTATAAGTGGCGATCTCAATAGGCCTATCATGGCCGCTGTGATACCCAAGCCACCCATAGCAAAAAAAATTAAATAAAAAAATCCATTTACCATTAAGAACATAAGACGACCGATGTGGCGTGGAGGGCGAAGGTCCGCCTGCGACGCAGTAGGTTGCGGGTTCGATTCCCGCCTCGGAATAATTGTGTGTACGATCTGCAAATATTTATTCCGGGTGTTCTGGTGGTTTTCTATGTATAATAAATAATATCTATCTATGTAATGTATTGTATTATGTATATCAGTTATCTAGTACCCATAACACAAGCTTTGCTTACCACGGGGCTAGATAATGCTGTGTGGATTGTCCAGCATTATTTATTATTTTTATTTAAAAACAAAATAAAACTCCTCGCGTTTAAAAATAAACTTAACCTGACGACAGCCCACCTACACTGTTTGTGTCCAATTTGTCAAAAGGTCCGTGTTCACATGCGCTGAAATCAAGCCTATTGTCATACAAAATAAATGGCGGACATTCTCGTAGATTCGCACTATTCATAACTCCGAGGCTAGTGCGGAACAGAACGGTTTTCAAACGTTTCGGTTCAGGTTTTCACGGGTAGTTTATGCTTTTGGGTCATATCAAGCCTTAATCTAATTTAATTTTAATCCCATTCTTATTTATACTCATTTTTAATTTAATACTATTTTATCTTAATTAATGTTATAATGTTTAATTGAATGTATACTATGGATTTTATTATCTGAGTTAAATAAATACAATACAATACAATATCTCAAGAAAATAATTCAAGTGTTATTAAGAGAATCATTTACCTTTATATCCTCTTCAAAAAAATATCTATCATTTATCTACAAGCAACAGTGAAATTAATTAGTAAAACTATGTCAAAAGTCAAAAATCATTTGTTCTGTGAAGTCATATTTATACATTAAATTATTATCAAATAAAATTATTTTACTGTTCACTTTAATTTTTTTTCCAATAGTGGAAGAAGTGAAAGAGAAACCACTAGTATGTTCATCTCTTATATGTCTAATACATGGTTATTTGCCTATTTAAGTCTAAATAATGATCTTATATGGTCTAAATATAATGATTCGATACAATGTCAATATTTAAGTAAAGCAACAACAAGAAATTACTTACTATTGTCGGTGCGAAACTGAGCGACAACTGGCCAAGCATTAACAACGTTGAAAAATTACACAGAAACTTGAAATTTTGTGAAGATGGTTAAAAAATTTTACTGAGTCGCTATTAATTACATAAAAAAAATATGTTTTTAATTAGTATTGTGTATAGCTAGGTTTAATGACCCTACCGTAGGCAAGGTACTATAGTTTGACCGAAACCGCTGTACCGCTCCTTAGGAAAGTGCGGCGAGGTGGGGGGCGAGGAAAAAAGAGCAAGAGTACGCGTTGACGGCAGACTGATAGACTGATGGATCAGAGCGGCCGATATTTCCCCCCCGTCTCACCGCTCGCATACCTCAGGCGTGGTACAGCGGTTTCTGACCGAAAGCGCTATACCATTAGTATTGTAGGTATTCATAATATCGTCATATTATAATTCTGAAATTAACAAGGTACCTCCATAAATATACATTGGAAAACGAATCTCCTACGCGAATAGGATTATCTCGAAACATAATAATGAACTGATTTTCCTCGAAGGAATGGAAACGTTGAGTTACGAAAATTACAAAAGCGTGAATATAAAAGCAAACCTAGATTAAACTCACATTAATAAATAAATAATAAATAATGCTGGACTATTCACACAGCATTATCTAGCCCCATGGTAAGCAGAGCTTGTTTTAAGTGTACTAGATAACTGATATACATAATACAATACATTACATAGATAGATATTTTTTTTATTATATATAGAAAACGACCCACCCGGAAAAAATATATGCAGATCTTACACAAAATTGTTCCGAGGCGGGAATCGAATCCGCAACCTCCTGCGTCGCAGGCGGACCTCGCCCACCGCGCCACATCGGTCGTCAAAAAACTCACATTATTATGTTAGCTTATATAGATGGATAAATAAATAATGCTGGACAAGAAAATATCACTCGTACTGTATTCGTCGCTCATTTTCTTTCAAAATAATAAATAGTCGCCAAAAAATTTCGGCGGGACTTGTACCCGCGACATTAATAATCTTTTTTATTTTATTTCTTATGTAAAATTAACACTCAGCTAATATGCGGCAATAATAGTATTAGTGATACACATTTTAGATTACACTCACATCTCTGTACTCACATCAATACATCTGAATCGGGCAGCAGAACTGCATTCAATCAAATTTAATGATGACGATTCTTTGTTAATGGCAACTGTGTCTGTTGGACACTTTTCTGCCAGTGTCAATTAATGGAAAATAATTGTAAAATTAATGCGTTATCGAATAATGAAGATTGGTTTATATCATCACCAGAGTACAGGTTAGGCTGGCTTGGGAGACGAGATGTTGGAGTCCCACTTACACCCCCAAATTTAATGTCACATTACAGTTAATGTGACATTAACTTTCTTTAGATTAGACAGTTGTCTAAAGGTTTTAGTCACAAAGAAAGTTTCTAGAATAAGGAAGATTTTCAGTTATAAATAAAATAAAATAAAAATAATACCCATTCGTATTCTTCGAACCAATCCGAAAAAACCGTTTTTCGTGCCATTGAAATCCCAAGTGTGGTTGAACACTTGGGATTTCAATGGCACGAAAAACTTACCCCATGCGATTCCCAAAAACAATCTATCTTGCAAACTTTATCAGCCTATAATCATGTCGGGAAAGAAAACAGGCGATTTGCCATCTGGCAACATTTGGCTCGTTTGTCAATGTCTTCGGCGAATTATTAACAGACAAATGGGTTGACTTATCTATCGATTCGTTCATCTTTGGTGGAGATGCGTTAATATTGGTTTTAGGGTAATGTGTGTGATTTTGTGTATTTTGAAGACGCTGGATATTTTTCTATGTACAATAAAAATTAACTGTCGATGCATGTAATGTATTCTACTATGTATAACAGTCATCTGAAACCCATAGCGACATTAACGACCCCTGTGGCGCGGTGGGCGAAGGTCCGCCTGCGACACAGGAGGTTGCGGGTTCGATTCCCGCCTCGGAACAATTGTGTGTACGATCTGCAGATATTTGTTCCGGGTGTTCTGATCGTTTTCTATGTATAATAAAAAATATCTATCTATGTAATATATTGTATTATGTATATCAGTTATCTAGTACCCATAACACAAGCTCTGCTTACCATGGCGCTAGATAATGCTGTGTGAATTGTCCAGCATTATTATTTATTTATATTATTTTATTATTTATTTCCGCCTCGGGACAACTGTGTGTACGATCTACAGATATTTGTTACTATACAATACATAGAAAACGACTAGGAAGAGATTATCCAGTATTATTTATTTATAAATTATTTTTAAAAATATAATAAAAATCAACAAGATTTTTCTGTTTTCCAAGGCCCTGATTATAACCAAGTTTTAATAACAGTTCTAATTAAAGTAATTACCACGACGTAAAAAATAAAAGAAGTCCTCGTAAAAAGAAACATAAAATTTACGCGAGTACGGAACACTCGGATAAAGGATATTTTCTTACGATGTTCCTAATTACGTGACCATATTTTTTATTACCATCCCGGGTGTTATATATTAGAAATCATATTATATCAAAGAAGAAATAACATTATTATGGAATTCTTTATTACGGATAAAAAACCCTGAATAAAATTATTTCATTGAGTACCTACTCTCTCTAATTCTCGCAAGAAGCCTAAGTACTTTAAAAAATATAATGTCAAACAAGCTAGTGTCCTTCACTGCCTTTTATCAATGCAACTAATATCTGCAGATATTTGTTCCGGGTGTTCTGGTCGTTTTCTATGTATAATAAAAAATATCTATCTATGTAATGTATTGTATTATGTATATCAGTTATCTAGTACCCATAACACAAGCTCTGCTTACCATGGGGCTAGGTAATGCTGTGTGAATTGTCCAGCATTATTTATTTATTTAATATATATTTTTTTTTGAAAATGTTATCTGTTTTGAAAATGAACCATTGAGCAACCTATACCTACACCATTGAGAAACTATACACCAGTCAAACTCGATGTAAAATGTTTGTAAACAAACCACGACACAAAAAGCATTAGGTTTCAGATATAATTGTAAAATTTAATTGACGAAAAGATCTTAAACCGACTAGTAATGTAAATGACCCGGCAAGAGAATGAATTTAGTTGTATGGTTGGTTTGTCTACAAATATCCCACATCAAGTTTGGCTAGTCTATATGTATGAGTGATACACTTACATATGTATACCTGCATCTGAACTGACCTGCAGCTAGTACCTATGATTACCTTGGTGATTTATGATACTAGCTGTTTCCCGCGCCTCCATCCGCGTTAAATTCGAATTTCACATTTCTAAAATATAATTATATTGCCTATGTCACCCGAAGATACATAGTGTAGCTTTCCAACGGTGATTTTTTTTTTGAAATAAGTAGTTTTGGAGCCTATTCAATACAAACCAACGAAAAATCATACCTTTCCTCTTTCTAATATTAGTATTCGACTATTTAACCTTAATAACAAGCGTAAGTACTTAAAAAATAACCTTATGTTGTCCCGTCGCGTCGGATCAGATTAGGACTGAGGGATGAGGGATGACGTCATTCTCAATCCGGTATGGTGATTATCTAACTCGCGACCGGTTTGCGACAGGCGTAAATTAAGCAATCAGTGCTGTCAAACGTCAATTTTGACGTTGCAGCTGGTGTCAAACTAATACAAAATTAACGTTTGACAGCACTGATTGCTTAATTTACGCCTGTCGCAAACCGGTCGCGAGTTACATAATCACCCGGCCGTTCTATAAGTACACAGGTTTTAAAAACTGCATTATTATCTACAAAATGTATGTATAAAAACTGCAAGCCAAAGTAATCCTGAACTCCATGGCTATAAGTTCTACATTTGCATATACAGTGTCTGTGGTTTGTTAATCTTTTAATGGAATTAACCCGCGCCGCTGATGTCACTAGATTGAGCTAGCACTTTCTAGAAACGGCAACACAACAAGCTTTATTTAAAAAAATAACACAAATATTATAAACTAGCTGTTCTTCGCTGTTTCACCCGCGTTAAACTCGAATTTCAGTTTATTAGGTGATTTTTTTACACCTTGGGTTACTTTGACTTAGGAATGGTTGTAACTGACTTTTAATTCAATCAAACGAATTTAATCTGTATGAAAAGTTAAGTATGTATGAATTATTGGAGTTTTAGTAAGGATCCCTAACTTTTTTGAAAAAATAATATAACCTATGTTCACCGGGGATAGTGTAGCTTAGCTTCCCAACGGTGAAAGAATTCTTCAAATCGGTCCAGTAGTTTCGGTGCCTATTCAATACAAACAAACAAAAAATCAAACATTTCCTCTTTATAATATTAGTATAGATGCGAAAGTTTGCATAGGTACCTATTTAGATGGATGCATGGTTGGATGATTGTTATTTCTTCAAGCCAAAATTACTGAACGGGTCGGGCTGAAGCGTGAAGCTAACCGTTTATCACCACTGATGCACTCATTGACAGAGTATGCAACATAATATATATGCACTAGCTGCGCCCCGCGGCTTCGTCCGCGTGGAAATCATTGTGTCAAATGGTTTAAACCTTCCTTTTGAATCATTCTATCTATTTAAAATAAACCGCATCAAAATCCGTTGAGTAGTTTTAGATATCTAAGTATACATAGGGACAGACAGGCAGCGGGAAGCGGCTTTATTTTATTCTATGTAGTGATATTGACCAGTACCTATGTAAAGGCTGTAGATCATCATCATCATCAGCCTATAGCAGTCTACAGCTGGACATAGGCCTCCCCCAATGAGCGCCATAGCGCCCTGTCTTCAGCTTGACGCATCCAGCATCTGCCAGCAGTCCTTCGCAGGTCGTCATCCCACCTGACCGGAGGGCGTCCTACACTACGTTTGCCATTCGCGGTCTCCACTAAAGAACACGTTTGCCCCAGCGGCCGTCGGTTCTTCGCGAGATATGGCCGGCCCACTACCACTTCAGCTTGCTAATTCTTAGAGCTTAGGCTATAGATGTTTATTGCCAACTGTAAATAAATAGCATTAATCCACTTGTCTAAGACTTGTCTAAGTGCGTTTTTCTAAGCCTAAAGAAATAAACTTTCATTTCATTTCATTTCATTTCATTACATTAAATAATTATCTCAGTCTCTTCTAAAGAGTAGTAACTCTACGCCATCGCCTAGATTGTTTCGTTGCTCGCATAATTACTTAGCTTTGTTACTTAATTATAGTAAGAGAAAATGAGGTTTTTAACACAATGAGTTGAACGTATACCTACGGGCTATAGTTAGTTCAAAAACTAAATCTACTACTTTTCCAAATGTAATTTGTTTGTACCTTTTTTCCAAAGGTATAAAATATTTTTTGTGGACGATTTTGACTTTGATTTAAAAGCCGATGAAGCGATGAAGCTAATGTATGAAATTTCTTGAAACTTCTTTTTGAATTCTGTGTATGAAATCTCCCATGCGAATATTACAAATCGTCATAATTTTATGTTTCAATGATAAAGGAATAAGTAAGAATACCTAGCTTTTGTAAATTATATCAAATTAAACCAAAGTTATCGACATAGCTCTAAGAATTAGCAAGCTGAAGTGGCAGTGGGCCAGCCATATCTCGCGAAGAACTGACAATCGTTGGGGCAAAAGTGTCCTTGAGTGGAGACCACGACTCAGTAAACGTAGTGAAGGACGCCCTCCGACCAGATGAGATGACGACCTACGAAAGACTGCAGGGAGATGCTGGATGCGTCAAGCTGAAAACAGGGCGCTGCGGCGCTCATTAACAAGACATATAAGAGATGAACATGCTAGTGGTTTCTTTTCACTTCTTCCACTAGTGGACAAAAAATTGAAGTGAACAGTAAAATAATTTTATTTGATAATAATTTAATGTATAAAATATGACTTGTCTAAGTGCTTATTTTGTAAGCCTAAAGAAATAAATGTTTTTTTACTTTACTTTTACTTTACATTAGAGGAGGCCTATGTCCAGCAGTGGACTGGCTTTAGGCTGATGATGATGATGATGATGATGAATGTATTCTGAAAAATTTAACGCACTACACTACATACAGAAATGGAGGCTATTCACGGACGGACAGAAAGGCGGTAGGATGTAGGCTTTTACTTTGGGCACGAAACGCCAACAAGCAAGATTTAATTATCTTCACATTGAATAAATAACTTTCGGAGAAATATTTTTTTCATCAAATTAAACTTTCAATGCCAATCAACGGAAAATTCAATTAAAATAGATGATCAAGTAAAGGAAAGAAATTCTTTGAAATTTCTTTTATCTTTAACATTTTTGATCTTTGAATGAATAGGTAATTTATGAAGCTAATGAAATAACGACCTCAGTGGCCCAGTGAGCAAATTTCCGCAAGCGATGCCTGAGACGGGTTCGATTATCACCTCGAGACAAATAATAAAATAAATAAATAAATAAAATTCATTTATTTCGGACAACGACAAATCATAATTAAAATTAAATTTAGGTCCATATCATGTTAGTAGCAAATATTACTTAATTCTATGTTAGTTATTAACAATTAATGTAAATTATTACAAACAGTGCAATCAAATAATGATGAAAGTGATTATTTCATCATTACTTGGTTGAGTGAGTGTTTAACTATTGCATATTACGCTATTGCAATTGGTATTTTATGTATTTTACACATGTCTTTTGCTTGTGTTTTGTCATGGAATTATTACAAAAAAATGATGTAGGTACCTTATAATAGCAATAATGAAAAATCCACTTAAAAACTCGTGTTCTTAACACTTCGTGTGCTGAAATCACACCGTATGTGTTTTCTTCAAGTAACTAATGGCTAAAACTAAAAAACTAGGCTGAGAAAGTACAGATCTGTGTGACTCAGCACAGCTGTAATGTTTTTCGAACGAAACGCATGTGCGGCGCAACACAGCTCTGTGTAGAGCGGCAGCACGAATGGCTTAGGTTAAAAAAAAGCAACCAAAAAAAGCAAAAAAAGCAAACCGCAGTCAAAGTGTTAACACTTTGACTGCGGTTTTTTTTCGACGACTGCGGTCTTTTTTTTTACCTAAAAAATTCGTGCTGCCACTATACACAGCGGTTGTGTTGCAGCGCAAATGCGTTTCGTCTGAAAAATATTACAGCTCTGCTGAGTCATAAAGATCTGTATTTTCTCAGCCGTTGCGCTAGTGTGGATTTACGCATATTAGTCACTTGTAGAAAACTCATACCGTGCGTTTTCAGCACTCAAAGTGTTAAGTGGATTCTTACATTATGACGAATACGAATCTTTTTCGCTGCGCTTGTTGAATTTTTTGTTTCTAGGGATTACCTTGCTTATATCTGATATTATTAACATTTTCTGTGCAGCTTCCGTTCACAAATACCATATTTGACAAATAATAATTATAATTAAATTCTAAAACCACCACAAATTCTACAATATTGGATTCCTACCCTATATCTAATTACCTTCAATCTCCCAGGAATCGTATCGAAATCAGCAATTTGCAATAGTTAGCTAACCTCATTTGCCATTACAGGGTGTTCCACGTCATTGACGTTATCAGAGCATCCTGTATAACGCTCATTAGTTAGATCAAAACAATAGCAATACCAACAGCAATAAATTGTCGGATATCAACCCTTAGTTCGTATGCAAATTTATCCTTTGTTACCTCACTGTGGTTTGAATTCGTCTATTTTACTGCAATAGAAAACTTTTTAGTGAATAGTGAATGAAGGATGCGTTGTGATCAAAAATACTTGAGAATTAAAAGTGATTTAAGGTATGTACTTATTTTTATTTATAACTGATTCAAGTTCTTACCCTTAACAATTAACAATTAAATTATTATTGTTTTGTAAAATATATCTGAGCGTCTGGTCGAAGAGACGCGTGACCCGAGAGCTGGGGTGTTCTGTATCTGGCGCAGCGCATCAGCATTGCCATACAGCGGGCCAATGCAGCCAGCGTCGCGGGGACGCGCGCCGACTGGTATTGATATGGTTATCAGTTGGGCTACCTATAGATTGTTTGCAAAGGGCGTCGATATTTTTTTACAATAACGTACTCCTTTAAGTAGCATAGGTAGAAATTCTTATGTTTTTAAAAATAAATAACAAATCATTAATTTCAGGCAATGTTAGTCTAGTACAGAATGTAAAATATTTAAAAACTACGGCTCATATGAAATATATACCTTACCTTTACCTTACCTTATAGCCGTATGGTGCCATCTAGCTGTGTGGTGCCTTTAGAGTTTGCTTGCACCACTCCAACTCTTCCCGCGGGTGTCGTACCTAAGAGGCGACTAAGGGATATCCATTATCCCATAGGGAGTGGAACAATTCACATACGCATGCCCAGCGTGAGGATTATAGATATTATAAAAAGGTGCTTATCATTTGGAGGCCTGCGTCCAGCTGTGGACCAATATAGGCTAGTGAGGTGCGGTGAGGAATTGAATGATACTTCAAGGATGAAAATAAATATCAAATACTAAAACCAAACTTAGAAGTTTGGGTTGGAGGCCTGCGTCCAGCTGCGGACCAATATAGGCTAGTGAGGTGCGGTGAGGAATTGAATGATACTTCAAGGATGAAAATAAATATCAAATACTAAAACCAAACTTAGAAGTTTGGGTTGGAGGCCTGCGTCCAGCTGCGGACCAATGTAGGCTAGTGAGGTGCGGTGAGGAATTTAATGATACTGCAAGGATGAAAATAAAATATCAGATACTAAAACCAAACTTAGAAGTTTGGGTTGGAGGCCTGCGTCCAGCTGCGGACCAATATAGGCTAGTGAGGTGCGGTGAGGAATTTAATGATACTGCAAGGATGAAAATAAAATATCAGATACTAAAACCAAACTTAGAAGTTTGGTTTGGAGGCCTGCGTCCAGCTGCGGACCAATATAGGCTAGTGAGGTGCGGTGAGGAATTTAATGATACTTCAAGGATGAAAATAAATATCAAATACTAAAACCAAACTTAGAAGTTTGGTTTGGAGGCCTGCGTCCAGCTGCGGACCAATATAGGCTAGTGAGGTGCGGTGAGGAATTTAATGATACTTCAAGGATGAAAATAAATATCAAATACTAAAACCAAACTTAGAAGTTTGGGTTGGAGGCCTGCGTCCAGCTGCGGACCAATATAGGCTAGTGAGGTGCGGTGAGGAATTTAATGATACTTCAAGGATGAAAATAAATATTAAATACTAAAACCAAACTTAGAAGTTTGGGTTGGAGGCCTGCGTCCAGCTGCGGACCAATATAGGCTAGTGAGGTGCGGTGAGGAATTTAATGATACTTCAAGGATGAAAATAAATATTAAATACTAAAACCAAACTTCTAATACAACAGAGGTTATGAAAATAGCGTTTAAGTTATCCTATCATAATAATTATCTTTTATTAGGTATTATCGCAAAACTTTTAGTGAATCTTTTATTTCTGTTTCTCTCGTTCTCGACAACATCTCACGTAATGTCATGGTTTGTTCCACACTGCCACGTTAGATATGTTGTACCTATACTTAGTTTTATAATCAAAGATATTTTTTGTAAACAAAAGAGACAAAAACAGATATACCTAGAAGCACAACATATTGTAGAAAATATTATACGACAAGGGTTTATTATTATATTTTATTTTTATTATGGTATCATCGGGTAAATTGCAGAAAATAATGTAGGTTTTGGCAGTAACGGGACGAGAGACAAATGAAGATATGAACAATCATTTCATTTGTTTCTCGTCCCATTTTAAACTTGAATTTGCACCTATATATACATAAATGTTGCCTTAAGGATATCGTTTCTAAGCACACACCATAAATGGTTATTACCTGGTTATTATAGACTAGCTGCCCCGCGGTTTCACCCGCGCGTGGTGTTAGATATTTTGGATTATTATAATACTAGCTGCGCCATGCTGTTTCACCCGCATGGTGATAGATATTCTGGATATTATACAATATATCTTTATATATTGTAGCCTGTGTTATTCTGATGTATAAGCTATATTATTGTAAAGTTTCATTCAAATCCATTCAGTCGTTTTTACGTGAAACAGTAACAAACATCCATCCATCCATACTTACAAACTTTCGCGTTTATAATATTAGTAGGATTATCTGTTAGGTGTATAAAAGAATTTGTCTTCCGAATAAAATAAATAAATAAATAAGCGATAATGCAGTTACGTAATGTATTTTTTCATTGTATTTTAATTGTGTTACAAAAAGTATTATTTTATCGTACAAGTGTTTGTTTACAAAAATATTTTTGATTCCAATAACCAATACCTGAACGTTGTTCCACGTAGGTTGCTAAGGTGACGTGAGAGGCAAGACAAGGTGTTCAGACAGGTGGAACCCCCCCCACCCCCACTACAATCTGAGACACCCCCTTCTTTCTCGCTTGTTATTAGAGATCTAGTTTTATCAGAACATTTTTGTTGTTATTTTAGCTACGTGTATTAATTAAAGTGCCAAATGTTTCCTGGGAAAATATATAGCGAAATAATTAAACTGATACACCAAGCAGCTCTACCTCTAGTAACATTATTTATATTATTATTTTTAGCCATTATTGTCCCACTGCTGGGCAAAGGCCTCCCTTTTTTCCTTCCACTCCTCGCGATCCAACGCTGCAACAGGCCATGATTGAAGATGTTCCTCGAGCTCGTCACGTCATCTCATCCTGGGCCTTCCACGTCGCCTCTTAGCGTTGGGTGGGCTCCACTCTGTGGTGGTCTTTGCCACAAGTCGCTGGACATACGGCAGACGTATCCGGTCCTAGTAATTTATTTATTATATAACAATTGTAAATAAATAATACTGGACAATTCACACGGCATTATCTAGCCCCATGGTAAGCAGAGCTTGTGTTATGGGCACTAGATAACTGATATACATATACATTACATAGATATATATTTTTTATTATACATAGAAAACGACCAGAACACCCGGAACAAATATCTGCAGATCGTACACACAATTGTTCCGAGGTGGGAATCGAACCCGCAACCTCCTGCGTTGCAGGCGGACCTTCGTCAGCCACGCCACATCGGTCGTCAATTGTATTTAAATAAATAATACTGGACAATCCACACAGCATTAACTAGCCCCCAGCTAAGCAGAGCTTGTGTTATGGATACTAGATGACTGATATACATAATACAATACATTACATGGATAGATATTTTAGTACCTACATAGAAAACCTCTAGAATACCCGGAACAAATACATAATATCTGCAGATCGTAAAAGCATTTGTCCCAAGGCGGGACTCGAGCCCACATCTTCCTGCATCCTTCCCTTCTCCCACCGCGACACAGAGGTCGTCAAACTTATAAGTGTAGCTTAGCTACTAGGTTTTTAGGAAGGTAGGTACTTCAAATTTTAATTACAACTCTATTAGTAGATATTAGACAACAGACAGCTATCAATAAATAATTTGCCAATCCTCATGCTAATTCTGACAGATAGGTTCCAGACTCGGCTTATCTCCGTTATCATCTAATCAGATGCGGTAGGCAATCAGTCTGAGATTGATTATTGATAACGTCATTGCCTGAGATAGGAGCGCCATCTCTTGATTAGAGCTTGGAGCCATCTACGGTCAAAGTGGTGCTACGAGTACTTACTACTACGAAAAGGTTGAAGTTTTTGAGGGAATGGTCCGTAATAGAATAGAATCGATTATTGGTAACGTCATTGCTTGAGCGCCATCTCTTGATTATAATCTGGAGCCATCTGCGGAAGTTGTGCTACGAGTACCTACTACTACGAAAAGGTTTAAGTTTTTGAGGGAATGGTCCGACGCCATCTCTTTATTAGAATCTGGAGCCATCTACAGCCAAAGTAGTGCTACTAAAAAGTTATAAGTTTTTGAGGGAATGATGGTCCGAAATAGAATAGAAAAAAAATTGTATTTAGCATCATAGTCATTGCCTGAGATAGGTGCACCATCTCTTGATTAGAATCTGGAGCTGTCTGTTGTAGAAGTGGTGGTACCCCCCAATGGGAAATGGGAATGGTTTGAAATAGAATAGAATCGAGTAAAATTTTATTTAGCACACACAAAAGACTTAATGACAGATGACAACCTGTCAAAGACTGCAGGTAGATGCTTGGTGCGTCAAGCTGAAGACAGGGCGCTATGGCGCTAATAAGGGCAAGCCATGGACTAACAAAGGCTGATGATTCATAATCATAAGCTTTATTTGCTAAGATAATTTTGAACACCCTGACTGCTCATATAAATCATAAATCATTTATTTTTGCAGGAATGTCGGAACAATAGATCTTCTTAATAATAAGGTTCCTATACATTCTGCCTCGTCAGGGCGTGCAAAATTGTTACAAATTTATTAGCTACAATATTCTTAGGCTTTATAAATCATGTCAAAAAAATTATATAATCATAAAAGGTAGATAACTAAAATGTCAGAAAGAAAATTTTACAATTTTATCAAAGAGTCCTATAATTTAAATATTCTTTCATGTCATAGAAACATCTATCAATTAACCACTTTCTAAGCTTAATTTTAAATAAATTATATTGCATAGATTTAAATTCATTGGGTAACTTATTATAAATTCTTATTGCTTGATGATATGCATTCTTATTCGCAAGTTCTACTCTACATTTTGGGAAATAGAGCCTGTCTTTATGTCTCGTCCGTTTCTCCATCACATCTGCGTGAGTCTTAAAATAATGAGGATATTCTTTCACAAACAAACAAATATATCTTATGTACATGCTCGGCAATGGAAGTATATTATATTTCTTAAATAAGGGTTTGCATATCAATATGAAACAATGAGTACACCTTTGGTGCTTATGCTTACCAACAATATGTTGATTTGAACTACATTATATCCAATTGCTTTTATGTTTTTCAGATCATTTTGATTACTTTAGACGCTCATATCAATTTGACGCTGACTGTACATATAAACACATCTTTTACTGTTGCCTAAAAGTATCAAAAATATCAGATCTGACTACAAAACAGATACGGACCCCTCGGTTCCGCCTTTCCTTCCACCCCGACGGAACCCTAAATTACCGGCAGGATGTCCCAATCATCTAGTTCTAGATGAAATCTATGATTTCGATGGTATCTGGCTAAATGAGCGTGCATTTAATAATTAACATG
The DNA here is from genome assembly GCA_943735965.1 of Eupithecia abbreviata. Taxonomy (NCBI): domain Eukaryota; kingdom Metazoa; phylum Arthropoda; class Insecta; order Lepidoptera; family Geometridae; genus Eupithecia; species Eupithecia abbreviata. The sequence goes on from OX031000.1 coordinate 4,263,804, forward strand.
AATTAACATGTTAGTTAACGCTTTCAGTGACTGGCTTCTGGTGGAGTACCAATTTGGTTGAATGAATTTGTTTGAATGTCAAAAATATCGATGTTATCGCGTAGAAAAAAACCTTGTCAAGCTTGTATCTGTTCAATCTGCCGCGGAGATCGGTTTAGGCGTTACATTCTAGATAATTATGGATTTAAACTTGTAAAATTAATATGTAATATTGACGACATTAGATAACAAATAGCACACTTTCGAAGACCATTTTAAAAGTAAAGTAAAGTATATTAATAAAAAAATAATAATAATAATAATGCTGGACAATTCACATAGCATTATCTAGCCCCAAGCTAAGCAGAAGCATATGTTATGGGTACCAGATAACTGATATATGTACATAATACAATACATACATAGATAGATATTTTTTATTATACATAGAAAACGACCAGAACACCCGGAATAAATATCCGCAGATCTTGCACACAATTGTTCCGAGGCGGGAATCGAACCCGCAACCTTCTGCGTCGCTGGCGGACCTTCGCCCACCGCGCCACATCGGTCGTCTGTATAGTATTATATAATGTTTAGTAGCATTTAGCTTCCAAAGTGGCTTTTATCTTTCTCCGAAACAGTGTGAGAGGTAGTTCCCTCAGTGATTTTGGCAGTTTATTGTAAATAGAAGGGGCCATGCAGAAGATATTCTTGCGCATCAAAGCAGTACGTGAGTTTTGTAACATAAATTTATATTATTTAAATAATGCTGGACAATCCATACATCTTAATTTAACCCCAAGTTAAGCAGAACTTGTATTATGTTATGATTATGACTGAACTTAAAACAATTCATTACATAGATTGATAGTTTTTATACATAAACAAATATTTGGATATTGTACAAACATTTGTACGATATCCATGAGTAGGTATATATGCCACCGTATGCAGTATGCACTAGTCAAATAAATAAACAAATAATGCTGGACAATTCACACAGCATTATCTAGCCACATGGTAAGCAGAGCTTGTGTTATGGGTACTAGATAACTGATATACAAAATACAATACATTACATAGATAGATATTTTTTATTATACATAGAAAACGACCAGAACACCCGGAACAAATATCTGCAGATCGTACACACAATTGTTCCGTGGCGGGAATCGAACCCGCGACCTCCTGCGTCTGCTGAAATACTGGTAAAATCCTTACGACCCAAACTAACTTAAACCAGCTAAAACTTTTAACCTATTAAAGCTCGATTCAAGCCTAAGATCTGGTCTAACTTTGAAAGCTTACAGACCATCTGCATTCAAACCGCGTGCGCTGAATCAGCAAAAATGTTTTCACCCGCGGTCGAGACGGGAAGATAGATGTGGAGGCAAGCTGATAGTGCATTTTATGAGAACTAGTTAAAGACAACTCAAACTCAAAATATTTTATTTCAAGATTATAAAATAAGCTCTTAGACATTTGGATAAATAAATAAATAATGCTGGACAATCCACACAGCATTATCTAAAAAAATCAATGGACACATTGATCCAAGGCCGGTGGTCGTACATGGTCACCTTCTGGAAATCGTTTCCGAATACACATACATCGGGCAGATTCTGCAGTTAGGTAAAAACAATTTCGAGAAGGAGGCCAAAAGGAGGATCCAGCTGGGCTGGGCAGCGTTTGTGAAACTACGTAGAGTCTTCTCTTCATCCATACCGCAATGCTTGAAAACGAAAGTTTTCAACCAGTGCCTCCTACCCGTTATGACCTACGGAGCTGAGACGTGGACACTCACGATAGGGCTGGTCCACCAGTTCAGTCGCTCAGCGAGCTATGGAAAGAGCTATGCTCGGAGTTTCTCTGAAGGATAGGATTCGCAACGACTACATCTGACAGAGAACCATTTTTGGTTTTTTGATTGGTGAGACCTATGTCCAGCAGTGGACTAATATAGGCTGATGATGATGACTCAGACAAGTCATAATTTTTACAATTATTTTCAAATAAGATTATTTTACTGTTCATTTAAATTTTTGGTCAACTAGTGGAAGAAGTGAAAAAGAAATCACTAGTACCTATGAACTATCGTTACCAAAGTCTATTTTCAGATAATTTTAAAAAAATGTCCATCAAACGTTTTGGTCGTTGTATTATTCTATATGCAGTTATTCAATGAAACATAAAAAAATACATCGTAATTTAGCCCCAATATTACCCCCGATATTATTGGTACCGGTAGCAAGCCCTGCCCACAAAAAACCAGTACTTTCAATATTATTCTCCCTCTGAGCAAAGAATACAAGAATACGACAACTCGCGTATTTTCCTTGGACCAGATTGACACCACACAATCGCCCGGTCGGTTTAATCTCGCCAATAAATTTCTTTTATCTCCCCTCCTTGCAAGGGAAGGCACAGTGTAGAGATGTAAGCAGAATGTCATTGGTTCTATCTATGTTTACGTAAGGTAGTTGTTGTGTTACTGCTAAGGCTAACTTATAGCCCGTTGACTGCAAATAAATGATTTTGTATTTGTATTTGTATTTGTATTGTATTTGTTAGTGACTGAATAAATAGAACTTTTGAAATAATCATGAATAAACACAGAAGTCACTTATAACGGGATATTTACCATGATTTGGTTTTTGAGTTTTCAAAAAAAAACTTATTCGCAGTGCCTTCAGTTATTCGGTGATCATGGCACATGAAACTGTGCCGAAATATTGGAAAACTTTAAAATCAAAGCATGGTAAATATCCCGTTATAAGTGACTTTGTGAATTTATAAATAATGCTGGAAAATCCACACAGCATAATCTAGCCTCAAGCTAAGCGGTTCTTTGTTACGGCAGGGACGAGTTATACTCGTCCCTGGTTACGGGTACTAGATGACTGAAATGTATGTCTGTCAGTCATCATTATTACCACATAGTATAAAACAAAGTTGTCCGTCTGTCCCTACGTATGCTTAGATCTTTAAAACTACGCCACGAATTGTAGTGCGGTTTTTTAAATAAATAGAGTGATTCAACAGAAGGTTTGTAAACCATTTGACACATAGAGTTCCATACGGGCGAAGTCGGATAATCCACATAGCATCATCCCCAAGCTAAGCGGTGCTTTGTTATGTATGAATGACATAACATATTATTCCATCTGGGGATCATTCATAGGACTTGTATAAGCTGATATGATGATGATGAGGACGTTGTTTTTCTATTTAACTGTCGAAATAAATATGACTCATAAATTTGAATGGCTATGAATATTCATTCAGTCACAAAATTAGCCCTGTCTCAGCACAAGTGATTCCTGGTACCAACATAATGGAATAAATTAATCATGTCCAGTCCGTCCTAAGGAAGAGATCGCTATTAGCGATAAAGCCGCCCTTTATACCTTAATCTAAGTTTTTATTTCTGTATTGTTTTCTGTTTTGTGTGGTATAATAAAGTGTTTTCTATCTATCTATCTAAATTAATACAAAACAACAGACGCTGCTCTGTACCAACGCGCTTCGCCAGTACCTGTCAGCTAAAGCCAGCTTCCGACCGTGTAGTAATTAGCTACGCTTCTGTAAAATGATCCTTACTGTGCCTACCTCCAAGTAAAGGGGATTCTTTTATAGAATACCACGATTAACTCCCAGCTGTCTCGCGTAATGAAATGTGTCTTTTCGAAAGTGCTTGTTTTATCCGCTTTATCGAGGGAAGGTTGGTAACACCACTATCTGCTTATAGCTTAGGTAGCTATTATCCTTGTATTTTTGACGACCGATGTGGCGCGGTGGACGAAGGTCCACACGCGACGCAGGAGGTTGCGGGTTCGATTCCCGCCTCGGAACAATTGTGTGTACGATCTGCAGATATTTATTCCGGGTGTTCTGGTCGTTTTCTATGTATAATAAAAAATATCTATCTATGTAATGTATTGTATTATGTATATCAGTTATCTAGTACCCATAACACAAGCTCTGCTTATCATGGGGCTAGATAATGCTGTGTGAATTGTCCATCATTATTTATTTATTATATGTATATACATATATATATATATATTAAATACCACAACTAACACAAACATTACTTTGCTTAGTAGGTTAGGTATGCAGCGCAATTTTACACAACTTTCCATACTCAGGACCCTGTATATTTTCTTGCTGATTTCAATGAAGTTTAGTTCAGCGGATTTGTTGAAAAAGTTTGTAACCTTTTTCGACAAACTGGGTTCTTTGTTGGGTACTTTAGTTTTTTAATTGAAAGTATGTATCATTCCGTATTTATCACAAACAAAAAAAAATTCCTAAAGAAACCTATAAGAAATAACTAACTAAATATTGTAAAACATAGATTTTTTTTTTTTTATGTATCTCATTATAAGTGAACCATGTGTGTTTGTATCAGAATAAAGTTCTTTAAACCTAACTAACAGCTTACGGGCTTTCCAACTAACTCGTCTTAGCTTTTTCATCCCAAACTCCCAAGTCAAATAGCTTACCAGGAAATCTGACCAGGTTACCGCGAAAGCTCCCCCGGGTTATCACGGTAGGTGTCCTGGTAATCCCAGGATATACCGGATATCCGCATCCACAGGTGGTAGAGGTGAGAAATGCGCTGAGATGAAGTGCAAAGTGGCTATTACGAATGTGTAAGCTTGTAATGCGATGACCGGGAGGGTTATCGTCAGATGTAAGCTTTACTTACTGACTTGACTTAACACTTTGACTGCTGAAATCACACGGTATGTGTTTTCTACAAGTGACTTCATCATCATCATCATCATCAGCCTATATTAGTCCACTGCTGGACATAGGCCTCCCCCAATGAGCGCCATAGCGCCCTGTCTTCGGCTTGACGCATCCAGCATCTACCTGCAGTCTTTCGCAGGTCGTCATCCCACCTGGTCGGAGGGCGTCCTACACTACGTTTACCGAGTCGTGGTCTCCACTCAAGAATACGTTTGCCCCAGCGGCCGTCGGTTCTTCGCGAGATATGGCCGGCCCACTGCCACTTCAGCTTGCTAATTCTCAGAGCTATGTCGATAACTTTAGTTCTCTGTCGGATGTATTCGTTGCGAATCCTATCCTTCAGATAAACTCCGAGCATAGCTCTTTCCATAGCTCGCTGAGCGACTGAACTGGTGGACCAGCCCTATCGTGAGTGTCCACGTCTCAGCTCCGTAGGTCATAACGGGTAGGACGCACTGGTTGAAAACTTTCGTTTTCAAGCATTGCGGTATGGATGAAGAGAGTGACTAATATGCGTAAATCCACACTAGCGTAGCGGCTGAGAAAATACAGATCTGTGATACTCAGCACAGCCGTAATATTTTTCGAACGAAACGCATGTGCGGCGCAACACAACCGCTGTGTAGAGCGGCAGCACGAATTTTTTAGGTTAAAAAAAAATCGCAGTCAAAGTGTTAAGTATTGTGCTGTGCTGTTACAGGAGCCCACAGTCTGCCTGCATTCAAACGCTGGCTTATTGAGCTAACTTTCTACAGCTACGACCAATTCGTAGTTGGTGTTAAGTTGTTAAGTTTTAATTTATTATCATAAAATAATAGATTATTCTATTAATTTAGCTATGATATTATTAATTTGAATGTTATTTAATTAATTAAATACTCTTAGGTACCAACATAATTAGGTAGGTACCTATAAAAACATGACATGTAGGTAATTATTATTAAATGCTGAGCCGGTAGCCTTTCTGTGTTCTCGTGTCTTAAATGTTTTATTCGTTCCTAATTTGTTATCTTTATTATTATTCGTTCTTAAGTTGTATTATTTTATATGAAACACAAATAAACATATTCTATTTCTATTTCTATTCCATTTTGAATAAATTACTATTATGATTCTCATTTACCATGATCTCGGGCCATAAAGTGACCCGGTCCTTTGGAAGGCTTGCGTGGGGCCGAAGCCAACAGCACAGAGGCCCTTTGAGAAGTTAATCTAAAGGCGATGGCTACACATAGCGGGTATCATCCTCGGGTGCACAATATGATACACCCAAAGATGGTATCCGCCAGGTGTAGAGACTATTGCAAAGAAAAATGAAGGAAATAAAACCAGGCTATTGCGATGGATGGATGGACTGGGTAATCGGGCTATAGGGGAGATTGCGGACGTCTACCATAAACAAGGCAATCGTAATGTTAAGAAGAGTGGCAGACGGTGGCTTGCCGAATGCTGGATGAGTTCCTTAAAAAGCCAGAGTAAATAACCGGAGAGGAACAACATCGGCGCAAACGACTGAGGGGTGTCGAGAGGTGCGGCCCCGATTTCACCATCAGAAAGACTGCTCGTGAGCGGGTTTCCTCGCTATTACGCCATTAGACACTTCCACCCCCGAGTCTACATCCTAAGATGCATCTCTTGCGACTCCACTCAGACCGGCCAATGAAGGCAAGCAAGAGGTGGGGATCTGGTTATCTTGGGATGCCACTCTGCAAGCGGAGACGAGAACCAGGAACTTCCCCGGGAGCACTCGGTACCCGTGGTGTCGCTACTCACCAACAGCTCGCCACAAGCTGCCCTGCGGGCAACTATTATGACTGATTGCAATAAGTTTTGTTTGGTGATGATTGAGTGATTGATGAGTACAGATTTTCTAATTATCAGTAAAATGACCATACTTAACTCAGAATGCGGTAGACATCTTTCTTTTTTAATTTATACTTCGTCCTGATTTTCGATATCGGCTTAACGTTTAATTTTGGGTCACGTTGTGTATTTTTTTTAACAAAAACAATTACGCAATGAGTTAAAAACTGATGAGCAAGAAATAAGAAGGTCTTTAACACTTTGAACCTTGGAACAAAATGTGTGTACGATCTGCAGATATTTGTTCCGGGTGTTCTGGTCGTTTTCTATGTATAATAAAAAATATCTATCTATGTAATGTATTGTATTATGTAAATCAGTTATCTAGTACCCATAACACAAGCTCTGCTTACCATGGGGCTAGATAATGCTGTGTGAATTGTCCAGCATTATTTATTTATTTACTTTAATGAACATCAAGGCAATAACAGACATGGGAATGACCTGAGCTAGAAATATTATTTAACTTTTACGATGAAAGCCGCCGTCACACACTAGCTTGTAGCTCCCCATAAATTACAGAAACTATAACACAATATGATATACGCCTCCCCTTGGGAAGAAAACAGGCCCCTGAAGCACCATTCCCGTCAAAATCACTTAAATTAGCACCAATGCCATTTCTTTTCTTATCTATCCAGCCTCCCAAACACATTCCACGCAATTTTCACCCCTATCTCGGTACTTTAAAGGCTATAATAGGGTGAGAAGAGGTGAAATATGACATAGTTAGTTTTCCTTAGGCCAGGGGCACGTACAGAAAATTGATTTATAGGTATCGCTGTATTTCTTAGACGTAGAGTTCAAAATTATGTTACTGCGATTGGGTGAAATTGAGTTATAGGTACGATATTGGTAGATGCTGTGCCTTTTTGGTGTGCGATTGAGATACCTTTTCCATCAGATGAACCCTCATCATTGTCATGTTTCTATGAGATTTACAGAATTATCAAAACCTAAAGTAGATTTTGTAATGCATCATCCCCATCAGTCTATGTTAGTCCACTGCAGGACATAGGCCTCAATGGCCCTAATGAGTGTCTTCAGCTTGACGCATCCAGCATCTACCTGCAGTCTTTCGCAGGTCGTCATCCCACCTGGTCGGAGGGCGTCCTACACTGCGTTTACCGAGTCGTGGTGAAATATATTGACCAAGTCTTAGAAATAATCAAGTGGTCTCAAATAAAAGCAAAAAAACATCATATATCCATTGACTTTCACAAAAACCTATCAATAAGATTTAATACCAAATCCGGTAAATCAACAAGGCGAGACGTAGACAAATTGAAAAATACGGAAAACACCAAATTGTTTATCAATGAGACGAACCATTTCAATTTCAATAATAGCTGTCTTCCAGTTCATTTCGTAAGTCCAAATCAAGTGCTGAAGCGATTAAAATCTTTCGATAAACAGGATTTTCCGATTTACAACAGCGATTTACATCGTATGACGACCGATGTGGCGCGGTGGGGGAAGGTCCGTCTGCGACGCAGGAGGTTGCGGGTTCGAGTCCCGCCTCGGAACAATTGTGTGTACGATCTGTAGTTATTTGTTCCGGGTGTTCTGGTCGTTTTCTATGTAGAATAAAAAATATCTATCTATGTAATATATAGTATTATGTATAGCAGTTATCTAGTACCCATAACACAAGCTCTGCTTACCATGGGGCTAGATAATGCTGTGTGAATTGTTCAGCATTATTTATTTTATTTTATTTATTTATATATTTTTCGAAAATCTTTGTGGTTTCTCCGAGAGAAAACTTCGATGGAAAACGATTATGGCTGGCCTCAGACATCTGGAATGTCTTTTAGAATTCAGCAACGGAAATATTCTGAATCTGAATATTCAGATTTCAGTAGTGTGTGCCACACTATTCAAATGTATGGAATTATAGAAACAGAAATAGAATATATTTATTTGCGTTTCTTATAAAATAATACAAATTAAGAACTAATAATAATAAAGATAACATTATGATTAACTTGTTTATGGCAGACGTCCGCAATCTCCCCTATAGCCCGATTACCCAGTCCATCCATCCATCACAATAGCCTGGTTTTATTTCTTTCATTTTTCTTTGCAATAGTCTCTACACCTGGTGGATACCATCTTTGGATGTATCATATTGTGCACCCGAGGATGATACCCGCTATGTGTAGTCATCGCCTTTAGATTAACTTCTCAAAGGGCCTCTGTGCTGTTGGCTTCGGCCCCACGCAAGCCTTCCAAAGGACCGGGTCACTTTATGGCCCGAGATCATGGTAAATGAGAGACATAAAGATAACAAATTAGGAACTAATGAAATAATTTAAAAACGAGAACACAAAAAGGCTACAATGCAGCATTAAATGCTGCATTGACACAAGTGCCAATGCAGCGCTGGTTTTCAGCGGCGCCAGAGTGCTGAGTTCAGCACTAAACACAACACAAATCACCAATAATAACAAATTAATACGTTACACGTTAACGCGCGTTCTGAATTCAGAATCTTAATGTATGTAATAAATGGGCTTAGTAGTTTGGTTTGTGTTGGTTGGAACTAAAAAAGGTACGATGTTGCCAACGATAAATCAAGAAAGTGCGGAAACCACGAATTATTTTTGCTTATTGTTCATGGCTTGGGCCACTCATCTTACTTCCAGACCAATCGTACTCGAGGAAAACATCATGTAACAGTATCGGTTACTTGTTATATGTAGACGATGCCACAAAATATGTCCATTAAGGCGGCTGAGGGTGATTGAGGAAGTTCAAGTAGGTATTCTAGTCTGGTCTTGGTGGTCTTTTCCGGCCGTTTTTGGGACTAAACATTGACAAAAACTAAATTGGAAATCCCATAGACGCAATTTGTAAGAATATTTAAAGTTTAGCATAATATCCTTTATAGCACCAGTAGTAGACGTAAATATGTTTTTTTATTATGTATTTCACGGAATAAAATAATTTTCCTTTCTAGTAGTAGAAGGCCTTCTGCGCCATACCGTCAAAGTTCAATAAATAAGGAAGACCTTTATCCAGCGGACTGTCATAGGCTGATGATAACGATAAGACGCATTGGTGTGTAGTTTTAGCAGCAAGCTTATCGACGACCTCTTTGGCGCATGGGCGAAGGTCCACCTGAGACCACCATGTCCACCTGTCTTCAGCTTGCTGCCAGCAGATGCTGGATGCGGCAAGCTGAAGACAGGGCGTTATGCATGGCGCTCATTATAACAAATATATGTAGATCGGATAAACATTTGTACCGAAGCGGGAATTGAACCCGCAATGTCAGGTGGACCTTCGCCCATGCGCCAAAGAGGTCGTCGATAAGCTTGCTGCTAAAACTGCACACCAATGCGTCTTATTGTTATCATCAGCCTATGACAATCCGCTGGACAAAGGTCTTCCTTATTTATTGAATATCATAGCGTCTTGTCTTCAGTTTGGTGCATCTGCGGTATATTGTACCGACGCCTGTCAAAGTTTGTTGGACTGGAAAAGCAAGGCTGGAGCAGAGTTTTGACTGTTATTAAAGATAAGATTGCAGCACGGTATTTCCTTTGAAAGCTGTCAAAAGTCTGGCCCCGATAATTCCACTCACTAAAAATAATAAATAATGTTGGACAATCCACACAGCATCATCTAGCCCTAAGGTAAGCAGAGCATGTGTTATGGGTACTAGATGACTGAATAGATTTAATAGATATATTTTTTTATTATACATATAACGACTAGAACACTCGGAACAAACATCTGCAGATCGTACACACAAATGGCTTTCTATCTCTCTTGACGTCATCACAAAAATAAAAGACCCTACACACGTGTAAGTAACATACTTACAATTCTGGCTACGACATATAAGATTCCTCGTGGTGAAGAAACAGAGTAACAACTTGAAAATTTTTAACACGCGCCTTCTCTCAACTAATCAACTCTGCCGACTGTACCGTAATTACGCAATTTTAACGGAATTCTCGTTACGTACTACGTGATGAAAATAAAACGTATGGTAAAGGGAAACTTTTGAAGAATCCTTTTGACACTGTTCTTAAAATAACTTTCTTGGAATTCTGAAAGGGTTCGATGTAAAAAAATATTTGATCTTATTTCATCATCATCAGCCTATATCAGTCCACTGCTGGACATAGGCCTCCCCCAATGAGCGCCATAGCGCCCTGTCTTCAGCTTGCCGCATCCAGCATCTACCTGCAGTCTTTCGCAAGTCGTCATCCCACCTGGTCGGAGGGCGTCCTACATTACGTTTACCGAGTCGTGGTCTCCACTCAAGAACACGTTTGCCCCAGCGGCCGTCGGTTCTTGGTGAGATATGGCCGGCCCACTGCCACTTCAGCTTGCTAATTCTTAGAGCTATGTCTTGGTTCTCTGTCGGATGTATTCGTTACGAATCCTATCCTTCAGAGAAACTCCGAGCATAGCTCTTTCCATAGCTCGCTGAGCGACTTTGAACTGGTGATCTTATTTAATATGTTCTAATTTTAATTTCAAAGTTATTTCATTTGACCCATTTTTATCGAGTTCCAAAAAGTTTGTACGGTACAGTGTCACAAAAACCGTAGGTACCTACATATGTCACAGTCACAAGTTACATAATACACTACTCAACAAAGTCTAGGGAACAAGCAATAATACTTCAACTTTTTTGTGAAAACTCGTAAAAAAGTACTGATCACTAAAATTTATAAATTAAGGCTGGAAGAGGAATAAATCATTTGTTCGAAATTCAAAAAAAATTTAAACAAAAGTGCGAAAGCTTTACAAAATAAGAAGGAAAAACCGAACTTGGTCGCAGAGTAAGGGGTCTGCTAGCATAAAGTTGTTGTGATTTTTGTCATGTATCGATTTTTTTCTTGTGAAAAACCATTACTGCCAACTTTTTCGATATTTTTGAAACTCTAAGCGTTATGTCACGTCGTCATTTAACGCGGGAAGAGATGCTTAGGGCTGTGGGTATGTTGGAAGCTAGACGCAGTAAACGCGATATCGCGGCCGCTGTTCACACACAGCCAAGCGTAATTTGCCGATTATGGGCACGCTACAGGGCTACAGGAGATGTAGCCGAACGTCACCGAGGAAGATACAGGGTCACTACCCAGAGACAAGATCGATTTCTGCAAAATTCTGCAAGAAGGCAGCCCCAGATTACAGCTCGCCAGTTGGTAGGAAGACTCCAGTCCCAGCACCAAGTGGTTATCAGTGACCAAACTGCCAGGAGAAGATTACATGAAGTCAATCTCCGCGCTCGCAGACCATTAAGAGTTCCAGCTTTGCGACGTGGAAATCGAGGGCGTCATTTATTGTGGGCTAATGCACATTTGCGATGGACCGACAATCAGTGGGCACGTGTTCTCTTTTCCGATGAGTCTCGCTTCGGATTTCATCCTGATTCAAGTAGAGTGCGTGTTTGGCGTGTTCTTGGTCGCCAAAGTAGACTCCGAAATCCTCAGGAAGTTCATCCTTATCAAGGCGGAACGATCATGGTGTGGGCTGGAATTCGCCTGGGTGGGAGAACTGATCTCGTTCGCATACGAGGCAATTTGAACGCAGAGCAATACATTGAACAGGTAGTGCATCCTATGGTCATCCCCCACCACCAGCAGTTTGGCCAAGATTTCGTGTTCATGCAGGATAATACACGCCCACACACCGCAAGACAGGTGATGAATGTGTTCAGCGAGCACAATATCACGGTATTAGAGTGGCCTGCTCAGTCCGCCGATCTCAATCCAATTGAGCATGCATGGGATTTACTCGGAAGAAGAGCTTTCAGTGATTTTCCTCAAAATTTGAACACGGGAGAAGAACTTTTTTCGTATCTCTCCAGAATATGGAGCCTTATTCCACAGGCGACAATTGATAACTTGATACTCAGCATGCCACGCCGATGTAGTTGTGAATCAATAAATGTATTTTCTTTCTTAAGTATAAAAGTTTTTTTTTATTTAACCACATTAACGCTTCTTCTGCCCAATATAAGCAAGTTTGCTCAAGAATCACAATAAATCAAACAAATATGTGAAATAACTTAGACTAACAGACTGGCTGTCAATAAATTACGAACAAGAAAGAATTGCCTGTGGGATTAAATTGTTTGACAAAATGTACTATATGATAATAATAAAAAACAAATACCTAGTAATAAATTAATAATGTACATAATTTAATTTATATTTAGTAAATTCAAAAGAAGAGAATTATTATCAGCATTATTTATTTATAAAAAAATAAAAAAGATAAAAATAAAACAAAAATAAATAATTATAAAATAAAAATAAATTGTTCCGAGGCGGGAATCGAACCCGCAACCTTCTGCGTCGCAGGCGGACCTTCGCCCAACGCGCTACAGAGATCGTCAAAAAGAACACCCTAAAGGTTTTTCTTAAACAGCTGATGATAAAAAGGTTAAATAAAGAATGAACTGCAAATTACGAGATAAAATTTTCAAGTCCTTAATTGTTTTACCCTTGCTTTCAAAATGATTAGGGCGGCGATAAATCTAAGGCTGGACTTCAGACTTCCGTTGATTCAGCTCTTCAACTAAATGAGATGGGGATTGCTTGCCAGAGCGGTTTTATGGGGAACTGGGGATAGTAACTAGTAATTTCAGACAGATGACCGATGTGGCGCGGTGGGCGAAGGTCCGCCTGCGACGCAGGAGGTTGCGGTTTCGATTCCCGCCTCGGAACATTTGTGTGTACGATCTGCAGATATTTGTTCCGGGTGTTCTGGTCGTTTTCTATGTATAATAAAAAATATAATGTGATGTATTGTAGTATGTATATCAGTTATCTAGCCATAACACAAGCTCTGCTTACCATGGGGCTAGATAATGTTGTGTGAATTGTCCAGCATTATTTATTAGTTTCTTTAGTCATTTATTTTATTATTAACCAGCTGCGCCCCGCGGCTTCGTTCTCGTGCAAATCTATGTTTCAAATAGTTTATAAACCTTATCACCTTTAATCACTTTATCTATTAAAAAAACAACAAAATCCTCATGCAAACCTTTTTAGTTGTTCTGACGTCAGCATCGATACATACAGCGATCTGTATTTATGTATATTATATTCAAAAAACTCCTGCATCAGCATTATTTATCCATATGAAATATTGATAGCCTTATCTTATGTCTATGTAAGTTTATTATAATGTTTGTAATGTAGGTATTTAGTGAATTTCTTACCAATTATTTATTAAAGTGCCACCGTCTATATTGTTCGTTCATGTCCAGTCCATCCCATGGTTGCCTGGAAGAGATCGCTCTCAGCGATAAGGCCGCCCTTTATACCTTTATTCTTAGTTTTTATCTCTGTATTATGTTATGTTTTGTTTTGTGTAGTAAAGTGTTATCTATCTATCTATCTATAATATATTTATTTATTCCATAAAACAATATACATCATACATCGATATGTACCTACCTGACTAGCGACTAAGAGTAAAGAAAATTCAAAATTGGGAAGTATTATATTGAATTTAATTGAAAAATCACTTTACTACCTTTCATCACCCTAAACACAACAACCAAAAATAGATAAACACAAACATCATTAACACAAGTGCTAAGCCGTTGAAACGTTCGTAATTTATTAATCAAACCAGTGAGATTTTACTTAATCATCCTCCCCCATTACCCAAAGTGATTTTACCGTTTTACCCCATCACTAACAAAAGCACAGTCAACAAATCGTAAATCCGTTTGACTAACTAAACAACTGGTGACACGATAATGAGCCCGATTCAGACGAAATCACGCACAAAGCTGTGCGCCGTGACAAATTCACTCGAGTACAACGGTGGGACTGTACGGGGTGAGTTTTGAAAGGAGGCCAATCTGTAATGGGGCCACGTGCGGGTGAGATTGTCCGAATTAGGCCAACTTCTAACTTGAAGCGCACTCGGATATGATACACTTAGTGCAAGTATTTTAAGATTTTATAAATAAATAAATAAAAAATAAAAAAAAATATGTGCCTTTCCTATTGTGACCTTTGTAACATGTGCTGCAGTGTCAAATAAATGTGTTATCTATCTATCTAAGTATATCAGAGTGTGGTAGGTATTTTACTAGTTTAAGCTCACTCTCTGATTTTAAACCAGTCTTAGTTAATTCAATGCAAGCATTACAGGATTAAGCATTATGAATGTAAAGGGTTTAATTACGAAACTTGTTGGTGTTGGAAGAAAATCCAGGGGAAGTGTTCGGCCGCGTCTGTTGTCTCTGCGGGCCAGTGTCCGACAACACAAATTAGCTTTTTAGTTAATCCGCTTACATTCGTAATTAATCCGTCAATCTACAGTTTTAGTAGTAAAACTGTATTATTATTATTATGAAAAT